>CM062809.1:647825716-648494464 GCA_031772625.1 Pinus tabuliformis
GAGGGAATAAGGTGTTCCGACTATCATTTGGAACAAAGATTCGATATAGTATACATGCTCATGTTTATCTAATTCATAAAAATTTGTTGCCATGTAATCTTATGATATGTTATGTAGGTCTTCCCTAGTTTAATGGCTTCTCCCTTGAAAACATAAAGGATCTGGTGAAAGGAAATAGAAAATCTCCTCAATCTCGGGCTTCAATATTTTCTCTTTATATTGGAAAGGATGGCTAAGGGGAATTATAGGGTTTTTCTCTTGATATTGTTCATGAGCTTCAACAACAGTTTTAGAAAAAATTTCAATCATATATTACTCTTCTAATGGTCTTTAGATCAAAGTTTCTTCCATGGATAAATGTTTTGTGGTGATAGGGGAAGTTTCTGAACTCACTCCCCTCCCTAAACTAGAAGATATAACATTACATTCAATAAGGGAATATGTAGGAAGATTACGTGTTTTAAATAGTTGTGCAACTTGATAGTTGGAATTACGGTTAGGATTTTGTTCCATAATTAGCTGGGACCATAGAGGAGGATGAATTAGTAGTACATTGGATGGAAATTTTAGTTGTTTTGGCTTAGGTAATGGAGTTTGCTTGGGGAATTTCCATAGAGTGGAGGCTCCAAACCATCTTGGAGTTTGCAAGAATATTTGGCCTAAGGGAAAGGGCCACTATGGCCATAAGGTGGGGTATCAAATTGGAGGAGGACTATAAGTATGCCATGAAACTGTAGGGTTATAGAGATACTGAAGAAATTGCTATGGACAATAAATGTTAGTCCAAGTATTAAATGATGATGCATTTTGAGTTATAGCCGGAAGTCGATTTATTTCCTTACTTGATTCTTTACATACTTGTTGTAACCCTAGAAGTGATGAGCAAGAATTTATCGAGTGATCCTTTTTGTACTACTTTTTTTCTTCATGCAAGTCATCCAATTGTGAATGTAAAGAGGCTTTCGTAGCTTCTATTTTTGTAGTAGATTTCAAAAATTGAAAGGAAATTTCTCGAGTATTCTTACCAATAGTGGAGATAAATCTTGAATACCTAATAAATAATTTACAAACATCATCATATGGTAGTCAAATAATATCATCTATTCCCGTCATATTTAAGAGTTCTAAATTTGTTTCTTTAATTCCTTTGAGTAGTAGTGTTTTTAAGGTCTCTTTCACCAATTGTTTATGCTTTGAGTTTTAAAGGTTGTATCATCATTTCTCCACTTAGTCCTCTAAACATTCATTTGCCCATTTTTTCATACTAAAAATATATTCATTGAACCTACAATACTTTTATTATTTCTCCGAGAATACATTCTTTATGTCTTCCCACATTTGAATGCAGTTCCCAGCAAGGCTCAGGAACCATCAGAAACTTGCTCCTTTTAGAGTAAGAGGAAACAATTTCAAATAAGCATATAATCTACAAAGTACTTCAAACTCAAAATGCATTTGGGTCTTCATTTTCCAAACTATGAAAATTTGGTAGAGCAGATGGGGGAATAATATACATTTGTGCCACTTCGCCTAGATCTTTGACAGGGAATTCAAAGGTAACAATGTCTTCCATTTCTTCCCAAAATAACGGAGTTTATCCATGTGCTACTTTGAGACTCCCCCTTCAAATCTTCCTTCCAACCGATTAGCAAAATAGGTGCATTGGATGGTCGACATTAGCCTCAAACTCATTTAAAAATGCCTCGAAATACCATATTTTTATTCACCAAGCTAGCTGGTATATTCTGTTAGCATGTGGATTAGTATATATGGGAGTTTTCTTAAATTGCACTAAAAATGAAAACAAAATGTGCAAAAAAGAAATAAAAACTCGAAAGAAAAACTAGGTAAAGAGCAAACCAAAGTTTAGTAGGTCATCAATGTCAATCCCCTAAGTGCCTCCTTGAAAACAACACAAAAACGTTGGGTGCAGTATATGGTAGACTAATGGACCAACATTTATGTGAATATGGGCTTCATGGAATTTGAGACACACTAGACATGGTAGAGAGAGAGACTTCAACAACTTGAAAAGAAAAACCCTAATTTATCTAGAAATTGCTCGCACCTTATGTTCCTACACTGGTCAATATCATGTTCCAATATTGGAATAAAAAATATTCATTAGAAATAAAATCCTAATAACTGCAAGCACTGATCCTATAGCCTACCATCATTTGAAATCAAACCTGAACTATCAACAAGTAAAAAATGAAACCCTAACTATTGAAAATTAAAGATCAAACCCTAGTTAAAAAAAACCCTAATTATTTAATATTGAGAGGCAAATGAAAACCCTAGCTAATTGCTGAAGAAAAAAAAAAAAAAAAAAAAAAAAAAACCCTAATTACTAGAAATTAAAGAACAAACCCTAACTATTAATCAATTTGGAAACCTGAGCATTGATGGTCAATTAAACTGAGCAATTCAAAAGTCAAGGCTATCTCAAATTAAAAGAAGTGCAATACAAGTAGTTCCTAGATAATGCAATTAAAGTGCAAGATAAATACTCTCTCATTCCATGTAGAACTTAAGCAATGAAGCCTATTAGTATCCTATGCACAATATTGTTGAAAAATCCCTTTGTAAATCCAAAATAATGAAGAATAAGTTTCAACTCTAGTTATGTAACACCTCTTCAATTCAAATGCACTAATTGTAGAGAAAGACGTGAAACATATCAATGAAAAGGTTCTCCACTCCAATCCCATATTATTATTCACTCCATCTTGCATACAACATTCAAATCTTTATAAACCAACAAACTTGCTCTCTCATGTAAAGACCAATTCTGGAAATGATAAAAAACACACAAAGAATATATATATATAAATAAATTGGGTTCTCAATAATATATTTATAGTGGTTCAAAATAAATTTCAAATTCTAGTTTTAATGATGAACACCCTTGTTATGAATCGATACCTTCACTTTAGCCCTTGTACAATATATATACATAAAAGAAATAGGAGACAGTACGTTGAGTTAAAGTATCATAATTGGGAAAAATTTGGATTTTATGAGGCAATAACCACCATACATACGCTCTTTTCTATTAAGCAAATGCCAATGAATCAGAGGATGAGGGAATCGACAAGGCTCTGTTTAATCATTTTTTTATTATTATCAGTAAATCAAGTAAATCACAACATAGGGTTTCCATATAATAACAAGCCTGTAGCATTTGATTTTCATTCCTCGGATGGATTAGATCAAAGTAGATGTTCTACATCTTAAGTGATCTAATGTAAGTTGCTCCATGTCATGGACAAAAATCAAATCTTAAAAGTTAATTATAAACCAAATCACAATTGAATAAATGCGTGTTATAACTATTAATATAGGAACACAATCACAACATTTCCAGACTCTAGAGATATATTCTATCTCTCTGAAAACCCTTCAATCCAAACTGCACAAGCCATAAATAATAATTCCAATAACCAGAGTTGTAACTTATGAAGTAAGTAAGAAAATGACAAAGGATGACAAACCAACTATGAGAGATCAAAATTACAGTGACAAGATCAATGATAAAGTGCACAAATAAATGAAACAAAACCTATCATGAGTCTTTTTTATTAATGATGCTCTCCTTTTACATATAAGGCCATATAATCCAGGTCCAAACAAGAAAAATGAAATTAGAATAACAACAATAACAACATCCCCTTAGCGCGAGACATGTCTGGTCTTCTTATACACGTCTTATTAGAAATTTAGGTTGTAACAACTCATTTTGTACAAATATGGGCATGATTTGGAATTCTAGAAATTTGTGAATTTTTAACAAATTGACTCTAAAGAACCTTCCGTATCTTCCTAACCATGATGAATTGTGGAAAGTTGTTTGTATGGAGCCCAATTTTCCATATTGACAACAAATACCATGTCTTGAAAATTTCTGATTCAACGCTATTGCCTCGAAAATCATGCTTATAAATGATTGTTTGGATGTACTTTTACAAATGTGGATTTTATATCATTTTTTACCAATTTTCCTCAAAAAACCCTTGGGATCTCCCAAAACATGACAAAATATGAAAAACAAATTGTGATTTATTCAGTTGCCTAGACGAGGAGAAAACCCATGTTCCATAATTTTGAAATTCTTCTTCATCTGCATGCAAATCGAGGAGGAAATTGATAGTTTGAAAACTGTGCGAATTTTGGATTGAATTGTTAATCATTTTCTAAAAATCGATCCATACGACCTGGATTTATTGCACGGGGGCTTCAGTGTCTGAGCAATACTATAACACATGGGTTCATATTGGGGGATATATATTGAGGAAAAAATGACATATTATGCAACATATAATAGGGGGTAAAGTGTTTTTATATTGCCATGCATAAAAATGGAGCTCAAAGTTAATGAAAAAATATAAAGGGGCATAAAAAATGTTAGTGAAAAAATGGATACCTACAATATTTAGTGAAATAAAGAGGTTTTTAAATTGAGAAGGTTTATTGGGTTCATATTTGTAGGTGGTTAAATAATGTGATTTTTAGAGGTATTTTCCAATATGTAGTCAAATTAAGGGTATTGTTTAGTATGCCATGAATGCACGTGCTATGTTAGGGATTCATTGAGTGAAGGCCCCGTGATGAGTTGTAACTCATGTGGGAGCATAAAAACATCATTATAGACATAAGCCATGTCTTGGTTTTCCCACAGAAGTGCACTAATATCAATCCCAAAATTAGTGAAAGAACTGTACTTGGTGTAAGAACATGTTAGTGAAAGATAAGCATGCTTTGACTATCAGATAAGCTCCTAAATAGTCTCAAACAAGTGTTCATACTACCAACTAACATTGGCTTTTGTGGTAATCTCAAATGATAAAGTGATCGACATGCACTTTAACTCTAGTGTAGGAAATGCATAACTCATATTAGAGACTCATAAAAATAATATACTCTTGGAAATTATACATAAATGAAGAAATGTTGATTAAGAGAACACATTAAATAATTATTCATTGATGCATTGAAAAGATGAGGGAGTGCATGGTAAAAGGGTCAACATTGGTAAAACAAGGGGGTAAAATAAGGCATCATACAAGAAAAAATATAATAAGTTTGGGGCTCAACACCCTATGTGCTTCAATATATAACACACCAATGCTGAAATATTAATGAGAAATAATAAATATATTATTATAAAATAATAAAATATCATTTTTAACATCTGAATGTATATTTCTGCGAGTATAATTATTTATATATATGACTTCTTGATCCATCACATAAATGTATTAGTGATGGATCTAGAGGGCATATATCTAATTTTTTTTTTAAATTTAAGAGAAAAATAAAATGAATATACATGCAAAGTAAAGGTGATGGTGCACATGGTAAAGGCAAACCAAATTAGGTTAGAAAATTTAATTATTTACCAAAAATATTTAATCAAAAAAATTGAAACACTTCATCAATACATATGAAAAGATACCCAATAGTAGTGCATATCCATAATGAACCACAATTGAGCTCTTGTAAAATTTAAAATTTCATGGTTCGAAAAATAAACATTGCAGATTAGTATGCTTCGATGGCACAAACACCTTAGTGCATCCCTATGTTAGGTGCACCACTAAAGGGTAAAAAAAAGAAAACACTACGAAAATAAGTTTCATTATCACATTTCTTTTCTTGCTTCCAACCACTCACACAAGCACTAGTGCTAACTCACCTTGTATGACCACCCCCTTTTTAATATTCTACAGTGTTTTGATTTTGTTTTGCTCACTTCATCATTTGATTCAATTCATTTTTCAATTTTTGGAAAGAAGTGCACATTTTATTTTATCTATATCAAACCTCCTCAAGTGGGAACATCTTAGGTAAAATTTTTGTTATCTCATTCTTTTTAACCTCATTGGATTTAAAATTTTCCTTAAATTTGGCCATTTTTAAAAGTTTTTCTTAAATTCCATGTGGTGCAATTTGTGGGATGACTAACACTTTTAACCCCTCTCTAATTCTTACTATGAATCAGCGTGTTGCATTTCTAACAATGCATATAGACAAAGTGTCCATTAATGATGCATTGCAGAACAAATACACCATAATGATACAAGAGGAAACTATTCCATGCCAAGTTTTAAAAGAATCATTGATATTGATGTGTATAAGTGTGCTTAACTACTATGTAAGAACTAGTTCATAAGTTGACGCCCCATAACCAATTCATATAGAATGTGACACATAGAAATGGTCATTTCAAATACACAACATGCCTCATTCTTAAGGAGGCACATATGTGAATATCAATGAATTTCCTTAAACTCGATGCAATATGATAATTTAAATTAGAATGTACTAGATTAATGGTGTTCAAATATTTATGATTAGCACTTGTATGCATATCGATGCTTGTATTGTTTTCTATTATATATTGGTTGGACCTTGTTTAATGCCTTTGTGGGTTTAAGATTATAAAAAAGAGTAGCTATGCATGTTAGAGAGAGAGAGATATACCCTCCAAACCATTTGGACCTATACAATATTAGAAAAATAACTATTCCACTAATTTACTTGTGTCTTTTATTGGATGATAACAACCCTCTACCATTGAGTAAAGAGATCTATCAATAAATAAATATCATTCAAGGCAATAATGGATACTAACCACCCCTATAGTACAAATTTGTCCTCCTTCAGTCTCGATAACAACATAATATTAGTTAATGATTCATCATTCAAGTTTAATGTATGGCACTAAGACTATTTGAGCAACTAAAAACTTTCCACCCTAGAGAGAGAGAGAGAGAGAGAGAGAGAGAGATGGGATTTGTATCAAGGTGGGTGCATCCTGGCAAGCCTTGATATTGCACCAAGAGTGCTACAACTCCCAGAGGCTCCCCAACTCTATTTATCAACCTGAGGTTCATACAAACTTCAAGTGATAGTGCTATATACATAGTAGATGGAACTCTCCTCATGTCACCCTTAACTAGGCCATTTGATCATTAGGGATCCAAGACAATTCTTCTACTTAGCTAGGGGAGATTAACTACTGAAAGCATGATTTAAAAGCTAGTCCTAGTGCAGAAAAAGTAAACATTGTTCAAAGCTAACTTGTAAATTCCACTGAATCAATCCATGAGATAACAAAAGAATTATGCTAACTATAGAAAGGAAATATCCACTAATTGTAATCAACAATCTAGCTATTAAATTCACTTGAAAATAGAATATTATTCTAACAATTCACAACTTAAGAATTCATGCATCATTCATCTATTCACACTTGGAGATTAAGTAATGCCCTAATTTCCAAATATGTGACGAAGGAACTAATGCTATTTTCGCTTGCATAAAGGAAAAGGAATGGAGGGAATGGCCTACGTGGTACTTATGATCAAGGATTCCAAGATAAGGGGTCAACCTACTCTTAAACTAAGCTACAATGGAATTACAAGTCAAAATAGGGGCAAAACAGGCTGCTACAGGTGTGCTACAGGAAGTTTCTACAAGATTCCTTAGTTGCTACAGGAAGTCGTGAAATGCTATAGGAAGTTTTCCGAGAGGGTTTGGAGGGTAAGGATGATGGGATAAAGTGATGGAAATATGGATGAATGTTGTGGGAAATTTATGGAAGGTGACCAACACCCCTAGCCAAACCCAATACTTCAAAATGACCAACTTTGGGCTAAGAGGGATGCTCACGGTGACCTAAAAGCAAAGATCAAGAACATTGGTTGGAATTCATCAAAAGAGAGTGGAGAAGTCCTAGATGGGGGTGGTGAAAATATCCCTTGCCTACAGATCCAACAGTCCTGCAATATCACATGAACTTGTTCTTCTTTTCATTTGTAAAATATTACAATTAATGGTGGAAAATATGAGTTGAATTTGGGAACTATCTAACTAATGCTAAGAACTTGATTTATGTAATGAATTAACTTATAAGCTACAAAAATCATATGTAAATAATGATAACAAATGTATAATTTTCCAATAAATCATAAATAAGAAATCACACAATGTTTTTAGGCTATCATCGTGGAGTCCTCTAATCATGCTCCCATGAGAGAGATGAGATAGAGGCCACAATCACAGGATTTTTGAGGAACTATACTCTACTGAAATGTGGAAACTAATTAAACATTATAAGCTAAAGCAAGTATAAATACATAAGAGGGACCTAAGATATTGGGGTTGGGCCCAAACCTAAGAGCTTCAACCCTCTAGACTAACTCAGTGATAGATCAACAATAAAATTTTCATTATCATTGCAAAAATGTCAAATAAATCACATAATGATAAAAAAATAACAATCGCAAGTGCTTGAGCTCAATAACCTCTTAGCTACAACAAAAATTCAAATCCTAATGAGATCCTTAGCATGTTTATTTATACAAAAGGGTAGCTACCAACAACTCCCCAGAAAATCGAGATGTTTGTCTCCTAAACTCGAGAAAGGTGGATCTAGATATTACTTGAACTGCACTGGCTTGGCTGCTAATGACCTTGAGTTGAGGAGAGATAGAGTGGTGATATTTGACTGACTGGAGGAGTTAAGGAGGTGGAAAACCTCCTAGAATATCTCCTTCTTGTCTACTTTGAGTTCCTTCACTTAAATTATCTCAAAATTGCTCCAATTTATGCATTTAAGACATATTAGGCCACATGAAATACCAGCACATCTTTTTCTCCTCACACTAAGCATAATATAACAAAATTTGTAAATAAATGTGAGAAAGAGAAGATTTTAAAGCTATAGGATGGCATTGTGACCCTTATGATATACATATTGATGAGCCTCATCACATCCAGAGAGAGAAAGGGGATTTTTGCATCAAGATGGGTGCACATCCTATAGTTTGTCATAGGTTGTAAAGCTTTTATTTGCTAAAATAGTCTTATTCCCATACATTCAACTTTAATGAGGACTCACTAACTGAGATTATGTTGTTATGGAGACCAAAGGAGGACAAATTTGTACTAAAGGGGTGGTTAGTATACATGAGTTCTTTGAATGATATTTATTTCTTGATAGAACTCTTAATTCAATGGGAGACAGTTGTTCTAATACAATATAAGACAAAAGTAAATTAGTGCATTAGTTAGTTATCCAATATTGCATAGATCCAAATGGTTTGGAGGGTGTCTCCCTATATATCTTAACAACTAACAACCTACCAATTTGAGTAGTTTCTACCATGGTAGTGTAGATTTATGTTTTGGTGAGAGGTCACGAGATGAAAAGCGTTGGATGTAAATTATTGAGCAGGTGCTTTGTCATCAGATATTTTCTTAAAAAAATCTTATGAGCTATTAGTAAAAATACTGAAAGGGTGGGGGAGTGAATCAGTATTTGAAACGAACTTGACCTTCTCATTTTCTATTCATATTTTTGTATGCAATTTTAATGAGATAAACCTATGTATGTACACTAATGTTATGCAGACAACCAACATATATCCAATTAACTATCTTTTTCAATTAATACTTCAACATTTTAACTTGAACCAATATATAAGAATTAATTAAATAGTAAGTAAGAGTATTAAGAATAGAATAAATCATCACACATAGTGTTGGGCATGGAATCCCCCCCAAGGCATGTTTTGGGGCTTAAAGCCCAAGTTTTGACTGAGTCTTCTTGTAAAAGATCCACAAATTTTGGGCGCAGGGCATGAAATTATAAGAGAGTCACAGGGTTGTCCAACCTATTTTTTGTAATGTAATGTCAGTTGGATAGACCTACTCATGGTCCACGGACCATGGGATTATATAAATAGAGAGAGGCTATAAGTGTATAAGATAACTAATAGAAGATGAGAAGTCTAAGTGATTGAGTCAAAGTGAAAAATGTGTCTCTGGGTCATAGAGTAGGAGAAGGCTCTGCAACTGAGTGCACAGAGGCCTAGTAGTCCACAACTGAGTGCGTGGACCCCTGCAGCTGAGTGCGTGGACCCCTACAGCTGAGTGCATAGGGAAGATCGAGTCTATAACTATTGGGAGAATCAATAAAGAGAAGTTATACTATATTTCTGTGTATCTTATCCTGGTTTAATGCATGATTAGATATAATTTGAAAGTATACTATTTATTTACTGCATAAACCTATATGAATGTTTTGTATCTCTAATTATAACTTAAGGCATTCAAGTAGGCAAAGGTAATTAACTAGTACTCGAAGATAAGTGAGATCTCGGGTAATAGCGCAGAGCATGGTTTGGGAGCTCCACAACCCCTAGTTAGGGTTGCGCGATGGCGGTGTACCAAGCCACGAGGAACAGGAAAGTGCACAAAGCAACTTGCGTGCAAGAACAAACAGTGGACTAGTCAAACCTCTCAAACATCTCAAGGGTGCAGAAACCTAGTTCTAGCACCCTCCCATACAGGTGAGACCTCAGTCCACGCTCTGCGGACTATTTCCGGAAGGGCCAGTAGTACAGGGATTTGTTTGGTTAATTAACTCCGAAACTGGGTCAGGCCCCAACAAGCCAACAAATGGTTCCGTTGCTCAGACTGGGATATTCATAGAGATGTCTGATGTCATATCACTGGAATCCGACAAGGAAAGGAATCGAAGATTGCTTAGATAGAAAGATTCACAAGTTCATGGAACATGAAAACAGGAATCTGCGACTATCAAAGGAAGAGTGGTTAGGAAGATCCGTGAAATTTTCTTTGCATCCTTCCCCACTGAGTTGTACGAGTGGATTGTGAAGCTAGCAGATAGCCAAGGAATGTGTAAACTCAACAAACCTATTGTGTGGACTCCAGAATTGGTTCCCAAACTAGAAGCCTCAAAAGATATGATCGCATATGCTATCGGTCACTGGCTTGATCAAGTCATGGGAGGATTCATCACCAAATTCGTGATAGATACTTCTGTCAGCTATAGCGAGGTAGAATGATGCTTCATCAAGGGACCGCGAGGTAAGTACGTTAAATATTTGGACATTTGGATTAAAATGCTACTGTGTGAAAAGCGGGTTATGCGAATAAATTGATGTTTGAGGCTACCCAGAGTGTGAGAATCTACAGAAACGAAGGTAGCACAAAACTAGAAACTAGCCCCTTGATTTCACCTCCGTGAGGGGAAGAAGAAGAGCTCATGAAGGTCTTGCCAAGAAGTGTGATCAATCTGATAAGGTAGAGAATTCTGTGCATACCACCCCCACCCACACCACCACTATTTTCACCATCTTCACCCCCATCTTCACCCATACCACCTCCACCACCGCGAAGCAGTATGGAATGCGCGATAAAGCTACCAGTGTTCAAGGGAGTAGGAAATGAAGATTTGGACCAGTTTTGGTTCATGATAAAAGTTGTATGGGAAGCACAAGGTGTCACGCATGACAATATAAAGAAGGCAACATTAGTTAGCGCTCTGCAGGATTGCGTGCTAACCTGGTACATTAAGAATTCCAATCACAATCCGAATGCGGGGATCGAAGATATCCAAGTTGCGCTAAACAAAGAATTTAGCAGGCCCAAGTTAGTGGCACAGTCGATCATTGGATTCAAAGAAATCACAATGCTACTAGGCGAGACCCTGTGAGAATTGGATCAAAGACTGAAGTGCACAATTCGCAAAGTGAACATGACATTAACAGATGGGCAACACTGCGAATGGTTTGTTGCATCGTTAATGCCACATCTATTGAATGTGTTGTTGCAACAAAGGCTAACCACTTAGGCTGAGGCTTTGGAGATCGCTATGATATTTCATGAGACTCTGATATAAGATTCTAACCTGGGATTTTAGCAGATTCATGTGCAGTTGAAAAACTTGTTCCTGGAGATGCGGAGTTTGAAAGAAGACAAGACAACCCACCAGGGGCATGACAAGGACCACTACCCGGTGTTCACGAATTACCTTGCAGGAGGTGGGCCAATGCCACTAAGACTAGAGGAACAAGCAGGACTAAGTGTGGCGCCCACATTGTGGTGCGCGATTTGTCAAATAGGAGGAAAACATGCTACAGATAACTACCATCTATTACAGAAGTATATGCAGAATTCATAGTTGTTGTTTTTTAATTTCTGTAGGTCGGTAGGACATGATGAGCAGTAGCACACATATAGAAGTTATGAACTGATGATGGATCGAACTCCTACCTACAGAGTTCAGGCCGAAACATGGACCCTCAATCAAAACACAAGAATGGCGTGCACTGAATTTCAAGGGCGCAGACAAGGCCGAGGTGGAAGGGGACCAAGAAGAGGCCGCAGACAGCTGATATGTTACAATTGCGGAGGGCTAGGGCATTATGCTCGCGATTGTACGAATCTAACGTGACCATCATGCTTCTATTGTACATTATTTGATCATGATACGGAGGATTTTCCCACACTGATAGCGAGGTTGTGCGATAAAGGATTACTCTAACCTCCCCCAACTCAGAACCTGTATATGATGAGGTCTGAGCCACGCGAGGAAGACCCTAATGTAAATATCGTGCTCCAGAGCGGAATTACGATAAGAGATGACAAAGGCAAGAAACTTGAAGAAAGTACCTGGGTTCGCAAGGCTCCAACGAAGGAACCAAAATTTGATTTGGAGTGCGCTAAGGAGACCTTCATGGAAGCTAAGAAGAGCTTTGCGGATGCCTCCACTTCAGGAAGTAAGGACATACTGGAGCCGAAAATGGACCCATCAATGCTCACTAGGTTCTTGGAGACATGCATGAGGCTACTATGCGACAGTAAGACTATAAAGGGGTTGCAAGAACTCATAACTAGATGCGTTGGGACCATGCCAGGAGAACCGCGCGTAGTCTGGAAGCTCGGGAAGCACACGATGTGAATAGGAAGGGAAATGAGATTGACCATGCATATTGGGGAATATGAGATGGACCGAGTGATTTATGATCTAGGGTTGGACGTGAACGTCCTGCCAAAATAGACATGGGAGCGCATGGGTAGGCCTACATTGCGATGGTCTCCTATCCAACTACGAATGGCAAACCAACAAAATATCCTACCTATGGGGAGATTGGAGGGAATCATGGTAGATGTTTAAGGAGCAAGCATGCTAGCAGATTTTGAAGTAATAGATATTGTTGATGACAACAATCCCTATCCCATGCTATTGGGAATAGATTGGGCCACTGACATGAATGGAGTGATAAATCTAAAGAAGCACAAGATGATCTTTGAGAAAATGTATCTACGCCTAGTGGTGCCTTTAGACCCTGTAGAAGGATTTCGATACATGGAGCCAGTGTGCAACTACGACAACGACAATGATATGGACTGCATCTACAAGATAACCGCACAGGAGAAATATTGGGTAAATCAAACCACAGATGGCCGAATCTCATGGGAGCGTGAAAGCTCCTACACATTAGATTCTGATAAGGAGATAGAACGGTGGAAGAACTGGTTATACAAGGTAACCATGCTCAACTATAACATGATGACAAGGTCGTTGCACTACATAGAAACAAAGGTAAGAGATTTTCCTACCTATGATGGGTTAAGCGAGGTGGATGACTTCCTGAACAAATTTGAAAGAGAAGTACCAGAATAGCAGCGTTTCGACGCTCTAAAATGGGTACTGCGAACTACACTCGCAAGATAGTGGGGGACACACCAGAGAGGTTTTGAGGACTAGCATGAATGCATAAGGATGATGCACATGTGGTTTGGGAAGCCTCTGATATGATTAACAGACAAAATTGTCAGATGAACCAGCCTACGCACCCATCTATCCAGGTGGATACAGGCATATGATGCGAAACCTGCACGAATGCACACCCTCCTCACGGTAGGAGACATGACTAGTAAGCAGGTGTGGGTAAGGCAATGGTGCAAATGATCCCTCTAGTTAGGACCACAAAGTATGGAAGACTAAGTGTGCAGAAGAATATCCACGCAGAAGCTTTTCATAAAGTACACGAAGCACTTAATAAGGTCCACAATGTGAAGCAAACTGACTGAGACCTGCGTGTACTAACGGTTCCATGGGCTTATAGGATCGCGTGCAAGAACCTGACCACGCAGGCACTGGCAAGGCTAGAGTATGAAGCAACGACTGTAAGCCCTATAGTACTTGGAGAGCTTAGACCACGCAAGATAGCACTGGTAGATACGGCGGTTTGCAGAACCTTGGAAGCAAAAATCCAACAGGGAAATTTTAGACTCCAAGAACTTCAAGAAGAAAGGGTATGATTAAGGAAGAAAAGCGCTCTGGTGGACGCAGAAGTAAAGAAGATGGAGGACAAGATAAAGGAAGATTTTCTCGGAAAAAAGACCAACGTGATAAGGCAAGATGCGAACAATCACGATGACAGGTTTAAGGCCTATCGTTGTGAATTGGTCAGTCTGATGCCTTGGCTTGGACCGCACATTACTAAGCAAATTAACCAAGGTAGCACATCGCAGATGGTAAAGTGCGCGATGCCGACCATAGCACTAAAAGATGGGCATTGTCTAGGAAACATGATGGATGACAGGATGAAACTTTACATGGGTAGTGCGACCACCTGAATAGCCAAAGGAAGTACAATCTTAGCACTCCAGGCAGTTGAAAGGAAGTGTGGGATTGTAAAATATTATGTCTGGGAGTTGCACATGTTGGATCTACGTGCAGAAGTAAAGAGTCACAAGGTTTGCGCCCGCACACGGGGGGCTGCACTGCCACGTGAGTTGGCCAGAAAGTGACCACTGAAGTCATTATTCATGATGAGATGCTCGACTTAAGACCAAATGAAGCGGGCGGCAGGTATTTAAGACGCAATTTATGGGCAAGATTTGGGAAAATCTACCGCCAAGGGAGCATTAATGAACCAGATTTAGGGGGAATGGTCAAATTAAAATTCAAAAAGTGCTATAAATTACAAGGGGTTGCTCAGAAAACAACACTTGGTCATTTGTGAATTGAGCTATTGAGTAGAGCCCTGATTGTTGTGTGCTAAGCATTGATTGAGCCCCTAAGTTTGCGAGTGCTAGATTTCTGGACGGATATGATGGCAACTGCTGAGGAAGTTATGGAGATAATAGAGATGACTGCTGAAGAGGCCACATAGGCCCTAACTATGGGGGATGCTCCGGAAAGTGTCGGGATTATGGCAGAAACCCCGAAATCACCGTGCATGCCAAGAACCAAGAAGGACAAACAAGCGATGGTTCTCATATGTGTGTCCCCGCGGAGCCCGCTGTGCAACAAGCTATCAATAGAGGAGAAGGGGAAGCCATCACCATAGAGACTGATGAAGAAGAAGAAGACCTGGAGGACCTAATCATCACAAAAGATGAGGACGAAGGCATGGAGGAGGAAACTGAGCCTGCGCAGCCCCCAACAAAGTTGCCCACCTATGTCCCCCCATGGAAAGGGAAGGATAAAGTGCCCAATGACCTTGATAAGACCAAGAGCTCACTCCAGACCCCACTACTCCCAGAGAACATTATTTTTTAGAGCATGCACCTGGGATGGGTGCCGAACTTAAAATTCGAAGATTGGGACCTCGCTGACCACGAGAAGTTTCATCACCTTGAGACCTCACACCTCATGAAGTCCAAACAGAACACTGCGGTGGGGGTTACAGAATTAGAGCTATGAAAGTGGTTGCGTGAAGTGGAAAAAGCTGAGCTAGTTAACCTTCTCTGGGTGCTGCATTTCCACCGCTCCACAATTACCATTTTCATCATCAGGAAGCTACTCTACCTGGTGCATGATGGGTGTTTGCGGCTAGATGTGCCCATCCCCATCACGATATACTTGATTCACCACATTTCCCAACTTCCATACAAAGGAGAGGACCTTGTGGACATCTCAGAAGGGAAGAGCAGTGACATGGCCATCGCAGAGGCCATGAAGTACAAGTTGGCAAAGAAGAAAAGGTGCTACGCCATATCTAGCATCAATGAAAAAGAAGTGAAAGTGGCAACCCAAATACTAGCCGGTAAGGTTATGTGCAAGTGCCGCGCCGACGAGGTACCTGTGCCAGTGGTCGCATTGGCTGAGCAGTGCACGGAGGGGGTCCAGTTCAACTGGTCCAAGTTCCTCTACAAAGAATTCTTGGAGAATTTTTGCAAAACTCAAGAACAAGGACAAAACGTTCCACTATGCATGGCTTTTGTAGTCCATAGTGTTGTGGGAGGGGAATTACCGGAAGATAGTCAATTCCCCACAATTGATAGGGATCTGCTAGAGGCCATGAAGTATGCTTCGATTTGGGCCACAAAGGATGCTAGTAAGATCCGTGATAGTAAAATATTCTGGGTTTTCATGGAAATAAACCTCAGAATGGGGATCAACCGCAAGCTACAGTTGTTGCCCACTATCTACAACAGCCTTCAGAGTTTTGCAGAATTTAAAGCGAACATCCATAGCATTTACATCAGAGCACGCAAGGACCTGACCAAACAATGGAGGAAGCTACCCTTTGTAGCCATAGACAATGTCATGTTTAACATCCTGGAGACATGGCCACTAGAGTGGCACACTCCAGACATCGCGGAGATAGAGAGGTCAATAGCATAGATGAAGAAAGATGAGGCCAAGCTGTGCATTGCCCAGTTGGCAGACAAGAGAAGGAAGGAATCAGCGACAGTAGAAGTGCAGGCAGTGTAGGATGCTACATAGATCACAACTGAGTAGGAAAAGCCAGCAGTAGAAGTAGAGGAGGTAGTTGCGAAGATGCATGAGGGCCAAACATTGCCTTCACGTAGGCAGGAAGTAGAGGAAGAAGAGGGAGGCACGAACCGACAAACTATGTCAACACAATTGAAGCGCCCGCACCCAACCGATCGGGCAGGGTCACGCAAGAGGGTTAAGGCATAGAAGTTTTCTATTGACCCGATCACCCTAACCGAGGGTGATCTGCACGACATCGGCGAGATAATGTGCGATGTCACCTCCAAGGCTCTCCAGAATTTCATGTAGGAGAACCAGATTGTGTTGGGGGGCCCTTAGAGCGTAGCTACAAGAGTTGCAGGTGCACCCTCTTCAGGCTGGTACCCTTTGGCATAGCCTCACAGTCGGAACAACAACAAGTGAACAAATGTTGCACGCTCGGATGATGAATACCATAGTGCTGCCAGAAGGGGAACTAGTGACAACAAATGAGGCCGACAGGCCTAAGGTTAGTGTGCTAAAGGGTCTCGGTATCAATATGGCTACACTCTGTCAAGTAGTAAAAAGGGTCTTTTTCACCTTTATTTACCCTACATTAATTATCAATCTAGGTACGATTTGTTATCTCAAAGAGTGTACACAGTTTGAGGTGGTCACTTGTCAAGACTAATGCTAGAAGTATAGTTCTTTTGCAAAAGTAAATAAATGTTGGAAACAAACTCTAAATGTAATGGCAAGAATTTGAAATGCTTTGTAACTAAATCATTCATCTAAGAAGCTACAACACTTCATCATTCAGGGGTGTAGTAATGATAACCCTTCCCTTTGTAAACTGATGCAATTGAAAAGCAATCAAGGAGAAGATCGTCAATCTGGGAACTGGACAACAATAGTCAATGCTCACTACAGTTTCAGATCATTCTAGTCACACCAAAGCAACGACTTGAAATGATAATTCAATTAACAGGAAAGGGAATAACCACTAATCTATTTAAAAACATTGAACAATAAAGCCTTAACCTATAGAAATGAATTAAGCAGCAATTGTAATCTAAATGAATTAAGCAACAATTTTGACCTCAGAAATGATTTGAACAATAAACCGGAAATGGAATAGCACACTAAGTAAGCTATGAAATGTCGAACAACACTTGAATCAAATGTAAACGCATAACAAACTAAATAGAATATTAACACACAACGCATCTATAATGAGGGAAGCAGTAATCTAGGTTTCGACATAACAAATATTAATCAGGGTTATGAAGAAACAACAATTGCGGTTACCATGGAACAACAATCCCAATGAACAACAATCACTCTTAGAGGTAAATTGTAGATAAATAGACAATAGTACCGATCTATAAATACATAGAACTGTTACTTTGTAAACGAATAGTAATGGTAATCTGTAAAGGAACAAAAATGTTATACAATCATATCAATCTGTAAAGGAACGACAATGCGATATAAATTTAGAATGAACAACATAACATTTCAGTTGTAGAAGATAACCTTACTAGTCAAATATGAATGAAATATAGCAGAGCCAATAAACGAAATGATAAGGAACAACAAATTACTGAACGAAGTAAATAAGAGAAATCAAACCACACATGACTTGGAATTGGAAAATAATGGTACAGGAAGCAAGTGATCCACTAGGGTCAGATCCTTAGCCTGCAGGGACGCACTGTTGTGATTACTCCAGAATCAGAGATGGAACAGCAACATAGTTTATGTATTAATCATGAAAACAGAGTTACAGTAATCTCTCTTTAAAGAGAGTCGATGATCAAAGTTTAAGTTACAACAATGAATTCTATAAAACAATAATAATCCACCCCTTGGGCTAGCAACGCTATCCCTTTTTATAGCGGCCAGGTGGAAATACCAAAGACACAGATATTCTTAATGTAGTGATCCCTCAGGATCAAAGGATCTTGAGGGATTCACCATATCTTTATTTCTCAGTTATCTCTTCCTTCTCTTGCGCCAATTTGGTATCTCCTCTTCCTTTTCCTGGCTTATGCGCGCCGATCTGGATTGCCTCGTTTGGATGCAGTTCCTTGTCAAAGGGACAACAATTGGTTTCGTCTTGTCTTTTCCTTTGGAATGGTGATCTTCCATTTTCTTCATTTTTTGCATAGGAAAAGGTAATAATTAGTCATTTTACGTTACTCACAAATCTCTTAAACTTCATCATAATCCTTCATCATATGCCCATTCCATAATGTAAAGAAGTTATGAATTAAAGGAAAAGATAACGAAATAAGTGGAAATTACATACCTTCTCTAATGCTCAACACAGTCCCCTGCTTACCTTTTTTCATGCCCTGATGAAAACATTATAATTGACATGCAAGGCGGTTAGGGAATAGGCTAGAGAAGGGTTCTCAGTAGGTGGTCTACAACCATGATTCCTAGCTAAGAATTCAAAAATATGCCCTTTCTAACCTTCAGGCATTTCATATAAGGCTCTATATCCTGGTGCAGGGTACCAAATGACTGGACTTCACAACTTACAACCTAACCAAGACGAGGCTTCTCTCAAAATGAGGTCACCATAGATACCCAAGTGATCAGCAGCTAGCTTAAAATTATTATAATTGAATGGTTCTCTGTTTTGGATATTCCAATTAGAAGTCTGGTATCAGAATTTGGTTGCTGCTATGGCAAGGTCTTTGATGGTAAAGAAGTATTCTACCCCTTTCCGGATGACTGCTGTGTGAATAGGTTCCAATGTCTAGATCACACCCTGAGTTCTCATTAGGATCCTATGTTTATTCCATAATTTCAACGAGTCTCTAGGTTCACTCCTCACCCATAGATCTAATCCATTCTCCTATCTTTGAAAGACATTGTAGGCTTTAAGCCACTTTATCTGATTAACACCAAAAGAAATAAATGCCTGCAGTTGGACATCACCCACAAAAGGGCTAGGGTTTTGTTCTGTTTCTCCATCTAATACAAGATTGTGCAAATAAAATTCACATAACAATCACTAAACTTTCACCCCGTAATGCTTACAACAGTTTATGAAATCATCAATGGTTTTTATCTCTCTAGGTACTCCTGCCTTGATAGCCTTAATTTTCAATTGTAAATATCTTTCCATTAAAAGCAAAACATAGTTTCTGGCAGGTGCCCTACACGGTAGAACATCAGTATACAGAGAACATAAGGTATCCATTTGATTTATGATTATGTCTAGTTTATGGGTTACCTTTTTGACTCTTTCCTCTGCCTTTCGCTACCCTTCAAAGGCCTAGATTTCTGATGCATTGACGTTCTTCAGCTGCTATTGTAACTTCTGGTATTTTTCTTGAGGAAGAGTCTCCTCTGCGAGTTTCTCTATTGTTTGTTGGGCTTGTGCCAAATCTTTTCGTAGAGTTACTATCCTCGAGTCATTATCTGACATGATAATTTTGGGCTGGAGATCTACTTGGATCTCCTTATTACAACATATCTTCTTTATGGTCTGAGTTTCCTTCTCACTAGAGGACAATGCCTCTGTATGGATTTCCTTATCATAGGCCCGGTGCGTTGTCTGTTTGTACTTTTACATTTACAACAACCAGATGCTATTCCTTTCGATTCTGAATAACAGGTTGGACTTGAGTCCTCTTGGTATTTTTCTTAAGGGGTTTTTCCTGGGTTGTTGCACGCTTTTCCATAGAGGTTCCTTTTGATTTCTTCCCCATTTTCAAGACCCTTATCTATTGTCGAAGTTGCTTAATTACATTAAGAAATCTCTGCTGTTCCTTTCATAATCTTTTAATTTCTTTTGTTTTCTTGGAAGAAACAACCGTTTGTTTTCTCAGGCCTGGGCTTTGTACCTCAGGCACTGTACCTTCACCTTGGCCAATTTCCATGTTTCCTTCTTGGAACATTTCTTCAGTGTTCTGCTAATCAGGTTTTTTAGGGGTAGAAAACCTAGTTTGTTTTGCTATCTCCTGGGAAACTTCTTCTTCTACCTCTTCTTCATCGTGCAATTCTTCGAGTGTATTCTGACTAGGAACAGATTGTTCCTATTCTTCATCCTCATCACTCTTCTCCCTAGATACACTCTTGTCAGAGTGATCCTCTTCTCCTTCCTCCTCTGATTCTTCTTCATCATTTTCCTCCAATTCTTTTTCGTTCTCCCCACCTTCCAATTGTGGGGGTTGTTCGTCTTTTGAATCATGTATTTCCACAGGTTGACTAATGTTTCCATGGGAATTTCCCAGCATTCTTATG
This sequence comes from Pinus tabuliformis, assembly GCA_031772625.1. Lineage (NCBI taxonomy): Eukaryota > Viridiplantae > Streptophyta > Pinopsida > Pinales > Pinaceae > Pinus > Pinus tabuliformis. Next base: position 647,846,505 of record CM062809.1, read on the forward strand.
CTCCTTGCTAATCTAACAGATTTTCTTCATTTCAGTGGTCTACTTGATGTGCTGGCAATATGTTTTCATTTTTGGGGTGGCAAAGCCAGTCCCCCATCTATCGAGAAAATCAATTCTTTGCAACTACTTTGCTATTCGGCAAGACTGTAATTGACTATTAGTTGAATTAACCCATCGTGAATTACCACTGACTCTACATGGCGAGATTTCTTCATGCTTCGGGCAACATCATGTAATAAAAAATTTAAAAACGCAGGCAAATTCACAACACATTTTTGCTTTAAACAGCTAAAAGTTTGAGATGGCGTGGTCTTACCACGCCTTTTCTGCCATCACAAGTGATGTAGCTCTGGATAATTCTTGCCAATTCTGCCCATGGCTCTCCCAGGGTTGCCGGAAGGACTCCTTTCCCTTTGATAGTAAGGTTTTTCCCTTTCATCCTTGAAGATGGTTATGGCATCTCGTAGTCTCACCTTTTTCAGAGTCCACACAGGTCCAACAGCTGGCAGACTTGAAACTTTTGCAATTATGTCATCAGTGACGGTTAAGGTAAGCTATCCATCCTGCCCTCGCTAGGATTTCTTGTGCATCATCGAAGACCATTAACACCTGTGGCTCACTGAAAATTGATATTCCTCCCATCTTATTCACACTTAGCACACTGTAAAAACACAGAGACGACAATGGAACAGCAGGCTGTTCAAATTTTTAGCTCACTGTTAAGAAACCACAGAGAAGATGATGGAATAGAAAGCTATTCAAACTTCTAACTTACTGCTAATTTTTGCAGAGCAAAACACGGAAATGGTGTCGGAATAGCAAGCCATGCATATTGGGAAGAAAAATACCATTAGGCTTGCTATTCCTGAGTCATAATTCTTCTGAATGATGAGATGAAACGTATGCAAGTGAATTATGGAGATCACGCGCACCCCCTTTAATGTGATAGGCCATCCTTGGCCGTCAAATAAAGGAGCAGCATGCTAAACTGCAATGGTACAGAGGAATAAAGGAACAACGTATAGAGATATGACATGTTTACAAAAATGAGCGGATTACCGAAATCGAGGCGTATGATAGAATCGCTAATAAATATGGAAATGTTGTGATATGATGTGAGAAATGGAGGATAGGACAACTGACGTGAATAAAAGTTCTTATGCAGTCATTATCGACTTTTACCATCATGATTGATTTGTAAATGATTTTCATGTATCAAAGGTTCGAAAGGGTTATATACATAGTCTCATTTGAAACCACTTATAAAGATATAAGAAGAAGGGTTTTATAATTACTATTGGTGTATAAGAAATATGACTTCAATACCATCAACAGAGCTCTGTTGCCCACAAGTGTCCATAACCTTGACAGAGTTTTTTATTTCACCCTTGGAACCATAATCCTTTGTGTATGCCTAGGAAAGTGTTGTGCAATGTCAGAATGGAGGCCATTGTGCTGGCTTGGTAACCAGATGAATCACAATGCCATTCACCAGGAAGGAGTGAAAGGTGGGTAGGCCGACTCGTGATGAGACCTCATGTTCCAAGGACTTTTTATTTTTCTGATGTGCCTCTTGGATCATATCCTTGGTGTGGTGGCCATAGTGGGAATGCCACTTCACTTTCTTCCTTATGATCATGGTAGGCTGGCTCTTGATGAGACCCCCTATCCTTCATCTGAAAAATCATGTTAGTAATCATATAGATAAACATTTTTTTTCTTTTTCTTCTTTTCTTTTATATAGCACTTTTCCTATTTATATATACAGAGGGTGGTTCAACACTCCTTAAGAGTAGGGATGGTGGAATAAGTTTGAACATCTCAATAGAGAAAAATATGCCCTTATTCTTATTCAATAATAATGATCAAAGAGAATTATGGGGATTTAGAAAGAATCATCATGATAAAAATAATCAATCATATTGGTATTAGTAAAATAATGGCAACAAGGTGATATAAATAGCTGTGTCATTTCCTCTTTTCTCTTATCAATTCAAAGCAATTTCTTCTAAAGATGATGATTTTTGTGTGATTCGTTGATTTAAGTATCCTTTAGTTTTTGTATTCTTGCATAAATGTATAGTTGTGCCTTAAATGACCATCACTCTCAAAAAATCCTCTAAATGGTAAAGCACACATACACAAAAAGAAGAAAAATGCACTCCAAAAGTGTTGTTCTCAAGATGGAACAGCTACTGTTTCTTTAGAAGGACAACAAAATAATATTTGCACACAAAAACTGCAAGAAAAAAGGAAAAAAACATGCTTGAAACTATTGTTCCTTAATCGGAACAGCAAATAAAGCAAGCGCAAACAAAAAATGCGAAAATGCTATTCCTTCGGAAATGAACAACAAAAAACGAAAGTATTGTTCCTTCGGAAAGGAATAGAGAAGGAAAGGAACAACAAAAAATGAAAGTGATGTCCCTTTGGAAAGGAACAACAAAGAACAAAAGTGTTGTTCCTTTGAAAAGGAACATAAAAAACAAAAGTGCCATTCCTTTGGAAAGGAATAGCAAAAATGAAAGTGTTGTTCCTTCAGAAAGGAATAACGAAAATGTGGATATGTTATTCCTTTAGAAAGGAACAACAAAAATGTAGAAGTGTTGTTCCTTCGGAAAGGAACATCAAAACGTGGAAGTGTTGTTCCTTCGGAAATGAACAACAAAAAGGTGGAAATGTTGTTCCTTCAGAAAGGAACAACACATTCTACTGTTCCTTTCCGAAGGAACAACAAACAGAAAAAATGTTGTTCCTTTGGAAAGGAACAAAAAATGTGAAAATGCAAAGGAACAACAAAGCGGTGAAAATGTTGTTCCTTCCGAAAGGAACAACAAAATGTAACAGTGCTATTCCTTTGAAAAGGAACAACAAAGCGGTGAAAATGTTGTTCCTTTGAAAAGGAACAACAAAATGAAAAAATTGCAGAAATGCAGAAATTTGTACAGAAAGTAATTTACACAAACAAAACAAAAAGAATTATGTACAAAATTTAAAAGTAATCAAATCACTTAGTGAACCAAAGGTGAGGAAGAGTTCTCTTCCTCAGCCAGAATCTGCATGTCGGAGTCTTCCCGGAGTTGCTGGTAGAAGGATTCCTGAGTAAGTGGTTTGTGGTATAGTCGAACTCGGTGGCCATTTGCTTTAAAGGTATGTCCAGATCCGTCAATGGTAGTTAAAGTAATGGTGCCATTATCATGCACTTTCTGGATTTCATATGGTCCTAGCCAGCGAGTCTGAAGTTTTCCCAGAAAATCCTGAAACCTGGAATCGTATAGGAGTGCCCAATCTCCTTCGTGGAAGACTTTCTTTTTTATGAGGGCATCGTGCCATTTTTCTCTTTGTTGTTGGATTAATGCAGTATGTTGAAGAGGAGAGAGCCTGATTTCATCCAGCTCGTTGATTTTCTGTAGTCTATTAATCTGGGCCTCATTTAAATCTAGACCGACTTCTTGTGCTATTCTCAAGGTTTGTATTTCGAATTCTATTGGAAAGATTGGTTCCTTTCCAAATACTAGCTGATATGGTGAATAACCAGTAGTGTTTCTCCATGTTTTTCTGTATGCCCACAAGGCTTCCGTCAATATTTTAGCCTAATCGCGTTTGTGTGAGGCAATGGTTTTTGTTAGTATTGATTCTATTACTTTATTCGTGATCTGTACTTGGCCATTTGCTTGTGGGTGGTACAGAGTGGTAATTTTATGCTGAATATGATAGTTTTTTAATGTTGCAGCAATTTTGTTACCAGCAAACTGTGGTCCCCTGTCCATGATTATGTCTCTTGGGAGGCCATATCGCACAAATATCTGGAACAGGAAATGAATGACAGAATCCTCTGTAGCTCTTGGAAGTGCCTCTGCTTCAACCCATTTGGTCACATATTTCGTTGCTACCAAAATATATGTTTTCTGGTTTGATGCTGGGTTGATCGGACCAACAAAATCGAGCGCCCAACGCTCAAATGGTTCAATGACTAGCTGTGGGTTCAAAGGAATTTTGTCGGACTGTCCAAGGCATCCTGCTCTTTGGCAACTGTCACAAGCTTGAACAAATTTCTTTGCATCTTTGAAGATTGTGGGCCAGTAATACCCTGTTTGCAGAACTTTGTGACCAGTTCTTCGATCTATGAAATGTCCACCACATGGTCCGCAGTGACAGGCTTTCAGAATGTCAAATATTTCATCTTCACGGATGCATCTTCTGATGTGCATATTTGTTCCTGTAGGAAATAGGTAGCCTCCAATCCAAGAAAATCGGGTACTACGTCGCACAATCTGTTTTCGTTCATTAGGGGTCAAATGTTTTGGTAATTTTCCTACTTCTAAATAATTCGCAACATCAGTATACTAGGGTGTTTTGACAGTAACATCGAATAAATGTTCATCTGGAAATTGATCTTCAACTACTGCTGCGTCCACTGGCTTTGGCATTCGTGAGAGAAAGTCAGCTACAAGACTTTGTTTCCCAGGTCGATCTTTTATTTTGATGTCGAATTCCTACAATAAAATCAACCATCTTGTTATTCTACCATTTGTAATTGGTTTATTTGCTAAATATTTTATGGCAGAGTGGTCTGGATATAAAACAACAGGATATCCAGTGATATAATGCCTAAATTTATTTACAGCATGTATTACAACTAAAAATTCTTTTTCAGTAACAGTATAGTTTAACTCAGTAGGAGACAAATTCTTGCTAATATAATAGATTGCATATGGTTTTTTGTCTTCTTCTTGCCCAAGGACTGCTCCAATAGCTATGTCTGAAGCATCTGATGAAATTTGAAATGGCAGGTCCCAATTTGGACCTCTAAGCATTGGGGCTGTTGAAACAAGCTTTTCAGATCCTCAAAAGCACGGTCACATTTATCTATACAAACAAAATCAACATTCCCTGTTAGTGCATATAGAGTTGTAGCTATTTGAGAAAAATGTTCTATAAATCTCCTATAATAACCAAAAAATCCAAGAAAACTACATACCTCTGTCTATGTGGTAGGAGTAGGTATTAACAAAATTATTTGAATTTTGGCCAGATCTACCTGTATTCCAGCTGCTGAGATATAATGACCTAGGATGAGTCCTTCAGTCATCATCATATAACATTTTTCATGGCTCAAATAGAGCCTAGTGGCGATACATTGTTGTAGCACCTTTTCTAATGTGTCTAGCATTGGGTCGAAATCATTTCCATATGGTGTGAAATCAACCATGTATACTTCGAGCCCTTCATTTATTAAATCTGAAAAGATGCTAAGGATAGCCCTTTGAAATGCGGCAGGGGCATTGCATAGGCCAAAGGGTAAAACTCTGTGGGCAAACGTTCCCCAAGGACAGGTAAAAGTAGTTTTGTCCTTGTCTTCAGGGGCAATCTGAATCTAATTGTATCCACTAAAGCCATCAAAGAAAGAAAAGAATCTCTTTCCTGCTAATGTATCTAATACCTGGTGAATGATTGGAAGGGGAAAGTGGTCTTTCTGGGTTGCTTTGTTTAATTCTCTATAATCTACACAAATCCTCCTCCTTCCATTCTTCTTTGGCACCACTACTAGTGGGGAGACCCATTTGCTATCGGAGATTGGATAAATAAAGTTTACATCTAAAAGTTTTTGTAGTTCAACTTTCACAATGTCTTTTAGATGAGGGTTAAGTCTTCTTTGGGGTTGGCGAATAGGTCTCGTATCATTCTCTATATAATGTGGTGTGTACATAGTTGGGGATCGATTCCCTTGATGTCCAGATAATCCCATGCAAAAGCTTCCTTGTATTTTCTCAGTAGTTGGATCAACTTGTCTTCTTGTTCAAGAGTTAGGTTATTATTGATGTTTAAAGTTTTTCCCGGCTCAATCTCTATAGTTTTGCTATTTGAAACAGAGGTAGTAGGTATTGTTTGATCATGAGTGTCTTTGAGAGGATCTTCATCTAGTTCATTATAAAATGTTGCCTCTATCATGTGACATTGTACGTGGGATCTAGCTTTAGCTTGGTTAATAAAGTTGTTAATAACATCATCCTCTGTTTGATCTTTGAAATTGAGGGCATCGTCTATAGTTAATGAGGATCTAATGTTTTCGGTAAGGTATGATACATGATGTTTGTTGGTTTTTATAATTGTTACACTTGGCTGGGCTGGAGGGTATAGGGCTAGATTCTTGATGTTACTCCCTCTAGTTATGGTCATACTACCTTGTCGGTAGCCAATGTAAGCATTAGCGGTTGCAAGCCAAGGTCTGCCTAAAATTAACGGATGTCCATCAAGTCGGTTTTTGGGGTTTATTATCAGAAAGTCAGCAGGATATTCCCAGGAATCAACGAATACCATGACATCATGTAGTGTGCCTTCTGGCCTAACCACTGATCGGTCAGCCAGTTCTAATAAAGTGGAAGTTGGTTCTACTGATGTAATGCCCAGTTTTTGACAAGTGGTGGTTGTTAAGATATTAATTGCAGCCCCTAAATCAACTAAGGCATTTGAAAAGGTTTGTCCATTGATTTGTACTGTCACTATTGGATTTCCTGGGTCTTCATATTTGACAGGTGCTTCTCTTCCTGATAACAGGTCAAATAAGGTGCAAACTATTTGGACAGTTGGGTTATTTGTTATTCTCCTCCTTGGTTTTTTTATACATAGCTCTTTGATGGTCTTTGCATATATTGGGATATCTTGGATAGCTTGGAGGAGTGGGATTTTTATGTACAAATTATTTAGTTCTCCCAGAATATCAAAGTCAGGATGTTCTGTAGGGCATGGTATAATTAATCGTTCTGGGAATGGGGGAGAAGATGTGGTTGCTTGGTCATGAGTCAGTTTTCTGACCACATCTTCTTCTTGTAATGGTTGTTCTGTGGGTAACTAATTTTCAACTTGAATATTTTTATCTCCCTCGGTCTCTATAATGGGCCCAGACCTTAATTGAAGGTCATTGCACTCCCTTAGATCAGTTTCTAGCTCTGGTGTTTCAATTATTTGAATAGATTGCACCAGTCTATTATTTGGGTTCGGGTTGGGTTGGGCTAGGAGTTATAGTCTTAAGTTGGACTAGGGGTTTTGTTGTAGTGCTGGTAGTGTAGGTTGAGGGAGTGTAATGGTTCCTACTGGCCGATTTATCAGTCTTTGCTAGTTTGTTTGCTATGCTTGACTCTGCAAAGTGGGAGAGGACCATTGTGTTGGATACACATTGTTTTGCCAATATGGTGAAGCGTAGGGAAAATTTGGCCAATTAGATTGGCTTGCTTGATTTGGCCATGGTGATGATGAAGGAAATGGTTGTTGTGATCAATTTGAGAAGGGAGGTTGATTTTGCCACATTGTATTATATTGCTGAGCATGATATTGTGGAGGTTGGAAAGAAGAAGCTGGATTGGGGAACATAACTGATTGTCGTGGTTGCCATTGACGGTGCTGATTAAGTAGGTACATCAGTTTTGGTTCTTCTTTCGCTTCTTTGTATACTTCTTTCAAACCAGGAAGTAAAGGGCAGCTCTCCGTAGAGTGGTCTTTTGTACAAATAGCGCAAACTTGAACTGCATTTAATGGGCACTCTTTGTGGCTGTGTTTCATTCTGCATTTGGGACAGAATATTGCCAGATTTTGCTCTGCCTTTACTTGTTTCTGTTTGGCTTGCATAATATCGAGCAACATTATCAGAGTCCCCAATATATCAGTTTTGAAAATTTCTAGTAGATTTCCAATTTCTTTCTAGTTACTCCTTCTCCATAGATCTTGTTGTCCCTTGTAAACCTGTCATGTTCCACTGATTTTAGCCTTGTGCTGCCTCGTGAGCTCCTGATATATAAATCAATGATGTTAGCAAAATATTCTAGATAGATGTCTCCTTTTCCCATAATATTTAGTGTTTCAATCCATTGTTCCTTCATACCTTTAATTAATGTTGTTTTTAATACATTTTTAGGTAAGGGTAATGATGCATAAGGAGATCTTTGAAGATTATACAAAAAACGTTCAACATATTCTTCTAGTGTTTCATTAGGTATAGCTACCATCTAAAATATTTCATCTTTTAACTCTCTGGATCTACAATAATCTTGATATTTCTTCAGGAAAGCACCTTTCATCTGATCCTAGTCATTTATAACACCTCCACCCAACCCCATAAACCATCGTAAAGTAGCTCCTTTTAATGTAGAGGGGAATAGTTTCAGCGTTTTGGGATCGGTGGTATAGTCATATCCCCTGTACAGAACATCGAATTCGAACAAAAATGCATCTGGGTCTTCCGATGTTAGACCATGCAATGTAGGGATATGCTGGAGAGGAATTGCCTTCAGAGGTGCATTGACTGCAATATCTACAATGGGATATTGCAGTGTGGAAGTTTGGGGGTTTGCCGGTTCTAGGCCATTTGGTCAAATATGTGCCAATAAACTTCCAGGATTTCTAGGAGGGTATTCCTAGGTTGGTTAGGTGGAGCAGGAATGGCCTTAATAGGAATGGTCTTAATAACACTTCCTTTGTCTGGGACGATGATAGTTCCTAATTTCTGGGGGGATTTTAGCTCTTGAGGTTCTTCAACTTCGTTCCAGATGATTTTTGCAGCACTTCCCTTATCTTTGATGCTTAATGGATGAATTATTCCAAGAGGAGATCTTGGTTCTTCAATTTCCCCTGTTTCTCCTCTCCCTTCGCAGAGATTACTAAGGTTCCCTTCTTGTAATGATTTTGGGCTAGAATTCTCAATTTCTTGAAAATATTGCTCCTCAGTTTGGCTGTGCACCTCAACAAAGGCTACAGATGGTGATCCTGTGGCCTGAAGGGAACTAGTAGGTTGTCTAGAAGCAACTTTTCTAGCTCCTACTAAAGGCTGAGATTCTATTTTTTTAAGGATTTCATCTATAAAGGTTGATCTGCCAAGGGTCACCGCCCCCTTAGCTTTATCAGGCTTGGGTAGTGGTTTAGGATTCTTTTCAGGCTTTTTCTGCTTAGTCATGCACACAAATCAAATGCTAATTTCTACCCAAAACAACAGCAAATCTGCAGGGAAGTGGGCAGGGGAGAAGGGCTGTTACATGCTCCGTACACAGGTTATTACCTTCCATTTTTAAAACCGAATTCTCTCCTAGTAGGTACTTACACTACTCTCAAAAGAAACAAATGGCTACACTCTTCCCTGGCAACGGCACCAAAATGTCAAGTAGTAAAAATGGTCTTTTTCACCTCTATTTACCCTACATTAATTATCAATCTAGGTATGATTTGTTATCTCAAAGAGTGTACTCAGTTTGAGGCAGTCACTTGTCAAGACTAATGCTAGAAGTATAGTGCTTTTGCAAAAGTAAATAAATGTTGGAAACAAACTCTGAATGTAATGGCAAGAATTTGAAATGCTTTGTAACTAAATCATTCATCTAACGAGCTACAACACTTCATCAGTCAAGGGTGTAGTAATGATAACTCTTCCCTTTGTAAACTGATGCAATTGAAAAGCAATCAAGGAGAAGATCGTCAATCTGGGAATTGGACAACAATAGTCAATGTTCACTACAGTTTCAGATCGTTCTAGTCACACCAAAGCAATGACTTGAAATGATAATTCAATTAACAAGAAAGGGAATAACAACTAATCTATTTAAAAAGATTGAACAATAAAGCCTTAACCTATAGAAATGAATTAAGCAGCAATTGTAATCTAAAGGAATTAAGCAACAATTTTGACCTCAGAAATGATTTGAACAATAAATCGGAAATGGAATAGCACACTAAGTAAGCTACAAAATGTCGAACAACACTTGAATCAAATGTAAACGCACAACAAAATAAATAGAATATTAACACACAACGCATCTATATTGAGGGAAGCAGTAATCTGGGTTTCACCATAACAAATATTAATCAGGGTTATGAAGAAACAACAATTGCGGTTACCATGGAACAACAATCCCAATGAACAACAATCACTCTTAGAGGTAAATTGTAGATAAATAGACAATAGTATCGATCTATAAATACATAGAACTGTTACTCTGTAAATGAACAATAATGGTAATCTATAAAGGAACAACAATGTTATATAGTCATATCAATCTATAAAGGAATGACAATGCGATATAAATTCAGAATGAACAGCATAACATTTCAGTTGTAGAAGATAACCTTACTAGTCAAATATGAATGAAATATAACAGAGCCAATAAACGAAATGATAAGGAACAACAGATTACTGAATGAAGTAAATAAGAGAAATCAAACCACACATGACTTGGAATTGGAAAATAATGGTACAGTAAGCAAGTGATCCACTAGGGCCAGGCCCTTAGCCTCTAGGGACGCACTCCTGTGATTACTCTAGAATCAGAGATGGAACAACAACAGAGTTTATGTATTAATCATGAAAACAGAGTTACAATAATTGCTCTTTAAATAAAGTCGATGATCAAAGTTTAAGTTACAACAGTGAATTCTATAAAACAACAATAATCCTCCCCTTGGGCTAGCAACGTTGTCCCTTTTTATAGCGGCCAGGTGGAAATACCAAAGATATAGATATTCTTAAGGTAGAAATCCCTCAGGATCAAAGGATCCTGAGGGATTCGCCATATCGTTATTTCTCAGTTATCTCTTCGTTCTGTTGCACCAATTTGGTATCTCCTCTTCCTTTTCCTGGCTTATGTGCTCCAATTTGGATTGCCTCGTTTGGATGCGGTTCCCTGTAAAAGGGATAACAGTTGGTTTCTTCTTGTCTTTTCCTTTGGAATGGCAGTCTTCCATTTTCTTCATTTTCTGCATAGGAAAAGGTAATAATTAGTCATTTTACATTACTAACAAATCTCTTAAACTTCATCATAATCCTTCATCATATGCCCATTTCATAATGTAAAGAAGTTATGAATTAAAGGAAAAGATAACGAAATAAGTGGCAATTACATACCTTCTCTAATGCTCAACACACTCCTGGGAGAGACCTTATATGTTTTGCATGATGGGATAACTGCAGAGCTACGAGCTAGGGAGAGCCATGCACTGCAAGTCCTTAGCGAGAAAAAAATCAATATGGAACAATTGATATTGCAGCACGATGAAGTGGTGTCGTAGAATCGACAACTGGTCCAAGTAATAGACCAAGCTTTCCAAAGCGTCCCTGAGCTGGCCATCCCAACAGACATACTAGCCGAGGCGCACATCCACAGGTTAGCAGCAAGGGTGTATGAGGCGAGGGAGGAAATGAAAAAGGTTCAGCTGGAGCTGAACCTTTAGATCCCCGAGCTATGGTTAAAGGTGCAGCCATCCACCCCTTCGAAGGTCAGAGAATAGTGCTCTAGCACTATCACAACGGGACTGGATGAAATTGGCAGTGCAATACAAGACTACACCAGCATGTTGGAAGAACCATTTTATGTCCTCAGAAATCTACAGGAGGACCCCAGCATCCAACACTTAGAGATAGAGGCGCGAGAACTCCAGTAGTAGTATGACATCATCAAAGGAACTGTGTAGACGGTGGCCCTCACTCAGAGGCTTGCGCAGATGCAATAGGCCAAACCACTGAAAGAACAGGTGGACACGACATGACACAGGAAGTAGTCCTGAAGGTGTGCGTTCATCCTTGGATCGATGAGGCGTTCACCATCACAACAGACATTGAAGGCAAGCTTGCACACATGCAAGGGATACACACACTGATGTATAGAAGCACTTCTGACACAACGGTCTCGGAACAATGCATGCAGCAGATCCATCTGGTAGCAGCTTAGTGCGCTGCTGACCTTGCCACAACTCGAGCACAGTTGGAGGGACTCTGCGGAAAGATCTCCGCATCGATAGAGTGACTCGAGGGTGAGTCATGATGTTTATGTTGGGGGCCTGTTGGGCATGGAATCCCCCCCAAGGCATGTTTTGGGGCTTAAAGCACAAGTTTTGACTGAGTTTTCTTATAAAAGCTCCACAAATTATGGGCACGGGGCGAGGAATTATAATAGAGTCACAGGGTTGTCCACCCTAGTTTTTGTAATGTAATGTCGGCTAGATAGACCTACCCATGGTCCATAGACCATGGGATTGTATAAATAAAGTGAGGCTCTAAGTGTATAAGATAACTAGTAGAAGATGAGAAGTCTAAGTGATTGAGTCGAAGTGAAAAGTGTGTTTGTTGGTCATAGAGTAGGAGAAGGCTCTGCAGCTAAGTGCGCAGAGGCCTAGTAGTCCGCAGCTGAGTGTGCAGACCCCTGTAGCTAAGTGCACAGGGCAGATCGAGTCTATAACCATTGGGAGAATCAATAAAGAGAAGTTTTACTATATCTTTGTGTGTCTTTTCCTAGTTTAATGCATGATTGGATATAATTTTCAAGTATACTATTTATTTGCTACACAAACCTATATGAATGTTTTGTATCACTAATTATAACTCAAGACATTCAAGTAGGTGAAGGTAATTAACTAGTACTGGAAGATAAGTAAGATCTCAGGTAATAGCTTAGAGCATGGCGCGGGAGCTCCACAATCCCTAGTAAGGGTTGAGCGAAGTTGGTGTACCAGGATGCGAGGAACAGGAAAGTGCGTGAAGCAACCTGCGCACAAGAACAAATAGTGGACCACTCGAACCTCTCAGACATCTCAAGGGTGTGGAAACCTAGTTCTAGTACCCTCCCATACTACTTCGGGTCAGGCCTCAGCCTGTACTCTGCAGACTATTTCCGAAAGGGCCAGTAGTACAAGGATTTGTTTCGTTAATTAACTTCGAACCTGGGTCAGGGCCTGACAAGCCAACACGTAGTCAACACATATGAATGCTAGGATTTTAGATGGAAACCAAATATGGGAAAAAACCACCATTGTTGTTGTATTTGTGTTCTTTAAAAAACAAATATTGTTTACAATCTTGTACTGGCACAAACTTATAACAGTACGTAGGAACCCACCTCTAGAAGGCTACAAACCTATCTCATTTGAGCACCTACGGCAAGGGAGCTAAAACCCCCTTATTTTCAATTCCTTATGGATCACTTTTCAAAATGTTTCAAACTAGATCGACCTGATCAAAATATTACAATTTGTAGACCACCTTTCATCAAATTTTCATATTGGACCCACTACCATCATCAAATCACTTAATCAACTAAAACAAATCAATCACTAAATATTATTGCAACACATCAAACTAAACCAGAACAAATAACGTGAGTGTATTGTCAATCATCTAGCCATACACTATTATCTATCACTAAAACCAATTATTGCCACTGTAAACCCTGATCAATAATATGAAAAAATGTATACGCGACTATTATGAATAATACCCGCATATACACTTTTTTCCTTAATTGAACCTACGCACAGGTCTTAAAATTACCAATCCTTCGGACTGAAACATTGCACTGCACTACTGAAATCAATGACAGACACATATATCCTTGAGTGTTTTTAAATTTCTATGGTGATAATTTTGAGAGTTTAGGCTTGGATTTTACTGTTCGTTACATACCAACATCAATATAGTTCAATATCTCATTCAAAAATCATTTAACCTCACCAGAAATATCACTTATAGATTATTATGAAGAAGACCTCATCAATAGACAACAACAATCACAACAAGACTAATCAAACATCATTAATTTCACATACTTCATAATCCATAGCCTATGTACTCGACCCTTATACAATACTTTAGCATGTGTATGCTCCTTTCAACAAGCATATGCACGTACACATTTTTCCTTACTGCAGAATCGACACACAAATACCTATAGGTAAACCCATGTAAGTACGTGCCTTTTCTGAGACAAACTTGCATACATATTTGCAATTATTGACTTATTCCTTTGTTGCACCACAAAAATTCAGTCAAACCCAACTCTCGACAAGCGCAGTAACAAACCTAAGTTAGAACATTATTATCACAAATCAAACCATAAGAAAATCATGTAGTGATTTTAGATCTACAAGATCTTATCCCACATTACACACCTTGTGCAACCTTATTTTAGATTAAAAAATTCACCATTAGCCCATTACCTACACACAAAACACTTTGATCTTCGTCTCCTTATATAGATTAGGCCTTATCCAACTACACAAGTTAAATCCTTAGTAATGTAAATGGTATTATTAGACGAGATCAAATATATATTTCTGCATTCATTACTATGTGCCAATACCATAGTAAGATCCCGGCTATTTAGGATACCATGGCGCAAAAACTGTACATGATTTCTCTTCTCCATACCCATGTATGTATGTTGTTTGCTTCAAAAAACCTGTGTGTATTTATCAAACCATCACCTTCATCATTCTTTTGTCTCTGGACTATTATGGCTTTGTCCAAACTCTCTATCACATGTGTACTAGCTTGTAAAATCATCCTGTTAGCATCATGTTGAAAAAATTCATCAAGTAGTTTTCCATCAAGGGCAACACATTTATCATAATGCAAACAATCTCCCCCTTTGGACTTGATAGAAACCACTATGGTATTTGGTTACCAACCATTTGTAGATACCTATAGATATACCAACATGCTCTCCAAGGAATCTTTCTCCAAACACCAAGATACTCTCCCCCTTTGACATCAAGTGAAAAGGGCTAACTAATGTTGAATGAAGTGTTGTAGATCATGAAATCAAGTGTGTTTAATATTGATCACTGAATGTGGACCATGCTCCCCCTAAGCACATTCCCAATTTTCTGAAAAATATAGAAATAAGTTACCATACATGACCTTTCGTATCACCAGTAATTGATATTGACCAATTTCCCAATGTAGTGGGATTACACATTACATTAAATACCCAACATGGGATGACATACATAATTTACTTGACACCAATAGTCCATTCATGATTGAATATCACAATTATTACATCATAGGTCTTTACATGACCTTGACATCAAATGACAGATATGACATTTATAACCAAGACCAAAGACCTCAATAGTGAGGTAGTAAGACCAAGATAGTCTTCATTACTATATACCATATAGGATCTATATTATAAGAATCAAATAACAAGACCATGAACCTCATCAAAAAATTAAGTCAAGAACATGTGTTTCTTTAGTAGCATAATCAAGAAATCATAATGCCAACAATGTACTATAAGAAGCAAAGAAAAATTATCCCCGTGAACTTGTGCCATTTGTTTATTGTTAGATCTGATTATATCAACTAATTCATCAATCAGGACATCAAAGCAACTTCATTAATCACACCATCAATGTCATATTGGAGTAAATCATAAACCATAAGTATTTGAGCACCAACAAACTATATCTAATTAGTATCAGAACTAGAAAACAAAACTATCAGAATCATATCATAACTTTTCTTTGAGTTAGTTCCACTAATAATTCATTGCAGGGAAACATATGTAATTGTATGGATCAAAACACACGTAGATACGCGACTGTTCTTAATCAAATCCACATACATACAATAAAGGACAATAAATTTCACTTTTACCTCCCCCTGAACTTGAAGGATTGGTCAAAATGATTAACAGAGTGATGAAGAAAAAACCACTCCTAATTTCCACCTGAGATATTCAAAGGAATCATGTGGAAGAGGCTTTATAAATATATTTGCAACTTGTTCTTTTAAGGGAACATACTTCAGTTTGGCCTTTTGTTTAAGGACCTATTCTCTTAGAAAGTGATATTTGATTGCAGGGAAAATTTTAAGGATGGAAACTTATCTTAAAGTTTAGAAACCTTGGCAAATCTTACTAGTCCGTAACATGTAAACTATAAAATGTTTATTGATATGTTTGTAAAAATATGCAAATTTCTAATTATTTTATATAGCCTCTATAAAAAATTTGTGATTTTTAATGTAAAATAATTTTATGATATAAAATTTGGGTGAATCATTTTTAGGAAAAATGGAAATTGGTGATTTTTTTTGGGAAAAAAACATAGAAAATTAGCCCACTTGTGAGTATTATCCCCTAAAATGTTCTTCGTTTGATTGGAATATGCTTGGATTTTTAGTGCATGATAGGATTTTTTGAAATACTTATGGCACTAGTATTATCACATAGAATGGGAATAGGTGGAGAGAAATTGATTTGAATATCCTATAATGTTTTCATCATCCAGAGAAGTTGTGTGCAACAAGATGCAACAAAAACATATTCAGCTTATACAGTAGATAAATCAATGGAGATTTGGTTTTTGCTAAACCTTGATACCAAGTGGGGTCCCATGCAGAATGCTCCTCCATTAGTGATTTTTCGATCATCAACATTTCCTACCTAATCTGCATATGTGTAAGCATGAAGAGTAAGATCTACGTCTTTGGGATACCATAAACCAAAGTCTTGATTTCCTTGCATATACTTAAATATTCACTTGACTGCATGAAGATGACTTTCTTTTGTATTTGCTTGAAATCGTCCAACAATTCCAAATGCATGTATGATATATGGTCTTGTTCCTATAAGATAAAGTAAGCTTATGATCATAGATTTGTATTCTGGTAGGTTTAATGGGAGAGAATCATCATGTGAAATGAGGTTACATCCTATTACCATTGGTGTGCATATAAGATTGTTGTATTCCATTCCACATTTCTTCAAAATTTCCTTGAGGTACTTTTTCTGTGAGAGGAACATTTCATTCTTTGCTTGTTCTACTTGTAGACCAAGAAAAATATGTTAGTTCACCAATTAGGGATATTTCAAATTCTTGTTGCATGACATAAGAACTTTTTTGACTCATAGACTCTTCATTTCTTCCAAATATGATGTCATCTATGTAAACAACAACGATTAAAATTTGTTAGCATCCATCTTTATATATAGGTGTCTATCTGTAGACCTCTTAGTGAAACCTTGTTGTTGAAGATACCTGTCAAGATGATAATACCATGCATGAGGAGGGTATTTTTGCCCATATAATTCATTCTTTATTTTGAAAACAAATTTTTTATCATTTCCTAGAATGAACCCTTTAGGTTGTTCAATATATGCTTCTTCTTCTGGGTCCCCATTTAGAGATGTAGATATCACATCCATTTGATAAACTTTGGAATTATGAAAGATTGAAAAGGCAAGGAACATTCTAATGGATTCAAGTCTAGATATAGGTGAATGTTAGGTCCCTATAATGATTCCCCCATTACTATTGTCGTTGTATCCCTTATTGGTATTGTTGTGCCCCTATTGTCCTCATATTGTTATTATTGTGCTCCATAGAATCCCTCTATTGTTATTTTTGTGCCTTTATATTATTATTGTTAGGTTGGATTGATTATATTGGACCCCTTAGGCTCCTATATATAGAAAGGAGGTTTTGTCATTTGAATCATACAAGAATTGTTCATTTGTGTAATGTAAAGGAGGTTTCCCCCTCGAAGAGGTTTATTTCTAAGGCGTTGATCTATCTTTTCTATATTTTTGTGAGTTGGTTTCATAACATTTGGTATCAAAGCTTTGGATTCTAGGGTTTCGCTGCTCCAAATAAGTCATCGTGGCATGTTCACTATAACTTTTTTTCTGTGATGTTTTAGAAGCTAAAAAAACCCATTTGAGGCAAAATCACGTTGAACCTTCGATCTGAATTTTAGATCCTTTCGTGCTATATTTTCGGAGATATAGTCTAAGGAAGTTAGGGTTTTGCAGAGCCCTGAATTACATTCCAAACAGGTCAGCTTGGGAAAATCTGAATTTTAGTAAGAAGTTACAAAAAGGGGATAGAATGTAGTTTTTGTTGGTATCATTTTTAGAACCTAAGTTTGAAACAGTGACCCACGACATGTCCTACAAGTTCGCTCTACTGAACTAGTCTATACTCAGGTCATCGTGGGAGATTTGGCATAACTCTTCATTGGAGAATCCAATCTTGATCAGAATTGTGGGGTTAGAAACATTACTCTGAGGGTTACTATAGGAAGCAATTTTAGGCCTGGGAGATCCAAAATTATAGAGATACATCAGATTCAATATCGAGCTCCTACAAAGTGAAAAACGGTGTGCAGTTTTTTTTAAATTTTTGCCTAAGCTTGGTTTGAAAAATTAGTTTGAAGGAATTCAAAGGGCATAGTGAAGCATTATTATTGGTAATTGATGCTCCAAAGAAAGAAAATGGAAACACCTAGTAAGCAACCTGAAAGCTCTGGCATGACTCATGAAGAAGAGGAAGAAATGCAACTTGATATATCAAAATTACGAGACCAAGTGCAACCAATTTCACTCACACAAAAAATAATAGAAAATAAGATGGATGGTTTAAAGAAAGATGTAGAAGCTAAGATGGATGGTTTAAAGAAAGGTGTAGAAGCTAAGATGGATGGTTTAAAGAAAGGCATAGAAGTTAAGATGAATGACATGGAAGCTAAGATGGACGACATGGAAGCTAAGATGGACGGAATGGAATCTAAGATGGATAGTGTGGAAACTAAGGTTGATGGTGTGGAAGCTAAGATGGATGATTTAAAGAAAGGCATGGAATATTTGCAGACAAATTTGAAGACAGATTTGACAAAATTTCTACAAGAAATGCTTACTAATGGTGAAAGGGTAGGAAAGGGAACTCATCATGAGAACAAAATAAATGTTAATCATGATTTCATAGACTCTAATGTTGGATCGTAGAACCACCATGTTCCAAAGATCGATATGGGGAAGTTTGATGGCAAGGATCTTGGAACATGGATACTACAGATGGATCAATTTTTCAATCTACATAATGTGAAAAAAACACAAAAGGTACACATTGCAACTTTATATTTGGAACCAAATCAGTTTGTATGGTATCGATGGCTTTTCTCTCGTAAACAAATTGTCACTTGGGTTATTTTTATGGATGAAATGATAGCACATTATGAGGATACAAAAAGAAACACTTTTTTTAGCCAATTGATAAATCTCAAACCAAAGGGTTCAATGATGGAGCACATTTAGGACTTTCAAAAATTGAATATAAGGGTAAAAGATATTCCAGAGGAGCATAGGACTGATGTGTTCATGAGGACTTTAAAAGATAACATCCAACATGAGGTTCACCTTTAGGAACCAGATTCATTAGAGAAGGCATTCAAGTTGGCAAGAAAAATGGAAATAAAAATTATGGCAACAAGGAAGCCTACCACTTACAATCATAAAGATGGAAGTTTTACTGCCCTAGCCATCCACAACCTACAAGGTTTACACCAAAAAAATTGGAAGAAAGAAGAGCAAAAGGGCTTTTTACAATTGTGATAGCAAATACACTAAAGGTCATAAGTGTGTAGAGAAGAAATTATTTTACATAGATTGTGAAGAGGAGGAAGAAAAGGAACAAGAAATCTCAAAAGAAGAAGATATACATGAGGAACAAACCATAGAAAAAGAAGAAATGAATCTGACCATATCTTGTAATGCATTGACTGGAATTACCACTCCTCAAACTATCAAGATAGAAGGGCATATCAAGAAGAAAAAGGTAATAGTGTTGATTGATTTGGGAAGTACCCATAATTTTATTCATTGTAAGATAGCCAAGGAATTGAATTGCTTCCTGTATCTAGCACCAGAGTGTCAAGTGATGGTTGCAAGTGGAGGAACCATAAATTGCTTAGGAATGTGCCATAATATCAAGCTATCCATGGGAGAATATGTATTGAATAGCCCAATGATTTCCATTCCAATGGGTGGTGCTGAAGTTTTACTAGGAGTCCAATGGCTACAATCCTTGAGTACAATAGTTGACGCAAGCCTAGAGCTTGCCATACCCAGGATCATCCATTAACCATGCTTCAAAGAATGCATACTTAGCAAATTCCCAAACTTCAAACATCAATCACTGGTAAATTCATCTTTCTCCCATTTCAACATGCAGGAGCTTTCTTTCCTATTTATGGTTATGAAACCATTTCACAATCTTTGTATATGAAAGTTTACTCCTTCACTGCAAATTCATAACTTTGAAATCTTCAATCAAACCCAATGAAATAAATCATTCACTATTTAATGACAATGTCCAATTTTGTTTTTCCCCATCCCAAATTAAATTTAGACTCACATTATCATTTCTTTCCAATGGCTTGAGTCATCACCACAACATATATATCTTTCATCAAAAGGTATTTGCAACCTAAGGTTTAAACTTCAAATCTGTCTACGAACAATCACCCACACACATTCAAGGAATTCATTCCTTCCATGGTTCCTCAACACAGCCAAACATTTCAGTGCTCCCACAAATAAAATCTGTAACTATGACTGGACTCAAGAATGCGATCTTACTCAATGTGACACACATATCGATCTTATACACCACATATCAATGGGATTTGTTTGATTTTAATGCGAGAATACCAGAGTTCCATTCTATATTCAACCAGAATTCATTTCCTCTGATCCAACTAATAATTTCAACTTCACCAATAGCTCAATTAACAAATCAACTCTGAATTCATTGTTTTTGTGCACCTTTGTCCTTTTAAACAAGATGGACGTTATTTAATCAATCAAAATTATAATACCATTCATCCTTTACGCAATTGACATCAACCACACACATTACTGGTTGATTACTGGATTAATAACACTCAGAAATATGGCACGACATTAACATTAATGTGTTTGCCCACAACTATCAAATAGATATACGCCTCTTTCTTTTCAACATATCCATTACAAAGTAATACCATTGCATCACACACAATTCGAATTTGATTATTTCTGTTATACTACCATTTCTTCAACATTCCAGCGCTCTAATTCGAAACTCAACGCATCAATACAATTGTTAATTGAAGACTGTGCCTACCTGCGTTAATTTGCCCATGTCTGGCGCTTCAACATTTGCAATGATTGCCAATTGGTTTGTTTCAATGCCGTGCTTCTGGTTTGTAACCATCGTTCCGCCTTTAACTTTCAATTGCTGGACCGTGCCTATGGCATATCATTTCACTGTTTTATTCACAATCATAACATGAATTCAAATAAACAATGTATCAAATAAATTCTGCGCCCTCTTGCTAGATCTTCTGCGCCTGATATTTATCACAAAACTATTCAGATTAACATAAGAATTCAACCCATATTTGTTTCTGCTGAATTGAACTCAAACCTGCGCTGTCAATATATGTTAAATCACCATCTCTTTTGAATGCTAGAAATGGAACAACAATTTTACTTGCAGTGTGTGAAATAGATGACCGATTCACCGAAACATCATAAACTCCACTTCAGTCGGCCCAGATTCGATTTTCAACCGCATTAAACAAATAGCAATTTCTGCTATTGAACACACTTAGACTCACAGAATTTTACCATAGAGATTCACACAATCAGCAGATTCAAAATACTCCTTTTATGTAGAGTGTTAACGCCTTTCATGCATAACGATTTGGATGCAGAGTGTTAACGCCCTTCACAATGCACAATGAATAGCAATTCTGCTATCGACCCTCAAGATTTCAAAAGCTTGAAACTGCAGACTTGTAATGTATTAAAATGCTGGCACCCTTTTCTTTTCATTTTCTATTAATCAAATACAGACCAATCCTAACTCATGCACAGATAACAACATAAATCGATCTTGCTTTTACTACAGGTTTCCTTCGGTCAACCTTCCCAATAATCGATACTTCAATCACATATATACAGTTAACCAGAAATAACTATAACTTTCGCAGCTAATCACCAAATGTATATATATAATCTGAACCCAAAACAAGATTACTCACAAACTTTGTTTGGCCTGATATTCCAGAATGATGACCCTTACAATTTCTGAAGGCTTACAGCCTTGATTGTCCCAAACCATCTCTCTACTCCTCTCCTATTCTCCATCTCCTTTTCTCTCAAAACCCTTCCTATTTATACAATTTAAAAAATCATTCAATTAAATGCTCAATCCCTTCAATTCCTCAACAAACCCCTAAATCCCTCAACATCCCTAAAGGATAGCTCTTTATCCCTAAAATCCTTCAATTAATTAAATTTCCTCATATCCTTTTATTAATAAAAAGATATTTACAAAAATCCTCACCTTCTCCTATTTTATTCAAATTAATTAATAAAATATTAAAAATCATCAAACCCCATATTTACAAATTAATATTATCATACCCCATATTTACAAATGGAGAAAAAGGGTCTTGATGCTCCTGCATCAATAGCTTTTAATTTTCAAGAACTTTTCATGAAATTCTCTTTAGAAGGAAAGGAAGTAGAATTAAGGGGTATCACAGGGAAACTAGGAAAGATAATCAGCTCTAACGGAATGACAAAGACTCTAAAGAAAGAACAACGAGGCATAATTGCACAATTATGTTCACTAGAAGTTCCCACATCAAAGTCATCCATTTCTCCAGATCTCCAAAAAGTATTGGACAATCATTCAAGGGTATTTGAGACTTTGAAAGGCCTCCCACCTATTCATGATCATGATTATGCTATTAATTTGATTCCACGAAGTGTTCCTCCAAACATCAGGCCTTACAGATGTCCTTATGTCCAAAAGAGTGATATTGAACATACGGTTGCAGAAATGCTAGAGGCTGGTATAATTCAACCTAGTAAAAGTTCTCTCTCTGCTCCAGTAGTATTGGTTGACAAGAAGGATGGATCATGGCATATGTGTCCAGATTATAGCGAGCTCAACAAGCTCACTATTAAAGATAAATTTCCCATTCTTGTCATTGATGAATTATTGGATGAATTGCATGGATCAATTTACTTCACCAAGTTGGATCTTCGTTAAGGATATCATCAAATTAGAATGAAGACTAAAGACATTCCAAAAACAACATTTAGAACTCATGAGGGTCATTATGAATTTTTGGTCATGCCTTTTGGCCTTACTAATGCACCTTCTACATTTCAAGGTTTGATGAATTCCATTTTCAAACCCTTAGAAAATTTGTGTTTGCATTTTTTGATGATATACTAATCTACAACAAGTCTTGGAAGGATCATGTCCAACATGTTGACATGGTGCTCAAACTATTTGAGGAGAAACAAATATATGCAAAAATCTCCAAATGTTTCTTTGGAGTACAAGAGGTGGAATATTCGAGTCATATTGTATCTCATGAAGGTGTTAAGGCAGACCCTAGCAAAATTAAAACCATTAAGGAATGGAAAATCCCCACATCCATAAAGCATCTATGAGGATTTCTCAGGTTGACAGGGTATTATCGCAAGTTTGTTAAGAATTATGGGAGGATAGCAACAACTCTAACAACATTATTGAAGAAAGATGCATTTTCATGGACTCTAGAAGAAATGAAGGCCTTTGAACATCTTAAAGAGGCAATGTGCCAAGAACCAGTCTTACCTACATCGGACTTCACAAAAACCTTTATTGTGGAATGTGATGCCTTAGGAAATGGAATTGGTGTTGTTTTAATGCAAGAAAAAAGATCCATTTCTTTCGAAAGTCGTCCAATCAAAGGAAAGAATTTACATAAAGCTATTTATGAGAAGGATATGTTGGCAATACTACATGGACTTAAGAAATTGTGACCCTACCTAATGGGAAGACACTTCAAGGTAAAAATAGATCATGATAGTCTTAAATACTTTTTAGAACAATGATTATCTTTAGAAGAGAAGAAAAAATGTTTCACAAAGGTGTTGGGTTATGACTTTGAAATCATCTACAAAAAATGGAAGAAAAATGTTGTGGTAGATGCACTCTAAAGAAAGGATGAGGATGTGGAAGCATTTCTTTGTGCCATTTATATTATCGAACCATATTGGATAAACAAAGCAAGGCATGAATGGAAGAATAATGAGGAAGTGTGGTCACTCATTCAAAATATACAACAAGATCCTAGTATATCTAATACATTTAGCTGGAAAAATGATTTGTTATGGTACAAGGATAGGTTATACCTATGTAAAAAATCCCAACTCAAAAAAAAGATTCTTAGGGAATTGCACACCTCTCCCTTAGGAGGGAACTCAGGACTGCTAAAAACCTACCACAAGGTTAAGAAGGATTTTTTTCGGGATGACCTTAAATTGGATATTCAAAAGTTTGTGGCAGAATGTTTTGTTTGCCAACAAAATAAAGTTGAAACAATTAAGACCCCAAGACTATTAAAACATTTATCCATTCCAAGCTAACTTTGGGAGGAGGCTTTAATGGATTTTGTTACAGGTTTACCCAAGTCTAAAGGAAAGAGTGTTATCATGGTGGTAGTTGACAGACTTACCAAGTATGCACACTTTTGTGCATTATCTCATCCATTTAAAGCGAGTACAGTTTCTATTGCATTTATGGAAACATTTCAAAAGCTACATGGAAACCCAAAGATTATTGTAAGTGACAGAGATACCACTTTCACTGGAAATTTTTGGACATAATTATTTTCTTGTCTTGGTACTCAGTTAGCTCATAACTCATCTTATCATCCTCAATCTGATGGGAAAAATGAGATAGCAAAAAAATGTTTGGAAGGATATCTTTATTTCTTTGTATTTGATAAACATGCACAATGGGTCAAATGGTTGCCTGCGGTTGAATGGTGGTATAACACTTCCTTCCATACTACAACAAAAATGACCCCATTTATGGCACTTTATGGATATCATCCACCATCCATCACATCATATTTAAGAGAAAATTCTAAGGTTCAAGTAGTGGAAGATCACATCGAGCACCAGCAACAAGTTCTCCAACTCTTAAAGTATAACCTCACCTTGGCACAGAATAGAATGAAACAACAGGAAGATCAATATCGTAGTGAAATAAGTTTTGATGTAGGTGATTGGGTATTCCTACGACTACAACCATATAAAAAATGTCCCTCAAGCAAGCTAAGAAGGATGATAAATTATCACCAAATTATTATGGTCCGTACAAGGTGTTGCAAAAGATAGGTACTATGGTATACAAATTGGAGCTTCCTGCAGTTTCCAGAGTGCACCCAGTTTTCCATGTTTCATGCTTAAAGAAGGTTATAGGTGACAAGATTCCAGTTCAAACAATATTTTCAGAACTTGATGAGGGAGGAAAAATCATATTGGAACCTGAAGCAGTTAAAGAAACAAGAACTTGACAGCTACAAAATCGATCAATTTTAGAGTATCTCATCCAGTGGAAGAACTTACCCATTGAAGATTCCACATGGGAGGATGATAATTTTATACAAAAGAATCCGGAACTACTCAAGCATTGAGGACAACAATTTTTTGAAGGAGAGGGGCATGTTAGGTCCCTATAATACTATTGATTCCCCCATTACTATTATCGTTGTATCCCTTATTCTTATTGTTGTGCCCCTATTGTCCCCATATTGTTATTATTGTACCCCATAGAATACCTCTATTATTATTTTTGTGCCTTTATATTATTAATGTTAGGTCAGCTTGGTTATATTGGACCCCTTAGACTCCTATATATAGAAAGGAGGTTTTTTCATTTGAATCATCCAAGATAGAAAGGAGGTTTTGTCATTTGAATCATCCAAGAATTGGTCATTTGTGTAATGTAAAGGAGTTTGCCCCCTTGAATAGGCTTATTTCTAAGGTGTTCATCTATCTTTTCCATCTTTTTGTGAGCTGGTTTCATAACAGCGAAAATGTTTCTTCAAAGTCTTCCTTCTTATTGAGCATAACCTTTGCATACGAGTCTTGCTTTGTTTCTAATTACCTTTCCATTTTTGTTTATTTTATTTTTGAATACCCATTTTTTCCTAATAAAATTTTCATCATGAGGTCTTGGTACTAATTCTCATGTATGATTATTTTCTATTTTTTCAAGTTCTTCACCCATAGCCTTATCCCAACATTCATCCTTTCTTGCTTGATTTACAATTTGTAGTTCAATTGTCATTAGTAAGGCTAGATAATTAGGGGTTCCAACAAGATATCTTCTAGTTTGTACTCCATCTTCCTTTTCTCTTAGAATTTTAGATTCAGGATGATTTTTCTAAACATACCTTGATGGATTCCTTTCAGATGCTTTTGTATTATCAATCCTTCTTTTGATGCTTCACTAGTTTCTTCTCTTTCATCCTTTTTGCTAGTTGTAGAAATACATTCATCATCTCCTGGTGCTTCCCTTTTGGTACCTTTCATGCTTCATCAATCACAATATCAATAATTTCAAGAATATTTTGAAGTCTTTAATTGTAGCATTTATATCCTTTACTTCTAGAGGAATATCCAAGTAGAATTCCTTCATATTCTCTAGCTTCAAACTTTCCAAGCTTGTCATCATTATTCTTTATGTACAATTTTCTTCCAAAGACTCTAAAATTCTTGACAGTTGGAGGCTTACTGAAGCAAAGTTCATGAGGAGTCTTATCACTGTTTACAAAAATGAGGGATTTTTTAGAATAGTTACAGTTGTATGCATTGATTCTCCCCATAAGGTATGAGGTGTCCTAGAATCATCAAGCATGGAATGTGCCATTTGTTAAATTGTTTTGCTCATTCTTTCTGCCAACCCAGTTTTTTGTGGAGTTTTAGCTATAGAAAATTGCCTCTTGATGCAATGTTGTTAAAAAAACTCAAAACATCATCTGATATGAATTATCTTCCCCTATCAAGTCTAAGACATTTTATTTTTAAATCGAAATCATTCTCTACTAAATCTTTAAAGACTTTAAATTTATCAAATTCTTCATCATATGTTTTAATAAGCGAATCCAACACATCATAGTAAATTCATCAATGAGTAAGATGATATATTGTCCTCCCCGTGGTGATTTTTTCCTCATAGGCCCACACAAATCAGTATGAATAAGTTCAAGTGGCCTACTTACGATACCTTCTTTAGCATTGAATTGAACCCTAGTTTGCTTACCGAATTGACATGATTTGCATATGGTACTTTTGGGTATAGAGATGTTAGATAAATCACGAAAAACTCCTAGCTTGCTTGACTTTTGTATTTGAGTGAAGCTTAGATGTCCCGATCCTTTGTTTCATGACTAGCTTTCTTCTACTTTTCTTAAGTAACATTTTTATAGATTGCCTTCCAAGACATAGACATTACTAGGAATTCTTGCCCCCTTTATTATGATCTTACATGTATCGATATTCCAAACCACATAATTATTTTATCTGAAAATAACATCATTCCCTTGGTCACACATATTACTAACACTGAACAAGTTATTTTTTAATCCATCAACAAACAAAACATTTCCAGCTTTAATATTTTCTTTCAATAAAACAGTTCCTTTTCCTTTAATAGTAGCAAGTGAATTATTAACAAAGGTTACATTATTTTCTTTCTTTATTTCATTAAAGGACATAAAATTACCTTTATCACCTATAATATGCTTTGAGCACACACTGTCAATGTACCACATATTTTCTTAGTCTCCTTCATATAAAGATAGACCACAATTTTTTAGATTCCATGGTCTTCTTTTTCCATACCTTTCATGTTGTTCCCTTTTGTTCATTCTGAGATGTTCATCACATTTTGCTCCTACATTCAAATTCTTTATGCCAAAAGTTATTCCAAAAGGAACATTCAGTTTCATATTGAAGAAGTGAGAAAGTATTGAAAGAGCATTCCTTTAGTCTGATCTCATTCTTTTGCTTTCTTGCTTCTCTAGTCATGATAGTTTTGTATGCACCACAGTGAGAAAACTTATGACCAAAATTATGACAAGTGAAGCATTGACTACTAAAGTTGAATTAATTGGGAGTATAGTAACTTCTTGTGTAATTTTCCATTTGATTGTAGTAAGGGAGATTTAACTGAGAGGTATTTGATCCTTTATTCTTTTGTTGATAGATGGAGTTTTGTTGACTGCTTCATTTTACTATATTGACATAGCTTCTTTTACTTGTTTTAGAAGGCTTTACAGTCTTTGATTATTCTCCACTATATCCAAGAATTGTTTTATGAGAGGAGAGTGTTTCACTTTTGATGATTTCATCTAAGGTTTCAGATCCTTTAGAAAACCTAAGATTTAGACTTTTTGTTTTCTCAAGTTCCTTCCTTAGACTTACTATTTGTAGTTTTAAATTTTCATTATGCTTCTCCTTTTCTAAGATTTTTTTCTTTAGAGCTTCTTTTGCTAATTTAGCTTCTTCGAAGGAATTTTAAGTTGAGTTATTTATTCATTGAAATTATCCTTTTCTTCTAAGGCATCCATAAAAAAATCATCAAACTCATTAGTACATCTATCTTCAAATGCCATAAGTAATTGATATTCTTGATCATATTAACCTTCTTCAACATTTGAAAGACCATCACTATCTTCGTGAGTGTAGAATTATTTTTTTTTTTTCGAACTTTGCTATAAAATTTACTTTTGTTGAATTTTCCCCTTTCTCATTATTTTCTGTATAAGGACATTTAGCAGCATAGCGACCAACTCTTCCAAAAGAAAAAAATTTGAAGGGAAGCTTATCTTTGAATCTTCTAGTACCTAATTGAATTTTCTTCACGAACTTTGCCTCTTCTTCATATGATATATAACCTAGTTCCTTAAGTTCCTTCTTTTCTTTTCCTTTAGAAGTAGCCTTGAATGCAACTTATCTGATATCCGAGGGAGCTCCTTTTATCATTTCAAAATATATTAGAATCCCATGAAGTTGTTCAACAGTAAGGTTCTTCAAATCTTGCATTTATTCAATGGAAAATACTTTTGAATCGAATATTGGTGTTAGAGATGTTATGAAACCAGATCACAAAAAGATAGATAAGAATTCATCCTTAGAATTCAATGCCTTAGAATTCATCCTCTTCCAGGGGGCAACCTCCTTTACATTACACAAATGAACAATTCTTGGATGATACAAATGAAAAGACTTCCTTTCTATATATAGGAGTCTAATGGGTCATAATATAATCAGAGCCAACAAAACAATAATAATGTAAGGGCATAATAATAACAATAGTGGGCTTCTATGGCGAACAATAATAACAATATGGGGACTACATGGGCACAAAAATATAATAAGGGGGTTGTACTAATAACAATTAAGGGTTACACTAGTAGTATAGGGACCTAACATGCCCCTCTCCTTCAAAAAGTGTTGTCCTCAATGCTTGAGTAGTTCTTGATGCTCCTGTATAAAATTCTTCTCCTCCCATGTGGAATCTTCAGCTAGTAAATTCTTCCACTTGATGAGATACTCTAAAATTTATCAATTGGGTTCTTGTTTATGTGACTGCTCCAGGCTCCAATATGATTTTTCCTTCCTCGTTAAGTTCTGGCAATATCGTTTGAACTGGGATCTTCTACAACTTTTGAATGAGTGGCCACACATCTTTGTCCTTATTCCATTCATACCTTGTTTCATTTATCCAATCTGGTTGGATAATAGAAATGATGCACAACAATGCTTCTACATCCTCATCCTTTCTTGAGAGTGCATCTGCCACAACATTTTGCATCCATTCTTTTTAGATGATTTCAAAGTCATAACCCAACATCTTTGTGACCCATTTTTGTTGCCCTTCAGCGGATAATATTTGTTCTAAAAAGTATTTAATAATATCATAATCCATTTTTACCTTGAAGTGTCTTCCCATTAGGTAAGGTCACCATTTCTTAAGTGCGTGTAGTATTGCCAACATTTCCTTCTCATAAATAGCTTTCTCGAGGGAAATTTGCTTGAATGTATGTAACCATAAAAATACCCAATCGCCTACATCAAAAATTCTTTCATTGAGATGTTTATTTGCCTATTGTTTCATTCGATTCTGCACCAAAGTGGCGTTATACTTTAAAAGTTGTAGAACTTGATGTTGATGCTCGATGTGATCTTTCACTGCTTGAATCTTTTTCTTCTTGATATGTCCTTCAATATTTAGAGTTTGAGGAGTGGTAATTTATTCCAGTGCATTACAAGATATGGTCGGATTCATTTCTTGATGCTCTATGTGATCTTTCACTTCTTGAACATTTTTCTTCTTGATATGTCCTTTTATCTTGATATTTTGAGGAGTGGTAATTCCAACCATTAAATTACAAGATATGGTCAGATTCATTTCTTCTTTCTTGATTGTTGGGTTGTGTTATATTCTTTCCACGTAGTTAACAGGGGGTTTGAGGGGCACCTGTAACCCCATTTATGGGGTCTGGTTCAGTGCCCCATAAAATTTTGGTTTTGGACCCTATGTTAGGTGGGGCGGACCCACCTATGGTTTTGTGCATGATTTTCGCACATGTTTTTTTTGGACGCGATGGTTTTCGGTCCATGGTATTGGATGCTTTGGCATGTATACATATGTATTATAACATTGAAAGGAAAATAATGAAAAATCAAGCTGGAAGTCCTGGTTTTGGGATCTAGGGGAAATCTCTGTGTATATGTGTTTTATGTGTTATGCTCTCCCATTATTTATTTTCTATGTTTTAGAATTCATATGCAAGTAATTTTTGTATGGGGTTAAAAACTACGTTTAGTATCATAGCAGTTTTGGCTTCAAGGGGACACCTTTTTTGCTGAGGGGTTTTGCTCGGGCCTGTGGTAGACCCTGTTCAGTGGGAGATCTGCGAGATCGATTCTGGTGGTGAAAGAAGATGATGAGTAGTGGAAAGATAGAGATCGAGAAATTTAATGGTCGGAGTTTTGAGTTGTGGAAACTCAAGATGGAGGATCTGTTGGTTGATAAAGATCAGTGGGTCGCGGTAGATCTGAGTACTAAATGAATGGGAGTGTCCAATGAAGAATGGAAAAAATTGGATCGGAAGGCAAAGAGCACAATACGATTATGTGTCTCAGATTCAGTATTGCTGAATGTATCAGGGGAAGCTACGACGAAGGCTTTGTGGGACAAGTTAGGGACTTTGTACCAATCTAAGTCTCTGGTGAATAAACTGTTCCTACGGAAAAAGCTGTATAACCTGAGGATGAAAGATGGAGTCTCGGTGACATAGCATCTGAATGCATTTAATACTATGGTAAGTCAATTAGAATCTGTTGATATTAAAATTTCAGATGAAGATAAGTGCATCAGTTTGTTGTGTTCTCTACCAGATTTGTGGGATAGTTTGGTTATTGCAATAGGTAGCAATGCAACTGCCTTGCAGTTTGATGAAATAGTCTCATCCTTGCTGACGGAGGAGATGAGACGGAAAAATATGGAGAGCCAGAATGGTGATTCCTTGTCTGTATGAGGACGATCCTAGAATAGAAACAAAAATAAGTCATCGAGTGGGATATCTAAATCTAGAGGGAGATCTAAATATCCAGGAAAACATGTAAAGGTGGTGTGCTGGAAATGCGGAAAGGAAGGGCACTACAAAAGGGACTGTAAATCTAAAGCTCCTGATAAAGGAAAGGGATTTGATGATGCTCCTTCTGCAGAGGTGAAAACCACCTCAGATGAAGGTGGGGATGTGTACTCGACTTCTTCAAGTACACATGTAGATCATGAGGCATGGTTGATTGACTCAGGTGAATCCTTTCACTTCATTCCCCATAGAGAGTGGTTCCGCAAGTATGAGAAATATGATGGTGGTGATGTCTTCTTAGGGGATGATAGGAAGGCTAGAATCATTGGTCACAGAAAAGTAAAGTTGAAGTGGTAAGGTGGAAGGGTTAGAACACTTCTGGGTGTTCTACATATTCCTGCATTGGCCAAAAATCTAATTTCTGTAAGCAAGCTGGATGATGCAGGTGTAAAAATAGTGTTCGAGGAGGATACTTGCAAAATGGTTTGGGGAGCACTGGTATTGATGCGGGGAGTTCGGATTGAAACTCTGTACAAGCTACAAGGTAGCACTGTTATTGATGGGTGCAATAGTTCTGTGGTTCCTGAAAGTGGAGCAGAAAATCTAGTGGTCTCTGGAGAGAAGACCATATTGTGGCATCAAAGGCTTGGACATATTGGAGAGAAGGGCCTTCTAATACTTCATGGTAAAGGTATGGTAGAAGGTATGAGTAATAGCTCTTTGGATTTTGATTTCTGTGAAAATTGTGTATATGGGAAAGTAGAATTGGGTGAGTTTCCCCTCTAGTAGTAAGAGGGCAAAAAAAATATTAGAACTTGTGCACAATGATGTGTTTGGACCAGTGAAGGTTCCATCACTGGGTAAGTCTGTGTACTATGTATCATTTATAGATGACTTCTCAAGGAATACATGGATATATTTCCTTAAGAAGAAATCTGAAGCCTTTGATAGGTTTAAAGAATTTAAGGCTCTCATGGAAAATTAGACAGAGAAGAAGATAAAGGTGTTGAGGACAGATAATGATGGAGAGTTTTGCAGCAAGGAATTTGAAGAATTCTGTAAGTAGTGTGGTATAGCATGACAAAAGACTACTCCATATACACCTCAGTAAAATGGAGTTGCAGAAAGAATGAATAAGACGTTGATGGAAAGGGCAAGAAGCGTGCTTAGTGTTGCCGGGTTAGGACAGGAATTCTGGGTAGAGGTGGTGGATAATGCATGTTGCCTAGTCAATAGGTCACCTTCATTAGCGTTGGAAGATAAGACTCCACAAGAGGTATGGATTGGTAAGAAACCCTCTCTTTCACATCAGAGGGTATTTGGATGTGATGCATATGTACATGTTCCAAAGGAGAAACGAACCAAGTTGGATAGTAAATCTGAAAAGTGCATCTTTATTGGGTATAAGGATGGTTTAAAGGGTTATAAGCTTTGGAACCCAGTCACACGAAAGGTTGTGTACAACCGATATGTGGTGTTCAGAGAGGTAAAAGATGTTATTAAACATGAAGTCCAACCAAAGGAATCGAAGAAGATAGAATATGAGCTTAAGGAGGAAGAATCAGACTCTATAATAGAGGAGGGATTAGAAGATGAAGAGCCACAAACTTCGAGTGTGAGAAGATCAGTTCGAGAAAGAAGGCAGCCAGAAAGGTATAGTCCATCTGCTTTCTATTCAAATTTTGCTTTATCTATTATGGATGATGATCCAAAAACTGTGAAGGAAGCGGTAGATTCAGAGGATTGAAAACTCTAGAAAGAGGCCACGGCTGATGAAATGGCATCTTTGCACAAAAATGAGGCTTGGGATCTGGTGGATTTGCTAGCTGGCAGAAAACCCATTGGTAGAAAATGGTTGTTCAAGAAGAAGACAAATGCAAAAGGAATAGTGGAAAAATACAAAGCTTAGTTGGTAGCAAAAGGTTATTCCCAGGTGCCGGGAATTGATTTTGGTGATATTTTTTCTCCTGTTGCCAAGGTAACTTCTATTAGATTACTTTTATTTGTTGTTGCTGCTTTTGATTTTGAGGTAGAACAGATGGATTTTAAGACAAAATTTCTTCATGGGGATCTGGAAGAGGATATATACATGAAGCAACCTGAAGGCTTTGCGGTGAAGGGTAAGAAAGAACTAGTTTGCAAGTTAAAGAAGTCTTTGTATGGGTTAAAACAGTTACCAAGGATGTGGTATCCGAAATTTGATACATTTATACGGGGACTTGGCTTCACCAGAAGCAAAGTAGATCACTGTGTGTATTTTAAATTAATTGGTGACCGTGTTATTTGCTTGGTCTTGTATGTGGATGATATGTTGCTGGTTGGAAATGACAAAGAAATTATCCAAGATTTGAAGACCCAATTTTCCCCAAAATTCGACATGAAAGATCTTGGTGTTGCAAACTATATTTTGGGCATGGAAATTAAGAGAGATTGGGCAAAGAGGAATCTCTGGTTAAACCAGAGGAAGTATGTCAAGACAATACTGCAGACGTTTAATATACATGATAGTAAATCGGTGAAAGTTCCTATTCCTGTAGATGTGAGGTTATCTGCTGAACAGTGTCCCAAGACACAAGAAGAGGAAGAGGACATGTCTTGTGTTCCATATGCAAGTGCAGTCGGTAGATTGATGTATGCAATGGTCTGTACTAGACCAGACATTGCACATGTAGTGGGAGTATTGAGCAAGCTTATGTCAAAACCAGGGAAGGAGCATTGGACAACAGTGAAGTGGGTTTTTAGGTATTTGCGTCACACTAGTGATTATGGTTTGTGCTACCAAGGGAGATCAAGATTGGACAGAGTGTTGGATATTCATGGCTTTGTTGATGCAGACTGGGCTGGAAATCTGGATCAGAGAAGATCTACAAGTGGGTATGTGTTTAACCTATTTGGAGGTGCAGTCAGTTGGATGAGTAAGAAACAATTTGTAGTGGCACTATCAACTACATAGACAGAATACATGGCAGCCACTCATGCAAGCAAGGAAGTAGAGTGGTTTTATAGATTGTGTTCAAGTATGGGGTTAGTATAGGAAGCTATAGGGATAGACTGTGACAGCCAAAGTGAAATTTTATTGGAAAAGAACCCCGCATATCATTCAAAGACAAAGCACATTGATGTTCAATATCACTTTGTGAGAGATATGATAGAAGACAAAAAGGTGTTGCTGGTAAAGGTGGACACTTTGAAGAATACTGTAGATGCACTGACAAAATCTGTGAACTCTGAGAAGTTCTCTTGGTGTAGAGAGACAATGGGCATTTCGAGGCTGGAAAAATGACTAAGATCTCTTGTGGCCCCCTGTGGAAAGAAAAAAACAAGTGGGAGAATGTTGAGTTGTGTTATATTCTTTCCACGTAGTTAACAGGGGGTTTGAGGGGCACTCGTAACCCCACTTTATGGGGTCTAGTTCAATGCCCCAGAAAAGTTTGGTTTTAGACCCTATGTTATGTCGGGTGGACCCACCTATGGTTTCGTGCATGATTTTCGCACATGTTTTTTTTGGACGCGATGCTTTTCGGTCCATGGTATCAAATGATTCGGCATGTATAAATATGTATTATAACATTGAAAGGAAAATAATGAAAAATCAAGCTGGTAGTCCCGGTTTTGGGATCCAGGTGAAATCTCCGTGTATATGTGTTTTATGTGTTATGCTCTCCCATTATTTATTTTCTGTGTTTTAGAATTCGTATGCAGGTAATTTTTGTACGGGGTTAAAACCTACATTGATGTGCTCTTTCACTTCTTGAACCTTTTTCTTCTTGATATGTCCTTCTATCTTAAGAGTTTGAGGAGTACTAATTATTTCCAATTCTTTACAAGATGTGGTCAGATTCATTTCTTCTTTCTCCGAGGTTGGTTCTTGGTGTATATACTCTTCTTTTGATGTTTCTTGATTATTTTATTCCCCCTCTCCACAATCAATGTATAATAATTTCTTCTCAACACACTTATGACCTTTAATGCATTTTTTATCACAATTGTAACAAAGCCCTCTTTCTCTTTTTTCTTCTAATTGTTGTGGTGTAACCCTTGTAGGTTGTGGAAGGCTAGGAGAAACAACACTTCCATATTTATAGTTGTGAGGGGTAGACTTCCTTGTTGCCATAATTTTTCTTTCCACTTTGTAACAAAGCCCATTTTCTCTTTTTTCTTCCAATTGTTGTGGTGTTTCTCTAAAGAAGGTGTTGCTCTTTGTATCCTCATAATGTGCTATAATTTCCTTCGTGAAAATTGACCACGTAACAAGTAGTTTACGAGAATAAAGCCCTTTATACCATAAAAATTGATCTTGTTCTAAATATGAAGATGCAATACATACCTTTTGCAACAGTGGTACACCATGTAGATCAAAATATTTCTCCATCTGTAGTATCTAATTTACAAGATCCTTGCCATCAAACTTCCTCATCTTGATTTTTCTTGATTTTAGGATCTCGATCTTGAAACGACTGTAAATCTATAATTTTAGATCTCCAAGTTCTGAAATTTCTTCCTATGGTATCTCTATGAGTTACTTTTCTAACCCCGCAAGTCTTACCAGAATTTGATTATCCAAGAAAGAGTTATGCCAAATCTCCCACGATGACTTGATTATAGACCAGTTCAGTAGAGCGAACTTGTACGTCTCGCGTCTCACTGTTTTGACTTTAGTACCCAAAACTAATATACAGAAAACTACATGAAGTCCTCTTTCTAAAACTTCTTCCGAAATTTCAATCTGATGCTCAGAACAAAAGTTATGACGATTTTTCCAAGGTGGCCTGTTTGGAATATAAGTCGGGGGTCTCCAAAAAACCTAACTTCCTCGAATTATATCCTCAAAAATATAGCGAGACAGGATATGAAATTCAGAGTTCAGGATCAGACCGATTTTGTCTCAAAAGGTTTTTTTTTTTAGCTTCTGAAACTTTGTAGCGAAAGTGTTATAGCGAAAATTCGACGATGACCTGTTTTAGATGAAGTTTTAGAGCTTGCAAAAACCCTAACTTACTCAGATCATATCTCCGAAAATATAGCGAGACAAGATCTGAAATTTGGACACAAGTTTCAGACCAATTTCTTCTCAAATGGGATTTTTTTGTAGATTCTGAACATTTGTATCGAAAAAGATATAGCGAAACTTCCACGATGACCTGTTTGGGGCAGTGAAACTCTAGAATCCACATCTTTGATACCAAATATTATGAAACCAGCTCACAAAAAGATAGATAAGATAGATCAACGCCTTAGAATTCAGCCTCTTCGAGGGGGAAACCTCCATTACATTACACAAATGAACAATTCTTGGATGATAAAAATGAAAACACTTCCTTTCTATATATTGGAGTCTATGGGGTCATAATATAATAAGAGCCGACATAACAATAATAATGTAAGGGCACAATAATAACAATAGTGGGATTCTATGGGGCACAATAATAACAATATGGGGACTACATGGGCACAATAATATAATAAGGGGGTTGTACTAATAACAACAAGGGGTTACACTAGTAGAATAGGGACCTAACAAGGGATCTTAAGATTGTCTCAACCAGAGATGATTCTTTTACTTCGTCACCAACATTTCTCATTGAATTAATGATCTCATATATTATAATAAGCAAACTTGTAGTTCTTTCATCATTATGCATTCTGAGAGTTTAATATTAAATTCTAAATGTTTGAACTCTGGAACTCTTTACCTTGGTGTTTCCTACATAACTTTGGATGATCTTGTCCAATATAGATTTTGAGGTATTCAACTCCATGATTTTGACAAATTAGGATTCTGCCAAGCTCCCTGAAAAATCATTGAAAATTTTTGCATTGGTCTCATACTTTTTACTTTCTACTTCATCAGCAGGAATAGAAGATGGATACTGATAGCCTCTTTCAACCATTCCCCAAACATCAGCTCCAAGTGACTGTAGGTAAGATCTTGTTCTGACCTTACAGAAAACTAGATTGGATCCATTAAAAAATGGTGGTTGGATGGATGTTTCTCCATCTTGTTTTTTCATCTGGATGAATATTCCTTCAAGCAATCAAGCTTCTTTTGAAGGACCTTCTCTGATACCAATTGTTAGGAAAAATACTGAGAGAGTGGGGGTGAATCAATATTTAAAACTAACTTAAACTTCTCATTTTCTATTCAGATTTCCGTATGTGATTTTAATGAGATAAAATTTTGTATGTACACTACTGTTATGTAGAGAACCAATGTATATCTAGCTAACTATATTTTTCAATTAATACTTCAACATTTTAACTTGAGCCAATTTATATGCATTAATTAAAAACTAATCAAGTGTAGTAAGAACAAAATAAATCATCACACATAGTCAACACATATGAACAATAGGATTTTAGGCGGAAAACCAATGTGGGAAAAAAACACTGATGTTGTTGTCCTTGTCTTCTTCCTTTAAAAAGGAAATATTCTTTAAAATATTGTACTGGTGTAGACTTATACGAGTATGCAGGCACCCACTTGCAAAAGGCTACAACCTTCTCTCATTCTCCAACACCTATTGGAAGGGAGCTACAACCCCCTTATCTTTAATTCCTTATGGATCACTTTTTAGAATGTTTCAAGATAGATCCACTTGATCAAAACATTACAACCTATAGGCCACATTTCATCAAATTTTGATATTAAAACAAAACAATCCGGAATATTATTGCAACCAATCAAACTAAATCATAATAGATCATGTGAATGTACTGTCAATCATCAATCCATACACTTTTATCAATGATTGAAACCAACTGTTTCCACTGCAAACCTTGATCAATAATGTGTCAAAATGTATACACTACTATTATTAATAATACTGGCGTATAGACATTTTTCCTTAATCGAACCTATGTACATATCTTAAAAAACATTGATCCTTCAGATTGAAACACTTGCACTACTGAAATCAATCACACACACATAGATCCTTCATCACATATCTTATAGCTACTTATAGTTCATTACATACTAGCATCAATATAGTTGAATATTTCATTCACAAATCATTCAAATTCACCAAAACTGTAACATACATATTATTATGAAGAAGACCTCATCAAAAGATAGTAGCAATCATAGCAAGATTTATGACATATCATTAGATACACATACTTCATAAACCCTACCATATGTAAGTGACCCTTACAAAATACTTCCGTGTGTGTATGTGCCTTTCAAGAAGCATACCCACATACAAATTTGTTGTCGCAACATAATAAACACATGACTACTTAGAGGTAAAATAATGTATGTACACACCTTTTATGAGATAAACTTGTGTACATATATGTAATTATTGACTTATTCCTTCACTACACCACAAAACTTCAGTCAAACCCAAATCTTGGCAAACCCAGTAAAAAACATATGTTAGAACATTATTATCAAAAATCAAACCATAATCAAATCATGTACTCATTTCGGATCTACAAGATCTGATCCCACATCAGATTCCTTGTCCAACCCTATTTTAGATTAAAGAATTCATCAATAGCCCATTAGTTGCACACAAAACACTTTGATCTTCATCTCCTTATATACCTTAGGCCTTATCCAATACCATGGGTTAAATCCTTAGTAATGTGGATGGTATTCTTAGATGAGATCAAATATACATTATCGTGCTCATTACTATGGGCCAATACCATGGTAAAGATCCCTAGTATTTAGGATACCATGGTGCGGAAATTGTACGCACTTTCTCTTCTCCATACCCATGTATGTACATGGATTTTATTCACGGAAACCTTTTGTATTTATCAAACCATCACCTTTAGAATTCTTCTATCTCTGGATTGTTATGCCTTTTTCCAAACTCTCTGTCACATGTGTACTAGCTTGTAAAATAATCTTGTTAGCATCATGTTGACAAACTTCATCAAGTAGGTTTCTATCAAGAACGACACATTTGTCATAATTCCAACATGAGCAAGTTCAAAACATTATAGTTGACCTAATTCTTTGTCCAAGATGGACGAGAATTTTTATTTGGGTCTATCTTATGCTATTTTTTCTATGAGAAATTTCCTTCCATATTTCCTTTGCCTAGATCACTATTTTTTAGGCTAATAAAAGTTGAGGATCCCTTTATGAAGGGAGGTGCTTATGCTTGTTAACACATTAAATATTTTTACTCTAAATTTCTTAAAGTCTTGGTGGAGGACAACAATAGTGGTCCTTCCTTATCCTTAACCTAGGTAGTATTTCTTTGGAGATCCTAATATGGTCCTTCCTTTCAGGGAGCTTTGGATTACAATTGGTGAGTCTTGTAATTTCTGTTTATTTTTTGTTGATTTTTATATTATATAATGGTGTGTGACTTGTGTGTTTATAGTGGTTATGTGTATAAATTGGCTAGGGGGGTATGAGTTGGTTTGGAGTTCATCCATGATAGTGTTGACACCTTCAACAATCTCATAGACGATCCTTACTAAGATGAACTTGGAAATTCATACCTTCTCAAGACTAGGAGGAAGTACCTCATTATATAGTGACATATTTAGATGACCTCTTGGTACAGGTGAGACAAGAGATTATAGATCTTTAGATGTAGATGGGGAAGTTGTGTAAATAGCTTAACACAACCGTGGTGGGTGTACCTAACCTAGAGGAGATAATTAATTTAGCAAGTGATATGAGGAAGATTGAAATAGTATCAGTTTCCAAATGGAGGCCACTTTTATGGCATGCATTAGAAATGTAACAAGAAAAGGCTTAATTTGACTTGTGCCTTAGTCAAATTGATTAATTCTATTTTCCACATTAGAAATATGACTTGGATTGCAGTTACCTTGAGTGACATGGCCTTGCCACCTATTTAGATCAACAAATTCAAGTTTGTAGGC
Organism: Pinus tabuliformis; assembly: GCA_031772625.1. Lineage (NCBI taxonomy): Eukaryota > Viridiplantae > Streptophyta > Pinopsida > Pinales > Pinaceae > Pinus > Pinus tabuliformis. The sequence goes on from CM062809.1 coordinate 647,886,397, forward strand.
TTGGAGTAGAGTTGTGCATGTGATGATTGCTAAAGTATAGCAATCTAGTTTAGTTATTTTCAGTTGAACTCTATTAACTAAGCTCTAGCAATTAATAGAGTTAGTTGAAGATCAATTGAGTAGTTAATACTGTTGTCAAATCACTGATCTCTTAGTTAACTAATTAATCAATCCAAAATAGCCCATACATGAATGGAATTCAAATTTCCTAGTTGGAGTTGAGGAAAAGGCATAATGTAAGTTTTAATTGTATACTAGTTGAGTGTACATGCTTGGAAATTAAGCAGGTGATCAATTCCTTCGGAATTTCACAAGGAAATAGGGAATTCCCCTATTCTTTAGGAGCTTAATTTCTCCAAAATTGTGCAAGGAAATAGGAGGTTGGATGAGGGACTGAATATGCTAAGTGTGGGCTAGAGATAGTCATCGAATATCAGAACATTTTTATAGTGTAGGGTGTGCTTCAGAACTTGAAGCTAACATTGTAATAGTTTCTCATTCACATATGATTAATAAAAAGTAGTAGAGGGGGTTTCCTAGTTGGTTTCCCTTGTAAATAATTGTTTTCCTTATGTTTTGATGGTTGCATGTCATTACATGTGTTTCTATGTTGTGATATTATATTCAACAAATTGTAGAATAAATTTTCATCTCTTGTTTTCAATTCAAATTCATCAGTAGTATAAAATTTCCTACCATTTATATATGGTATTAGATCCTGAAAACATAATTGAAAATAGTGAATAGATCTTCTGCTTCATAAATTTCAAATTGTGGATTCAATGAAGCAGTTTTTCTTTCGCGCAAAAAAATTTATTCAACTGATTGGCATTGGAGTATGCCATGGATGGAACCTAAAATTTCATAGCTTGGAAGGGCATGATGGAAGCTTTTCTTGGCAATAATGGAGTGCTAGATTATACAAAAATTGATATTGAAAAACCACCATAGTTGGATGCACAACAGTTAGCCCAATGGAAGAAAGACACTGCAAAATCTAGGAGGATCATCTTGGAGGGTGTGAGAGATTTCAAATTTAAATGACAAGGAAAATCCATTTGATATGTGGAAGACCCTCACTAAATTATTTGAAAATAGTAGTGATTCTAGGAAATTGGCATTGAAGAACAATCTTAGAAACATTCATATGCAAAAAAATGAAACTGTACTCCAATATTTCTCCAGATTCACTCAGGTTCAACATGAACTTGGAGGAGTTGGAGAAAATGTGCTTTAAAGTGATCTAGTAATCCTAGATCTCCCAGGCCTTTCAAAATCATGGCATAGCTACCAGGGCTCTATAAATGGAAGGGAGAAATTACAAAATTGAGAGAGACTATGGTATGATTTGGTGCAAGAAGAGATCAAAAGGAATACCCCAAATGGAGTAACATCTAGAGCTAAAGAGGAAGATAATTTTTCCTAGGATGGGAAGGGAAAGAAAGCTAAGGGCAAGAAGGCCCATGAAAAACATGAATCTAACTAGAATAATGGAACAAAGAAGGACCTAAGAAAAATAAAAATGTTTTCACTGCCACGAATATGGAGATTATGCAACCAAGTGTCATCAGAAGAAATCCAATAAGAAGACCTCAAGAAGAGTAGGAGATGATTCTCTCACCTCCCAATTCAAATTAGAATTCACCTTGTTTGCATGCATGGCCAACACTATAATGGGAAGTGTGTGCTACCTTGATTTAGGTGCCTCATTCCATATGATAGGATGAAAAGAATTCTTTAGTAGCCTAGAGGAAAAGGATCTCCATTTGCATATAGAACTTGGGGATGATGGGAGGTATAATATCCAAGTAATTAGTATTGTCACCTTTAAGAGGGAGTCAGGCTCCCATCTTCATCTGAAAAATGTTATGTATGTACCAGCGCTCAAGAAGAATTTGATTTCTATAGCTATATTTGAGGATAGAGATTATGATGTTGTGTTAAACAAGGGAAAATCCTTTTTGAAGCTTGTGGCTATAATGAAAACGAGGCAAATTGGAGTTAGAGTGAAAATTTTCTATAAAATTGAGGTGGATGCTTGTGTTGCATTGAGTAGAAAAGAAAAAAATGTGTAAAGTTGAGATGTTGGGGAACTTTGGCACAGAAACATGGGCCACTTACACCATGGGGCCTTAAAAATCATGCAACAGATCACCACTAGTCTCCCAAAATGCAGCCTTGAGCAGCGTGATGTATACAAGGGATGAAAATAGGGGAAATATGTCAAATCCACCTTCTAGGGCCAAGAGAGTAAATCTAGAGAATTCTTGGAGTGAGTCCACTCTGATGTATGTGGACCCTTTTCTACAACATCAATAATAAAACGTAGGTATTATGTAATTTTTGTTAATGACTTTTCTAGAAAATGATGGATTTTCTTCATGGGGAAAAGGATGAAGTTTTTTCCAAATTTGTTGAATTCAAAGAATTGGTTGAAAAGGATACTGGTCATAAATTGAAATCCATGAGAAGTGATAATGGAGGAGAATTTGTTTCTAACACCTTCAAGGATTTCTATGCCAAAGATAGTATTAGAAGGCAACTAACATCACCCCATAAACCACAACAAAATGGGGTGTATGAGAGGAAAAACAAAAGCATAGTTTGTGCTGCAAGAGAAATGTTACATGTTCAAGGGTTTCCATTGCATATATGGGAAGAAGCATTGAACACTGTAGTTTATCTACAAAACATGAGTCCTCACACAATACTTAGCATGATCACACCTAAATAATTTTTCTCTGGGAAAAAGCTTGATGTATCCCATTCTTTAATTTTTGGAGCTATTGTGTATTATCATGCCTACAACGATAGGAGGAAAAAATTGGATCCTACAATTGAGATGGGGGTTTTGTAGGATACACATAGACTCCACATAACTATAGGGTGTATTTTCCCTCACTTTGGATGAGAGTTATGAGAAGATATGTCAACTTTGATGAGGAGAAGGATATGAGATGCTCTCTAGAGTGAGAGATAAGTATCCCAATAGAGGAGGATATGCTACCTCCAAAGGAGAAGCCTCAGTAATAACTTTAGGATGTTGTGGAGCAATCACATATGGAATAACAAACAAGAGGCTTAGTGGAGGCTCCCAATCAACCAAAATATTATAGAGAGGGGAGGAAGAGAACCATAGAGATTGAAAGATTGGTGTAGGATGCATAGGGGCATGTGGGAGCTCCTACATCCTTGTGTAGAAAGAGGAGGTCACCAAACATATATATTGGTTATATGGCTCTCATGATAGAACTCCTTGAGACAAAGCCTTGTTCATTTAAGGAAGTAGTTTCTCAATCTGTGTGGGTTGATTCCATTGTGGAGAAGTATGACTCTATCATGAATAACAATGTATGCAGTGGTATCGACTAGAAATGAAGTCAATGGTTAGTTCCAGATGAATTTACAAAGTGAAGCATGCAGATGATGGGAGAATTGAGAAGTACAAGGTCAGATTTGTGGCCAAAGGCTTCTCACAGGTAAAGGGAGTTTACTATGAGGAAACATTTTCCCTAGTGGAAAGATATTCCTCGATCATAACCATTCTAGTATTAGTTTCATAGATGGAGTGGAAGATCCACCGGATGGATGTGAAGACCACCTTCCTCAATGTAGTTGTTGAGGATGAAATTTACATAGATCATCTTGAGGGATTTGAGACATATGATTGGGAGACACATGTGCACAGACTCAGGAGAGCCCTTTATCGTGTGAAATAGGCACCACAAGCGTGGTATACTCAAATTGACATGTATCTTAGTGGCTTGGGCTTCAAAAAAAGTGAAGAATATGCCAATCTCTATCACATTGTGGTAGATGGAAAGTTTCCTATCTTGGTCTTGTATGTTGATGACTTAATACTTACAGGGGATGAGCAGTTGATCCGCTCTTACAAGGAGGACCTTGAAAGAGAATTCAATATGAAGGACATTGTTATAGACAATTTTGTGCCTTACAGCAACAAGCATGAATTGTCAATAATCCAAGGGATCCAAAGTTCCCTAAACATGATGTTCCTACCCCTAGAGGAACAAGGTCAGCAAACCAACAGCTCTCAGATCAGTTATCCACCTGAAAACACTCAAAAACAAGCAATCCTGAAATCAAAGCAGGTGCTCCACTAGGCTTCTGCGCTGAAACACAACTGCTCCATGGTGTACCTGCGTTGCAAAGCAGGTAGAACAAAGCCCACCTGCGTTGGGCGAGTTTGGACATGTGGCACAGTGAATCATTGCTTTGGAATCTTCCAAAAATGACACTTGGATCAGGTATTTCGCCTTGTGATGAGTCAGAGGCTTTGTTTCTCCAAGTGGAAGCAAGGTTCACCAAGTGGACTCAAGAACTGAAGATCAACTAAAGATTAACTGAAGAGAGAGAGGACACAAGGCAGCTACACATCAGTTGCAAGCTGACTCATCCTTTCTCAATTCATCTATATATTGAGCTCTCTCCTATGAGCTCAGGAGGCTGGAATTTTGTGCAAAGTAATGATATGCTGTTGGTTTCATTCTTGAGTTATTGGGTGATTGTTTGAGAGAGGTGAAGAAGAGAAATTCTTTCTGCTGGGAGGTGTTGCTGGGTTGGAGCCTGCAATGGTTGTAATACTCTCAGAACCTTTATTTCTTCATTAATAAAAGCTATTGAGGTTCTTCTATGTGCTCTTGTTTCAATTATATATTGTGATGATTGCATGTTTGGTTTACACTAATCCATGAACCAGTTATGATTGCATGCCTCTTGTAGTTTCCTTCTTTGTTGTTTTGCAGGATCTCATTGTAGCTGGGCGAGCAGAAGGACAAAGAGCTAGGAGCAAGCGGCCAAAGAGGAGAGTTTGGATTCGACATTAAGCGCAAGGCAATGGTTAGTGCTTCCTCCATTCTCTTTTGCTTTCATAAAGAAGTAAACCTTCAGTAGTTTGTTTTACAGTTGTTGCTAAGGAACTGTCACCCTTAGAGTGGGATAGGGTCATCCGAGTCGGATACTTTTCCCTACAAAAAACTGGCGACTCCACTGAGGATCGTATCCGTTTGATTGTGTTTGTAGTATTTTGCTATTCATTTCCTGAACAAAAGAGTACCAAATCGAAAAGCTTTTGACTATATCAAAAGCGAAGTAGAGGGCAGCTACTCTTGCTCATTTTCTGAGCAGATTCATGATTTGAAGAGCTGATCTACAAGGATCCTTGTAAGCTCTTAGTGATAGCTTTGCACCTTCTAAAACATTCCTTTGAGTGTGATTGACTGATTGCTTCTGATTTGAGCAAAAACCGTGCATTTTTGAGAAAATTATGACCCGGAAACTGTGAAAACGCAATTCTCGTTTTCCAAAGCAGGTAGTACACAGGCTACCTGCTTTGCAACGCAGGTCCCGAAGGGACCACCTGCGCTGAGAGCCAGTTTGGCTGTGCAGAGCCTGCGTTGGCCCAAATTTGCTTAGTGCATTTGGGGTTTCCTCCTTTCTCTTGCCTGTTTTCACTTAGTTTTGCTGCTAGGTGTCAGTCTTGTGCCTGTTTTGAAACCAATATTACTTGCCATCATTCCACCTCTATTATATAATGAAATTGTACTTGTTCTTTGTATTTCTTACTCATTTACAATTTCCCATAGCGAAAAGTAAACTAGTCATGCTTTTGGCCTCTTAGATCTAAACCTGTGTTAGGCATTTTGCTGGTCTAAAGAGTTAGCTTGTTTGCTGTCCATAGCTGATTAGTCATTTTACTTTCGTTAGTATGGTTTGATTTCATGTATTTCTAGTGATTAAGCAAGTGAATCTTAAGGTGTCTTTTGATTTTGGACAAACTTGTTTACTTTCGCTTTAAATCGAAATCAAAGTTATATAACCACTTTCTTTTTGTATCCATCCACATTAAGAAAGGGAAAAGAAAATACATGCATTGTGCATTTTGCATTTGACTGTGTGCTTGACGATTTAGGAAAAATTTTCATTTTAGTGTGTGCTCTATGATCGGTGTGAAAATATTTGCCTTTCTTTTCCCTCAGTAGTTAAGGTTTTCAAAGTTGAAAGATTGAAAAGTTTGCTTCTCATCTTAGACTGCATTCAGGAATTTGTTATATACATCTCGTGGTGATCCTTAAAGGCAAACTGATAAGCAAGATCAACATTAAAATAAATCCAATTTACATAACAACGCTTTGTAACATAACGCAAACACATAGAGGTCTAGGTAGAGACGTGTTCCGGCGTCGTTAAACATAGTGACTGTCGATCTCTACGAAGGTGGGTGATTCCTCCTGAGAGTCGGTGGCACTAATACGGACTCGTGCTCCCACGTACCGTCGCGTATATATTGGGAGACCCCTATAGGCAATTATCCTTTATCCATAGGAAGCCGTGTCGACCGCCCTACTGATCGCGATGCAGTGAACACAGCATTCACGAAGATCGACCACCCGTACCGTAAAACGTATTCTGTGGTTTCGCGAAAAGTTTGGCACACCCTCTGCCTAGAACTCCAGAGCATTTTCTTTTGGCCTTTTTCAAACTCTATAACTGAAAAAGTCCATCCGAGCATTTGTCACTTCGGGCTCGTTAAAACATCGAAGGTGACTAGAGTCATCTTTAGCTTTTTCTCGACTCTTAAAACATGAAAAAGCAAGTTTGTGTCTAAAAGCGTCGTTAATAATATTTATTTTAAGCAGAACATAGTCACCTGTTATTCCCACGTTGATCTTTCAGTTGAAAAGTATGGAGCCCACCAACCAAGGAAGTAACCTTGGTGGAAGTCCAAATCCCTTCTCCTCTTGGGGAGATGTTGGTGCGCCTCATATGACAACATTGTCACTTCCAGGATTGACAATTGGCCTACCTGTATGGCTCTTTTCAACTAATGTAGTCCAGATCGCCACTAATCCTGAGCAGTCGAATCAACAGTCAGACCAGTCTAGAACTACCCACCAACCTTCCACTTCTTACAATACTTCCTCTGATCCTTCATCTTCGCAAGGTAGAGCTGGCAAAAGTCAGCCTCCCATGGAGAAGAAGGAAAAGAAGAAAAGAGAAAAGAAGCAGAAGGAGCCTATGGCGAAGGCGACTGGGGGCAAGCAAAAGACAGCTGACAAAAACCCACACACTGCACCGACCGGGCCTAAATCGCCATGTGTCATTTGCAAAGGGGCCCACTTCCATCGTGATTGTCCTTGTATTCCCCGGATACTAAGGGACTGGTCCCCAAGATTGCACAATCCGGTAGCATCAACCTCTGGCAGTCATGTTGATTGCAGTCCGTCAACTAGCGAGAGTGAAGGACGAAGAGGGAGACCAAGATCACCCTGTATATTGTGTGAAGACGAGCATGCCATCCACCGATGTCCATTCTTAGATGAGGCAAAGAGAGTTTTAGAAGATCGTCCGGTTTCACCGTTACGACTTCCTCCTGGATACCAAAAACTCGTGCCTAATCCCTCGATAGTTGAAAATCCAGCTGACCCGCTCAAATGGTCAGCTGAAGTGTCGGTCATTGAGAATGAACCTACTGAATCCAGACCAGACGAAAGTCTAAAGGTCGAAACGGCAGTTGACCCGGTTCTTCCTTCAGAGGTTTCATCATCCAATGACTCCGTCATTGAAGACCCATCTTCAAATGACACCCTCACTGAAGAGGATAAGGATGACACCGTCCATATTCTTTTCATCAACACAGACTCTGATGAGCATCAGGGCAATGCGCCCATTCCTTTATCGTAGGAAGGAACATCGTCAGGGTCGTATTCGGCCGTATATTCGGTCCCACCACCAAGCAACCTAGTTGTATCCTTTGATTGGAATCAACTAGGCAGACCCCGGTTACCAGCCGGTATCCCATTCAGAATCATAGTCCAAATCTACAGAATGGTGATGGCTGGAACTATCATTGATGAAGGGGCATCTGTGAGTATCCTTTCCTCTGTTGCTTGGAAAGCACTGGGTTGCCCGGCGCTTTTACCTGAGATGAGAAATCTATCAGGTTTTGATAAAGGAACCAGTCACCCGTTAGGGATTCTCCCCAATGTTCTGGTTACATTGAAAGGGAAGACAGTTCGCATGAACATCATGGTCGTCCAGGGACCCTTGGCATATAACTTACTCCTTGGACGAGACTATATATATTGCATGGAGGCAATAGTGTCCTCGCTCTTTAGAGTCATGTGTTTTCCGCACGAAGGAAGAATGGTCCAGCTCGTAGACCAACTTTCATTTCCAGGATCACGCATTGCAAAAAGTCAAATACCATCCCTTAACGATTTATTCGCTCAAGGAATGCCACCGCCTCCGGTTCTACTTCCCGATGAATGCGAGTAATTCGGAAAGAAAAGAACTGGGACCCAGGGGGCATGCACCCTGGCCTGCCTCGGGCAGAGAAAACCTTAGGTATAAAGTTAATTTCCGCAGAAGGATGGACTAGTCCGTACCCCGTCCGGCAGAGGAAGAGAGGGTTGTTCTAGGATAAAATTCTTTTGTCAAAGTTATGTTGAAGCGGAAGAATCGCTCCCTTTGTCTAGAGAAGTGGGCTCTCCTAAGGAGGGGATCTATTTGTGGCAGCAAGTAGCCACCATCTTTGAATGTCAAGCCTCACCCATTAAAACATATGTTTTGAAGGATAAGTAGGGGCAGTCTTCAAAGAAAGAGATGAAATTGCTGCAACAAGTAGTCACCATCCTTAGCAACCCAATGATAGACATCGCCGAAAAGAGAGTTTAGTTTGTGGCAGCAAACAAAACTATTTTTCGGATAATAAGTAAGAGATGGCAGAATCTCGAAATTATACTTTATACCTGGGGGCATGCAAACCTTTTGGAGTGCAAGCACGGGACGACTATTTATTTTTTAAATTTTTAGGTCCTCCCTTTAAACCTGTAGGTCTAACCCGTTAAACTCGTAGGATTAGCCGTTTCCAGCTTGCATAAAGAAAGGATGAAGGGCAAAAGTTAAAACCTGCCAAATTGGAGTAATTAGTGAGGTATCGCTCCTTAAATAAGATTACCTCACCTAAAGCATTCCTTGTATTAAGACTGGTATAAATCGAGCAGTTTTAGCAATGTTCATGCTCATTAAAAAAATAAACGCAAGAATCGAGCAGTTTTTGTGTAGAGTTCATGCTCGTTAAAAAATAAACATAAATTGTGAGCAATCTTTCCCTAGCAGTTCAAGCTCACCCAGAAAAAATGAACCAGTAAACAACCTCGAGAAATGTAACCTTTGAAAGCCATATTAAAAGCCCTTGGTCGTGTTTATATGCCATCACCTCCATCCGTTCATTTGGCCAATCGTTCACCTCCATATGTTTGTTTACCCATTTTGAGGAACAGCTGCGAAGAGTGATTTCACTTACCCATCCTTGTGACACTGCCGTGATTGGAGAATTCCAACCTGTACCTGGAATCTGCTGCTATCCCTGTTCATCACTCGTTCCTCAAAAGACGAGTCTTCTTTGAGCTCTTTTCACTGACTCGTAAAATATGAAAAGTTTGCCGAGTTTTGGCCTTCCAGCTCGTTAAAGTGACCGGAAAGCTATCCCTCCTCTAGATTTTAATCTTTTTGGACCTGAGGGATTATTGCACAAAAAGATCGAGCGCTTGTTTTGTTCGGCTCGTTAAAGCAATCGAAAATTCATCCCTTTTGTATTGTTTTATACTTTTTCGGACTTAAGGGATTAGAAGATGAAAAAGGAATTTTGGAGTTAACTTTTCGTACCTTTTCAGACTCTCTAAAAATGAAAAGAACCGAGTTTTCTTTGTCGTTAGACTCGTTAAAATGATTAAATAGCGACAAACTTGTCTTTAGACGAGAACGAGTTTCCCTATCGCTAGGCTCGTTAAAACATAGCGATGGGCTTGCCCGAAGGGCAGGTTATAGCACAAGCATATGTTATCCTCCTCAAGCTTGACAAAAATAAATAGGTACTGGTCAGCAATGACTGGGGAAAAATTGGGAGAACCTCACAGCATTAATGGTAGCAAGTCGCTCTTGAACATGACACTTTGTCCTCTGTACCGCATCGGGTTGGGTTGTTTCATTCACCGGTCGCAGAACCATGGTCCTCGCCACACCATCCACAACTGGGGTAATGCTACCAATCCATCACATCAGTGTCATTATATGTTCAAGAGATGTGGTTCTGTAAAGAGTCAACCGTGTTTCACCCACTGCCATACATTATCCTTCATCCACTTCATGACCGCCACCCTGAATCATACATCACAGTTTGTTTTCACCTCATCATAATCGCTAGCTCCGTTCCGTGTCACTGATGTGGGATTCATTAAGGCCCTCCTTTGACGGATCGCTCCTTGTCGACATCAGCTCATTATCCAAGGAGTTGATCTAGGAACACCCCCCTCAGTACTTTGAAGCTTGCATGCCTCAATGGCAAGTTTCTCACTTCCGGCGACAGGTATACATCAGTGACCTTCGACCAGAAGATTTTGCATGGTGGTCGACGCCAAATCCTTTATTCCCACCATGTGGATTGTACTGTCGTACCTTGAGGGTCATCATCCTTATCGGTGATTCCTCTTGCGCTTGTTAACGGTTTACATCATTGACCGGTAATCAAGCGATGTCTTTCCATGTTCGACTTCAAGAAATTCTCACATGGATCGACTTGTACATCGAGTGAAGATCGGAAGAGATTGAAGACCCCGGATCTAGTTTCATCCATTCGGGCTGCGATATATATTCAGGACATAAAGACATTTGATATGTACATCATTACAGCAGATGATCATCCTTCTCAAAGGATGATAATGTCGGCAGAGAATTATCAGTCTACAATCAGACGATCGTCTGTTCTATGTACCAAAATGTATTTATAAAGCTGAGCATGGGAATGCCCGCCTCAGCTAGATCATGAAAAATGTATGAAAAATAATGTATTGTATTGTATCTTATTACAGGACACTTCTCAGCAGATTGAATGAACTTCGGATCCTCTCAATAAAGCATTTCACCTGATAAACGACCTCATACTTTAGGGGGCATCTGTTATAGACAATTTTGTGCCTTACAGCAACAAGCATGAATTGTCAATAATCCAAGGGATCCAAAGTTCCCTAAAAATGATGTTCCTACCCCTAGAGGAACAAGGTCAGCAAACCAACAGCTCTCAGATCAGTTCTCCACCTGAAAACACTCAAAAACAAGCAATCCTGAAATCAAAGCAGGTGCTCCACTAGGCTTCTGCGCTGAAACACAACTGCTCCATGGTGTACCTGCGTTGCAAAGCAGGTAGAACAAAGCCCACCTGCGTTGGGAGAGTTTGGACATGTGGCACAGTGAGTCATTGCTTTGGAATCTTCCAAAAATGACACTTGGATCAGGTATTTCGCCTTGTGATGAGTTAGAAGCTTTGTTTCTCCAAGTGGAAGCAAGGTTCACCAAGTGGACTCAAGAACTGAAGATCAACTAAAGATTAACTGAAGAGAGAGAGGACACAAGGCAGCTACACATCAGTTGCAAGCTGACTCATCCTTTCTCAATTCATCTATATATTGAGCTCTCTCCTATGAGCTCAGGAGGCTGGAATTTTGTGCAAAGTAATGATATGCTGTTGGTTTCATTCTTGAGTTATTGGGTGATTGTTTGAGAGAGGTGAAGAAGAGAAATTCTTTCTGCTGGGAGGTGTTGCTGGGTTGGAGCCTGCAATGGTTGTAATACTCTCAGAACCTTTATTTCTTCATTAATAAAAGCTATTGAGGTTCTTCTATGTGCTCTTGTTTCAATTATATATTGTGATGATTGCATGTTTGGTTTACACTAATCCATGAACCAGTTATGATTGCATGCCTCTTGTAGTTTCCTTCTTTGTTGTTTTGCAGGATCTCATTGTAGCTGGGCGAGCAGAAGGACAAAGAGCTAGGAGCAAGCGGCCAAAGAGGAGAGTTTGGATTCGACATTAAGCGCAAGGCAACGGTTAGTGCTTCCTCCATTCTCTTTTGCTTTCATAAAGAAGTAAACCTTCAGTAGTTTGTTTTACAGTTGTTGCTAAGGAACTGTCACCCTTAGAGTGGGATAGGGTCATCCGAGTTGGATACTTTTCCCTACAACAGACATGGGCTTAGTGCATTACTTAATTTGTTTGGAAGTATGGGAGAGTTGTTTGTGAGTTAAGGGAAGGATTCCTTTGATATACTTCATGGATTTCATATGCAGGATTGTAAGCCCATGAACACACCTCTAGCTACAAAATGGAGGAATGAGGATGGTTCTTTAGGAGAGGTAGTAGATGCTACCATCTATAGATATCTTGTGGGATCCTTGATGTATTTGGTGAAAAAAATGCCTGACATATGCTTTTTAGTTAATCAGTTGAGTCAATTTATGGTGAAGCTTAACAGGCTTCACCGAAAGGAAACAGAGCATGTGCTCATATACCTCAAATGAAATACAAATTATGGGTTATGGTACAAGAGGAAAGATGTTGTGAAGCTCCAAGGCTTCACTAAAGTGGATTTGGAAGGGGTTCCATCAGACAGGAATAGTACTCTAGGAGCTAATTTTAGTGTTAGGTTTGCAATTATTTCCTATTATAGTAGGAAATAGAGGTTTGTGGCACTAAACTCAGTGAAGTTCGAGTATATGGATATAAGTTAAGCAACATGCGAGACCATATGGATGAGGAAAATTCTTGTCAGTATGAGAGTGATTTATTGTGATAATTAGAGTTTTATCAAAATCTATGAGAATCTGCTATTTCATGATAGATCCAAGCACAATGATATTAGGTACCATCACTTGAGGAACTTTGTGTAGAGGAGAATCATGATGTTGCAGTACATTCCCATTGAGGAGAAGGATTCAGATATCTTGAAAAAGGTATTTTCAAGAGGAAAATTTGAATTCCATGGGGTTAAGAGACAGGTGTTGTAGAATCCTTTTCTTACTGAGAAGGGGTGCTAGAAATGTAGAAAGAAAAGTCTCATTTTAACTTGTGCCTTAGTCAAGTTGAGTAATTTTATTTTCCACATTAGTACGATGACTTGGATTGCAGTTAGCTTAATTGACATGGCCTTGTCACTGAGTTAGTGTTAGAAATTGTAGCAAGAGAAGGCTCAATTTTGACTTGTGCCTTAGTCAAATTAAGTAATTTGATTTTTGAGATCATAAGGATGACTTGGATTGCAGTTAAGATGTGTGAAATGGACATTCCTACAAGTTTACTCTGTAAATTCGAGTTATAGGCTAGACGTAGAGTTGTGCATGTAATGATTTCTAAAATTTAGAAATCTAGTTGAGTTATTGTTATTTGAACTCAATTAACTGAGCTCAAGAACCTAATTGAGTCAGTTGAGTAGTAGGATTTTTGTTAACTCAGTGATCTCTTAGTTAATTAGTCAATTAGCTAAAAGTAGACATAATCATGCACGGAAATCAAATTTCCTAGTTCAGGTGGAGGAAAATGCATGTTTGTATTTATATTTGTATATTTTTGAGTGTACAATGCTTTACACTAAGCATGTGATCAATTCCTTGGTATTTTCATTAGGAAATAGGGAATTCCTCTATTATTTAGTAGCCTAATTTATCCTGAATTGCATAAGGAAAGAGGAGGTTGGTTGAGGCTTGAATTGGCTAAGTGTTGGCCAAGAGTAGGCTAGGAAGAAATATAATAGGACTGCAGTGTAGGGTGCGCTTTAGATTTGAAGGAAGATATTGTAATTGTTTCCCCTTTCATCTGAATTAATGCAAAGAAGCAAAGGGGTTTTTCCTAAATGGGTTCCCTTGTAAAATCGTTGTGTTCTTGTAGTTTTGATGGTTGCATCTCATTGCATGTGTTTCTAAACTCTAATTTCCATTCTGCATAATAGTAGAGGAAATTTGTATTCTCTTTTTTTCAGTTCAAATTCATCAGTAGTAGCAAATTTATATTAATTTCTACATGGTATCAGAACCTGAAATTACATAGAAACCTTCTTTTAGGTTTTTTCTCAGAGAAATTTCTAATAACAAATTTTTTGTGCAGGAATTTCTTGAGTGTAGGAGGATAGTGCGAGATGCCAGGAGGGAGTAGAGAGATTTCTCACATGGAGATCGAGACTTACAGGGAGTAAGTTTCATAGGAAGTAGCCCTATGGAAGCTAGTAGTTCAGTATCTAGGGGGATAAGAATCATTATTGTAGTAGTTGCAGTAGTAGTGCTGAAGAAACAATAGAGAAATAGCAATAACAATATGAGTATATTATATTTCTCCATGCATGCAGCCATACCTCTAGGAGTGAGGCGGGGCAATGTAGATTCTTAGTCACAGAGTTGCAAATATTTGGGCAGGGTCCATTGGAGAGCAACAATAGTTGTAATATACCCTTCTCATGGATCATTACCCTTTCTACAGTGGCCCACAATATTCATTAGAAGGAGTGTCATTTGATGCAGTCAGATATAGGGCAACAATTGCAACCTAGTTTCAGAAGATGCTAAGGAGCACAAAGAAGTATTGATAGTAGTGCAGGAAGCACAGTGTGTTGGAAAAAATATTGAGAGGGGTGGTGAATCAGTATTATCAAATTCTTTTCACTATACCTTCCAAATTTATAATTTAAATTATTCTTCAGATGTTGACCATTAATTTGTATATCAGTACCATATAATAATGAACAAGAACAAGAAAAATAGATAGTCATACCAAAGAACACCAGATATAAGGTGGAAACCCAATGTGGGTGAAAACCACCTGCTGCAATATGTCTCTATCTTCTTTCAATTAGAAACTTCTTTTTACAATGATTCTGTACTAGTGTAGTCCTTTACCAGTATGCAGGTTGCAACCTGCAGAGAGCTACAACCCTCTTTCGTTTTCCAGACTCTCCTGGAAGGGAGCTGAAACCCCCTTAGCTCTTGTACTAGGTGAGCTACTAGTATGTAGGTGTTGACCTACTTCTTTTCTTCCAGGGACCACGTTTCATAAATTTTTAGACTGGATCCATGAACTTCAAATAATCATCAAGTACATGTGAATCAACCAATCTCCTTTTACAATCAACTAATGAAACAACCAATAGCTTCTCAGAATGCAGTAACCAAAAAAGCAATACCAGTAATCTAAACCCAAAACTCTGCAGCAAAAGACAAAAGGCAGCCAACAAATATTTCAAGAAAAGTCCGCAACTTCACCAATAGAAGCTTGTGAATATCCGCACTTCTTCTGTGTCTAGCCTGCGTAGCTCCGTACCTGATCTGTGTACTAGACTATGCACCTCCGCACCTACGCCTCTACTAGACTGTGGACCTCCGCACCTGCACCGTCTACTGGCTGCGGACCTTTGCACCTAATCTATCTACTGGACTGCGCACCTTCGCACCTATGCCGTCTCTCACCTATGGACCTCCGGATATAAACACTTTATCAGTCCTCAATTGTACCCAGTTTGTCGAATTCACAGATCTGATCATGCGCCAAAGAGACCTCGACCTATTAGTAGATCCGCCTTATAATTCACGGTTTTCTCCTTGATTCAGATCTAGCTTCACAAACCAATCACCTTAATTTCAGGTCTTAAGATATTCAATATTCACAAGTGTCTAGGCCAAATGATCTCCTTCCCTTTTTATAGTCTAGGCCTTTCTCAAACCATGGACCAAAACCATTGAGAAACAATACCAAGGACTCAATACATGGGTTTAACTCTTTTGAATGCAATACCACAGACCAAAACTATAGGATCAAAATCGACGGACTAAATACCAGGCATCAATCATAAACATTCCCACGTGTGCGTGCTTCTCTGCATGAAAGTGAGTGAATTTGACGTCCGCACCTTTTGTTCGGAGAACCTGTGGGTATGTCCGCACTTATTATTCGGGGCACTTTCGGGTCCGCAACTTTTGTTAGGCGCACCTGCGAGTATCTCATTTTCTATTATTTTGAGAGCCAGAACAGTGATTTTCCACTTGAGTGAGTTGCCATCAAGGACAACACCTATGCCATAGCGCCAAATCTGAGTCATAATGCCAACAATCTCCCCCTTTGGACTTGATGGCAACCCCAAGATCCTCAAAGTCATTCTCCCCCTTTGTCATCAAGGTCAAAGGGTTATGCTCCCCCTGAGAACATGCTGAAAACTCTATTCTGCTGTGCTGATCGTGCTCCCTCTGACTGTAGGTCAGATCTACAAAAGAATTTTTCTTCAAGAAGAACCATAACCCACCATACACCATAAATGACCTTCCTATCACCAAAAGTCTCTATACATACATTCATCACCCAACCAAGTGGGGTTACATCAGAAATTTACATATGAAAACCAAGTACATTATATCATTCATCCCAGACATAGGCCGTTACATGACCTTAACAAAATAAATATAAGACATAGAGACAAAACATTAGCAGCAATATTCTGATCAGCATCCATGTTCTCCTTCTGTACTTGCTCCTCCAAGATCTTTTGCAATAATGCCAACAATGCATTATTAGAACAATATATGCTGCCCCCGAACCTATGCCATTTGGTCTTTGACCAATCCATAAACCAGCGAGTGTACACGTATACCCCATACGAAACTCGTGTACTACCAACGCTCTCTGAAACAGACAAGATTCAACAGCAAGATGATGCATCAACTACCCCCAGCTTTTGCCTGAGGTATTCAAAGGTCTCCCTGGGCAGCGGTTTTGTGAGTATATCAACAACTTGTTCCTTAGAGGGAACATACTCCAACTTGACCTTTTGTTCAAGCACTTGTTCCCGAAGAAAATGATATTTGATAGGTATATGCTTGGTCTTTGAATGCATTACTGGGTTCTTTGAAATGCTGATAGCACTTGTATTATCACATAGGATGGAGATAGGTGGAGTACAAGTGATTTGAAAGTCCTGCAAAGTTTGCATCATCCAAAGAAGTTGTGTGCAACAAGATGCAACAGCCACATACTCTGCTTCAGCTGTGGATAATTCTATTGAACTTTGTTTCTTGCTGAACCAAGATACTAATCTGGAACCCATGAAGAATGCACCACCACTAGTGCTTTTTCTGTCATCCACGCTTTCGGCCCAATCTACATATGTATAAGCATGAAGTGTGAGATCCGTATCTCTAGGATACCATAAGCCATAGTTTTGAGTTCCTTGAAGGTACTTGAAGATTCTCTTAACTGCCTGAAGATGAGTTTCCTTTGGATTTGCCTGAAATATTCCAACTTTTCCCACTGCATGCATGATGTCTGGTCGGGTACCTGTCAAATAAAGTAGACTTCCAATAATGGATCCATAGGTTGGTTGATGCACCAGTGCTGATTCATCATTTGCACTGAGGCTACATCCTATAACCATAGGGGTGCATACTGGTTTTGAATCTTCCATGCCGTATTTCTTCAAGATCTGCTTGAGATACTTGGTTTGAGATAAAAAGATACTGCCTTCATTTTGTTGGATTTGTAGACCAAGAAAATATGTCAGCTCTCCAAGCAATGACATTTCGAATTCTTTCTACATCACCAAGGCAAAGTTTTGACTCATAGCTTCTTCATTACTGCCAAAGATAATATCATCTACATACACAACAAGTATTAGCAATTTGTCATTTTCAATTTTTATATAAAGATTGTTATCTGCTGATCCTTTTGAGAAACCTTGTTGATGAAGGTATTTGTCCAAGCGATAGTACCAAGCCCTTGGAGCCTGTTTAAGTCCATAGAGAGCCTGTTTTAGTCTGCATACAAGATTTGGATCATTCCCAAGGATGAAACCATCTGGTTGCTCAATGTACACTTCTTCTTCTAAGTCTCCATTTAGAAAGGCTGATTTCACATCCATTTGAAATACTTTGAACTTGTCAAAGCTAGAGAGAGTAAGGAACATTCTGATGGCCTCAAGTCTAGCAATGGGAGCAAAGGTTTCTTCAAAGTCTATTCCTTCTTGTTGAGCATACCCTTTACAAACAAGTCTGGCCTTGTTTCTAATTACTTCCCCTTTTTCATTCAACTTGTTTTTGAAGATCCATTTTGTCCTTATGACATTCTTATCTTTTGGTCAAGAAACCAACTCCCAAGTGTTGTTCTTTTCGATCTGCTCAAGTTCTTCATCCATTGCCTTGACCCAGCATTCATCTTTGCATGCCTCTCTTACATTTTTTGGTTCAATGGAGGAGAGTAATGCCAAATAGCTTGAAGCTTTTGCAATTGTTCTTATTGTTTGTATCCTTGCCTCCTTTTGCCCCAAAATTTGAGATTCTGGATGATTCTTTTGAACATACCTGGATGCAGTGTTTTCTTCTATCCTTATCTGTTCCTCTGGTGCCTCATGGGTTTCTTCTTCATCATGAATCTGATTTGATGTTGATGGATAGTCCTCATCATCTTTGAAGTCTTCAGATCTTACTTGCCTGGGAGTGTGTTCCTTTTCATCCACCACTACATCAATGTTGTCGACAATTCTTCCAAGCCTTTTATTGTAACATTTGTATGCTTTGCTGTGAGGAGAATAACCAAGGAGAATGCCTTCATCTGCTCTAGGTTCAAACTTGCCAAGATTTTCATCATTATTTTTAATATAGCATTTGCTTCCAAAAATTTTGAAATGTTTTACCGAAGGAGTCTCACCATACCAGAGCTCATGAGGAGTTTGAGTGCTGTTAACCCGGATATTTGTCTTGTTGAGAATAACAACTGCAGCAAACATGGCTTCACCCCAGAAGGTTGTGGGAGTTCCAGACTCATCAAGCATAGCATGGGCCAATTGTTGAACCGTTATGTTCATCCTTTCCACTACTTCATTTTGCTGAGGAGTCCTAGCTATAGAGAATTCCCTTCTTATTCCATGTTCTTCACAAAAGTCGAAAAATTCATTCGAGGTAAACTCTCCACCTCGATCAAACCTGAGGCATTTGATTCTGTGATATGATTCATTCTCCACCAAGGCTTTGAATGATTTGAACTTTTCAAAGGCTTCGTCTTTGTGCTTCATAAGTCCTATCCAACACATCCTGGAAAAGTCATCAATGAATAATATAAAGTATTCTTCTCCTTCTCTAAGGCACTGTATGACTGAAGTTTTTCTTTATCACCCATCATGTGCTTCGAACAGCCACTGTCAATGTACCATTGATTTTCTTGCCCTTCCGCATATAAAGCTATACGACATCTCTCTGGTTGTGGTTCCTTCATTCTCCATGTTTTGACACTTGAGGCTTGCTCCTTCTGAGTTTTCTGCCAAAACCTGCTCCTGCATTCAGAATCTTCATGACCGAAGTTGTTACAAATAGAGCATTCTATTTCATTTTCAAGAGTAGAAAAGTTATTGTAGATTCTTTTCACGATCCCAGTCACACTCCTTTGTTTTTGAGCTTCTCTAGTCATGATTGTCTTATAGGCAACACATTGAGCTGCTTTGTGGCCAAAGTTTTGACAAGAGAAACATTGGCCATTGAAGAAACTCCCGTGATTATCAAATCTACCAACCAACTGATTGTAGTTTCTTCTGACATCCATTCTTGAGGCAAATTGGGAAGATTTTACCTGTGGCTGATTGTAGCTTCTGTTCATCCTTAAGGTGGATTGCCCCTGGTTTACCTGGTAGTCTTTGTTCATTCTTGAGGTAAATTGTCCCTGATTTACCTGGTGATTTCTATTTGACCTTTGCTCGCTCCTCCTTGCTGAATCAAGATAAATTTTGGAGGTGGATGGTTTCTACGCTTGTGATGCTTCTTCATTATATCCCAGACCTGTCTTGATTAGTGGAGAATTCTACACATTGATAATCTCATCTAGAGTTTCAGATCCTTTAACAAATCTAAGATTACGAGCTTTTGTTTTCTCAATCTCTTTTCTAAGACCAACAATTTCACATTCTAACTTTTCATGATTTTTTTCCTTTTTAGAAAGTTGGAATTGAAGAGTATCTATGATCACATTCTTCTCTTCTAAACATATTTTGAGGCTAGAAATCTCTTCATAAAGACCTTCTTCATCTATAGCATCCACAGAATCATCATCTTCAAAATCCATTAAAAGTTTATAATTATAACCTTGTTCATCTTCATCACTATTTGAAAGTCCATCACTGTCTTCATGAGTGTAATAGCTTTTCTTATTTACATTCTATTTCTTGTTCCATCTGACAGGTTCCTTACCTTTATCAAGCTTATCTTTATGAGGACACTTTGCAACATAGTGACCGACTCTTCCACAAGCAAAGCATTTGAAAGGTAACTTGTTGGGTCCCTATAATACTAGTGATTACCCCATTACTATTGTAGTTATACCCCTTATTTATATTTTTGTGCCCCTATTACCCCCATGTTGTTATTTCTGTGCCCCATAGAATCCCTCTATTGTTATTTTTGTGGCTTTATATTATTATTGTTAGGTCGGCTGGATTATATTGTGACTCCTTAGACTCCTATATATAGAAAGGAGGTTTTGTCATTTGTATCATCCAAGAATTGTTCATTTATTTAATGTAAAGGAGGTTGCCCCCTCGAAGAGGCTGAATTCTAAGGCGTTGATCTATCTTTTCTATCTTTTCTTGAGCTGGTTTCATAACATTTGGTATCAAAGCTTTG
Organism: Pinus tabuliformis; assembly: GCA_031772625.1. Classification (NCBI taxonomy): domain Eukaryota; kingdom Viridiplantae; phylum Streptophyta; class Pinopsida; order Pinales; family Pinaceae; genus Pinus; species Pinus tabuliformis. The sequence continues at coordinate 647,906,890 of CM062809.1, forward strand.
GATTCTAGGGTTTCGCCGCTCCAAACAGGTCATCGTGGAATTTTCGCTATAACTTTTTTTTTTGTGACGTTTCAAACATCGCAAACAAAACCCATTTGAGAAGAAATCAGTTTGAACCTTGGGTCCGAATTTCAAATCTTTTTGCAAGATATTTGCGGAGATATGATCTGAGGAATTTGGTCTTTTTGCAGACTCCTGAATTACATTCAAAACAGGTGACCTGGGAAAAATCGTCATAACTTTCTCTCTGTGGATTGGATTGAAATTTCGTAAGAAGGTACAGAAAGAGGATGGACTGTAGTTTTTTTTATGTGTTTTTTAGATCCAAAGGTTAAAACAGTGACTCGGGGCACGTCGTACAAGTTCGCTCTACTGAACTAGTCTAAAAGAAAGTCACTGTGGGAGATTTCACATAACTCTTCCTTGGAGAATCCAATTTGGGTTAGACTTGTGGCATTGGAAAGAGGATGCAGAAGGATACTACAGGTCGTAATTTCAGAACTGGATGATCTGAAATTACAGAGATACATCAGATTCAATATCAGGCTTCTATAAAGTGAAGAAAGGTGTGTAGTTTTTTTTAAATTTTTGTGTAAGCTTGGTTTAACGGAATTCAAAGCGCATAGTAAAACATTATTAACGGTAACTGATGCCCCAAGGAAAGAAAATGAAAACACCTAGTAAGGAACCTAAAAGCTCTAGCATGACTCATGAAGAAGAGGAAGAAATGCTACATGATATATCAAAATTACAAGAACAAGTGCAACAAATGTCACGCTCACAAAAGCTAACAGAAGCTAAGATAAATGGCGTGGAATCTAAGATAAAGGGCATGGAGACTAAGATGGATGATTCGAAGACAGATTTCAAGAGATACATGGCAGATTTGAAGACAGATTTGGAGACAGACATGGCAGATTTGAAGACAGATTTGACAAATTTTCTACAAGAAATACTTACTAATGGTGAAAAGGTTGTAAAGGAAACTCACGATGTGAACAAAATTAATGTTAATCATGATTCCATAGACTCTAATGTTGGATTGAAGACCCACCATATTCCAAAAATCGATATGAGGAAGTTTGATGGCAAGGATCCCGCCACATGGATATTACAGATGGAGCAGTTCTTTGATCTCAATAATGAGCAAAACACACAAAAGGTACGTATGGCAACTGTGTATTTGGAACCAAATCAGTTTGTATGGTATCAATGGCTTTGCTCTCGTAAACAATTTATCACTTGGGCAATTTTTACGGAAGAATTGATAGCACATTATGAAGATACAAAAAGCAACACTTTTTTTAGCCAATTGATAAGTCTCAAACAAAAGGGTTCAGTAATGGAGCACATTGAGGAGTTCCAAAAATTGAACATAAGGGTAAAAGATATTCCAGAGTAGCATAGGATTGATGTGTTCATAGGGTCTTTAAAGGATAATATCCAACATGATGATCGCCTTTGGGAACCTAATTCATTAGAGAAGGCATTCAAGTTAGCAAGAAAAATGGAAAGAAAAATTATGGCAACCAGGAAGCATACCACTCACAACTATAAAGACGAAAGTGTTGTTGCCCCTAGTCTTCCACAACCTATAAGGTTGACACCACAACAATTGGAAGAAAAAAGAGAAAAAGGGCTTTGTTACAATTGTGATAGCAAATACACTAAAGGTCATAAGTGTGCTGAGAAGAAATTATTCTACATAGATTGTGAAGAGGAAGAAGAAAAGGAGCAAGAAAGGTAAAAAGAAGAAGATATACTCCAGGAACAAAGCCTAGATGAAGAAAAAATAAATCCGACCATATCTTGTAATGCATTGGCGGAATTACCACTCCTCAAACCATCAAGATAGAAGGACAAATCAAGAAGAAAAAGGTAATAGTGTTGATTGATTCAGGAAGCACCCACAATTTTATTCATTGTAGGGTAACAAAAGAATTGAATTGCTTCCTATATCCAGCACCAGAGTGTCAAGTGATGATTGCAAATGGAGGAACAATAAATTTCTCTGGAAGGTGCCATAATATCAAGCTATCCATGGGAGAATATGTATTGACTAGCCCAATGATTTCCATTCCAATAGGAGGTGCTGATGTTGTACTAGGAGTCCAATGGCTACAATCCTTGGGTACAATAGCTTTTAATTTTCAAGAACTTTTCATCAAATTTTATATGGAAGGAAAGGAAGTTGAATTAAGGGGTATTACAGGGAAACCAAGAAAGATAATTAGCTCTAATGGTATGACAAAGCTTCTAAAAAAGGAGCAAAGTGGTGTAATTGCACAATTATGTTCACTAGAAGTTTCCACATCAGAATCATCTATTTCTCCAGATCTCCAAAAAGTCCTGGACAATCATTCCAAGGTATTTGAGACTCCCAAAGGTCTCCCACCTATGCGTGATCATGATCATTCTATTCATCTGATTCCAGGAAGTGTTCCTCCAAACATCAGGTCGTACAGATATCCATATGTCCAAAAAAGTGAAATTGAACATATGGTTGCAGAAATGCTAGAGGCGGGTATAATTCAACCAAGTCAAAGTTCTTTCTCTGCTCCAGTAGTATTGGTGCACAAGAAGGATGGATCATGGCGCATGTGTCCAGATTATAGGGAGCTCAACAAGCTCACTATTTAAGATAAGTTCCCCATTCCTGTCATTGATGAATTAGTGGATGAATTGCATGGATCAATTTACTTCACCAAGTTGGATCTTCGTTCAGGATATCATCAAATCAGAATGAAGATTGAAGACATTCTGAAAACGGCATTTAGAACTCATGAGGGTCATTATGAATTTTTGGTCATGCCTTTTGGCCTTACTAATGCACCTTCAACATTTCAAGGTTTGATGAATTCAATTTTCAAACCATTCCTTAGAAAATTTGTGTTAGTATTTTTTGATGATATACTAATCTACAACAAGTCTTGGAAGGATCATGTTGAACATGTTGACAAGGTGCTACAACTATTGGAGGAGAAACAATTATATGCAAAAAGATCCAAATGTTTCTTTGGAGTCCAGGAGGTGGAATATTTGGGTCATATTGTATCTCATGAAGGAGTTAAGGTAGACCCTAGCAAAATTAAAGCCATTAAGGAATGGAAAATCCCCACATCCATAAAGCATCTGCGAGGATTTCTTGGGTTGACAGGGTATTATCACAAGCTTGTTAAGAATTATTGGAGAATAGCAGCACCTCTAACAACGTTATTGAAGAAAGATGCATTTTCATGGACTCCGGAAGCAAAAAAGGCCTTTGAACATCTTAAAGAGGCAATGTGCCAAGCACCGGTCTTAGCTACACCAGACTTCACAAAAATCTTTATTGTGGAATGTGATGCTTCAGGAAATGGAATTGGTGTTGTTCTAATGCAAGATGAAAGACCCATTTCTTTTGAAAGTCGTCCAATCAAGGGAAAGTTTTTAAGCAAAGCTATTTATGAGAAGGAAATGTTGGCAATACTCCATGAACTTAAGAAATGGCGACCCTACTGTAGAGCATTGGGAAGGTATGTTTTAATAAATAATTTAGTGATGTTTTAAGCAATAGTTGTAATCTTTTCTTTATTATAAAGTAGGGAAAACGCAACGAGAACGAGTCCCAAATGATCCAATCACTAATAGTTGTCTTCTCTACGCAGGGAAAGGTAAAAGCAGGAAGGCGCAATGCAAAACGAGGATTTGATGAGAAGATAACGGCTGTCCCTCCAATTCTAAATAAGGTTCAAACCAGGTCGAGTAAATCAAGGAAGATCAGTCCGGAACGAGATGAAGGACTGCCAGTTCGGAAATACAGGCCGAGTAAAGGAAGGCGTTAACAGTTTAGCGGATCACTCAGGATCTTTGATCCCGAGGGATCGCTACGTTCAATTGTTTTGTCGTCTGGTGAACTCCGCCGTTAATTGTATAAAAGGAGGGTAGCATTGGAAATTAGGGGGGATTTATTTTGTATCTTTAACTTTCTGTTCACGGATTTTACTGTCAGTTGAACTCAGACTATTGAGTCTCTCTGAAACTTAGTTTTGTACTCTCATTGATGCGTTAATATAATATCTTTGGGGTTAATTTCTCCCTGCGTCTGAAGTAGTTTACGACAGTGCACCATTGGAAGCTTCGGGCCCGGCTCCAACAGACACTGGCTGATTGTACCATTACAATTCTGCTTTGTGTGGTTTGTTTCTCATAATCTTTTATGGTTGCATGTTGTTTCATATTTATTCATCTGTAGCTTTCCTGTTATAAATCTCTGTAACAAGTTCATATCATACTTTCAAGATTCTTCGCATACTGTTGATCTGAGTTGTTTGCATCAATTACAGAATTCATAAGTAGAATATTTCAGCTACAGGTGATTGGGGGTAATGGACTGTTGGTGACTATTGCAGATCGTGTACATATGATTGACGTTTCCTGTCTTTAATGATTTGCTGTTCCATTTGATATATATATGATTGACGTTTCCTGTCTTTAATGATTTGCTGTTCCGTTTGATATATATATGATTGACGTTTCCTGCCTTTAATAATTTGCTGTTCCATTTGATTAAGCTGCAAACTTGTATAAACGATTGCTTTCCCTTTGTATGTAAGTGTGTGCCAAAGGATTGGAAGTGTTGACCTCGCAAGACTTAGTTTCTTTACTGCCATTCCATTTACTGCCGTTCCTTTTATTGCTGTTCCATTTCTGAAGTTGTTGTTTCATTCTGTTTTCTTGCTGTTCCTTTCGCTTGCATTTATTGAAGTGGCATGAGAGGAGGGTCAAGGCTGTTGTGAGATACAGCAGACGCTATAATGCTCCCAGATCATGATCCATACTCCTTCATCAGTTTCTAGGGGGATAGGTTACTAATTCCATACCCTCGACCGACGAAGTTGCTGCGTGTGTGATTTCTTTATGCAAAAGTAATTTAGCATAGCTTAGCATCCGTTTACTCTTGTATTCTTTAGATCTATACTACGAAGCATTATCCTGACAAATAGCCTCAAATTGAGATATCCTTTACAATAACAAAACGCTCCCGGATTGACTTGTAATGTGAGATAACTAGAGGTGAAAAAGACCCTTGTTACAGCTCCACATTTTGGCGCCGTTGCCGGGGAAAGGGCATAGCCATTTGTCTTTTAACAGGGTAGTGTGCAAATCTGTTAGGGGAGAACTGGATTTTAAAAACGGAAGGTAAGAACCTGCGTGTGGAGCATGTAAAAGCCCTGCTCCACCGTCTGCTTTCCTAGCAGAATTGATTTAGTAATTTAATTGGAGTGCATGACTAAGCAGAAAAAGCCAGAAAAGAATCAAAAGCCTCCATCCAAAATCGAAAAAGCCAAGGGGTCGGCGACCCTTGGACGAAAGACCTTTATAGACGAAATTTATAAGAAAGCCGAATCTCCGCCATCAGTAGGTTATAGGAAAGTAAACTCTAAACAACCTGCTAGTTCCCTTCAGGCCTCAGAATCACCATCTGAAGCCTTTGCGGAGGTGCACAGTCAGACAGAGGAGCAGGACTTTCAAGAACTTGATAATTCGACTCCTGGACCAGTGCATGAAGGAAATTTTAGCAACCTTTGCGAAGGAGAAGGAGAAACAGGGGAAATCGAGGAACCTAGATCTCCTATTGAACCAAACCAGCCTTTAAACAGTCCGGATAAAGGAAGCGCTGCAAAAATCCTCGTCGAAGGAATTCATTCACCTCAGACAGTAGGGGCCATCATTATCCCTGATAAAGGGAGTGCTGTAAAAACAGTTCCCGCTAAGATTACCCCTCCTCAACCAAGGAATACTCTCTTGGAAATTCCTGAAGATTACTGGCATATATTTGATTTCATGGCGCAGAATCAGCCAAATACCCAAACCTCTACTTTGCAATATCCCATAGTAGATTCCGCTGTGAATGCACCGATGAAGGCAATTCCGCTTCAACATATCCTGACGTTTCATGGACTCACATCAGAAGACCCTGATGCGTTTTTATTCGAATTTGATGTGTTATGCAGGGGATACGATTACACCACTGACCCCCAGAAGCTAAAGCTGTTTCCCTCTACTTTGAAGGGAGCAGCTCTGAGATGGTTCATGGGTTTAGGTGGTGGAGTCATAAACAATTGGGAAGAAATGAAAGTGGCCTTCTTAAAAAAATATCAGGATTACTGTAGATCAAGAGAACTAAAGGATGAAATCTTTCAAATGTCAGCCAGACCAAACGAAACTTTAGAAGAATATGTAGAACGTTTCCAATATAACTTGCAAAGATCTCCCTATGCATCGTTACCTCTGCCCGATAACGTGTTGAAAACTGCATTGATTAGAGGTATGAAGGAGCAATGGATTGAAACGTTGAATATTATGGGAAAAGGAGACATTTATCAGGAAAATTTTGCTGACATCATTAATCTGTGTATCAGGAGCTCAAGAGGCAGCACAAGGATAAAACCAGCAGAATATGATCGCTTCACTAGAGACAATCGAACATCAACAGAAGGAGTATCACGAGTGGAACTTAGAAATCTGCTAGAGAATTTTAAAACTGATATCATGGGGACATTAACTACACAGCTTGATATTGTGCAGGCTAAACAGAAGCAAGCAGAGGCGGAACAGAATCTGGCAATTTTCTGCCCTCGGTGCAGGAAGAAACATAGCCAGAAAGAATGCCCGCTCGATACAGTTCAAATATGTGCTATTTGCACCAAGGACCATCCGACTGAAAGCTGTCCCTCGCTTCCTGGTTTGAAGGCGGTGTACAAAGAAGCAGAAGAGGAACCAGAATCAGCATATTTTATTAACCAGCGACGTCAATGGCAACCTAGGCAATCTGGTATGTTTCAAGATCCCTCCTCTTCTTTTCAATCTCCGCAATTTAATGCTCAGCAACAGAATATGTGGCAAAATCAGTCTCAGCACCCGTTTTCAAATTGGTCACCTCAAATGTTTCCTACTCCGAACCCTTGGATGAACCAAGCTGGATGGCCAAACTTTCCTTATCCTCCGCCATGTTGGCCAAATAATTCATATCCTCCGCAGTGGACCCCTTCCACTTCGCAAAGTTCACCCTGGCAGAGCAACTGGCCAAGATCGACATATCAAACACCAGGATCAATTCTGCTCCCTCAACCAACTCTGCCAGCCTCGCAACAAAATCCCCAGCCCAACCTAAGACCGCAGCTCCCAGCCCAACCCAACCCTAACCCAAATAATCGACCAGTTCAATCTCTTCAAATTATAGAATCTCCCGAGATTGAATCTACTCTGCAGGAGTGCAATGATCTTCAGTTGAGATCTGGGCGAATAATAGAAACTGAGGGACATAGAACCACTCATATTGAAAACCAGTTACCGATAGAACAACCGTCACAACAAGAAGATGTAAGTAAAGACTAGGTTCATCAGCAAGTAATTACATCTTCTCCACCTTTCCCAGAACGACTGGCCATTCCGAGACAAATGCAATATCCGGATTTTGATATTCTGGGAGAACTCCAAAACTTGTATATAAGAATTCCATTCCTTCAGGCTATACAGGATATCCCCATATATGCAAAAACCATAAAAGACCTGTGTAGCAGAAAATCAAAAAGAAATATAACCCCTAACCCTAGAGTCCAGGTAGTCGGCACCTTATCCGACCTCTTATCAGGGAAGGAAACACCAATTAAATATGAGGATCCTGGAAACCCAATTGTCACTGTTCAAGTCCGTGGGCAGACCCTGACCAATGTTTTCGTAGATCTAGGGGCTGCAATTAATATCCTGACAACATCAACCTGCCAGAAGCTTGGAATCACATCGGTAGAGCCTACTTCCACTTTACTAGAGCTAGCTGACCGATCAGTAATAAGACCAGAAGGCACCTTGTATGATGTCATGGTTTCAGTGGACTCTTGGGAATACCCGACCGATTTTCTGGTGATTAATCCAAAAACCCGACTAGATGGACATCCGCTAATTCTAGGTAGACCATGGCCCGCTACTGCTGATGCCTACATTGGATGCCGGCAGGGAAACATGACCATAACCAGAGGACCGGATATCAAAAATTTAATCTTGTACCTGCCAGCCCAGCCAAGCATCACACCTCATATATCACTGACCAATCTGCGCCCTGCCTCATATATTACTGATAATATAAGACCACCATTAACAGTCCAGGAAGTGCTAGATTTTAAAGATCAAACGGAAGATGATGCTATCAATAAATTCATTAATCAAACAGAATCCACATCGTATACACAATGCTTTATGATAAAAGCGGCATTTGATAACGAATTAGAGGAAGATCCTCTAAAAGATGACCATGACCCAAATATACCTGTAACCTCTGTTGCTAACAGCAAAGTAATACAAATTGAACCGAGCAAAACTTTAAACATTAATGCTAATCTGACACCAGAGCAAGAGACCAAACTCATCCAGCTCCTACGAAAGTATCAGGAGGCATTTGCTTGGGACTATCCCGATATGAAGGGGATTGATCCCCAGCTATGTACACATCGTATCTATATCGAGAAAGATGCAAGACCTGTTCGCCAACCACAGAGAAGACTCAATCCCCATTTAAAAGATGTTGTAAAAGATGAGCTGCAGAAATTATTAGACGTTAATTTTATTTATCCTATTTCTGACAGCAAATGGGTCTCCCCACTTGTGGTAGTACCTAAAAAGAACGGGAAATGGAGGATCTGTGTCGATTACAGAGAATTAAACAAAGCTACACAAAAAGATCACTTCCCTCTCCCTTTCATAGACCAGGTACTGGACACCTTAGCAGGCAAGAAATTCTTTTCTTTCTTGGATGGCTTCAGCGGATATAACCAGATTCAGATTGCCCCTGAAGACCAGGACAAGACTACCTTTACTTGCCCCTGGGGAACGTTCGCCTACCGAGTCTTACCCTTTGGATTATGTAATGCTCCGACCACATTCCAACGGGCTATTCTTAGCATCTTCGCAGATTTAATTAATGATGGATTGGAAGTCTATATGGATGATTTCACACCATATGGAAATGACTTTGATCCAGCCCTAGACACTCTCGAAAAAGTTCTAGAGCGCTGCATCGCTACCAGGCTTTGCTTGAGTCACGAAAAATGTTACATGATGATGACAGAAGGACTCATTCTGGGACATTACATCTCAGCAGTTGGCATTCAGGTAGACCCGGCTAAAATTCAAATACTCATGCTTATCCCAACCCCCACTAATCAAACAGAGGTACGCAGTGTTCTTGGTTTCTCTGGGTATTATAGACGATTTATAACAACATTACTCACGTATTGCCGCACCTTTACATGCATTAACTGGAAATGTTGATTTCTTGTGGATAGAAAAATGTGATCGAGCCTTCACAGAATTAAAGAAGTTGCTATCTACAGCTCTAGTTCTCAGAGGACCTAATTGGAACTTACCATTCCAAATTTCAATCGACGCCTCAGACACAGCAATCGGTGCAGTTTTGGGCCAAGAAGAAGAGAAAAGACCATACACTATCTATTACATCAGCAAAAATTTGGCTCCGGCTGAATTAAATTACACTGTCATCGAAAAAGAATTTTTAGCTGTGATACATGCTATTAATAAATTTAGACACTATATTACAGGCTATCCCGTTATTTTGTATACAGACCATTCTGCTATTAGGTATTTAGCAAACAAGCCTGTTACAAATGGAAGAATAACCAGGTGGTTGATCTTGTTGCAGGAATTCGACATTACAATCAGAGACCGACCAGGGAAGGAGAACCCTGTAGCTGATTTTCTTTCACGAATACCAAAATCAGTTGAAACAGCAGCAGTTGAGGACCAATTCCCAGATGAACACTTATTTGCTGTCGTTGTTCAGACTCCCTGGTACGCTGATGTCGCTAATTATCTTGCAGTAGGTAAGCTTCCAAAACATTTAACTCCCAATGAATGGAAACAGATCGTCGCGAAAAGCAATCGATTTTCGTGGGTTGGGGGCTATCTGTTTCACACAGGCGCAGATATGGAAATCAGAAGATGTATTCGAGAAGATGAAATCTTTGATATCTTGAAAGCCTGCCATGACGGGCCATGTGGAGGACATTTCGCTGAACGAAGAACAGCACACAAAGTATTACAAACGGGATATTACTGGCCTACAATTTTCAAAGATGCCAAAAAATTTGTCCAGGCCTGTGATAGTTGTCAGCGTGTAGGACGACCTGGCCCAGCAGACGAAATGCCTTTGCAGCCTCAATTAGTGATCAAACCTTTCGAACGCTGGGCTATGGACTTTGTCGGACCCATCAACCCCCCATCAAACCAAAAAACCTACATTTTGGTGGCAACTGAATATGTTACCAAATGGGTTGAGGCGGAGGCATTACCCAGAGCTACAGAGGAGTCGGTAATACAGTTCTTGTTCCATTTGTTTGTACGTTATGGTCTTCCAAGGGAAGTGGTTACAGATGGAGGACCACAATTTGTGGGACATAAATTAGCTGCAACACTCAATAACCATCACATCCACCACAAAATTACTACCCCATACCATCCGCAGGAAAATGGGCAAGTCGAGAACAGTAATAAGATAATAGAGTCAATTTTGACAAAAACTGTTGCCTCACACCGCCGCGATTGGGCCGCCCAACTACCGGAGGCACTGTGGGCTTATCGAACCACATGGAGAAGTACCACCGGCTATTCACCATATCACTTAGTGTTTGGAAAGCAACCTATTTTTCCTATAGAATTTGAGATCCAAACCCTGCGAATTGCCCAAGAAGTCGGATTGGATTTAAGTGAAGCACAGAAAAATCGATTACAGCAAATTAATGAGTTGGACGAAACAAGGCTCGCTGCATTACAGAATACAACACTCATCCAGCAGCAGCGAGCCAAATGGCATGATGCGCTCATCAAAAACAAGATATTTCACGAAGGAGACTGGGCTCTGTTATATGATTCTAGATTTCAGGATTTCCCGGGGAAGCTTCAGACTCGATGGTTGGGACCATACGAGATTCAAAAATTCCATGACAATGGGACCCTTACTTTGATTACAATCGATGGATCTGGATATACATTTAAGGTAAACGGCCACCGATTTTGTCTGTATCGCAAACCGCTCACTCGGGAATCATTTTGCCAGCAGTTACGCCAAGATACTAACATCAAGATTATGGGAGAGGAAGCAAACACTTCCTCCCCTATAGATTGGTAAGAAGTTCATTCTTTATTACCACATTTTGTATATAAGATTGTAAATTTTGTATATATGTTTCGAGTGTGTGTTTTGCTGTTCCTTTTCAAAAGGAACAGCACTTGCGTGTTTTGCTGTTCCTTTTCAAAAGGAACAGCACTCTTGAATTTTTGTTGTTCCTTTTTAAAAAAGGAACAGCACTTGTGTGTTTTGCTGCTCCTTTTCAAAAGGAACAGCACTTGTGTGTTTTGTTGTTCCTTTTCAAAAGGAACAACACTTGCGTGTTTTGCTGTTCCTTTTCAAAAGGAACAGCACTCTTGAATTTTTGCTGTTCCTTTTCAAAAGGAACAACACTTGTGTGTTTTGCTGTTCCTTTTCAAAAGGAACAGCACTTGCGTGTTTTGCTGTTCCTTTTCAAAAGGAACAGCACTCTTGAATTTTTGTTGTTCCTTTTCAAAAGGAACAGCACTTGTGTGTTTTGCTGTTCCTTTTCAAAAGGAACAACACTTGTGTGTTTTTCTGTTCCTTTTCAAAAGGAACAGCACTTGCGTGTTTTGTTGTTCCTTTTCAAAAGGAACAACACTCTTGAATTTTTGCTGTTCCTTTTCAATAGGAACAGCACTTTTTGCTGATCCTTTTAAGGAACGGCACCCTTGAGTTTTTGCTGTTCCTTTTCAAAAGGAACAACACTTTTGAATTTTTGTTGTTCCTTTTCAAAAGGAACAGCACTTTTGAATTTTTTTATTCCTTTTTAGAAGGAGCAACATTTGTGTGTTTTTTTCAGTTCTTTTTTTAGCAAGAAGCATTTGAGTGCTTTTGTTATCTTAGGACATTGCATCAAAAGAACCCTCCCACCCTCCCTTGTAAGAAAGAAATAGTATGCCCTCGTCCTTTCTATAAGAAGAAAACGTTGTCCATCCTTTTCCCGAGGCCATAAGTAGCAGCTATATATTTATGCAACAAATATAAAAGGCATGATATATCAAGATCAACACATCATAAATCGCTATCTATAACAGCCCTAGTATTGATGCAACAAAGGAAGGATCCATACACTCATCATTTTTTTCAGCCATAAGTCTCACCTCCTCTGCCTTGTTGAAAAATTTCATCATGTTACGTTCCTACAATTTTCTTTATTATTACTTGGAAATAAGAATAAGAAAATTTATATCTTCCTATTGGGATAACAAGACTTCTTCCGCCATTCCCACTCTTAAGGAGGGATGAACCACCCTTATGTGTAACTATACAAGAGAAAAAGTCCATCTCAAAAGAAAAAAAAAAACAAAAGCGAAATCAAAAGAAATTATTTGTCAAATGCAGGATAGGGGGTTTCATTAAAGAACCAGCCTACCATGATCATAAGATTGGAAGCGAAGTGGCATTCCCATCATGGCCACCACACCAGGGATATGGTCCAACAGGTTCATTATATAAACAAACCTTGGAACAGGGGCTCTCATCACGAGCCAGCATGCCCACGTTTCGCGCCTCTTTGGTGAATGGCGTCATGGTTATCTGGTTACCAAGCCAGCATGATGGCCTGCATGTTGACAAGAATTGTTCTTCAAAACTACACAAAGGACTATGGTTCCGGGGTGAAATAAACAACTCTGCCATGGTTATAAACACCGGTCGGCAGCAGAGCTCTGTTAATGGTATTGGAGTCATAACATATACACCAATTTGGATCTTATTGAATATTTCTTTCTATCCTCGTAATAATTATATCTTACACCTTAATGGATACGTCACATGAACATATCTCATTTCCAATTATGGCAAAGGTATTGACTATGACTATCTCAGACTTTCCATGAGTGCTAGACGTCCCATCCTTATGTTCTGCATCACATCACGAAGGCTTAGGATAAATGCAATCTATCTATCGCATCGATCTCGGTATTTCTTTGTCTAATCTGAAACATGGCAAAACTTTATAAGCTGTTCCATTATGACTCGGTGATGGGATGACCGCCTTCTTCTATTTGACGGCTGAGGCAGCCTATCATTTCGCGCGGGGGGGAGGTGACTTCATTACTCCGCCGGCCACGTGTTAACACATCATTCGGAAATGATATGATACGAAGGTACGATATGCGCTAACGGCATGATAATGCTATTTTTGCAAAAAGTGTTATTTATGATCAATTATTCATGCATGCTCTGTGTCTTTTCTTTTTTTTGCCGCGATTACGTTCTTTGCATTGCTGTTCCATCTAGACCCTGAAACAGAACCATGGGGGGAAAGGCTATCAGAAGCGAGCCGAGCGAGCTTGTAGTCTCCGAAGCCGCTCGGAAGATCTTAGAAAAGGCAGGGTGGTTAACTTATTTTGGCCGCCTGCGCAAATCAAACGAAATAGTGGCCATGGAATTCCTGCAGAATTTGCAGGAAGAACACTCAGTGGTAGGTGGGAAGCAGATAGCAGTCACGAAGGAAATAATCGCGGAAGTAACCGGATTACCAGACTTAGGTCCAATATGGACGACAAAGAAAGAAAGACTGCAAAAGATCGTAGAAATCTTCCAAGATGAAGGGCAGAAGCTGACAGTGAAGGGAAAAGGAGTGCTGCCGGCAACACTGGGAGAACCTTGGAGCGAACTGGCAAAGGTAGTACAGAGCTACATCACCTCCGAAGGACGAAAAGATGTGGTAAGGCCGCGTCACCTTAAGCTCTTAGCTGTGTTAAAAGGAAAATGTGCTGTGAATCTCCCTGCATTGTTAAATTCATTGCTGCATGATACCTCTCGGAGCCTGAAAAAGGCACACCATGAAGACGCAATGGTTAGCCACCACGGGTTGATCCGCCTGATAGTGACATACAGTCTCGCTCAGCAGCAGAGTAGCTGGTGGGAACTTATTACAGCAATTGGAGGGGAAGTAGCATCACCATCCCCAAAGGCGAAGCACCCCGCTAGCACCTCTGAAACACCTAAAAAACCCAGAGAATCGCCAAAACCTAAGCAACCCTCGGGCACAACCGAGCAAGCGGAGAAACGCATAAAGCTAGGGAAACAAAAATGTACCCCTAAAGCAATTAGACATGCAGAAAAACGTAAGGAATTGCTCGCAGAAAGACGTGCTACCTTAAAGCGAAGGTATTCCTCTGGCACGACAGAACAGGTTGAAAAACGCAGAAAGGTGGAGGTGGAAGAATAGGTGGCCAACACACCCGAACAGCCCGGGAGGCCTAGAAAGTCAGTTCGGTTGGCAAAGATAAGAGGTAGGCTGAAAAAAATCCAGCCAAACATTGACCAGCCGATTGAAATAATAGAGGAACCTCCAGCGCCAGAACAAATACCGGGGGAAAATGTGGGACAAACAGAGAACGAAGTAGAAGCTGAAGAAGGAAATAGGAATGATGACTCTGCGGCCGAGACCAGCTATCCAGAGGCAGCTACTGAGCAGCCAATTCAGGAGAAGGAGATGGAACAATTGGGGGGTAGCCATCCACAAACCCCTGTGGAGGAAGAAGAGCTGGCCACCATCTTGGCTAGCCTTAGAGGTTATCCTTCACCCTCCAGTCCGGTAGAGCCTCCCGAAGGACCTTCTGAGGAAGAGACGCGTGAAGAATTGCATGATGAAATGGCAGGGGAAGAAAACCCCCCTGTCATTGACAAAGAAAATGTGAATACCAATCAGGAACAAGCCGTTCCCAAAGCACCAGAAGGAAATCCACCCGCTGATGGCGTGGAGGATGAAAATGTTTGTCGGGAACAGGACGTTCCCCGAATGATAGAAGAAACCCTCGATGAACGAGGAGCAGAACTAAGGGCCGCCCATGTGCCCGCAGCCGAGGCAAGAGAAATTAAGAAGTTGAGAAGAAAACAGCAGAAATTGCTGAATATTATAGCCCAGCTTCGGCAGAAAATTCGAAGTCTGAAAGCCAGTTTGAGAATAAGGAGGACTGTAAGAAGAAAAAGAAGGACAAATACAGCTGGGTCCTGTCAGAGGGGAAGACAGAGCACCTATAGGCATCTAGTAGGTCGATACTCTGCCAGCAAACCTGCAGCTGTTCCAATTAATACTGAGGAACAAAATGTTGTTCCATCTGGAACAGAGCACCAAAATGTCGTTCCTATTGACATAGAGGAGCAGGATGATATTCCAAACAGCCCATTAGAACCAACTGCCGTTCCAATTAAAACTGAGCCACAAGACGACATCCCAGTTACAGAGGGACCACCGTACCCCTTTATACATGTCAAGAAGGAAGGGGAAAATAGAGCAGTTCACACTGAGACACCACCTTCAGGGAAAATTAAGCGACGAAATGTGAAGGTCCAGGCGAAACTTCCTGCCTCCAAGGAATCATGGGAAAGGGATCCAAAAACCAAGGCCTTGCGCCGCGAGATAAGACAGGCCCAACAGGAGGCTGAACAGCTACAGGAACAAATGATTCCTCGAGAAAAATACGAGGAACTGCAACAAGCAGTTGAGCAGAGGATCCCTCGAGAGAAATATGAGGAGCTGCAACAGGAAGTTGAGCAGAGGATTCCTCGAGAAAAATATGAGGAGCTGCAACAGGAAGTTGAGCAGAGGATTCCTCGAGAAAAATACGAAGAACTGCAACAGCAGCTGAGAAACATGAGTCAATCGGAGAGTCAGGCTTTTGAAGGGTGGCAGAAGGAACAGGAAAAGGTTGCTAAGGTAACACGTCGACTAGATGCTGTTATTAAACAATTGGACACTGTATGTTCGTTGTATGATGATGTTTTGACTTGCAGGGCCCCCGCAAAGAATTATGCTTTATTCCTCCTTGAAAGATACTTAAGATTGAAAATAAAAGCTGTCAGGGCAGGTGCCCCCATTCAGATTAACACTGTTAATGATTTTATTGATTGTTGCAAACATTATGGGGTTAAGGTCCAACGATTATTATGCGAATTTTATTTGCACAATATGGTGCTTGAGCAGGAAACTGATCTAAACCCTGGTCCCTTTGTGGGGGATATACAGCTGCAAGCCTTTGTTTCATTCGGGGTCAATCAGTTAAAGTGGCTCAGGGCTTACAATGCCTTTTAGAGGCAGGAGCACAGCCTAGATCTATGGGTCAGGGCTGAGCCTCAAGACCCGGTTCGCCTATGGAAATCACACAAAAGCCTTATGAGAAACCCTGGCGTTATAGAACTACTAGGACCCATGCATAAGGAGTTGATCCGAAATAGCTTAGAATACTTCCTGGTTATTAAAGATTCCGCCTTGGAGGCTGCCAAATTCCGTTATCGGATTTCCACCCCAAGCATCCAGCTCAGGGAGCCCTTCAAATACGAGAACTTTGAGCTGGCTGCTGAACGATTGCCTTTTTATGGCCAGTGCATTCTGCAAGCTGGACCATCATGGTTAGGATATCGGTTCCGTAGCCCAATTATCTAGCACCCTGCACCGGGGTACCAGGCCTTGTATGATATGCCTGCAGATCAGTTGCATTACTTCTTTGATAATCTGGTTGCCTATCATGGTTGCAGACCCCCTCATGAAGTACCCTCTCCAGCCTATTCTCTTACTGCTCTCCATGTTAATTATAACGTTTTCATGAGGCCATGAAACAGAGTAAGTCGGGGGGTGTGTAGAGCATTGGGAAGGTATGTTTTAATAAATAATTTAGTGATGTTTTAAGCAATAGTTGTAATCTTTTCTTTATTATAAAGTAGGGAAAACGCAACGAGAACGAGTCCCAAATGATCCAATCACTAATAGTTGTCTTCTCTACGCAGGGAAAGGTAAAAGCAGGAAGGCGCAATGCAAAACGAGGATTTGATGAGAAGATAACGGCTGTCCCTCCAATTCTAAATAAGGTTCAGACCAGGTCGAGTAAATCAAGGAAGATCAGTCCGGAACGAGATGAAGGACTGCCAGTTCGGAAATACAGGCCGAGTAAAGGAAGGCGTTAACAGTTTAGCGGATCACTCAGGATCTTTGATCCTGAGGGATCGCTACGTTCAATCGTTTTGTCGTCTGGTGAACTCCGTCGTTAATTGTATAAAAGGAGGGTAGCATTGGAAATTAGGGGGGATTTATTTTGTATCTTTAACTTTCTGTTCACGGATTTTACTGTCAGTTGAACTCAGACTATTGAGTCTCTCTGAAACTTAGTTTTGTACTCTCATTGATGCGTTAATATAATATCTTTGGGGTTAATTTCTCCCTGCGTCTGAAGTAGTTTACGGCAGTGCGCCATTGGAAGCTTCGGGCCCGGCTCCAACGGACACTGGCTGATTGTACCATTACAATTCTGCTTTGTGTGGTTTGTTTCTCATAATCTGTTATGGTTGCATGTTGTTTCATATTTATTCATCTGTAGCTTTCCTGTTATAAATCTCTGTAACAAGTTCATATCATACTTTCAGGATTCTTCGCATACTGTTGATCTGAGTTGTTTGCATCAATTACAGAATTCATAAGTAGAATATTTCAGCTACAGGTGATTGGGGGTAATGGACTGTTGGTGACTATTGCAGATCGTGTACATATGATTGACGTTTCCTGTCTTTAATGATTTGCTGTTCCATTTGATATATATATGATTGACGTTTCCTGTCTTTAATGATTTGCTGTTCCATTTGATATATATATGATTGACGTTTCCTGCCTTTAATAATTTGCTGTTCCATTTGATTAAGCTGTAAACTTGTATAAACGATTGCTTTCCCTTTGTATGTAAGTGTGTGCCAAAGGATTGGAAGTGTTGACCTCGCGAGACTTAGTTTCTTTACTGCCGTTCCATTTACTGCCGTTCCTTTTATTGCTGTTCCATTTCTGAAGTTGCTGTTTCATTCTGTTTTCTTGCTGTTCCTTTCGCTTGCATTTATTGAAGTGGCATGAGAGGAGGGTCAAGGCTGTTGTGAGATACAGCAGACGCTATAATGCTCCCAGATCATGATCCATACTCCTTCATCAGTTTCTAGGGGGATAGGTTACTAATTCCATACCCTCGACCGACGAAGTTGCTGCGTGTGTGATTTCTTTATGCAAAAGTAATTTAGCATAGCTTAGCATCCGTTTACTCTTGTATTCTTTAGATCTATACTACGAAGCATTATCCTGACAAATAGCCTCAAATTGAGATATCCTTTACAATAACAAAACGCTCCCGGATTGACTTGTAATGTGAGATAACTAGAGGTGAAAAAGACCCTTGTTACAGCTCCACACCTACCTAATGGGAAGACACTTCAAGGTAAAAACGGATCAGGATAGCCTTAAATACTTTTTAGAATAAAGATTATCCTCTGAAGAGCAACAAAAGTGGGTCACAAAGATGTTGGGTTATGTCTTTGAAATCATCTACATAAAAGGGAAGCAAAATGTGGTGGCAGATGCACTCTCAAGAAAGGATGAGGATGTGGAAGGATTGTTGTGCGCCATTTCTATTATCCAACCAGATTGGATAAACAAAGCAAGGGAGAAATGGAAGAATGATGAATAAGTGTGGGCACTTATTCGAAAGCTACAACAAGATTCTAGTACGTCTGATACATTTAGCTGGCAAAATGATTCATTATGGTACAAAGATCGCTTATACCTCTGTAAGAATTCCCAGCTAAAACAAAAGATTCTTATGGAATTGCACACTTCTCCCTTAGGAGGGCACTCAGGATTTTTAAAGGCTTACCACAGGGTTAAGAAGGAATTTTTTTAGGATGGCCTTAAATCAGATATTCAAAATTTTGTGGCAAAATGTTTGGTTTTCCAACAAAATAAAGTTGAAACAATTAAGACACTGGGTTTATTACAACCTTTATCCATTCCAAGCCAACGTTGGGAGGAGGTTTCAATGGATTTTATCACAGGTTTACCCAAGTCTGAGAGAAAGAGTGTCATCATGGTGGTAGTTGACAGACTTACCAAGTATGCACACTTTTGTGCATTATCACATCCATTTAAAGCCAGTACAGTTTCTACTGCATTTATGGAAATAATTCAAAAGCTACATGGAAACCCAAAGATTATTGTAAGTGACAGAGATCCCATTTTCACTGGAAATTTTTGGATAGAATTATTTTCTTGTCTTGGTACTCAGTTAGCTCATAGCTCATCTTATCATCCTCAATCTGATGGGAAAACTGAGAGAGTAAACAAATGTTTGGAAGGATATCTTCGTTGCTTTGTATCTGATAAACAGACACAATGGGTCAAATGGTTGCCTCTGGCTGAATGGTGGTATAACACTTCCTTCCATACAACAACAAAAATGACCCCATTTATGGCACTTTATGGGTATCAACCAACATCCATCACATCATATTTAAGAGAAAATTCTAAGGTTCAGGCAGTGGAACATCACATCGAACATCAACAACAAGTCCTCCAACTCTTAAAGGATAACCTCGTGTTGGCACAAAATAGAATGAAACAACAGGCAGATCAACATCGCAGTGAAAGAAGTTTTGATGTAGGTGATTGGGTATTCCTACGGCTACAACCATATAAGAAAATTTCCCTAAAGCAAGCTAAGAAGGATAATAAATTATCACCAAAGTATTATGGTCCGTACAAGGTGTTGCAAAAGATTGGTACTATGGCATACAAATTGGAGCTTCCTGCAGCTTCTCGATTGCACCCAGTTTTCCATGTTTCATGTTTAAAGAAGGTTATAGGCGACAAGCTCCCAGCTCAAACAATATTTCCAGAACTTGATGAGGAAGGAAAAGTTATGTTGGAACCGGAAGCAGTCACAGAAACAAGAACTCGACAGCTACGAAATCGATCAATTTCAGAGTATCTTATCAAGTGGAAGAACTTATCCGCTGAAGATTCCACATGGGAGGATGAGAATTTTATGCAGAAGTATCCAAAACTACTCAAGCGTTGAGGACAACACTTTTTTGAAGGAGAGGGGCATGTTGGGTCCCTATAATACTAGTGATTACCCCATTACTATTCTAGTTATACCCCTTATTTATATTGTTGTGCCCCTATTACCCCCATGTTGTTAATTCTGTGCCCCATAGAATCCCTCTATTGTTATTTTTGTGGCTTTATATTATTATTGCTAGGTCGGCTGGATTATATTGTGACTCCTTAGACTCCTATATATAGAAAGGAGGTTTTGTCATTTGTATCATCCAAGAATTGTTCATTTATTTAATGTAAAGGAGGTTGCCCCCTCGAAGAGGCTGAATTCTAAGGCGTTGATCTATCTTTTCTTGAGCTGGTTTCATAACATAACTTACCTATGAATCTTCCAACACCCCGTTGAAGGTTCTTGACAAAATTTGATTCTTCATCTTCTTCTGATAGATGTCCTGACTCATAATAATCTCCTTTGCCTGAAGCCTTGAATGCAGCTTCTCTTCTGTCTGACGGTCCTTCTTTCCTCATTTCGTAAGCAGTCAGAATTCCGTGCAGCTGTGACATGGTAAGGTTTCGTAGATTCTCTTTTTCTTCTATTGCAGAAACTTTAGATTCAAACTTAGGGGACAAAGCTCTTAGAACCTTTTTAACCACAACAACCTCTTTTATTTCTTCACCCAAGTTTTTTATACAATTAACAATCTCATCTACACAAAGGAAATAGTTAGCCACACTTTCATCATTGTGCATTCTGAGATTTTCATACTGAATTCTGAGGGTTTGAAGCTTTTTCTCATTTTACCTGTTCATCTCCTTCATAGCTCAGAACAATCATGTCCCATATTTCTTTTGCAGATTTGTACTGCATAACTTTGACAAATTCTGATTTAGATAGACATCCCAATAGAGTATTGACAGCCTTTGCATTTGTTTCATATTGCTTCTTACCAACCGAATCTGTAGGAGTTGTGGATGGAAAAGTGTACCCTGTATCTATGATATCCCAGACTTCTGTACCAAGATATTGAAGATATGTTATGACTCTTACCTTCCAATAGACGAAGTTGGTCCCATCAAAAATTGGTGGCCTGATCGATGCTTCTCTCTCGTAGTTGCTCATGATGATGGATCTTCCTTCAAGAGATCAAGCTTCTTCAGAAGGACCTGCTCTGATACCAATTGTTGGAAATAATATTGAGAGTGGGGGTGAATCAGTATTATAAAATTATTTTCACTATACCTTCCAGATTTATAATTTAATTTATTCTTCAGATGTTGACCATTAATTTGTATATCAGTACCATATAATAATGAAAAAGAACAAGAAAAACAGATAGTCACACCAAAGAACACCAGATATAAGGTGGAAACCCAATGTGGGTGAAAACCACCTGCTGCAATATGTCTCTATCTTCTTTCAATTAGAAACTTCTTTTTACAATGATTCTGTACTGGTGTAGTCCTTTACCAGTACGCAGGCTGCAACCTACAGAGAGATACAACCCTCTCTCATTTTCCAGACTCTCCTGGAAGGGAGCTACAAGCCCCTTAGCTCTTATACTAGCTGAGATACTAGTACGTAGGTGCTGACCTACTTCTTTTCTTCCTGGGACCACATTTCATAAATTTTTAGACTGGATCCATGAAATTCAAATAATCATCAAGTACATTTGAATCAACCAATCTCCTTTTACAATCAACTAATGAAATAGCCAATAGCTTCTTAGAATGCAGTAACCAGAAAGGCAATACCAGTAATCTAAACCCAGAACTCTACAGCAAAAGACAAAAGGCAGCCAACAAATATTTCAAGAAAAGTCCGCAACTTCACCAATAGAAGCTTGCGAATATCCGCACTTCTTCTGTGTCTAGCCTGTGCAGCTCTACACCTGCTCTGTGTACTGGAATGCGCACCTACACACCTGTGCCTCTATTGGACTGCGGACCTCCGCACTTGCGCCGTCTACTGGACTGCGGACCTCCGCACCTGATCCTTCTACTGGACTGCGCACCTCCGCACCTACGCCATCTCTCGCCTGCGGACCTCCAGATATAAACACTTTATCAGTCCTCAATTGTACCCTAGTCTGTCGAATTCACAGATCTGAACATGCGCCAAAGAGACCATGACCTATCAGTAGATCTGCCTTATAATTCATGGTTTTCTCCTTGATTTAGATCTAGCTTCAGAAACCAATCACCAAAATTTTAGGTCTTAAGATATTCAATATTCACAAGTGTCTAGGCCAAATGATCTCCTTCCCTTTTTATAATCTAGGCCTTTCTCAAACCATGGACCAAAACCATTGAGAAACAATACCAAGGACTCAATACATGGGTTTAACTCTTTTGAATGCAATACCACGGACCAAAACCATAGGATCAAAATCGACAGACTAAATACCAGGGATCAATCATAAAAATTCCCACGTGCGTACGCTTCTCTGTATGAAAGTGAGTGAATTTGACGTCCGCACCTTTTTTTCGGAGAACCTGTGGGTATGTCTGCACTTCTTGTTCGGGGTACTTGCGGGTTCGCAGCTTTTGTTAGGCGCACCTGCGGGTATCTCATTTTCTATCATTTTGAGAGCCAGAACAGTGATTTGCCACTTGAGTGAGTTGCCATCAAGGACAACACCTGTGCCATAGCGCCAAACCTGAGTCATAATGCCAAAACAATGCAAAATAAACAACAATGTAGTTTTATCAGTAGATAATGTAAAGACTAGTAGCAGTCAGATGCTCACAAGTCAGTTGCATCTTAAGGAAACAATTGATTTAGTATTTTAGATGCTTCTCAGTCAGAGGTAGTGCTATAGTACATTCAACAAGATTTGTATTGGGGTTTTGTAGATCCATTTTATTTCTAAGAGGGAGTGTTATAAATTGTAGCAAGAAAAGGCTCAATTTTGACTTGTGCATTAGTCAAATTGAGTAATTTTATTTTCCACATTAGCAGGATGACTTGGATTGTAATTAACTTGTGTGACATGGAATTATCTACTAGTTTACTCGTTAAATTCAAATTATAGGCTAGAAGTAGACTTGTGCATGTAGTGATTGCTAAAATTTCACAATCTAGTTGAGTTATTGTTAGTTGAACTCAGTTAACTGAGCTCAAGTAATTAATTGAATCAATTGAAGGCCAGTTGAGTAGTATAATTGTTGTTAACTTAGTGATCTCTTAGTTAACTAGTCAATCAACTAAAAATAAACACAATCATGCATGGAATTCAAATTCCCTAGCTGAGGTGGAGGGAAAGGCATGTTTGTATTTATACTTTTATAATGTTGAGTGTACAATGATTTTTCACTGAGCAGATAATCACTTCCTTGGGATGTGCACAAGGAAATATGGAATTCCCCTATTATTTAGGATCCTAATTTCTCCTGAATTGCACAAGGAAATAGGAAGTTGGCTAAGGCTTAAATTGGATAAGTGTTGGCCAAGAGCAGGCCTAGAAACAGGAGAACAAGATTGCAGTGTAGGGTCTGCTTCAAAGTTGAAGAAAGTCACAGTAATTGTTTCTCTTTTCATTTGAATCAATGCAAAGAAGTGGAGGGACCTTTCCTAGTTACATTCCATTGTAAAACCATTGTGTTCTTGTGGCTTTTATGGTTGCATGTCATTACATGTGTTTTTAAACTATGATTTCCATTCCACATAATAGTAGAGGAAATTTGTAATCTCTTGTTTTCAGTTCGAATTCATCAGTATTAACAAATTTCTATTAACTTTTACAGTTAGATCAACAAATTTGATTTTATAGGCTTGGATTAGAGTTTTTCATTTGATGATCACTAAAATTTAGCAATCTAGTTTAGTCATTTTTAGTTGAACTCAATTAACTAAGCTTTAGCAATTAACAGAGTCAGTTGAAGTTCAGTTGAGTACTTAAGACTGTTGTCAACTCAATGAACTCTCAGTTAACTAGTCAATCAACCCAAAATAGCGCAAACATGCATGGAATTCGAATTTCATAGCTAGATTAGAGGAAAATGAATAATGTAATTTTTAATTGTATACTAGTTGAGTATACAAACTTGGAAATTAAGTAGGTGATTAATTCCTTGGGAATTTCCGAAGGAAATAGGGAATTCCCCTATTCTTTTGGACCTCAATTTTTCTAGAATTGTGCAAGGAAATAGGAGGTTGGATTGGTGATTGAATAGTCTAAGTGTTGGATAGAGATAGTCATTCAACAAGAGAATAGTTTTATAGTGAAGGGTCTGCTTCAAAACTTGAAGATGACATTGTAATAGTTTCTCATTCCCTTTTGATTAATGAAAAACAATGAAGGGTTTTTCCTAGTTGGATTTCCCTATAAATCCTTGTGTTCCTTGTGTTTTGATAGTTGCATGTCATTCCATGCATTTTTATCTTGTGATTCTCTATTTTACAAATTGTAGAATAAATTTATATCTCTTCCTTTCAATTAAAATTTATTAGTAGTATAAAATTTCTTGCCATTTCTACACATGTAGTGTCAACATTGGAAGTGGTGATATGTTAGTAGGTTCAACTAGAAGAAGAGGATATGGACCCATTTTCCTATAGGAGATCTTAAGCTTCCACCACCCTAGATACAAATATATTGTATATGGGCTAGGCACACCCTTTTTTATATGGGGTGGGCCCAAAGTTTAAACACGATACACCAATTTTTTGACATGACCATGGTGAGGGACGACTTGTCACATTCACAAGCATTAATAATATTCGTTTAGGAAATGGTGATATATTTGTGAGAAATCATTGTTTGGTAGCTTTTAGCATTTTATAGTATTAGTATGAGGCTTTGTGTGATATCCTTGTAATTGATGCATTCTGTGTGTTTCTGAGTAACATATGGAATTTTTATTTACATGTAATGCACGATGGAAATAAAATTTGAATTTATATTATTAATACAAGAAGTTCCCAAATAAGCTATTCACATTTCAGTTGTATTCCTACTATCATTAGTAACTAGCATGGTTGTTTATAGTTATATAACTTACTTGCATATTTGTGAAGGGTTTAAGTTTTGATTTTGTCTAGTTTAGATTTAGTTGAATGATATATTTATATAAAGATATGTTGAATCCTTGATATCTACCTAAAGGAATATCACTTACAACAAATTGTTTGGTTTTGACACTAGTTATATTGGTTCCAAACTATTTTAAAATTTTGTTTTTTTCATAGAATTGAATTATGTGATTAAGCTAAAAAATAGTCAGCCCAAACCTATCATTGCTTGGGATATTCTTGTGGGTATAACATTACATTGGAAATAACACAAATATGTACATCAAATAACTTTGAATTCATACAAAATTCCAACTATATGTGATATACCTAATTTAGTTGTTTAATACCATTTATAATATATCATAATAATAGATATTAAATATGTGTACTTTGTATTCATTCTTTTCATATCAATAAATATTATTTGATTATGTTAACTTTGTAAATCCTATTATGGACACTCTATGAATAAAAATAATAATAATAGGATAAATAAATTGAAATAAAAGAATGTCCAACATCATAGATACACAAAAAAGAATATCATTGGTATTAAGTATTTAAAAGTGTAGGCTAATTTTTTCATAGGCTACTAGGAAATCCTATATTCATATTAATTAAATGAATCCTATGATAGAAATTTTACATAAAAAATAAACAAAAGATAAAATAAATTAAAATAAAATAATAGTCAACATCATAGATTTCACAAGAAACAATATCATTATAGTAAATGTTTAAAAGAATAGCACTAATTTATTTTCCCAATAATAAAAATGAAACGAACCACTTTATAAAATGAATATCAATTTAAGAAATACATTTACATTAGTCTATTAAAAATCCAAAAATAAAATTACTCAATTATCTTTTCCTTATGTTTGAAGGGGACGTCTAAAGGTTGACCTAGTGTAAGGAATTTTTGACAAGAGACATGTGGTCTAGGAAAGTTATAGTTTATTAACAACTGGCCATCAGGAAACAAACTATGTATTGCAATACACCAAAGAATGTGGATGCCCTCCTCTTCATAAATATCTCTTTTTCATTGCAGTGTTCTTCAAAGGAACATTTTTCAATAGATAATTAGAATCTTTTACTATTTATGAAACTTGCAATGTTACCATCAATTTGTGGATGACCATGGATATATAACAAAATTCTATTGTTAAAGTTTTGAGAATCATAACCATTGATGCATGTAATATACATATAAATTCTATGTTTATATTTAATAATATTTAGGTAATTCGATTCACAATAAAGAAGACCAAAACATGGAATAAGTGTTATTTATTGTTTAGAAGGAACATATACATGTGAAAGGATAAACCACTCAATATTTGCAACATTTGTTGTAGACTTGGCAGTCATATAACTATTAGCACAAAAGGGGAATTCAATTCCAGCAGAAGGCACAAATATGTAAGATAGCCAAATTCGATACAAAGTATGGTAATAACATGTTTTGTATTTACTTTGCAACTGGTTAGGGAGAGGGAAGTCATCACTTCCTTCCAAAAATTGAATTGACTTTGGTGTGTAATTAGACATTTTTTTCTCTTGGACCATACAAATATTTGAATATCCTATTATAAATATTTTGGGTGGTATTGATATCATGCTTTTGATCATTATAAATCTCCTTTGAATCAGAAAAAGAATATGAGTTTCTCAATTTTAGATGAAACCCAATTGATCTAGCTTCCAAATTAACAAAAAAAGGAGAATATGGAAGTGTTCTTACATTTTTTTCTTATCACCTTTTGACTTATTGACCATAATGGAAGGTATTACATTATCAACTTTGGGTATTTGATCATTAATACAATAGGAAAATATGACACAAGTGTTATAACCCTATTTTCAACTCTAGTAGAATGAGAGAGATCCTAGTTCAATTTACCTCAGTTGTTGGTGACAATGCATCCCCCTTCACTATTGTTTTTGGTCATATGGCTTTTACAAGGAATTTGTTAGATGTTATAGGTATAAAATTACATAATCCAACAAATTCTTGTAATTGCTTTGTCACAATTTCAAAGTTATGAAATAATAATTATTTCATAATTGAGAAGAAGGTTCTTAGTGAGTTGGGAAAAACTCATCATTCAGCATGAAACTTGTGCATGACTTGTAATTACTTGGTTCACATTCCATTAAGTCTATCCATGAATTTTATCCACCACATTCACATGAAATCAAGCATAACTTCTCTTGGCCCTCAATGTTTAGATACATCCGCCCATATAATCTAGGAAAGGCTTATATAATGATACTCACTTAGGTGTGGAAGGGAGAAGAACATATTGAAATAATATTATGATGTAGAAATACTATTGGATAGGTCTCTCACTTTCTACATGAATGAGCCTAGTTTATGTGTGAGACAAGGGAGGTGAAGAAACAAGGGATCAAATGAGAATTCACAACTAGAAGGTAAACTTGTGTACTGTATTATTGTTTTATATGAATTTCATCTTGGTTTCTATCCTCTCTACATTTCTAATGTATATGAGATCATGTTGATTTTTGATATGATTAGATCTAGTTTTAAATACAAATTTCCTTATTATAAGGGAAAATCATATGATCATTTTTTGTTGTGAATGCCTGTGAGTGTTGATACTAAGGAGTTGAAGTAGGATCTCTAATTAGGAGTTGGGTTTCTAGTTTCCAAAGAGGGTATGTTATCTTCATCATGATGCATGGATCTTAAGGTATGTCTCTACCCCAACCATTTCCTTTCCACGCAAATGATTAAATGTTATAATGTCAAGGAACCATTTGTATTCATATTTCCTATGACATGGCATATCAGGAGGTGGGATCTATGGGATAATAGTCCCTTTGTTTGGAGCATAAACCAAATAAATAGAACTGGAAACTCCATTGGGAAGAAAATCCCTAGTGTTTGAATTATTCTTCTCCTTTCTATATCTCTTGTGTTTTATTTGTTTATGAGTGATTGTTCACCAATTACAAGCTCCTTTGGGTTAGTTTTGGCCCAAATACACAGCCTAAGACTCAGTTCTAATTTTTATTCATCTTAAAATATCAATGTCATAGCTTGGTCTCTCAAATAAGTGGATTATGGGGTGACTTCGACCTATGTTTTCTGCTTTCCAGTGTCCTTGGGTGGAGCGAGTACACAACCGAACTCCTTCACGGGGATAATGGAACCTATAATACAGATAGAAAAAGGGTTGTAGAGAACCAAGAACACTCAATTTTTGTGAAACTGTTTCTAGTTATTTTCATGTGAATGCTAGGGATTATATTATTTTTAAGAGACACATAGGAACTTCTCTTTTTATGGAAATTTTCATGATTCTTTTCATACTATAAAGAGGAAAAAGGAAAAAATACACCTTGTGATAATGATTGTTTGAGGAATTTTTGTGTGAGATTTGATATGGTTTTTTATGGTTTGAGCTTCGATATTTTTTATTGACTATAAAAGGGGTATATTTGTTTGAGATCTCATCCACAACCAAATTTTATCAAGAGACCTTATTTCATGTTGTACTTGGTCCCAGTTTTTGTTATATTTTTTTGAATGATTGCCTTGTTTGGCAATGGATATCCTAATCATTTTTATGACATTGTGAAATTAATTTTATTCTCATGGGTAGTACTTGTGTCTTTTCTAATTTGGATTATTGCAAAGAAAAACAAGCTTTGTGGCATTTTAGGTTGTTGGGTTGTGTTATATTCTTTCCATGAATATATAACACCTATGGTTTTGTGCATGGTTTTCACACATGGTTTTGGGCGTGATGGTTTTCGGTCCGTGGTATTGGATGATACAGAATGTATATATATGTATTGTAACATTGAAAGGAACATAATGAAAAATAAATATGGTAGTCCCACTTTTGGGATCCAGGGGAAAATCTCTGTGCATATTTGTTTTATGTGTTATGCTCTCACCTTTGTTTATTTTTTGTTTTAGAATTCATATGCAGGTAATTTATGTACGGGGTTAAAACCTACATTTGGTATCGGAGTTGTTTTGGCTTCAAGTGGACACCTTTATTGCTGAGGGGTTTCGCTCGGGCCTATGGTAGACCCTGTTCAGTGGGAGATTTGCGGGATCAATTCTGGTGGTGAAAGAAGATGGCGAGAAGTGGAAAGATAGAGATCGAGAAATTTAATGGTCAGAGTTTTGAGTTGTGGAATCTCAAGATGGAGGATCTATTGGTGGATAAAGATCAGTGGATCATGATAGATCCAGGAACTAAACCAATGGGAGTGTTCGATGAAGAATGGAAGAAGTTGGACCGGAAGGAAAATAGCACAACACGATTGTGTGTCTTAGATTCAATATTGTTGAATGTATCATGGGAAGCTACGCCGAAGGCTTTGTGGAAAAAGTTAGGGACTTGGTAGCAATCTAAGTCTCTAGTGAATAAACCGTTCCTACGTAAAAAGCTATATAACCTGAGGATGAAAGATGGAGACTTAGCGACAGAGAATCTGAATGAATTTAATACTGTGGTAAGTTAGTTATTTTCTGTTGATATTAAAATTTCATATGAAGATAAGTGAATTAGTTTGTTGTGTTCTCTATTAGATTCATGGGATAGTTTGGTTATTGAAATAGGTAGCAATACAACTGCCTTGCAGTTTGATGAAATAATATCATCCTTGTTGAGGGAGGAGATGAGACGGAAAAATATGGAGAGCTAGAATAGTGATTCCTTGTCTGTATGAGGAAGGTCCCATAACAGAAACAAAAATAAGTCATCGAGTGGGAGATCTAAATCCAGAGGGAGATCTAAATCTCCAGGAAAAACTATAAAGGTGGTATGTTGGAAATGCGGAAAGGAAGGGCACTACAAAAGGGACTGAAAACCTAAAGCTCCTGGCAAAAGAAAGGGATCTGATGATTCTCCTTCTGCAGAGGCGACAACCACCTTAGATGAAGGTGGGGATGTGTACTTGGCTTCTTTAAGTACAAATGTAGATCATGAGGCATTGTTGATTGACTAAAGTGCATCCTTTCTCTTCAATCCCCATAAAGAGTGGTTCTGCAAGTATGAGAAATATGATGGTGGTGATGTCATCTTGGGGATGACAGGAAGGCAAGAATCATTGGTCATGGAAAAGAAAAGTTGAAGTTGCAAGGTGGAAGGATTAGAACACTTTCAGGTGTTCTGCATATTCTTACATTAGCCAGAAATCTGATTTCTGTAAGCAAGCTGGATGATGCAGGTGTAAAAATAGTGTTCGAGAAAGATACCTTCAAGATGGTTTGGGGAGCACTGGTATTGATGCGGGGAGTTCATATTGGAACTCTGTACAAGCTACAAGGTAGCATTTTTGTTGATGGGTTCAATAGTTATATGGTTCTTGAAAGTGGAGCAAAAAATCTAGTGGTCTCTAGAGAAAAGACCATGCTCTGGCATCAAAGGCTTGGACATATTGTAGAGAAGGGCCTTCGAATACTTCATTCTAAAGGTATGGTAGAAGGTATGACTAATAGATCTCTGGATTTTGATTTTAGTGAAAATTGTGTATATGGGAAGCAGAATCAGGTGAGTTTCCCCTTTGGTGGTAAGAGGATGAAACAGATATTAGAGCTTATGCACAGTGATGTGTTTGGACTTGTGAAGGTTCCATCACTGGGTAATTATGTGTACTATGTATGATTTATAGATGAATTCTCAAGGAATACATGGATATATTTCCTCAAGAAGAAATATTAAGTCTTTGACAAGTTTAAATAATTTAAGGCTCTGGTGGAAAACTAGACAGAAAAGAAGATAAAGGTGCCAAGGACAGATAACGGTGGAGAATTTTGCAAGAATGAATTTGAAGAATTTTGTAAGAAGTGTGGTATAGCATGACAGAATACTGCTCCATACACACTTGAGCAAAATGGAGCTACAAAAAGAATGAACAAGACATTGATGGAAAGGGCAAGAAGCATGTTCAGTGGTGCCGGGTTAGGACAGGAATTTTGGGTAGAGGCGGTGCGGAAAACATGTTACCTGATCAACAGATCAACTTCATCAGTGTTGGAGGATAAGACTCCACAAGAGGTATGGACTCGTAAGAAACCCTTTCTTTCACATCTGAGGGTATTTGGATGTAATGCATATGTACATGTTCCAAAGGAGAAAAGAACCAAGTTGGATAGTAAATCTAAAATGTGCATCTTTATTGGGCATAAGGATGGTTTAAAGGGTTATAATCTTTGGATCCCAGTAACAAGGAAGGTTGTGTACAGCCGAGATGTGGTGTTCATAGAGGTAAAATTTGTTATTAAACATGAAGTCCAACCAAAGAAACCTCAGTAACAAGGAAGGTTGTGTACAACCAAGATGTGGTGTTCATAGAGGTAAAAGATGTTATTAAACATGAATTCCAACCAAAGGAACCTGAGAATATAGATTTTGAGCTTAAGGAGGAAGAATCAGGTTATATAGCAGAAGAGGAATCAAAAGATGAAGAGCCACAAACTCTAGGTGTGAGAAGATCAGTTCAAGAAAGAAGGTAGCTAGAAAGGTATTGTTCATCTGCTTTCTGTTCAAATTTTCCTTTATCCATTATTGATGATGATCCCAGAACTGTGAAGGAAGCAGTAGATTCAGAGGATTGCAAACTCTGGAAAGAAGCCATGGTTGATTAAATGGCATATTTGTACAAAAATGAGGCTTGGGATCTTGAGGATTTGTCAGATGGAAGGAAACCCATTGGTAGGAAATGGATGTTTAAGAAGAAGACAAATGGATAAGGAAAGGTGGAGAAATACAAAGCTTGTTTCACAAAAAAAAGGTTATTTCCAGGTGTTGGGAATTGATTTTGGTGATATTGTTTCTCCTGTTGCCAAGGTAGCTTCTATTAGATTACTTTTATCTATTACTACTATTGTTGATTTTGAGGTAGAATAGATGGATGTGAAGACAACATTTCTTCACGGGGATCTGGAAGAGGAGATTTACATGAAGCAACCTGAAGGCTTTGCAGTGAAGGGTAAGAAAGAAATGGTATGCATGTTAAAAAAGTCTTTGTGTGGGTTAAAACAGTCACCAAGGACATGGCATGAAAAATTTGATACATTTATACGGGGACTTGGCTTCACCAGAAGCAAAGCAGATCACTATGTGTATTTTAAATTAATTAGTGACCGTGTTATTTATCTGGTCTTATATGTGGATGATATGTTGCTGGTTGGAAATGACAAAGAAATTATCCAGGATTTTGAAGACTCAATTGTCCTTCAAATTGGACATGAAAGATATTGGTGCTACAAACTATATTTTGGGCATGGAAATTAAAAGAGATCTGGCAAAGAGGAAGCCCTGGTTAAACCAAAGGAAGTATCTTGAGACAATACTGTAGAGGTTTAATATGCATGATAGGAAATCGGTGAACATTCCTATTCCTTAGGTGTAAAGTTATTTGTTGAATAGTGTCCCAAGACACAAGAAGAGGAAGATGACATGTCC
This sequence comes from Pinus tabuliformis, assembly GCA_031772625.1. Taxonomy (NCBI): domain Eukaryota; kingdom Viridiplantae; phylum Streptophyta; class Pinopsida; order Pinales; family Pinaceae; genus Pinus; species Pinus tabuliformis. The sequence goes on from CM062809.1 coordinate 647,939,322, forward strand.
TATGTTTAATATGCAAGTGCAATCGGTAGCCTGATGTATGCAATGGTTTGTAGTAGACCAAACATTGCACATGTAGTGGGAGTATTGAGTAGGTTTATGTCAAAACCAGGGAAGGAGCATTGGATAGCAGTGAACCAGGTTTTTAGGTATTTGCATGGCACTAGTGATTATGGTTTGTGCTATCAAGGAAGAGCAAGATTGGACAAAGTTTTGGATATTCATAGCTTTGTTGATGTAGACAGGGCAGGAGATCTCGATGAGAGAAGATCTACAAGTGGGTATGTGTTTGAACTATTTGGAGGTACAATCAATTGGATGAGTAAGAAACAATTTGTAGTGGAACTATCAACTATAGAGGCAGAATACATGGAAGCCACTCATGCAAGCCACTCATGCAAGCAAGGAAGCAGTTTGGTTGCAGAGATTGTGTTCAAGTGTGGGGTTAGTACAGGGAGCTATAAGAATAGACTGTGATAGCCAAAGTGAAATTTTCTTGGCAAAGAACCATGCTTACCATTCAAGGACAAAGCACATTGATGTTCAGTATCACTTTGTGAGGGATATGATAGAAGAGAAAAGGGTGTTGCTGGTAAAGGTTGACACTCTGAAGAATACTGCAGATGAGTTGACAAAATATGTGAGCTCTGAGAAGTTCTATTTTTGTAGAGAAACAATGGTCATTTTAGGGATGGATAAATGATTAATCTCTCCTATGGAAAGAAAACAACAAGTGGGAGAATGTTGGGTTTTGTTATATTCTTTCCATGACTAGCCTGCCTAGTTAACCGAGGGGTTAGAGGGGGTGCACAACCCCCCCTTTGTTGCACCGATTGCGTAGTAGGGGGGTCACGGGGGGGTGGAAGCCCCCCTGTCCAGGAGGTTTGAGGGGGGCGGGTATCCCCGCTCTACATGGGTCTGGGGCAGCACCACAAGGAAATCTGTTTGGACCCTATATTACGTGGGTGGACCTGCCTATGGTTTTTTGCATGGTTTTCGCACATGGTTTTGGGTGCGATGGTTTTCAGTCGATGGTATTGGATGATTCAACATGTATATATATGTATTGTAACATTGGAAGGAACATAATGAAAAATGAATCTGGTAGTCCCAGTTTTGGCATCCAGGGAAAAATCTTTGTGTATATTTGTTTTATGTATTATGCTCTCGCCTTTGTTTATTTTCTATTTTAAAATTCATATGCAGGTAATTTTTGTACGGGGTTAAAACCTACACAGGTCTTTCTCACTTGTTTAGGGTTTGGAATTGTTTTCGCTTGTATATCATTGTAGGATACGTTTGTTGGATTCCTTCACTGAGTTGCAAATAAAAAAAAAAAATGTGTTGTTTGTGAGCTTCCTGTTTGTCTAATTTGATGAGTCACAATTCACATATTTTTCTTTCAAAACCATCATTGTGTGCTTTGGGTGCATTTTTTTTCTTTTGCATTTGCATCTAAAAGTAATTGGTTCAATTTGTAATTTGTTTTGTGAATTGGTTTCTTATGGGAATTATTCGAATACTATGAGATTATTGAGAGGGGTTGTGAGGTTTTATTTTTCTATTGTAAAATGAAAATAATTCTCTACCCTTCCTCTAGCTAGTTTTATTTGAATTGGAAAAACAATTTCATTTTTCATATAGCTTGCACACTATATTGGTTTCAAGTTTTCTTAACGACCATCTTGGTTGTGCTCTATATCCTTGAGTGAAAAAAAACCATAAAATAATGTGCTAATAAAATTAATTTTGGACTTTTTGGTTATATAACACCTACAATAGGTTACGGGTGTAGAGCCTTGAAATTAGTTTGGAGAGGATGCTCTTTAAGGCTAAAAAATCGAAACTAGTTTCACTAGAGTAAAAATCCATTATCACATCAGACACTTACTAGAAATCTCTTCTCACATACGAGTGAAACATGTAGTCACATTGGGAATTTCTAGAGTGACATCCCCACTCCCTTTCTACTATTATTTGTTATATATTTTTCATTATTGAGGATATCTTTGAGAGGCATACAACCCATTTTTAGCAATCTCTAGGGAGTTTACAAGCTTAGTTACTCTACCTACATATATGTTCCTAATCACACATCTCTTTCTATTTATTTGGTTGTGAGGTGATAACCTTAGTGGCCTATGTCTTAGGGCTCTTATCTAGGTGAATGTGGGTGGGAAGTCCCTGTGGTACTTGAGGTAGACATAAATCACCATATCAAGGCTCTTGGGAAGTGATTCTCAACTCCATCGATGCCAGTTGCACTTAACAATACAAGTATAGGTAGGTTTGGGTAAATATTTCTCAATACTTTTTAAGTCTAAGTTCCTTATGGATTTCATAACCTCAATCATCTTGGATTTTATGATGTACCTTTATAATTGGTTTTCTTGTTTCATCTCCCAGGGATTTATAGTGAATTTTGAATGCTCCAAGTCTAGTTTGACATAGGGGTGTCTTAAATAATCAATTAATGGAAACTATATATTCATTATGGATGACCAAATTATCCATCAAGATTGATGACTGAGAAAAATTTCTCCCAAAGAGGAAGGTGCACCAATACAAAGATGTAGGATATCTCCAACATAGAAGGGATTAGATGAAAACATATTTGGGAGGGTTATATTTGGGTTAGAGGGGAAAAACCAAGTTATCCATTAAGTAATAGACAAATTTCCACCAGCATATGTCTAGCCATCATTTACTAATCCTCCTAACCACATGCTGGTATAAGTGAGTTCCTGTTTCGTTAAACCATTTTCCTTGTTCTCTCATAAAATGGCTGGTGAGGGTGGTGCTTCTATCATCGAATATATGGGACCTTATTTCCATCTAGGGCTAGAGTTTCATCAATGTATTCCTTTCCATCCATTATTGTGATAGTGTCCACCCCTCCTTTTTCAAAAACACTTCCTTCCACACATTGGGGTATACCACCAGTTTATTTTGCAACCCAAAGTAGTTTTTCAAGTTTTTATGTACTCATCCATCTTGCTAAATTTTTGTTTGGAATGGAGGAAATCCAAATAAAACCCATAAGAGTTGGGTGGTTCCTACATTTTTCTTTTATCCCTATGGTCAATGTCTCTAACATGAGTGAACCTTCTTCAAGATATATTTCTATGGGGTCTACACTTGTTCATAGTCATCCTAGGGGAAATCATGTTTTCAAAAGGACATACAATCCATGGACTAATTCAACGTTAGGAGGAATTCCTTTCTCTAGAGGTTTCTATGTCTTTGTAGGGGATAACTTATCTTAGGGAAATATCCCTACTAATACCACTATGCCTATGATTTTTCCCACTTACAATGGTGTTTTCACACCAAGAGGTCATCACTCTAGTTATGGATATAATCCTATTAGCAACCATGAATTTAGGAGTTCCTTTATTCGTAGGGGAAATCCACTTGTAGGAAAAATCATTTTTCTATGATAACTATCTACTAGTAAAGGACCCTAGGTCTAATAATCCCTTTGTTCATTGTCCTCATTCTAGAAACTATGCTATGGGGGAAGTATATGGTCAAGATGGGGATCCATATTCACCTTTAGACACACTAAACCAACACCAAATTCCTTTTCTAGCATCACTTGATTTGTTCGATTTCGTTATATTGAAAAATGGCCTCATATATCATGACCCTCTATGGCATCCAATTCTGATTAAAATTCCTTTTGATATCCTGAAATTCAATTAAAAACTAGGAGAGTACCTAACCACCCATATCACCACCTACCATCTATGTTGTTCCTCAAATTTTATAGTGGATGGTAGAATCAAGTTGAGGCTCTTCCAATGAACCTATTGACATGAATAGATGTGTTACCTATAATAGGGGATCATCACCCAATAAAGGCCACAATTAGGCCTTTATTTGTTTGATAAGGTGAAATCCACTCGTATGTTAGATTGAGTTCCAGTATGGGAGATTTTCTCCTTGAAAGGAGACTTTCACTAATGCTCTTCTGAAACCTACATGAAATTATAAGCTACTATGTAGAAAATATAAAGAAATAATCTAGCTATATTCTAAGCCTAACCTACCGTAGCTGAGATATAATTGTAGTTAATAAGATCTTAGTTAGGAGCAAGAAGAATATAATTACCACTAGATAAACCATATATTAGTACCAAATGTGAATACAAATATTATAGTTTACTCTTCTATTAGGATCTCTAAACTCGAAAATAGTGCACAAGTCTATAATTACTCATTTCAAACTCCAAAAATAAATTTTTTCAAGAATTAAATTACAATAGCACAAGTTTCTTCATGCATTCAACTCAGTCTCCCCACTTGCAAAATCCTCCATCCCTTGGTCCAGTCTTAGGATTCATCAAAAATTGTCCCCATCCTCTCTTAGAAGATTCGTATTTATAAAATAATTTTAATTAGTAGGGACAAAAATTATCTCCATAATTTTCTAAATTAAATATGAAAATATATAATTTATTGATGAAGATAAATCTATTGGAGAAACTGAAGTAATTATGTTCTTGTTATATCGTTGATTCTAACTAGTTTTCTTTATTAATTCGAGAGTTTCATATCTTCATCTTTTCCTTTGAAATATATTCAGGTACCATTTAAATCCATTCCTATACATTAAAAATAAAATTAATAATAAATGAAACTAACAAATTTTATATAAAAAAAAAACAACTAAAAACACACACAAATCTTTTCAAGATTTTCCAAGCATTTTCCTCGTTAATTTGACAAGAACTTTCCCAAATTATTCTCCTTAGCCTTAGATTTTCAACAAGAAATTTCATGCTTAATTTGACCTTCTAGAACTCTAGATATGGTCTCCCAAAATTGACACTTAGCCACCACTGTTTAATACCGTGGGTTAATCTCATCTATTGGTTTAAATACTGAAATAGATTCCCCACATGTATCAAGTAGGGAAATTTTTGAAATTTTATAATGTTTTTTTCCATTAGCCTAGGTTGTATGAAAGTAAAATGGAAGCTATAGAGAGTGGAGCCCATGTTAAATGGCTTTATCGTGCACAGAAATAAAAAATAAATGAAAAAATAAATAAAATTCAAAAAAGAAATCATAAACTAAAGCATGATCATATTAAAAGATTGATCAAAGAGTAAAATTAAAAGTGTGCTCATGAGTGATCACCCGACTCATGAATGATCACCCCATTAAACAAGTCAAATATTGATAAGTGAGGTGAATGAAGTGAATAAAAATAAAAATATAAATATAAACAAATAAACAAAAATAATGAGGTAAATGAGTGAAGAGTTTGATTTGACTGATTGAATCAAAGCTAGGATATAGAATATTATAAAATAAATCAGATAAAAATAAAATAGTTGTCCCTAGGGTGGAGCTGAGTTGGTCATTGGGATGATATAAAGTATTGCGTAAACTAATAAATCCAAGTTTCAAATCCCCTAAAAATAACCCATTCTATGGAGAGGAGGTCATGTCATAGTTCCCATAGGTATAGTGGTAGTGGTTGGAATCAACCCCGTGCCACACAAGTATGAGCTGGACCCAAATATTGATTCTTATTGTTACAAAAATAAATAAAATAAAATAATATAAGAAATGTGTCAATCCATATTAGCCACCATGTGGATGAGAGGACAAGTCATCAACCATGTGACCAAAATAAAGTTATAATAAAAAAAATCCAAGGGCCATAAATTTCTGTGACAAGGGTTCCACATAATAGAACCTTTATTTTGAGATAAAATAAAGAAGTTTGGATCATAATCATGAGGGAGATAATTCTTTTAAAATATATTTAAAGGGAAATGAGGCCCCTTCATGATAAGTTGATTTTTTAATGAATCTAAATACCATGTATAATTTGACATTTTGTCCAGTTCATAATGTAATAATTCTCCATTCTTTTATATAGAAATTCTCAAGATATAGATTGTATTAAAAAATAATTAAGCCTTAATCCACTTGTTTCATCATGTGAGAAAGTACAAATTGAATGAAACAATATTATTTTTTAATGAAAGTTTATGGCTTGAAAACTTGATGCATTTTCTCAAATTGAAATTTTTTTGCTCGTCTCCATTCACAAATATACATTCTTTTAAGACACAAACCCTTTACTCAAATGATTTCTATCTAATAAAGTGTCCATTTAATTAATTAATGCATTGAAAGCTATTTTTAACAAAAATGAAAAAGAAAAAGAAAAAAAAGCATGATAGTCCAAGTTCAAGCATATCAAGGCATGAAATTGATTTGAGTATACTCATATGAACAAGTGCAACAATTATTGAGAATCACGAGAATAGAAATGCTTCAAATGGTGCAACAATTATTTATGTGATGAAACAAGTTTACATGATGCAACAATCCCATTTGTGATATCATGTAGGCTAGATGCAAGCATGTGAACTCTCTAATGATCGTGCTATGTAAAAATTAGAAGGAAAGCATTATTATATGAAATAAATATCAAAATAATTGATGCAAGGAAGCATTCAAAACTAGAGAAGGAATATTATTAAATCAAATCCTCATATCAAGTAAGACAAACTCAAAAGAAAATAAAAGGCACTACTTATAGAATTAATATGGGAGCCTTTTTATTTTCAAAAAAAAAAAGGGAGTTGTTGACGCCTCAAAATAAACTTAACTAATGATTCCACCAAATGGTACATCGAAATCACTAAGGCATCCTATCATGATTATGCTTCCTTAGAATGAACATTCCTATGCCACTTTTAGTTAGCTTCACTTCAAGAGATCATGATTGATCTCTTATCTACCTTCAAGCGAGACAACTCTACCCACATCTATGACCATATTCATGAGTGGAGGTGATTTAAGTGATTTATGAAGATGAATATCGATGGCCAATTGTTGAAATATTGGTTCGCCTAATCCTTGGTACCCCAATGTCCAAGGATGACACTATGAGCGAGGTAGCCACAAAGGAGTAGGCCATCTTACATGCTTAGCATATTGACTTGATTTAATCAAAATTTGGTAATTTTTATGACATTATCCTTATTTTGCCTCTACCATTGACCAATTTCCAATGAAAAAAATTGGGACCACATTCTAGTGGTGTAATTGGTTCCATCTCTATTGATGTCATGAGCTAGCTAGCTGCTCAAGTTGGGAAAATTATTTTTACATTGAAAACCCCTAAAACTATGCCCAAATCTAAAAAATTATCATCTCTTTAGAAAATTACTAAGATTAATATAGTAAAATAAACACTACCGAAGAATTTCTAATAAAATGGTGGTTAAAAGAAGAAAAACAAGCAAAAGAACACTTCCAAACCTGCTATGAGACACAAACCCAACCCAATATGAGTGGGGGGATGAGTTAATTAGTATGTAAAGTCAAGTTTCCTTCCAAAATTTGTCAACATGGCCACCTTACTCCTAAGTTCCAATAGATGGATGAGACTCATCAATTTATCAGATAATTAGTTTCTAGGAAACAACTTATTCTCTTAACACATTCATTTCCTACCTAACCAGAATAACAAATGGTTGCTACACCTCCTTCTCCTCTGACTGGCGGCATGTGAGAGAAATCATTTTAGGGAATCCCATATGATAGCCTTATGTACAATGAGAAAACTAACTCATCTATGAGAGAAAAAACTTATGAAAATCCAAAGTATAGTTCTACATTTACGGACCGAATCATCCCCACTTCATCCAATGCAACTCTCTTGCTAGATAAGCCTTTGTAGCCAATACTTTTCACACCTAAGGTGTTCTGCATAATTTAACACACAATCCCAATTATAAGGTTTCCCAACACTGCACTACTATTGAGGATCTATCCCAAGCGCCACATGACATGTCTACATTAGAGCCTTTGCAATGCTATATTATGAAACATATAACCTTTATGACAAATATAGGAGAGATTAATCATTTTGGTCAAATTTTATTATGTTTGACATTGTTGCAAGTTAGCATAGGTTATCCCATCAAGTCGCGTTTTAGATCTTCATTCATATCCATGGAAAAAAAATCCATGCTCTTGTGGATAAAATATCCTCCACTTGTATCATGGCCTAATTATGCTAGAAGGCTCTTGGCTATCAAGAAATCATTTAGTCAAGTACTATGCTTTATTCCTTTAAAAGACACATATTTTTACCTTAGGGTGTTCTTCCAACATTTGCCGAGCTAAGGGATAAAATTGTTTTCGTTGATCTAGAAGCTGTTGACACCTCACTTGACTATAATACAATCCTTGGACATAGCTAGTTCTATGCTATAACTACTCTTTGTTTTCCACATTTCATATTCTTTACTTTCCCCATGAAGGAAATATTGTTACCATTGGTTAACTTGAGTATTGTATTTTAATGAACAAATTAACCAATATGAGAACCCCAATGCCATTTTTTGGGGACAACCATCTGAGATATGAGAATACCAATGAAAGATTGTTTAGGAGCTCATCATTAATGGGTGCTTTCCTTATGCAACACCATAATATTGAATACACTACTCTTTCTCCCATGAATATGGTATTTTATATCCCTTGCGGATCCCATTGATCACATGACCCTTGGGTGATTCCTTCTATTTAAAATGCAGAGTTGTATGGTGAGGGCATGCCACTTCCAGCAGAGGATATTTCCTCTTCAATTGTCCCATCAACACCTCTTAATGATAATAATAAATTCCATCCAAATATGATTTTCCCACATGGGCCGTCACTTCACTTATTTCACATGAATCCATCAATCTCAATTTTCCTTCACAAGAAGCCATCTTTGAGGTCTCATTAAACCAATAAAAAAAATACATTAATGAACTTACTTTTCTTCTCTTTTGTGCTCACTAAAACTGTGAAGGAGATACCAACTAATAAAAAGAGAAGGGGGAAAGCCATATTGATAATTTATTAATCAAAATGGGAGCATAAATCACATCAAACTTGAAAATTGAACCATTTTGCATCAATATCTTATAAATTTGTTTTAAAATGCCTAGGGACCATAGCATAGATATGAGTCTTTCTACTCCTCCAACTGGCAACTCTTCTAGTTGCGTCGAGAGGCACTCTATAACCTAATATGGGGGATATGTAGTAAATCCATGTAACATTATGTAATGTTATGTTATGTTATGTTGACTTAAAAATTATAATTAAATTAATACTTATAAATATCAATTAATAAACTTGAAATTATTGAATTAAGAATTGTAATAATTAAAATTTATAATTTGAAATGTTAAATATTTTCTTGCACCTCTTTGAAAATCACAACCACAAATATTTCATATTAATATTTCAACTCACTTGTCACTAATTATTATAATAACAAAGTCAACTTTTCTCTTCGCGAATGATCTAGAAGTTCTTCTAAACATCCAACAACATACAAAAAATTATCAATGACAAGGAATTTATGTAAATTCATGTCCTCTATCATTATGTTAAGGCATTTCTTGTATGTTTTGCATTTCTTTAAATATAAACGTGTGAAGACCAAAGTTATCAAAATCCTCTATGTGCAATTCATCAATATATTATAGAGAAAAGTTTAGAGAGTTGAAACTTCTGAGGGTTTCACTTGTGTGGGTGACTTCTCTCTCCTTTGCAAAAAGAAAAAAAAGTGTAATTTATCAATACATTGTTAAAATTATTTTACATTCAAATATGTTGTTGTTATAGTATATCAAAACACAATAACTCAACATAAGTCTCGAGGGTTACGCCTACATGGGTGATTACTTTCTCCTTCTTAGTAATACACAATTTGAATAAATTTGAGTGGCAACCATGTGTGCAGTTGGATTTGAACAAGATGCCATGTTTTTATCCCCAGAACAATAATACAAGGAGAAAACAGACTAAACAAATTTCCTGTTAAAACTCAATTTCATTTTTCATCTTAGCTAGACTATAGTTTATCCATCGCAAGTTTGACAATAATCAGAGGGACAAAGTGAAAGGTGACTATTTATATGATTTAAGAGGAGTAGATGACCTTTTCACATGTCACCATTTCATTTTTTATTAGAAAAAAGAGAGTAAGTATTTCCGTCTTGACAAAATGATGAGAAAATGTTGTTTTCAAAATTGTCCAAATTTTCCAACATTCTCCTCTTGCATTGTGCAATGCAACTTAACATTTTCAAACTTGGTCAAATTTGTTGCACATTTTATCTAAAAGAATGAATGAGGTGCATTTAACCATTTTGTTATCCATTTAATTTTATATTCATAACCAACATATCAAAGATATACACATAGAAATTATGTTATAACCAACCTAGATCTATTAAATATTTGGATCTGTCATGAACTAAGAGGGATCAAATATCTTGAGGTGAAAAACCTTTCCTCAAGTTTCTCACTAAAAAAACTAGTTTTCACCTTGATAGATTTAATCCCTCTCGATGCTTGATAGATCCATAGTTAAGATGGATCTAGGTTTGTCACTATGGAGTGCATTTCAATGTCTCCTACATTGTTGAATGATATCCCATGGTGTTGATTAGTCAATGTTTTCAGGTCACCCTTGGGTCATGCAGTTATAGGTTCAAGGGAAGTATAAACCTCAACTAGACATATATGGTCCTTATTGAAATTTTTTGTTGACCATCCTTATGTAAGTTGTACTTGATGACTCCATCCATTCACATCAGCTCATGGTCCATTCTATGTCGATTTGTGGGATATACAAGGAGATAGGTCTAAGAACTAGTAATACCTTGGAGCTTGTAGTCCTTAGTGGCATGATTCCTCGTAATAAAAAATGGGTTTACCTTTTTGAATCTTTATCTATTGAATCCATGAGTGGTTAGAGTTAGCTCATTTATTAACAGTTTATGGTTTGTTGTAGGCATATTGAGGTTCATTTTAATCATTGGTGGTTCCCCTCACATTTGTTAATGGTATCCATTACTGATTGGTAATCAAATAATTTTTCCATGCTTGACATCAACTCATTTATTCGTATGTTGTATATTCTTACCATTAGGGTTGAGTAGAAGACCTTGGGTTCGAGGAAATTTCACTCTTATATGGAACCCCTCCCAAGATGCGTTGGAGTTTGTACCATATCATGTACTTTGAGGACTACCCTAGGGCACCACCATTCTATGTTTCCATAGTCCTATCAATTTATATTGTGACATAGATTCACATTGTTTTTGTTAGTGGATATGAGATTTTTGTTTATTGCATGGATCCACTATGTATTTCTTCATGGCCATGTCCTATCATTTCATGTCATGGATTTACAATGTATAGTTTGGAATCCATGTGTAGTTGTTATGTATGCCAATAATGAGCATGCCTACAACGAGGATGATTTATTTATGATTTCACCTTGATTATCAATTTTTCTCTAATTTGGTTCCTTGACATTAACTTCTTGCATTTTGACACTTGATTGTAATGCATTTCAACAATCAGTTTATTTTATGACCTCATGCATTAGGTAGCATACATTATAACCCTATTTTCCACTCCATTATGATGAGAGAGGCTCTAGTTCAAATTACCTCTATTTTTGGTGAAAGAGCATCCCCCTTCACCCTTGTTTTTTCTCAATTAGGTATTACAAGGAAGTTATTAGATTTTATAGGGTTAAAATTACATAATTTAGTAATTTATCATGTTCTACAACTTCGTAATTATGAAATAATAATTATTTCATGATTGAGAAGAAGGTTCTTAGTGAGTTGGGAAAAGCTCATAATTGAGCATGGAACTTGTGCATGACTTGTAATTGCTTGTTCACATGCCATCAAGTATATTCATGACTTGTATCCACCCAATTAACATGCCATCAAGCCTATTTTTTATTGTCCCTTAGTGTATAGGTACATCCTCCTATATTGAGGAAATGCCTATATAATGAGATAGTCTTATGGTTGGAATGAAGAAGAACATAGTGAAAAAAATTGATGTTTTAGAATTATCACTAGACTAGGCCCTTACTTATTAGATGAATGAGCCCAATTTATGGGTGAGATAAGGCAACTGAAGGACCAAGGGATTAGAGAAGGATTTAACACTAGATGGTATACTTCTGTTTTGTACTTCTATTTTATGTGAATTTCATACTGTTTCCCCTCTCTACATTTCTAATGTATGTGAAATAATGCTGATTTTTGATATGATTAGATATAGTTTGTAATCTAACTTTCCTTATTTGAAAGTCTTTGTTTTGTTTTGCATGTGTAAAAGCGTTGATATCAAGGATCTGGAGAAGGATCTTTGGTTAGGAGTAAGGATTCCAGTTTCCAAAGACGGTTTGTTATATTTATTATGATGTTTGGTTCTTAAGGCACATCTCAACCCCATCCATTTCCATTCATGAAAAGTATTGATTACTATAATATCAAGGAACCATTATATTCATCTTGCCCAAATTTTGGCGGATCCTGGGATGGGATTTGTGGGGCAATCATCCCTTTAATCGAAGCACAAACTACATAAGGAAAATCAAGGGTTCTCCATCAACGTTTTTCATTTTAACAACCACATGCTATTAAATTATCATAAAATATATCTAACGCATGGTGTAATATCATTAACCCAGGCTACTTGTTGGAAGTCGACATGTTAAAAATGACACGGTAAACTAGTTGCCACTTTTTTCAAACATTTTTCTGCAATATATATCTCCCGATAAGAGCTTGTAATGTTTTTGGACTATTAGAATATCTTTTGCATCCCAATTTGATTTGAATCATGTTCTCAAAATTCAATGAACAATTATTCAAATGCACATGCATAAATAAAAGAAATCTGTTATAACCCCCAGGGGGTAGCTCAATTGGAAATTGCCATGAAAATGATGTGTTATGTACCAAGAGATTCAAGGTTCAAACCCCCCTAACATACTGGTGTTTTTAGAAAGGGCATACATAGGAACTTGGGTGTTATAGTCATAGAAATTAGAATAGACTCCATGGCATGCAAGTATGGAATTGACCCAGTTGTTGATTCCTCTAGTCACAAAATAAATAAATAAATTCAATTACATAAATGAATCATAAATAAACTTTGGACTTGATGGAAATGTTGGGGGAGAACATGAAGAACTATAAATGATATGGAATGAGCTATAATTTTAAGAATTGAGCATTTGATAATATTAATTCTTTCCTACATTTAAACCAAAATAATTATCAATACATGAATATATTTAAAAAGAAATGTTTGGGAAGCATAGAACATTCTAAGTTTAAAGAGAATTTTGAAGGGATTTTAATAGTTAACAATGTACCATATTATTTGATGAAACACTAGTGCCTCTTGATATACAAAAGACACTAGTACTCTAAAAAATGACATGCACTAAAGAGTGAGCTCCATTGTTTACCTATGCATTTGCATGAAACAAATGTATTGATGAATTGTAACTTATAGCTCACAGAAAAAGGTAATTTAAAAAAAATCATCATGTGTATTTATCACCAATAGGCTAAACTATACAATGAAAAAATGAACATGAATTTATTTTCTTAAATGTTTGTAAATTAAAACTGTAATTATTATTTAATCATTTTTCCAAAATTTAGAGGGAAAATTTGCACAAGAGAGATTTACCAGTGAAACATCAGAGTGGGTAGATTTATTTGAAGAGCCAAACTTGTAAAGGATTACTCTAGGTCACATCAAAATTTGTAAAGGAAAAATTTGAAGTATGTGACTTCATTCTAATACTCAATCTTTCTTTTATTTGATTCAAATAATTTTTACAGTAGTCTCAAATAGTAGAAATAAATTTCAATTTCTCTTAAATGTGTATTTATAAAAGTAAAACCCTAATTTTTTTCATTATTTCTCCAAAATTTGGAAGGAATATTTGAGTGAGAGAGATTCACCAACAAAACTTTGTACCAGGATTGTAATGTGTAAGGGATCATTATAGGTCATATAATAATTCAAAAAAAATAAATTTTAGGTATGTAAGTTCATCAACATGAAGTTTTTCTTTGAATTTTTACTAAAAACAAATTTCTTAACATTAATTGCTAGCATGCCTTAAACACAAAATTTCACCATTTTTTTAATGTACAGTGAGGGAATGGAATATCTTCCTAAGAAAATAAAAATAATTAATAATGTAAACAATGATAATTTGGCCCTTTGTTCATCTCAAGTGGCACTGGAAGTTAACAGGAAGGTAGGGGGGAGGTGGATTATATATATATATATATATATATATATATATATATATATATATATATATATATATATATATATATAAGGTATAGTTAAAGGAATGTATAGATTTGTTTTTCTCTTATGGTACAAAAAACAGTCCACCCAAAGAATTAGGTTATGTATAAACAATAGGAAGTGTCTATGAAGTAATGGCCAATGAGACTTGTAGTAGGAAAGATAATCCACTCTTCCATGAGTGTTTTCTAATAGGTGCTAACATACACAAAATATCCAACTGGACAATTGAACAACATTGAGTTATGTATGGGTTGTGAAGTATCATGGTTTAATTGAACAATTTATAAGTAGCCATGTTCTTTAAATTATGTCATTTAATAGTTAATGGAACAAAAAGAAACCTTCATATTAATTATATTTAGGCTTTGTCAAGACATATTAAATATCTAGAAACAAAGTATGAAGTGGAGCTAATGGAAGAGATTTTGAGAAACAATATTGAGCATGGCTTTGAAAGAATGTGTATAGTTTATGAAACACTTGCTACTGTTATATGCTTTCGATATATGAAATTTTGTACATTCTAATATACCAATTATATAGGTATACTTAGTACACTTTATTTTTGCGTGTGTAGATGAACATGAAGAGGAAAAATGTTAAAAACAAGACAATCAAGAAATCTTTAGGTTAAACATCCCAAGTACAATATTGTGTACAAGTGATGAAGAAATAAGGCATGTAGACAAGTTTAGCAATGATAACAATTCATGTGAAGAATGGTGTTGATATAATTGAAATTACTACAAGTTCTACAATTTGGAATATTTATGTACAAAAAGTAGAGATTTTGTTTGATGTACTCAACATATTGTCCCAATTATATAAGAACTTGTTATTCATAAGTGTAACAATCATATATTGAAATTCTATTTATTGCATTAGACATGTTCCCTCAATTGGATTTTGATATATTACAAATAAGTAGAATATTTATATATTGACTAAAATATGATTATTGAGGATCTTTACTTTTTCCCCTTTTCTATGATTATGAGTCTCTTATTCATATATAATAAAATAAGTTCATTTTTTTTATTGAATTGTCCAATGTCGTAAAATTTTGCATTCCAAAATAACTAATATATTGATCATTTACATTGTTAAATATAATAGTTTTTTGGATAACACATTAATGAAATCATTATATCAAAATGCAATAATTAAAATATAAAATTCAATGTTATCACAAAAAATATTGGATCTTGAGATTGTTATTTGAAATTTTATTAATTTGATTAAGATATATATATATATCTTACTACAATTTATCTTTTTGACCTCACCAAATAGCATGTGCCATAAAAATGGAGATTAGTACATTTTTAAGATAAATATGTATTGATGTTTTAAATAAATATATATATATATATATATATATATCGGTGCTTAGTAGTAAAGAATAGTGGAAACATCTCACATAATATTATTTAGAATTTCACATCTTCCCATGCAGATGGTAATATTGACACCAATGTTGTTATGTGTAGAATACAAATCTTAATACACGTTGGTGTGGTATTTAGGTGCATAGAGTTCCTACTTAGTCAACCTATACCATACTGCTTTCATTCACGAGATATTAAATAACACCTCTAATATCACTCTATATTGATAAACACCTTCCAAAATACTATTGTTTAACCCCCTTTGAATATATCTTTCTAATATAAATAACATTTTTTTTGTAAATAAGCATGTCTAAATTATATTATCTAAGCCAAATTTACAATATGTATAGCTATGAGTTTCTTCTCTTCCTCAGAATGAGGAAATTGGAGAGATAAAACAAGATTACTCTGCCCCTAGAAGAGGAAACCATAGTCTGCATTGTTTCTCAAAAATATAGAACCATGTAGATTACATAGGAGGGAAAGGCCTCATGGTGCCTAGATAGTTTCACATTGAGGTAGAGAAAAATTATTCTTAGTCTTTGAGTTGACACTCTTAGGATAAGTTGCAGTGTTGTTATCACACTTAAATTTTCCAAAGCAAAATGTTTGTATGTCAACCATTGACTAAACACGAAAAAAAATGACCTGGAACTGCTAAGGAAGTCGTTGGGTGATGAAAAATTCTGTGAAGCCAGATATAAGCCAATATGGAGCCACCATGTTCCTGAGAGCTTCTACGAGCTTGCAACGAACTGACCTCCTCTAATTTCTCCTCTAGAATAAAGCATCCATAAGGGTTGGATTTTGGTGGGGAAGAAGGGGGGGCATTGGTAGTAGGTGGAGGGGCCACGTGTGCTATAGGAGGTGGGGAAGATTTTTGAGTGGGATGGGGGAACATGCTTGTAAGAGGGGAGTGCATTGAGGACACCACTGGGAAGGGAATGTTAGGAGGGTAATTAATACCAAGGTCCCTATAGGCTAACCACTTCAAGGAGGTAGAAGAGTGGCATAAGAACGTAGAGAGTTTGGAAATTTGATGGGTGGATTTGTCCTTGATGTACTACCTATTCTTTAGTTTTCAAGAAAAAATGTAACGCAATTCCTGGAGGGACGAGTTCCCATGGCATATTTCTTCTTCCTCCATGGCCAGAACCTTCCTGTGTATATTCTCTGGAATGAAATAGTTAAACTAGGTGGCAATGGAATGGTCATCCAGGGTGGTGGGGGGTCTTCCTCAACCTCCTCCACACCTACGGAGATGAACATGCTCTCTGTCAACGCTCATGATGGGAATGTAGGTGCAGGTGGGGGTAGCAACAAAACTAGTAGGGGAGGTGCAAAGAGGGAGGGAAAGAAACTAGAGGGGAGATGACTGAGAGGTCAAGTTGTAGGAAAGTAAATAACTAAGAGAAGAAGCATGGTGTTCCTCAAAAGTCGAGGAGATGGGATGTGTGGAGTAAATAGACTGAGAGGGAGCCATGTGAAGTTGGACACCCTCCATGAGGCGAATCAGGGTAGTTGGATAGAACAGGGAGGGCAGGAACGAAGTTGGATAGTTGTATCACAGAGATAGTCCTCGATGAAAATATGCACAGGAGGGAGCTCCACTCCCTCCTACAAGCAGGCTGTGGCTAGCAGTGGAAAAAAACCAATTGAAAATGATAGAGAGCCTTCAGAAGGAAGGGATAGAAGCAATGAAGAATATCATGAGGGAACTAAGTCAAGGGAGCACAATGATGCATTGGAAAATGAGGAAGAAATAAAGGAACAAAGCACTAAAGACAAAGCACACATGGGACCATGCAAACCCAAGGGGGCGGTAACTCTCAGAGTCATTTTAAATGATCCAGTGTTGTAGATGCACAGGGATCACATGCAAACATATGCAATCATTTGTAAATTCATGGGGTTGTGGCCCACTAAAAAAGCATTACAAACGTGGATTAAATACCACTGGAAACCAAAAGGCAGCATTGACCTATATCTTGGGTCCAAGGGATTTTTCATTGTAGTATTTGCAAATATTGAAGATAAGGACAAAGTGTTTGAAGGAGGGCCATACTTTTATGCTGTAGCAGGCCTCTATATGCAACCTTGGATTATGAACTTTGTTCCAGAATGTGAAACTTTTACTTCAGTCCCAGTCTGGGTAAGACTCTATTCTCTACCTCTTGATTACTGGCAAACGAAATCTCTATCAGCCATAGGAAATAAGTTAGGGCATTTACCGGATATGTGTGGAGATGGATCTCTCGGAAGCTTTGCTGGATGAGGTTATTATAGAAGTTTTTGATGAGGAATGGATACAAATGGTAGATTATGAACATATTCCTTTCAAATGTTGCAAATGTCACGAGCATGGACATCTGTTCAGAGACTTCCCTCTCAGTAAGATAGAGAACAAAAACAAAGTTGATATAATGAAGGATCTAGAAAGCTTCTTCAAGGTGGAACACAAAGGAAAAGGGGGAAAAAGAGGACGAAGAACATGCAAAGCTGTAGGGCAGCAAGTTAACCAGAACATGTTCCAAGCCCTCAAAGTAGAGAAAGGTCCAATATATACTACTAAGGCAAAGGAAGGAATCCCAGTGGAGGAGGAGAAAGAAGAAGACAGTGAACAAATACAAGAAAACGAAAAAAAAAAGAATTTATGCTAAGTAATGAAAAACAGGCAATGGATCTTGAAATGACCCAAAGTGAGATGGATATGGAGGACCATGAACTCTAGGAAATTCTTGAGAAAGAGAACCTAGATTTAGAAGGTTTCTTGAATCAAGGAACCAAAGAAGGGTTAGACTTGTTACCTACAAAGGATTTCAACAGGGTTTAGTAGCTATTTTTATGGAAGACCAAAACTAAAGGGTTGGATAGACTAAAACACAAAGATAGACAAGGCAACGAGCGAGTGAAAACTATGAAAAATATAGTAGGACTAGCACCCAGAATCCCAGGAAAGAAGAGGGCAAAAAAAAAGCAGAATGAGTTGTTGATATAATGTGGAAAGCTAATGATAGATTCAGGTAAGATGAAAGACCTATCCAGTTACTCCTTTACTAATCTTTAATTATGAATTTCACTTCTTGGAATATCAGGGGCCTAGGTAGTAAAAGGAAACAAAGGTTACTGAGTAATAGAATGAAACAAGCATCTCCGAATGTGATTTTCATTCAAGAAACTAAGTGTTCCGTTCAGAAGATAAGAGATATCCACAGTAAATGGCTCAATAGATTTGAGTTTCTGGAAGTCAAAGTAGAGAATACAGCAGGAGGTATTCTCACTCTTTGGAATCCAAAAAAAATCGACTTAATAGATGTGGAGGCATCGAGAGATTATTTATCTGTAGTAATTCAACCAGTAGGAGAAAAGGAAACCTACTTGGTTACAAATGTCTATGGCCCACAAAGAATGGATGACAAACTTACGCTTCAAAAATCTCTGGAGACTCTCAGAAATAGACATGTAGGAATACCCTGGATCTTAAGGGGTGATTTCAACATGATTAAATCACTCACAGAAAGAAAAAGGGGGAACTAGAGTTCTTGGCAAAGACTCTTTGTCTTTTCAAACCTTTATTGATAAGATGAAGCTGGTGGATATTGAAATGAATAACAGAATCTTCACCTGGAACAATAAAAGAGGAGGAGATTCTCACTTAGCTTCCAAATTAGATAGATTCATAATCTCAGAGGATCTTATGCTCAATGACAAGGAAGTGGTAGCAAGAGTGCTACCCTTTGGCGGTTCAGATCACTGGCCGGTATAACTGGAGGTTCAAGGCATTGGTAACCCTAGGAACAGACCTTTTAGATTTGAGAATATCTGGCTTTCCCACCTAGATTTCATCAGCAATGTAACCAAATGGTGGGTAGAGGATTTAAACATTCAAGGAACTAGAATGTTCCTCCTACAGAAAAGATTAAAACACATCAAGCTCTGGCTTAAAGATTGGAACAAGAATGAATTTGGTAATATCTTTAAAGAGAAAAAAATGATTGAAGGTAGACTGCAAGGACTTAACCAAACCCTTATCAAAGAGGGCCATGACAAAGTCTAAAGTGATCAAGCCACCAAATATCAGCAACAACGGGAGAATATATGCAAACAAGAGGAAATATTTTAGAGACAAAAATCTAGAGTCCAATGGCTAAAAGAAGGTGAACGTAATACCATATTTTTTCACAAATCCACCATGGAAAACAGAGCACATAATAGAATTTCTTTGATTAAGGAGAAAAGAGGAAATAATCTCAAATCTTATGAAGAAATAGAGGCAGTGCTAGTCCAATAATTTAGAAACATAGCACAGAAAACCTATTATTAAAGAGATCACTACATCTGGGACTTCACTAAGCACATACCCAGGATAGTCTCCAGAGAGGATAATGTTAACCTTTATAGGCCTGTGACCGAAGAGGAGGTAAGTTGGGTTCTCAAAGAAATTCATAATGGTAAGGTGCCAGGCCCGGATGGTTTCAATGTCAACTTCTTCAAATCTTGCTGGAATATTGTCAAACAGGACATTTTGCACGTAGTGGAAGATTCCAGAAGGCACATAACCATTTTGAGAGCTCTATACTCCTATTTTATAACCCTGATCCCTAAACAGGAGCCGGCTCAAACCCCTGATAGGTTCATACTTATAGCTCTATGCAATGTGGTTTACAAGATAATATCAAAAGTGGTTTCAAACAGACTCAAACCCCTCTTGCCTTCACTAGTTTCGTGGGAACAATCTGGATATGTGGAAGGAAGGCAAATTCTTAATAACATCATCCAAGATCATGAAGTGGTGCACTCTCTTACTAGTAAGAGAAAAGATGGAATGATCATGCAACTCGACATAGCCAAAGCTTATGATAAACTGAATTGGAACTATATCAGGAAAGTTCTTATTGCTTTCGGGTTTGATCACAATTGGGTAAGATGGATCCTGGCTTTGATTACTTCTTCCATTTTTTCAATTCTAGTTAATGGCTCTCCTTCGGAGACTTTTACCCCTTCTAGGGGCCTTAGGTAGGGTGACCCTCTCTCTCCCTTTCTCTTCATCCTCATGATGGAAGGAGTGGGCAAGGCTATCAAGCATGCAAAAGTAGTTGGTAACGTCAGGGGGATACAACTCTTTGAAAATGGACAAGCCTTAACTCATCAACAATTTGTAGATGATACAATGTTGCAGGGAATACCCACAGTCAAAGAAGCTCTTGCTTACAAACAAATCCTCAATGACTTTGCCATGGCCTCTGGTATGGAAGTTAATCTTTCCAAATCTAAGATTTTTTTCTTCAATACTAACATTGCTATTCAGAGGAACATATCTAGAATTCTGGGCTTCCAAAGAGACTCTCTCCCCTCGAAATACCTGGGGGTTCCATTAACTACAAAACTGTTACACAAGAGTATTTGGGAGCCGATGATTAGTAAGCTGCAAGACAAGACCAGGAAATGGACAATGAGATCATTAAACTTGGCTGGTAGGTTGGTCCTCACAAAGGCTATGCTTCAATCAATCCCAATCTTTATGCTTTCAGCTATCCCTACCCCTAAAGGAATTTTGCATCAAATGAGAAACATTCAAAGAGAGTTTCTTTGGGGCAAGGGGGAAGAAAAGAAGAAATGAACCTTAGTTTCCTGGGAAAAGTATGCAAACCCAAAAACCACGGTGGTCTTGGATGGGATGATCCTGAGATTCTTTTTAAGGTTCTGGGGGGAAACTATGGTGGCGATGGATAAAGGAACCAGAAGCACAATGGGCCATCACTTGGAAAGAAAAATATGCAAGTTATTGGCTAGATAATGACTGCATAAGGATGGATGGGAATATAAGAGGATCTCATATTTGGAACAAAGCTTGGGATAACAGAAGCTTAATTCAAGACTATAGCTTCTGGGAAATTAGAGAGAGAGAGACTAAGCCTTATTCTGGGAGGAAAGATGGCAACAAGAACCTATTCTATTACAGGAGGACTTTGAGGACCTCAAAGCAGAGATAGACACCAAGGATCTCACCCAAGTAAAGGACTTTTGGGATCAAACTAATAGTTCAGGGAAATGGAGAAAATGGAGAAAAATTGATCTCCGAAATGACAGTCCTCTAAAACCTAAGGCTGAAAGACTAATGAAAATGTTAGAGAAAAGGAAAAATCTAGTTTCAAGGGGGCATGACCAGCTGAGATGGGGAAACAACAATGAGGGGAACTATAATCTCAAACAAGCTAAACTCATACTCCTTGAACTTGATTCCCATGCTCCTGACAGGATTTGGCAAAACCTTTGGAAGCATTAGGGTTGGATGAAAATTAAACTTTTTATGTTGCTAGTTCTGCAAAGGAAAATCCTAACCTAGGATAATATCAGGAGAAGGGGTTTCCTAGGGCCTTCTAGATGCCAAATCTGTGGGTCTCAAGAGGAGACCATGGAACACCTTCTCAACAATTTCATTTTCACCTCCATATTATGGGATTCTTTTGCAGCTATCTTCCAACAATCTCACAGAGATATTGGAAGTCTTTTCAATACTCTCACCAAATGGAGAAAGAACTTTTTGGATAATGACGTTCTTGGTTCAGCATGGGCTCTTACACCAAGCTTCATCCTTTGGAATGTTTGGAAAGAAAGGAACAATAGAATCTTCAAGAATGTTAAGAAATCTTCCCAGTGTATTTGTGATCTGATCCTAAAACAGATTAAGGAAATGGTTAGTACTACCATTCAAAATATACCTTCGAATCCCCCTTCTGCTACAGAATGGAGGATTCTTTGTAGGCTAGAGTTGCAGGGTCTTGTTCCTCGGGGCTTAGTCAAGAAAGTTTCTATTGTGGATCCTGAACTAGACTTCTGGCATCCTCCCCCTAAGGGCTTTCTAAAATTCAACATTGATGGGGCTTCCAAAGGTAATCCGGGCAAGGTAGGCCATGGAGGGGTGTTAAGGCATGACAGGGGAGATATTCTGTTTAACTTCCATGGCCACTTAGGAAAGTCCACCAAAACCATGGCGGAGTTAATGGCCATGGAACAATGTCTTGAGTTCCTGGTTCAGGAAAATCGCCAAAATACGATCATTGAAGCTGACTCCGAACTAGTCATTAACTCAGTCAAAAGAATAAGCTGGGGAGCAAAACTGGAAAAAGCCTCTGCAAATTGGAGGCTAATTCAAGTCTTCCAACGGATTCATAGTCATCTACAGAGCCTGAGAACAATTAGTTTTGCACATGTGCAAAGAAAGGCCAATAAACTAGCATATTTGCTAGCCAATCAAGGAGTGATCTGCATAGATAATAGGGCAATGATGGATTGGGGAGAGTTCCCTAGAAACAGACTAAAGACAGAGTGTCAAAACCAAGCAAATGAAGACAATACAGTGTTCCTTAAGAGAGCCATGGAGGCGGGTACAGTTAACCAGCAGTTGTTTGTTCAGAGGTATGCTCACAATGGGGTCTTTTGAAAGTGGTCTGGAGAGGTTAACTAGCGATTCCTAGATTAATTGGTCCAATGAAGTATCCAGTTGTACTGACGAGGACGAAAGGGCTTCAGGGGTTGCAGGAAGGAAGGTGCTGAATGCTTCATGCATTAGGTCAAGGAGGGTTGACGAGGTGAACAATCGGGAGTAGATGCCACTTGAAGACCACGAAACCAGAGATTTTCCAATTTTTCCCTTTTCACCATGTCATGAGTGGTTTTCAAGTGATCACGGCCCTCACAAGCGGGAAGTAGTATTTCCCTTTCGGGATCGATCCCACTCAGTGAACAACACATGGCGGTGGGGTCGGGGGGAAAACCACCCTTATCGCACGCTAACTTCCATGATTGTTGGCGGGTGTGATATCTATCTCCACCACTGGATCTCAGAAGGCGATTCAATGGATCAGATTGCTCGTGTAGGTTTTCGGACACTTGTAGTAAATGGTGAGCAACTTATCATGGCAATTTGGTCTAAATCCATTAGATTAATCAGAAAGGTTCAACAGTAAAGATTAAAGAGGAAGGCTAGGTTTGGCGGGAAAAGAGTATCCCGAGGGATAAGAGGCTTACCGTGCAGGAAACCAAACCAAAGTTTAAGAAATTGGGCGGAATCATTGCCTTTATATGCAGACAACCATATGTTCTTTTCAGGTCCAAGTCCATGTGTACTTTTCTTTTGAGAAATGTAAAGTTTGGAGATAGGGTGAAGGGAACGCTTTTGTTGGGGTTTCTCCTCAATCACTGACCATGAGAGTTTTGATGTATTCTATGTACTTTATTTTTTGATTAATGAATTGGAAGGTCCAACTCTTGCATTAGTAAAAAAAGAAGTTGGACACCCTCCACGTGTCGGATACCATCAGTTCACAAGGGTAGTCAATCCTTGGTCACCCATATCTGAGGATAATAGAAATAATCCTTATTTTTAATAGACACGCCCTAATTTTATTGAGTACCCACTTTTATACAACGCAATAACTAAAATCCCCGCCTTAACCTATAACACCTTCCCCAATACTTACAATATATAGACTTTATTTTTCTCAATTTAAAAATATCCTATATGAAATAATATGGTAAGATATTGGTCAACAAGATAAATCCCCTATGTTTAGGTGTATGAGCATCATAAATTTTACAAAAAGAGAATATGGGCTAGTTAATAATAATTATACGAGAACCATTGTTCCATAAAAGAAAATATTTGATGCATAAAAAATTATACTAGCATTGTGAAAAATAGTTTGAGGTTGATGTGGTTGTTCTTTCAAAAAATGTTTCCAATCCTGTAACATTAAGAAATTATGCAAGAACCCACATTACATATTTCTTTCCTTGTAGAATGGGAAATTTATAGGCTTTTTATGACCATTCAAGTTCCCATTACGACTTTGCGAGTACCAAGTTGATTAAGTTTCTGTATTTTGATGGTCCATTGACCCATAATTGGTGGTCATTTGTATTCTACACAATCATACCATTCACCATGAAGGAATTGGGATGATTTTATTGCATGGTTATAGGTGAACCATTCCATATAGAATGAGTGATATTAAGCTTAATTCCTCAATTTGTGACTAATCCTTATTCCTAGAAGGTTCCATCTACTTCAATCCAAAGGTTTTAACCTCCCTTAATTTTAGAAGATACAACCTCCCTCCAATTTAAATAGTGCGGCTTCCCTTCATTCCCAAGACTTCACTCAATCAAATGGTTTTTGTATCATCCAAGGGTAAAACTTCATGTTAATAGGTGAAATTTTGATTCATTCTTATGGATGTGACTTTGTTTAACTAGAAGGTTTTGATTTGTCTTTGTCTAGATGGTTGTGACTTGTTTAATTGGAAGGCTTTGATTTGCATTCATGTCATCTCATGTAAGAATCTTTTATTCTAGACATTTTAAAGTCATTACTTCTTATGATGTGACATCCCTTTTCACATAGTTGTGATCTCTTTTCTTGGAACCACTATAGGTTTACTCAAAGAATTTCCAACATAAGTCTTTGGCTTCACTCTCATTTTAATGTTGGGATCACTTATATTAATTTCAATGGAATTGAACCTTAAAAAAAGCACTTTACCTTGATTAAAAAAAAAGACTAGATTAAAAAAAAGAACACTTAAGACACCTTAGAGATTCCATTTATTTTTATGACACTTTTCAAAGCACATCTCTCCAACTTGGAGGATTTTAGTCCCCAAGAGATATTGATGAAGAAGGTAAAGAAACAAATTGTTGACTTTATCCCTCTTATGTTATTTTTCCTTCCTTACTATTTTTTCTTGGAGTCTAAACTTTTTATATTTATTGTTTCCTCTTGCATGTATTCCAATTTTTTACTTGCAAAGATCAATCCTCCTCCAACTCCTCAAATGCACTCAATGTGAAATCCTCCACTAATACAAGTACTTTCCCTTCCTCTTCTTGAACCGATTCTCCACATTCACAAACAAAACTATATAATCAATGAAAGACCCAAAAAATGTTTTTTTGTTAAATTTTTCAATAATTTCAAAACTTCCATACATGAATAGCTTCAACTTCATGGTTTCTCCTTGCAATATTTCCTTGTTGAGATTCAATTAAACATGGTCTATAACTTGGAACTTATGACATGTGTATTGTTGGTCATGGTGAAGCTAATAACTCACTTGAATTCATTTAATTTTATCATGTACATGTCAATGAATATGATTTCTATATTTATCTCTCGATACATCATTGGAACATTTTCCTGTTTATTCCCATAAACTGGGAAAATTAAAGGATGAAATTTTATATAAAAGTTTAGAAACCTTGAAAAATATTCCTAGTCCATAATATGCAAATTGTAAAATGTATGGTAATATTTTTGTAAAAATATTTATATGTCTAATGATTTTATGTTTGTCTATATAAATTTTGGCGATTTTTGAGGTAAAATGATTTTGTAGTATAAACTTTGGGAGAATCAATTCTAGAAAAAATGGAAAATTGGCAAATCCTTTTTTTGGAAAAAGTATGCCAAATTAGCCCACTTACGAATATTAGACCCTAAAATTTTCCTTTCCCATAAAAAGCATCAAAAGGTGATTGTGGAAGATAATGAAAAGAATTCCTCAAAATTGGAGTTTTGGATGGAAAATTGGATCACCTTTTTATAAGCATGTTTTTTGTAAACTATATACATGACCTAACTCTTTGTAACAACCTATTGAAAATTCCATGTAATAAAAGTAAATAAAGGAAAAATAATAAACACGGTTGATGTGACACTTATTCCAAATTGAATGGTGGGAAAAGACATCCTAGTGGGGTCTCACTCCGATTTATTATGGCTAAAGAAATTGGCACATTTATTTATGAAAATAATTGAAATTAGGAGAAAAGGGAGGTGAAAGGTAATAGGATGCATGTGAGGAGGAAAATGAAGGAAAATAATGGAAAATGAATAAAATAGAGGCCTCATTCATAAGAAAACTTATGAGGATTAGTTAGTAACCTTTTGTCAATTCAGTTTTGGAGCTCTCTCATTATTCTCTCTCTCTCTCTCTCTCATACTCTTGGAGACTTTGAGTTTTTCTGTAGCACGCTTGGATGGTGTGGCATACTTGGATTTATGGAGCAATGAGGCAAAGGAGGAGAAGGAAAGTGCAATAGGGCATCGGAATCAATAGCTACAGTGGGATTTTCTTGCAAGTACCGAGTTGCATGTATGTTTTTATCACTTAGTTTGACATGCATGGCATATGCATGTGGAGTTTTGGTCATGATATATCACTAGCATGGAGGATTGCCTCTATTGACGATGGATTTCCTAGATTTTCCATTTCCTAGATAGTCATGGTGAGTGTGGATTTGTTTTCTTTCTTCTTTTGGTTGGTTCTCATGTTTCCTTAGCATGGGTTGAGTTACTAGTCCTGGAAGCCTTGGTTGGAAAAATCCTCTAGAAGCCCTATAACAATTTGTGTTGAGTTACTAGTCCTGTAAGCCTTGGTTTGACAAATTCTCTGGAAGCCTTGGTGGGTTGAGTTACTAGTCCTCGAATCCTTGGTTGGAGAAATGCTCTAAAAACCCAGTAAAAGTTGTGGGTTGAGTTACTAGTCCTGGAAGCCTTGGTTGGACAAACACTCTGAAAGCCCTAAAAGGCTTGAATGGGGACCAATCTGATGATGGTTTTGTGATGTACGGTTGTGAGGTGGAATAAATGTTTGATGGGTTGAGGTGGATGACTTTTAGAATC
Source organism: Pinus tabuliformis (assembly GCA_031772625.1). Classification (NCBI taxonomy): domain Eukaryota; kingdom Viridiplantae; phylum Streptophyta; class Pinopsida; order Pinales; family Pinaceae; genus Pinus; species Pinus tabuliformis. The sequence goes on from CM062809.1 coordinate 647,966,586, forward strand.
CCTAGATGGTTTTTTATTGATGTGTTCTATGATATCCCACATTCATGCTTGGAATATGGCACGAGGGTGAATTGCTAAAGAGAGATTTGGCTCAACCATCCTACGGTAAAGTGGAACGTTGAAGTCCCATCCCGGGTTTGGATTTTTCATTATAAATATGAGGTTATTTCTCCTTTTAAATCTATAATTATTATACTCGCTTATATGTGGTTCATATGGCTGTGATTTCATGAGTATTTATGTTTCTATTATGTTGGTTATTTATATGTTTTATGATAGTAGCTATGTATGGATCTCATCATTTTTTTACTTGTAAATGAATGATCAATGTATCTATGACCTAATGGATGAAATGGAAGTTGATGTGTTGAGGCATCAATATTTTTAGCAATTCTTAGCTAAGTATAAGACCCCTATGCTCAGATTTGTTATTTACACATATAGATTACATATTCGTGATATGTTTGACGAAATTCCTCTCATGGCTAGTAGGGGTCTAGTCAAGGTCTTATTCAAGTAATTATATTAGTATTATTTTTTTCGTGTTAGCTTACTGTTATGAATGTATCATGCAATTTTGGTTAGTGACCTGGGATCTTGGCCTGAAAATGTGGCTTAATTCCTGGGGATGCTGGCACATAACTGAAAAAAATAGTTTCTAGGCATTGGCTCGCAGGCCTGTGAGAGCGTCGAGATGTACCTGGACGTTGGCATACCCATAGCATGATAGCGTCCAGAGGTCAAGTTGTCCAAACATTTATCGGGACCGAGGGGCTGGCTTCCTGAAAGGTTGAATTATTTCATGAGGGTTCTAATGCTAATTTTGAATGTTTGTATGGTGTGCTTCCGTCAGTTCCACTTCTTTAACATGACTTAGGAGTTTGAATCATATCATAGTGGGCTATCATCGCATGTTTACCCTGGCTAGCCAGTTGCTTGGGTAGATGTCAGAGGAGGTTGTTACAGCGTGATATCATAGCATAGTTCACCCCTAGAACTGGATGGGTTTCATGTTGGTCATGTATGCATTTTAGTTGCATGTGTGTGTCTTACACTTGCATTCCATGTGCTCGTTTCATTTGCATAATTTTGATCATGGTGGTAGTGATGTTTGTTATAAAAAAAAATGACCTCCTCATCAACTTAGCGGTGAAAGATATTATGATTGAAGCAAAGACCACAATCGTAGGCCTTGACTCCACACTAACGTTGGTTGCACACTGAAAACCTACTTTATAAAGCTCGTTACCAAGACTAAGGGTGCATTAGTGACCTTGGTAACTCAAGTTGTTAGACCAAGGGTAGCGTTAGTGAAACTAAGGGAAGATCAATGGGCAAACCAATGAATCTGCTCACAAATATCTAGATATTTATCCCTAAATTTTCTCAACAAAAGCAAGAAAATTCCCAAAAATCAAACTATTTGGGGAAATTCCAATCTGAAAAACAAGGCAAATGGGAAAGAGCTGGAAAACAGGACAGGTTCATTGCTTTTTCTCTAATGAAATCGATGAGGATCTTGGCAACCCTAACTCAATTGCTACATAAGCAACGAGAGGTTCATTGTGAAAGGGGTCAGAGCATTTGAAAGGATAGCCTACTAAGTTGTCCTGAATTGTCACATACTTGAAGAAGTGAGCTAAAGGAGAGAGAGAGAAGCGGAAGGGGCAAAGGAAGATTGATACAACAAATGGTTGTAAGCACTCTTCCATTATTAATATAGAACTACAGTTGTGTTCCCTACTCCATGGTGTCGGTAACCTTGTTCATTAAGTTGTTTATTCGATAGTTGTTTAGATGAGTGGTTTAGTTGTATGCAAATAGATGTTCATTATGCATTCTTATATTAGTTTTCAAGATTGTATGTTGTGATTGTGTTTGCCTTTCCTTTGTGTAGGAATTGATTTGGAGTTGTCTTAGAAGGAGTTATTCTTGGCTACACTTCAATCTCCAAACAAATCTAGAAGGAGACTTGGGTAATCCTCTTTCCATACTTTGTTAAACTGATATTTGATAGACGAACATGTGTATAACTTGGCAGCTTCTGCAGATAATCTTACAGTTTGTCAAAGGTCCTGGGAAGGCCTTTGATGGTAGTTTTCATTCTCCATACATCGTGTATTTTACCCCATAGCAGAATTAGCGACTCCACTAGGGACTATACATCTAGTTCCTGGTTTACCTAGACTCTTCTCTATTCTATCTTCCTTCCAAGAGCTCCCTATTCTTCAACAATCCTTTTTCTAATCCACCAAATATCTTGTTGCATCCTACTAGTATACATTCATCTCATAAACTAATCTTGGAAACCCTTGTTGTGATAGATTTCCCACACTAATGCAGGTTACTAGGTTACACAGAGCTTTATAAAGCACTGTGCCTATGTACAGGGACCATTAGTGACCCTACTAACTCTCTGTAGCCACTGTTACAGAGCGTTAGTCTCCCTTTGCCTTGATTTATAGTAGTATCTGTGGACCAAAATGGATGGAAAATCTTCTCATGGGCTGAAATAAGATCTGTAACTGTATTATGTCAGCAAAATTGGTGTCCTAGAAATTTATTTTTAGGAAAAAGTTTTGGCTTTTCTCTCTTAAAAAACATTTTTTCTGAAAGAAAGACTAATAATTTGTATTCATCCTTCTGTTTAAAAAGTTGTGAGTTGCTTCATTTTGGTTTCAAGTAGTTGTTAGGAAATATTGGAAAAGAATCTTTTGGTTATGCATGTGTTGAAAGACTATAGATGCACAGATGAAACTATGAATATGTCAAAAACATGACTATGTAGAATACAACTTGTATGGATCAAATTGATCTTTATTTTTCAAAGCATTGTTTCTGCATGATTTATTGAGTCAAGAGTCTCACCATATTTCATATGTCAACACCCCTACCGAAGACAGTAATCAAGTACACATAAAATTTACATTAAAATCAATCAGTTGCTCTTTTGAGAAAACCAACATTAGCTAGGCTAGGATCTTGGGATAAGCATGTGAGTGAACTGCCCAAGGTCAAAAACCAAACTAGTGTTGTTAACGAGTGAAAAATTCCTTCTGCACTCATACTACCAAGGCCACTCTAGTAAAAATAGAGCGAAATACGAGACAACATCGGACTGTAATTGAAGGTAGCCCGCCTTCTCTTACAAATCCTTTGGGCATTCTGTGTATTGGGGTTCCCTTCGAGGATTTCAGAATTGAGTCGGGGACTTAGGTATCCTGCCCACATAGCATGCTGTCTATGACTATGTACCCCCCAGTGGTGTCTATGATCTGAGGTATCTCTAGTGGCCAAACTTATAGGGGCCTACACAAGGTGACTGGGATGGCCTATCCTGGTACCTAACACAGGCGAATCTACTCTGTCTTTAGCTTTTGGGGGGGTGCTTGTCTTCATGAGAGTAATTGTGTTAGGATATTCTAGCTACTAGTATTGCTGATGATTCCACAAGGTTGTATAAGTTTCACAACTTTGGGTCATCAAATATTCCCTCAGTATTTGTTGCTCATAATGATGAAGTGAGCAAACTTTGGCATGAGCGATTTGGTCACTTAAACTATTTCTCCCTTCAGCATCTATGTGAAGTAAATATGGTGACAGGTCTTCCTATGGTATCTTGCAGAGATGGTGTTTGTTCCGGATGTGTACTCGGAAAACATCATCGGGACAGTTTTGACAAACGTGCCTCTTGGCACGCCTCAGCCCCTTTATAGCTTGTGCACAGTGATTTATGTGGTCCACTTCCTATTGCTTCATTCTCTCGCTGCAAGTATTTCTTAACTTTCATTGATGATTTCTCCAGACGCACTCGGGTATACTTCTTAAAACTAAAGAGCGAAGTATTTAACACATTTTTGGCCTTCAAAGCCTTTGTTGAAAAACAATATGGACATCAAATTCTTAAGCTAAGAAATGATAATGGTGGAGAATATGTTAAAAACACATTCATCAACTTTTGCACCAAAAATGGAATTCAAATGCAACATACGGTTCCATACACTCCACAACGAAATGGTGTAGCTAAAAGGAAAAATCACACCTTAAAGGAAATGGCTAATTGTATGCTGTAATCTAAAGGACTCAGTCTTAGTTTTTGGGCCGAAGCAATTAATTGTGAAAATTATATAATCAATCGCACTCCTACTAAGGTTCTAAAGAATATCACTACAGAAGAAGCTTGGAGTTCCATTAAACCAGATGTAAGTCACTTTCGTGTTTTTGGAAGTGAAGCATGGGCCCATATTCCAGATGAAAAGCATAAAGCTTTAGAACCTAAGAGTGAGAAATGTACTTTTGTTGGATATTCTGAAGATGTAAAAGGTTATAGACTTATTCCATTTAAGTCCAAAAATGTTATCATTAGAAGAGATGTAAAATTTGATGAAAATAAATCGGCCTGCGAGCCTAGTCCGGCGGATGTGCCACCTCTTCCTATCTCTTCTACTTTTGAAAACATTTCTTCTTCAGATGATGAAAGTGAGGATGACAATCCTCCCCCGCCTTCTCAGGATCCTCAACTTTCAAGATGGGTCCGTGCTACTCGGGATGCAGCAGGTGATCTTGCCGGTGATCCTACAGATCAGCGACGTACACGTTCTCAGTTTGAAAGAGCCTCTTCTTTACTGGCTCAGGCTCCAGTAAATCATGATCCTGACACTTTTGCAGAAGCTTCAGGCCATCCACATTGGGAAGCAGCTATGAATGAAGAATATCATTCATTGTTGGCAAATGATACATGGGATCTTGTTCCTGTACCAAAGGGACGCAAACTTGTTAGATGTAAATGGGTTTACAGAACCAAGTATGGACCAGATGGGAAAATTGATAAACATAAGGCTCGTCTTGTTGCTAAGGGCTTTTCACAGGTTGAAGGCATTGACTACACTGAAACCTTCTCCCCTGTTGCCAAAATGAACTCTATCCGCCTTGTTCTTTCCCTTGCTGCCTCTTTAAAATGGGAAGTCCATCAGATGGATGTTAAATCTGCCTTCTTGCATGGGGACTTGCAGGAAGAAATCTATATGGAACAACCCATTGGCTTCATCCAAACAGACTCCAGCCTTGTATGTCGACTTAAGAAATCTCTGTATGGTCTCAAACAAGCTCCTCGGGCTTGGTATGCCAAAATGGATAGCTTTCTTTTAGAATCTGGCTTTTCTCGGTGTTATTCTGACAATACTGTCTACACCAAGAAAGTGGGCAACTCTCTTATCATCCTTGTTCTTTATGTTGATGATCTTATTCTTACTGGTAGTGATCCCAACCTTATCAACCATGTGAAGTCCAGCCTTAAAAAGAAATTTGAAATGACAGACTTAGGAAACTTACACTATTTTCTCGGTCTTCAAGTCTTGCAATCCAAGGAGGGTATTTCCCTTTCCCAGTCCAAGTATGCTTGTGATATTCTTCGTCATTTTCACATGGAAGACTGTAAGCCAGCCCCTTCTCCCTTTCAGTCTGGAGTCAAACTTTCAGTCTCTTGTACTTCTCCTAAAGTTGATGCTACCTTATACCGTCAACTTGTAGGAAAACTCTTGTATTTAACCCATACTCGTCCTGATCTTTCCTTTGCTGTTGGACTTGTTGTTCGTTTTATGCAAAACCCCCATGAAAGTCATTGGAAAGCAGCCAAAAGAATACTTCGTTATGTTCGAGGTGCATTACAGTTTGGGATTCATTACAGTGCCAAAGCAGCTCCTCTATTAGTTGGTTTCACTGATTCTGATTCGGTTGGTGACCCTGATGATCGGAAGTCTACTGCCGGTTATGTCTTCACTCTTTGTTTAGGACCTATTACATGGGCTTGTAAGAAACAGGCTTCCATTTCTCTTTCGTCAGCAGAAGCAGAGTATCGTGGTGCCGTGGAAGCTAGTAAGGAAGCCTTGTGGCTTCGTCAGATCCTATCAGAGTTTGGCTTTGAGCAGCAGCATCCAACCACACTTTGGTGTGATAATCAAAGTTCCATTCAGCTATGCAAAGATCCAGTCCAGCATCAGCGCAGCAAACACATTGAACTACACATGCACTTCATCAGAAAGCTCATTCATGACCATGTTCTTGAAGTGCAATATTGTTCAACAGATGATCAGGTTGCAGACATCTTCACAAAGGCTCTCACAGAGGCGAAGTTCACTAAACTTCGATATATTCTTGGAGTTCAGGAAGTTGTCACTAAGGGGGGATAGGCCCTAGTGCCTCCTTCCTTCTCCTATTGTGTCATATTTGTAAATCCTTCAATCCTATCCCAAGTTGTTCTTAAGGGGGGATGTTAGGATATTCCAACACATAGGAAATAGTTAAGTTCAACTTGGTCTAGTATAGAGTTAGGTATAGAGTTAGGTAAAGTGTGTTTCTTTACTGTTGTACATTTTGTAACTTACAATCCGACGGTCACGATATGTAGTGATCCAACGGCTCACTCTCTCCTCGGTATTACCGACACTTGATCCGTGGCTTGACACCCGATTGGTCCATGAGTTCTATTTAAAGCGCATAGAGGGTCATTGTTCGGGTAATCCATGCATGAGAGAAGCTTATGTAAATTTTCATTCTTTGATTAATAAATTGCCTGTAGTAGCCACGTTGGCGCAGGCCGTGGTCTGTTTCCCTCTTTGAGGGTTTTAACCACGTCTAAAATATTGGTGTATTGATCTGTGATCTGGTTGTGAGCGGTGTCCTTTTGGTGTTCTTTCTGAGGAACTTACCCTGTAAATTCCTACAACTTGGCCCCTCAATCTGAGGTTTGGATGAAGCTCTAGAGTAACCGTAACCGTACATTTGGCCATCCTTCTCTATTATTCATTGAGATACCGGGTTTCATCTCCAGTGATCGGTGCTTATCAGACAAGGTAATTTCCCTTTGTTTGTTGATTGATCCATTTAGTGTATTTTTTATATTTATTTAGGTACCTGAGTGCTATCATTTGAGACTTTAAAGAATATCATGATAAAAATTTATTGATAAAATTAACGGTCACCGTGGCTACATCTGGCCCTCATCATCACTCCAGACGATTGTTAGGACTTCCTCCACTCATTGTGGAAGATCCGTCGAGTTCCACTGAACCAGATTCCCCATCTTTGGGGGATCAGTCTCCTAGATCTCACACGGGATCTGTTTGGACAACTGATGATTCAATTTTTCCGGAGGATTTCTTCATAGAGGGATTCCTTCCCCCTTTAACCCTCCACTCACGAATCTGTTGGAACCTGTCTTGGCTCCCATGGTACCTGTACTTCTTGCTTCGGTAGTTGGAACATTTCCATCTATCTAGTCGATGACTAACAGGTTGTGGAACTTTAGGGACACTTTTGGTCCTTCACCACTCCCCCAGTCGACAGTCATCACAACACTAGTAATGTGGAATCCTGCTATCCCATTTGTCCCTGGTACAACCACTCACATGACACCCTCTATGAGTGGAACCCAGCAGATGCCTGGTTCCACCACTATGGTGCCAAACTGCATACCTTCGACAAGTGCTAGATATAGTGCTCCCTATAACACTCAATACGGCACTATGGGCGCAGTTCCCGTTTACCAACAACATGGTTGACTGCCAATGTACAGTTCAAACCCCTAGATTCATATACCTGGGGGGGTTCCCAATATGCACATGCCAGTAGGAAACGTAATAGTTCCCCCTCCATTCTCAGGCATGCATGGTCAGTCATTAATTGACATGAGCGTTCCCTCTATCAATCAAGGCCAAATGGTCAATTCTTTGTTGGGTAGGAATCCACAAGGGGTTCCCACCCAGTCCATGGGGGCGCCCTACTCACATGCTCAAATGAGTCAAGGGGGCACCGCTTATACTGGGGGAAATTTCATACCCCAGTATCGAAATCCTCATGGAAATCCACTCTACAACACCATACCTCAAAGCAACTGCTACACCACACAACCCATGTATAATATGGGGAACCAAACAATGGGAGGAGCACAAAGCTCCTCAAGTCATCCATCATCACCATGGTCCAAGTCGGGGGCACCTAACTCTCTGCCTTTCTTGGCAACGTTGGATATACCCAACTTATACAAGTTGACAAACAAACCCATCTATCACAACTTACAATGGCCGCCGATCCCTCATAAAACACCAACGGACATCCCAACGTTCGATGGAAAATAAGGGGAGGATCCGGGCACCCATATCACCACCTACCATCTCTGGTGTGTTTCAAACTCTATGGTGGATGATAGTGTCCGGTTATGTCTTTTTCCCCACACCCTCACTGGCAACGTAGCGAAATGGTATATTGAGTTACCACGTGCGTCAGTAAACACCTTTTACACTTTAGCAATGGAATTCCTAAAGCACTTCTAGTTACCTATCCACTATGATACTGGGACAGAGCTCCTCACTTCATTTCGTCAGGATACCACCACCCACATCTCTAATCATATTCATGAATGGAGACGTAGGCGAAGGTTAGTAAAAGCTCCAATCCCAAATTTTCTCTTAACATATTAGTTCTGTAAGTCCTTACTCCCACAAATCACTAGAGATGTCACTTTAGGTGGTACGGTCACAGAAGACCAATCCATACGTCGTTCCCAGCACATAGATTTGATATATTCACAATCTGGCACTCTTTACGACATAATCCCCAATGCTCCTGGTAACCCTAATACTTCCACCACTCAGCACCCCGGAGTGCATGCTAACGGTATTGTCGGCGCAACCTCTGGGGATGCTGTCAAACAACGCAGTGGTTCCATTGCCAAGCTAGTAGTGGACTCCTCTACCAATACGACTGCTCTTCCTGCCACTATGATAAAATCTGTGCAGTCTACAAAAAAATCCAGTGGCAAGAACAAGAAGAATAAGAAAAAGATCGCTCCTTCTGAAGAGCAGTCACCAAAGCAGCCCAACCCAAAATAGAAGGCCATTGTACCTACTGACGAGGAAAAGGATAAAACCACCAGATATCCATGCAAACTCTGTGCTGAAGACCACACGACTTGGCGATGTCTGCGGCTTCAGGAATGCACAGAATACCTTGCCAAGAGGGATTTTGGTAAGGCCCCCGCTATCCTTAGAAATCCTTTTCCCAATCAACAGCAAAAAAATCTTATTGCAAAGCAAACGCAACCCCTGCAAGGGGGCAACGATGATTCAGAACATCCTTCGGCTGGTGAAGGATCTTCTACCGTTTACACATTTGAAACATAGAACTCACCACAAGAGCCAAATCTTATGGAGCTCCTATCGCTCTGACATCAGAACCATCCTCAGGTCAAAGCCCACTACCGCATAACGATTTGCACATTGAAAGGCTAGTTGAGGACCTTGTAATTCGACCCCCAAAAGGGGCACTTTGATGCACAACGCACAATACATCTGCACGTGCCGCCCAACACTACAACATCGTAGAGGATTTGGTGCAAGTGTCTTCGGCTATGTCGGCGCTTGAAGTATTACAAACATGTCCAATGCAACAGAAAGCTTTTCTTTCGGCTATTGGTGGTATCGACCCAAAGGATTCCATGCTTGCTATTTTCGACATGGGCAAGTGTAAACCTCCCCTTTCTCACCAGCTTTCATTCTAGGTGCATATAACTTCGAAAGGTAAAGGTATACACAAAACTGTCATCAACGGATGTGCTTCTACCTGCGTCAGGTCAGCTTCATGTTGGCTCGCCCTGGGTTATCCAACCCTATCCCCACCATCGAACTCCCTTAAAGCTTTCGATGGCCACACCTTTATCCAAAAAGGATACCTAGCCAATTTCCCCATCACTTTGTGTGGGAAAACCGTAATGGTGGACGTAGAAGTCTTAGACAAAAAACTCGACTATATTCTCTTGCTCGGTCGCAGTTGGACATATGCCATGATGGCCATCGTATCTACTATCTTTCACATCATCCAATTCCCATTGGATGGAAAGGTAGTTACAGTAGATCAGTTGTCTTTATGAACCCCTGATTAGTCACCATTACCAAGTGGCTCCGTACCCCTAGTAGGAGGTGGAATTGACTCTTATGTCAGTTTAGGTACTAGTCTACTAAAGGCTTCTTCCATCATGGATTGTTTTCCTCTTCAGCTGCCGAAGGTTTCACAGATGGTCAATATGATTTCATCTATTCCTCATGAATATACCAATCCATGGATCTTACCGTCTCCTTCAGACATTGACACATATGGAGAGAAAATGCCGTTGTCACCAGCTGAATCGGCCTACCAAGCCATTCAATTTGCATCCAAATCTATGATCACTTCGGTTTCGGCCAACGATACCACTGCCCCTCCCATAACCGCTCCTCTTTCGATCCACTCAATCAAGTCCTACATATGGACAAAGCTATTAGAGAGATCACGAGTTTAGAAGAGGGACCTTGGGAGGATTCACACCATCATGTTTAATTATCTGATTCAGACATGATGCCTTTTCGAATCCTGTCCCCTGACATACCGGAAATCATTTCCTCACCCTATATGATCTTCCAAACTTTGGAGGCGGAAGGAAACATGAGCAATATTTCAAAAACATTGCTCATTGACATTTTTGTAATGACAAGCATCATGGAAAACATATAGATTGGAGTCAATCACAATCCTGAGGAAATTGTGAGCTTCACCTACCCATTTAGGGACTTCTGCGATGTTTTCCCTTGGTCTTATGAGGAAATGCAAGGCATAGACCCTTGTATTGTCAAGCATGAGATCAAGGAAAATCCAACTTTCTTTTTATGGTATTTTTCTTGCTTGTTAATCCAAAAAACCTTGAGTCTCCTTCTTTAGGCTCGTTAAACTACTACAAAGAAGAATAGAGCACTTTTTGAGATATTTTATTTCTCTTTAAAAAATATAAACATCTCTGAGTTTTCATCGTTGAGCTCATTAAATCTATGTGACGATGGTTAGAGCACTTTTTGAGATATTTTATTGCTCTTTAAAAAATATAAACATCTCCGAGTTTTCATCATTGAGCTCATTAAATCTACATGACGATGGTCAGAGAACTTTTTGTGAAATTCTATTGCTCTTTAAAAATTAAGAAACATCTCTGAGTTTTCATCGTTGCGCTCATTAAATCTATACAACGATGCTCTGAGCAACTCTTTTTTGATCTTTTTCCAGCTCATTAAACTGAAAAAGACCAAGGGATCATTCTTTTTAGGTGGTTTTATCTCGCTCTTTAAACTGAAAAAATATCGAGCTTTGGCTTTAGGCTCATTAAAATTGATAAAAATGACCCGAGCATTCTTTTAGGTACTTTTCTCGCACATTAAACTTAAAATTCCCGAGTTTTTGTTACCGGGCTTGTTAAAAATATATGGCAGTAGCAAGAGCACTTTCTTTTTTGGGACCATTTCTCGCTCTTAAATAAAAAAATCCCCGAGTTTTTCCCCTCCTTCGAGCTCATAAAACTATGAAGAAAGGATGAGCCGTTCTTTTCCCTCTTTTTCTCGCTCACTAAACTGAAAAAGATACCCTGAGTTTTCTTCATTTGACTCATTAAATTTTTTTATGAAGGTATTGAGTTTGTCGTCGCGTGACTCATTAAAAATTCACGATGAAAAATGAGTTTAGTCCGTCGCCTCATACTCGTAACAAAATGAGGTCGAAATCTAATGAAAGTAGGTTTCTCTTTATCCGAGTTCAATAGATTAACTAACGGAAAACTAACCAACCTGGGTATACTATTAACCTTTTGTCACACCTGGTTAACAACTATGACAAAGGGACCACCATGGAGTCTCTCTTTATGATCTTTTTAGACTCTCTAAATATGAAAAGACCACTGAGTTGTCTAGTCTGGACTCTTTAAATTACATAGACAAGATATAGAGTCGTTCTTTTTACGATACTTTTCAGACTCTTAAAACATGAAAAAATCGACGATTTTGCCTGTCTGGACTCATTAAAATAATCAAATAGGGCAAAGAGTCACTCATTTTGTGGTCCTTTTTAGACTCTTTAAACATGAAAAGAATGATGAGTTTACCCATCTAGACTCATAAAATTAATTAGACAGGGAAAGTGGACAATACAACTGTATTCCATATTAGAAAGTGTGATTTGGCAGCAGTCATTCCCTTCAACATGGCACTCCCTCAGATAAACCTCCTTTTGATGGCCTTTCAATATGAACCCTATCATCCTATGAGTTTTAGCCTATATAGCCTGATGTAATTTCGTCTCTGTATCCTAACACTGTAGTGTTCATGAGTCTAGTGTTGTCTGGTTAAAACCATTGTCATGCCTTCTATTGTTCAAGGGTTACCCATTTGTTCCCTCCATCAACCGATCAAACATATCCTTTCATCATGCCCTCTGTTGTTTAGACCCAAATGCTCAAAAGATTCCTCAAAAAAAAAAAATCATTCTTGTCCCGTTTCGTGTCGACTGATGTAGGACACATCATTGCCTACCTTTCGACAGGTTTCTTCCTATTGACTTCAACACTCTATCTAGAAAGATAACCCAAAAACAAATTCAGTGCCTTGGAGCTTGCAGACATTAGTGGCAGGTTTCCTTGTGTTTGGTCAGGGGTTCTCATTATTGGCTCCTGATTAAGTGATTCTACGGGTGTTTGACAATAAAGACATCTTTCACACTCGCTAGTTTGTATTGTGCATCTTAGAGACCATCACCATTATCGGTGGCCTCCCTCGTGTTTGTTAACAGTCTCCATTATTGGCTGGTAATCAGATGATTTCATGCATGTTCGACGTCAACGCATATATTTTCATGTACCGATCTATGCTGTTCAGTGAAGCGGAAATCAAGACCTTGGGTAGAGGCTTGCATCATTCAGCCTTGTTTCCTATCCCAAGCTGTGGATATTGTTTTTTGGAGATAGTTGTTTCAGGATGATTCTATTATGACACTGGACCTACAATGTGCTTATTGGTGGCTGCTATCATCATATCTCTTTTTGAGAAGATTACTCTAACATAGCTACTGAGCATGGGAATGCCTGACTCAGGACATGATTTTAGCAGTTTTATATATATGTGTTGTATCAGGTTTCCCTTGCCACCCGAAGCTTCTCTCTCTCTACATTTTGACAGGAAAAATTACAGTTTCAGTAAAGTATTTCGGCCATCGTCTCTACCTATGATCTCATACTTTAGGGGGCATCTGTTATACAACAAAATGACCTCCTCATCAACTCAGAGGTGAAAGACAGCATGACTGAAGCAAAGACCACAATTGCAAGCCTTGACTCCACACTAACGTTGGTTGCACACTGAAAACCTGCTTTATAAAGCTTGTTACCAAGCCTAAGGGTGCATTAGTGACCCTGCTAACTCAAGTTGTTCGACCAGGGCCAACGTTAGTGAATCTAAGGGAAGATCAGTGGGTCAAACCAACAAATCTGCTCACAAATATCTAGATATTTATCCCTAAATTTGCTCAAGAAAAGCAATGAAATTCCCAAAAATCAAACTATTTGGGGAAATTCCAATCTGAAAAAGAAGGCAACTGGGAAAGAGATGGAAAATAGGGCAGGTTCATTGCTTTTTCCCTAATGAACTCTATGAGGAGCTTGGAAACCCTAACTCAATTTCTACATAAGCAGCGACAAGGTCATTGTGAAAGGGGTCAAAGCATTTGAAAGGATAGCCTACTAATATATTGTGAACTGTCACATACTTGAAGAAGTGAGCTAAAGGAGAGAGGGAGAGAAGCGGAAGGGGTAAAGGAATACTAATACAACAGATGGTTGTAATCACTCTTCCGTTATTAATACAGAACTGTAGTTGTGTTCCCTACTCCATGGTGTCGGTAACCTTATTCATTAAGTTGTTCATTCGATACTTGTTTAGATGAGTGGTTTAGTTGTATGCAAATAGATGTTCATTGTGCGTTCTGTTAGAGTCGGTCTGGTCAGCCCTCCCTCAGAGATCAAAACTCTTTATGCATTTCATGTTTAGGTGTCCCGCTCCATTCACTCAGCTGCATTTCGCTAGGGGCATGCCATGATCTGATGGAGAAAGTCATGCTAATCATTCCCCCTCATGTCTGGCTCCTGCTGGCTCAGGTCTTTTGTCAATAATCACCAAAGTCCATGACAATCAAGGTCTGGTCCTTTAAAGGACAAAAGTCATTTTCTATGTTTAGGTCTAGGAATTCATCAATTTGGTCTTTGAAACATGTCCAGTAAAGCCATGCAGGCCAGAGGGAGGCCCTTACACAGCTATGGTTCAGAGAGCTTCATCGTCATGTGGATAGACTTCGACTCTTCTTCAAAACTTTGTTTTGAAGAAAAGTCAAACAGTGTCATTTATGACAAAATTTTCCAAAAAATCACCAGTTGACTTTTTCAGATGTAGTCATGGTTTCCATGGCCAAATGTCCTGTCATACAGTCCCTGCAAAGATGTGCCGAAAATTTCATCATTTGAGCCAAAATTTCAAAGAGAAAGTGAAAATCAGTGTGTTTTAAAGTCAGTGAAAAAGTGCAAAACACAACATTAGAAAAATGGGTTTTCAAGGAAGCAAAAATTAAATCCATCTCTTCCAAGGCTATATCTACATGTTTTTATCCAAATCAAGGGCATTGCGCTATTACAAGCCTTGGAGAGACGTTTCAAAGGTGTGAGTGCGAGATTGTGAGCGTTTGAGTGAGTTGGAGGTGGTTTTAGAGGTTGCGGCGCATATACCCCGGAGCACGGCGCACACAGAGGGCACGGCACACACGCAGCCTGCCCGCAGTTGAAATTTTCCACATGCATGGCACATACCCAGCGTGTGGTGCACTGGGCTTTGCGTGCGGCACACACATACCAGGGGCCAGAAAACATTGCCAAATCACTCCAAATTTTGGTGAATGCTATCAAATCGAGAGGTAGGCCTTACGACACCACATATTCATCAAATTTTATCAATGATATGGTGTTTATAGAGATGTTTGAATGTCACCAAAATGCATAAGGTCAACCATAAGAAATCACCAAGAAAATGATGGCTAGGGTTGTTAAAATGTGTTGTTAGTGCCAAGGATTCACTCCACTCACCTTTTTCCCCTCACGTATCATTTTTCCCATCTCCCCTTTATCATTTTTCCTAAAACACCTGCCGTAAATTACTACCAAACCCTATCCCTATCCCTCCACTATTCGGTCAACACAAGATCCCAAACCCCACCCCATCAACACAATACCCAAACTCCTCCCAAGTCCCTAACAAATTCTCCCTATAACCCCTGTTCCCATTTCATCATTCCCCTCCTAATACTCCCTATTTAAATTGTCCCCTTAGTGGCAGATTGTCAAAGCAACTATCAGATTCATTTAAATCAAAGGGCAGCCTAAAATTCAATGTACAAACATCAATCATGGCCTCCGAGGTTTCATCAGAAAATGAGGAGGAGACCCATAGTGACACAGCTTCAGGAGAAAGGGCCCACAGGAGACATCACCGTAGTGGCAGACATCTTAGAGATGAGCCAAACACCCTCACCGAGTTGCAGGCATGCCCTCTTGCTATTTCTTGTTTCTAGCACTTATCATGCTTTGAATTTTGTCAGAGGGTGGCAAATGTCCGAGTTCATCATGAGTTGGTCCGTCTTTTTGCACTTCACCTACATGGTGGACAGTCTATCTTGGCTGGGGTCACTTTCACATTGACACCCGAAACCATATCAGTGGCAACAGGCATACCAAACATTGGAGAGCAGTGGCATAAGAAGAAGAAGGTTGAGAGGCATCATTATGAGCCTTACACATTAGGATCATTGTTTGAGCCATCTCACGAGAGTTTTTCCATTCATATTTTTGAGAGATGAGTATGCTCCGCTCATGAAATTGATCATGAAGTACTTTAGTTGTGAGGGGAGGTTTTCTCGCCTTTATGCCTATCACATCAGGCTGCTCATGCACTTTACCAGGGTGTGGATGATGAACCTCCCATTTTTCATCTGCGGGAACATAGAGAGGATGAGAAATTTCATGCAGCACAAGACACCTCGACAGCAGCTCAACAATGTTTATCACTTTGCCTTTATCTGGATTTTGGTGGACCACCAATTGGGATTGCAGGGTATTGCTTGGGAGGACTTCATCTCCCGTGACTTCTTCAGCTCTCCATAGGTGGTATCAGAGGCAGAGCATGAGATAGGGGGCCCATCTCATCAGTATGAGCAACATGAGACTGCTACTATGCCAGTATACATCACCTATCCGAGAGGCAATAGACCCTTATTTGCAGCAGAAAAGCGAGTGTTATCTCCACCCGGGGTGGAAGGGGCCTTGCTTTTGACATCAGCATCATAGGAGCAGGGAAAGGGAAAGGAGCCAATGCAGGAGGAAGGGCCATTAGGTGAGCGAGAGACCGAATTTGTTCTCCTCTGTGACGATGAGACAGATGCAGAACCAACAAATGCGGATCTTACAGAGATCATCCAGGAGCAGCGGTCAGTGATTGAGTCCCTATCCCTTGACTTGGAGAGGGCCAAGTGGAACATGAAGTACCTAGAGCAGAGAAACAAGCAGCTTGAGGACCAACAGACGATCATGGAGCTACGAAACATTCGTGAGCATCGCCAAGCTGCTCAAAGAAGAAGGGTTGAGCTCACATCTTTGGAGCAAGAAATCAATGAGGATCGAGAGGCCAACCTTGAGAGGGTCAACATGCATTTGGAGAGGCTACTGGACAAATCTGACCAGGACCTTGCTCTACTGAGACACATGGCTTTCCGTTACAGGGTGCGAAACATGAGTGCACAGGCCCGGATAAGGAACTTGAAGGCAAAATTGAGGAAAGCAACAAGAAAGGCAAAAAGGGAAAAAGAGCAAGATCGGCTTCGAATCTTGGCTGAGGCTTCCTTGGCCCATCATAACACCCCATAGAGATCCTCCAGCCCAAATTTCAAAAAATTTGGGAAATTTTTGGTCACATGGTAATTTTTTGGGCAAAAAATAGGGATTTTATAGAGCTCCAAATGAGGAATGGCTTGCAGTTTTGGATTCAGCATGGAAAATTACGACTACTGGTGTCCAGGCAAGAAATTTGGGAAAAATCTGAGTCTCCTAAAGGTCAAAAAACACCCAAAAATGGCCTCTCTGCCACTTTTTTGACACACAAAAAGCAGTCTTGGGAGAATGGAGATTTGGAGGGGAAAATGAGCACCATATTTGAAAATTCTAGATGAGTTAGAAAGTAGACAGGACAGGCTTTCTAGCAAGCCCACTTGGGCACACTTTGGACACTTTCAAGTGCCCCAAAATAGGTCCCAAAGTAGTGCGACGTACAGAGAAAATGGCGCGACGCACAAAGGAAAAATTGCCAATTTGCTTCCGTTTCGCGAAATTTCGGTTCGCGACTTCTCCAAATGGGCCCGCTCATCTACACTTCGGTTTTTTGGCACCAAAGGCGGCATTTAAAGTGTTTTTTCTCCATATTGACGTATATCCAAGTGTCGAAGGAAGGCAAACAGTCACCCAAGCCAAATGTCATGTTTGTAGCGTTGCACCTGTAGTTGATGGTTGGCTCTCCATCTCCATTTTGCAATGATTTGAGTAACTCCCCAACCCTTGGGCATTCTATCTCTTCCTCACACATTCTATATATTGTATTCAAGTTATTTGCAAAGGGTTGGTTGGCTTGTAACTTCTGGGAGACTGTGGGAAAGAAACTTTGTTTCTTCACTGTGTATTTTTTACAGAGAATTAATGAAAGGCAACGCCTCTATTTCATGAGATTCTTGTGGTTGTGAGTGTTGCAAATGTGTCTCTTATGTTTTCATATGTATTTCGTTATGTTTCATAATTCGATTCATGTTCATTTCTAGTGAAATTTTCTGAGTGAGATTAGGTAGAATTCAATTTTATTGCTCTGCCTGTGGGAAAATTTCATGTTCAGTGTTATTCTTCTGTTAAAAAGGATTCATGTCACTATGCCCTTTTCACTTTCTTCAACAATCTTTTCATGCCGCGGTACCTCAAACTAAATTGTTACATTTCCTGCCTACCTTGCCTCACAGAATAATCTGTGCCTTTGTATTAAATTCTTTGTTCTTTGTTGAGCACCGGTCCCATAACATCCCAGAAGCTCGGTCATTCATGAAAATTGTTTCCAGAATCCCTATTCACTTACTAGCCTAAGGTAAATATTGCATTGTAAGTCATCTCAGACCATTTTCTATCATCTATTCATTGAGCGTGACTCGGAGAGAGCCCTCTCCTGCTCTGGTAGGGCTAGCTACCATACTGAGCATGGTTTGTGGTTACCCTAATATTTTCCGTCCTTTAGCCTGAGGCAGATTTAGGTGCTAACATAGTGGCAACTCCACTAGGGAGAAACTGAAATCAAATCCCCTTGTTTCATAATAATTCTAAGCTTCTCGATGATGAGCTTAGGATTGGAAAGGCTGAGTAAGTTGGTTGTGTCTTGTGATTTTTCTCAATAGCACGCTGGCTTCGAGACGATATACCAGAGCAAATCCAGACCCAGATCCTCCTCATATTTATGAAAACCCCAATTTGATCCCGAGACGCCTTCGTCAAGAAAGCACCATAACTCCCATTTTCAAATCCCATTCATGTCCCAACATTTTTTATTATCTTTAAGAGCTTGAGTTTGACAAACGGTTCGAGCTATCATTGTTTGAGTCTAAATCCGAAAAGGCTGTTGATTATACTATCCCCAATCCGCAATTTCTTGTAGACCTCGAAACAGAAAGAGCTAATAGGTTAATTGATAATTACATTGCAACACAGCCCCAAACTCCAGTTGCAAGCCCCTTGCAAACTGTGCACACTCCTCCAACACCTCCAAGGCCAAATCCACCGAGAATGATGGCTGCCCATTTCACACCCCTTGTTCTGCCCCAAGTTCTAGATGACATGCCAACGGATTATCAAAGTAAAATCATGTTTTTTGATGGCACTCCTAACAATATTATTTCTCAGCAACATGTAGACAAAATGGCAGACTTCTATGAACTTCATGAGATCGATGCGGAGAATGTGGCAATGAGGCTCTTTGTACAGACATTTGCAAGTGACATGAGGAAATGGTTCAGAGGTTTGCTGGCAGAAAGTATCACTACCTTGGCTGAACTACAAAGATAATTTTTGAACTGGTGGGAAGTGAAAAAGAATCCCCTTCAAATTCTGGCCGAATATGAACAAATCAAACAGAATGCTGGTGAGTTGGTCCAAGACTATTGTGTTAGATTTAATGCAGTCTATAACGAAATTCCAGATCATCTAAAGCCACCTGTGGGACTAGAAATGATGAAGTTTCCAGATGGTTTTGATGCTGACATGGGATACCAATTAAGAGAGAGAGAACCGGCCACAATGGAAGATATGCAGAAAATCGCGGTCAGTGTTGAAGCAAATCTGCTGTCCAAAAGAGCTAGAGCGAAAGCGGAAAAGAAAATCACTGTAAAAGAAGAGTCTTCTTCAATGGATCAACTACTAAAAACGGTAGAGCAGATGCTTGAAAGGGTAAAACTTGACAAGCCTGAGCCACAAGTTAGGAATCCTAACTTCTGTGGCCAGCAGCAGCCACAATATAGAATAAGATAGAGAGATCAGCGAACTCAAGAGCAGACAGCACAACAGCCGGTACAAACACCTTTGCAGCAGAATTTTGTGCATGGACCGGAGTTAGATGAGGACGGGAATGTAATAGGCGAAGAAAAACACCTATTTACCCCAGATGAGCTGCCTACTTACATTACCGAAGAAGAAGAATGTGCAGTGAATTCAGCTGCACACCAAGACACAGATTTTATTCTAGCTAGCGACACTGTTTTGGAAGAAGAATCAGAAGAATATCAAAGGGGATATATGAATGCTTTGTTCACACAACAACGACGATATTCACTTAGAAACAAAGATGTGCTGGCCAAACCAATTCAGAAAAAGAAGGAGGTTGAAGCAGAAAAAAATGATTCATCAACTACACAAAGAAAAGGAAAGGAGGCGGTTGGTCCGGAGAGTAGCAAATCAAAATTAGCAGAACAATCACAGTAGCAAGCCATATCAAAGGAAAAGGAAAAGAAAGAGATCCCAGTCAAAGAGGTAGAAAAGACTCTCACTTTTAGCTTAGAGAATGAGATTTCTAAGTTAAAGGTATCCATCCCCTTGACTGAAATAATGAAGAACAACAGTTATAGAGGACAGATTTCTAAAATGTTGAATTTGGACCCAATGTCCGACATGGTAAATGTAGAAGATGATCAGCCTGAAATTATTTTTGGACCAGCATCGAATGGTGAGTCTCCTGATAGTGATGTGCCACCCTTCTATATCAGTTTATGATTGCATGATTTTGTGTTACACAATGCCATGTTCGATTTCGGAGCTTCTCACAACCTCATGCCCAAGGCTATCATGGATAAGCTTGGTCTGGAAATCACCCGACAATATCATGATCTCTATTCATTCGATTCCAGCAAAGTAAGATGTATAGGACTCATCAAAGACTTGGTTGTGAGTTTGGATCAGCTTCCTATGAAAAATGTTTTGATGGATGTGGTGGTAGCAGATATTCCTCCAAGGTTTTGCATGCTTCTTTCCAGGTCTTGGGTAGCGAAATTGAAAGGGACACTACAGATATATTTCTCCTATGCAACAATCCCGGTGTTTTGACAAATGAGGAAGTTTGTTGTATCTAGAGATGTCATTTTTCTTGAATCATCCAAATCTGATAATGTTGTTGAGCGGCAACTTGATCGCTTGGATAGATTCGCAAAAACGAAATCATTTCAAGGATTTGATAATCAGATTCCACATCTTGAAGGGGGGATTCCAATTATAGATCAACATGTGGAATCTTCTTCTGAAGAACACTCTCCCCTGAATGAAACTCCAACAACGGATGATGCTTTAAGTGATGTAATTGATAGAATTGGGAGACTCAATCTTGATTCAGTCCCAACTCAATCAACAGAGCAGCCTGGACCATCTCAGAAAGGTCCCCCAAAGTGGCTGACAAAGACACTTGAAAGTGTTCATCCTGATGAAATTGGAAAAACAGGGACCAGAAATTCAAACCGACAAAATGGAGGTGATGTAGATGACTCTAATTCACCTATTGATATGGATGTTTTTTATGATTGTGAATTGAACTTGTCTACAGATTTTGAACCAACTTCCTTTAAGGAAGCTGCTTCTCATGATGAATGGAAAGAAGCGATGAAAAAGGAGTATGATGCCCTCATAAAGAACGACACTTGGAAGTTGGTTGATCCTCCATTTGGAACCAAACCAATTGGCTACAAGTGGGTCTACAAGAACAAGTACAAAGCTGATGGCTCACTTGACAAGCAAAAATCTAGGCTTGTGGCAAAAGGTTTTGCACAGAAAGAAGGGGTCGATTATGAGGAGACTTTTGTCCCCACAGCAAAATAGGCCACCATCCGGACACTCTTTGCACTAGCAGCTCAGAACGGTTGGAAAGTCCATCAAATGGATGTAAAAACTGCTTTCTTGAATGGAGATCTAAAAGAGAATGTTTTAATGTCCCAGCCTGA
This sequence comes from Pinus tabuliformis, assembly GCA_031772625.1. Lineage (NCBI taxonomy): Eukaryota > Viridiplantae > Streptophyta > Pinopsida > Pinales > Pinaceae > Pinus > Pinus tabuliformis. The sequence continues at coordinate 647,988,030 of CM062809.1, forward strand.
AGGATTTGCTGTGAAAGTACATGAACATAAAGTATGCAAACTTGTGAAGTCCATGTATGGGCTCAAACAAGCACCGCGAGCCTGGTATGAAAAACTAACTGAGCATCTTCTAAAACTCAACTTCAATCATTTTGATCTTGATGATGCAACTTTATTTGTCAAGAAAGTTGGAAAAACAATTGTATATCTTGTGGTATATGTAGATGATCTTTTAATGACAGGGAAAAATGAAAGCTATATTTCATCCATAAAGAAGGAATTGGGGAAAAGTTTTGAAATGACTGATTTGGGCTATGTTCATTACTATCTTGGCATTGAAGTAACCCAACATCCAAAGTCCATATTTCTTTCTCAAAAGAAATACATTGGAGATTTGTTAAACATATTTGGCATGACAAAGTGCAATCCTCTTACTACTCCAATGGAACAAAACTTAAAGCTCACATCTATTGAAGGAAAGGAATTTGAGGATGCAACAAAGTATAGACAACTTGTAGGAAGTCTCAACTACCTTACTACTACCAGACCAGACATTTCATTTGCTGTTGGAATCCTCTCTAGGTTTATGCAAAAGCCTTGTGAGGGACATTGGTCTACTGCAAAAAGAGTTCTAAAGTACTTGAAGGGAACTCAAGACTTTGGAATCAAGTACACACAGGTGGGTGACTTCAGTTTGATCGGATACTCTGATTCAGACTTCGATGGAGACAAAGAAACTGGGGTATCTACTTCAGGATATGCTATGACTCTTGGATCAAGTGCTGTCTCCTGGAGATCCCGCAAAAAATCAGTTCCAGCAGATTCCACAACAGAAGCATAATACGTGGCAGCAGCTGAAGCAACAAAAGAAATTGTGTGGTTCAGGAAAATTCTTGAAGATTTGCAGGTAAAACAAGTACAATCAACTCCACTCATGATTGACAACACCTCTACAATAAAGTTGGCCAAGAACCCAAAGTTCCATGATCGAACAAAGCACATCAATACTAAATATCATCTAATCCGACATCATGTTGAGGCCAAAACAATCCATCTCCATCATTGTTCCACAAATGAGCAAATTGTAGACATCTTCACCAAAGCGGTTGGAAGAGAAAAGTTTGAAAGATTTAGAACGATGCTTGGACTCACCAACATCCCTTCAGATTAAGGGGGGGAATGTTGACACCTAATCCTCGCGATTGGGTGAATTTATGTAAATAGGTAAATTAGGAATGTGAACAGTCATTAGGAGATGAACTGAGCAGTCACACCCTTTGTATATAACAATAGCATACCTAATGAAATATATCGAATCAGTTTTACTGCCTATTGGAGTTACTGCCTGTCCTGACAGGAACAAAAAATGAAATATATGATCACAAGCAAGGAGAAACCTATAAATCATCCTATTAACTATGTACATACATATTTAGAGTCTTTTGTTTTGTTTTCAGATAGTTTAAATGATATAGATAGTCAGATAGTAGAAGCAGATGACATTCCGGAAATAACAGAAAATTTCAAAGAAATTTTGAAGAAAGAAGGACAAGAAAAGCAGCAAAATGTTGGGCAATCAGCTGAAAGTAATGGACAACAAGCAAACAAGGCATGGAAAACAGATTTCCAGCACTTACAAGAGGAGGAAGAAGGCTTGTGGACCATGGATTTCGATGGAGCAGTAGGAAATGATGGCGCTGGAATTGGAATTTGGGTACGCAGTCCTTTCTCCACCCCAAACAAAGTTCCTAGCAGCGTGAGGGTTTGCTCTTACAAGCTGGCCTTTGAGCGTTCAAACAATGAAGTTGAGTATGAAGCTATGATTGCTGGCCTGAAGATTCTTAGAAAGCTGAATGCAAAAAGGATTTCGGTATATGGCGACTCTGAATTGGTAATAAAGCAGGTTAGAGGTGAGTATCAAGAAAAACATCCTAGGATGCGAGCCTATCATAATGCAGTTTTAGACATCTTGAAGTTATTTTCAGAATACACCTGGACATGTGTGCCTCGTATACAAAATAGTATTGTTGATGCTCTTACCAAGGCAGCAAGTAGTTTGAAGATCCCCATGAACTCCAGCAATAAATTTGAAATCCATGTCAAGCATCGTCCAACCATTCCAGAAAATCAGCGATATTGGCAAGTGTTTCGAGATGATGAGGAGATTAAGGATTTTCTGCTAAACAAAAGGAAGTTCAAAGAAACCTCTATTGACGTAGAAAATGACGATGGCAAAGGGAATGGTACAGATGAAGTGCAGATCAATGAAATGGATGTATTGCAGCTGAAGAATAACATCATTCCTAAAGGCTTGATACCTCTAGAGGAAAATTTTGATCAGGATGATGTAGCTTACAAACCAACATTGCAGCCAACAGAGAAGGGTGTAGAAGAGGTCAACATCGGTACAGCTGCCAATCCAAAGTTGGTAAAATTTTCTAAAGCATTACCGCCAAAGATCAAGGACAAATACATCAGTTTGATGGCTTCATTTGCAGATGTGTTTGCTTGGTACTATTCTAATTTAAAGACTTATGATACCAATATTATTCAGCACACAATACCCATCAAGCCCAATCAAAAACCATTTAGACAAAAGCTGAGAAGAATAAATCAAAGTTGCTGCCATCTATCGAAAAGGAGGTAAACAGGCTGTAAAAGTCAGGTATCATTGTGCCCATCAGATTTTCAGATTGGATCTCTAACTTAGTGCACGTATGAAAGAATACCGGTGAGATCCTCTTGTGCATTGATTTCAGAAATCTAAATAAAGTCTCATTGAAGGACATCTATCCACTGCCCAAGATGGACCATATACTTTAGCGAGTAGTGGGGGAATCTCATATGTCACTGCTTGATGGTTATTCTGAATATAACCAAATTTCTATCCATGAGGATGATCGAGACAAGACGACATTCACCACTCCATGGGGAACCTTTCATTATGCTAAAATGCCTTTTGGTTTAAAGAATGCAGGTGCCACATTTCAGCGTGCAATGGACTTGGCTTTTACAAATGAGAAGGATGTGTTTTGGTGGTGTACCTGGATGATTTGACGATATTTTCCAAATCTGATGAAGAGCACATGCATCACCTAAAAATTGTTTTTCAAAAGTGCAGAAAATATGGTATATCGCTGAATCCTAAGAAGAGCTTGTTCGCCATGGAGGAAGGCAAATTACTTGGGCAGATCATTTCAAAGGATGGCATTCGTATTGACCCAGCACGTGTGCAAGCAATTCAGCAAATCGATCTGCCTAGGAACAAAAAGGAGATACAATCATTCAATGGTAAGATGAATTTTCTGCGTCGCTTTGTGCCTAATCTTGCAGAACACTTAAGAGAAATGACCAACATGCTTAAGAAGGACAGCTAGGTGAAATGGATAGAGGAGGCTGTAAAATCTTTCAACTTGGTCAAATTGGCCCTTTCTCCAGCTCCAGTTCTAGTCAGCCTGGACTACACTCCAGTTCTAGTCAAATTGGCACTACCATTGTTGGAATGGGCCTCAAAACGGCTCCGGAAGTTCAGGACCCGAAAAACCGCTAAAAATAGTAAGTTGTGCTACAATTAAGGAAATTGAAGATGCTGAGAAGAACAATGGTGGGGGTCCAAGTGGACTTGGCAGGTGGCCACCAATATCCACCTGGATCACCGACATGACTAGAAACAAAGCGAGAACACTTAAATTGAAGGCTGCCAAGTTTTTCATTTTGAATTCTACACTGTATTGGAAGGTTCCCGGTGGCATTTTGTTAAATTGTTTGGTGGAAGAGGAGGCAAAGAAATTCATGGAGGATTTCCACGGAGGAGAGTGTGGTGGTCACCTTTTTTGGAAGTCAACAGCGAACAAAATTTTGAGAGCAGGGTACTAGCCTACTTTGTTTGTTGATGTGTATAAGATGGTCAAGCGCTGTCATAAATGTCAGATTTTCGAAGGAAAATAGAAATTATAGCCTTTGCCACTTAAGCCTATTGAGGTGAGCGCTCCTTTCCAGCAGTGGGGGTTGGATTTCATTGGGGAAATTCATCCTGCCTCTTCCGGACAGCATAGATGGATCCTTACAGCGACAGACTATTTCACAAAATGGATTGAGGCAGCTCCCACCAGACAAGCTACAGACACGGTAATCATTTCATTTCTCGAAAATAACATCTTGTCTCACTTTGGTTGTCCAAACAAATTAATCATCGATAATGTAGCAGCTTTCAAATCGAAAAGGATGGTAGAATTTTGTCATAAATATCACATCATTTTGGGTCATTCAACTGCCTATCATCCGCAAGGCAATGGATTGGCGGAATCTTCAAATAAATCATTGGTCAACATCATCAAGAAGCTACTGGAAATAAATAAAAAGAGTTGGAATAAGAGGTTGGTCCATGCGCTTTGGGCAGATCGGATCAGTCAGAAAAAGTCCATTGGTATGTCACCATTTGAGCTTGTTTATGCAGTTGACACAGTATTTCCGTGCCTCTCTTGCTACCCCGGTGGTCAGACTTCTTCAAGAGGCCAGTAGTGAAGAAGATCCCATGCAGAGAAGGTTGAATCAAATGGTCCACTTGCAGCAAACAAGAGAAGAGGTTTTCAAGAACACATCCAAGTTGCAGGAGAAGATAAAGAAAATCTATGACAGAAAAGAAAAGGCAGATAAATTTACTGGATGATGTGGTGCTGAAGTGGGATGCAAGGAATGAAGAGAAAGGTAAGCACGGAAAGTTCGAAAATCTTTGGAAAGGTCCTTTCAAGATTGCAGCATATAGGGGTCAGAATGCCTTTCTTCTGAAGGAAATGAACGGGGAATATTATCTAGGAGGGTCGATCAATGGTCGGTTGCTCAAGCGATACCACTGTTGATTTAGTAACACTGCTTCCACTGTCATTGTAAATACCATTTTTATTTCATTTTGGTTTCAGTCTGTAAAGTTAGTTTTTGAGTTATATAAATGTCAAGTTTGAGTCAATTTCTTGGTCATTTTAGTTTCATAAATAAGTCAGAGTCCTGTGCTTTCTATCGAAATGATGACTCCATAGCCCAATGGACAAAAGGCACTATCTATCTCCTCTAGAGATCTACTGTTCTTGGCATCCCCAAGGAGCTACCATCCCCCATTGGAGCCAATGTTAGAGTCAGTCTGGTCAACCCTCCGTCAGAGATCAAAACTCTTTATGCATTTCATGTTCAGGTGTCCCGCCCCATTCACTCAGCTGCATTTCGCTAGGGGAATGCCATGATCTGATGGAGAAAGTCATGCTAATCATTTCCCCTCATGTCTGGCTCCTGCTGGCTTAGGTATTTTGTCAATAATCACCAAAGTCCATGACAATCAAGGTCTGGTCCTTTAAATGACAAAAGTCATTTTCTATGTTTAGGTCTAGGAATTCATCAGTTTGGTCTTTGAAACATGTACAATAAAGCCATGCAGGCCAGAGGGAGGCCCTTACACAGCTATGGTTCAGAGAGCTTCATCGTCATGTGGATAGACTTCGACCCTTCTTCAAAACTCTGTTTTGAAGAAAAGTCAAACAATGTCATTTATGACAAAATTTTCCAAAAATTTTCCAGTTGACTTTTTTAGATGCAGTCATGGTTTCCATGGCCAAATTTCCTGTCATACAGTCCCTGCAAAGATGTGCTGAAAATTTCATCATTTGAGCCAAAATTTCAAAGAGAAAGTGAAAATCAGTGTGTTTTAAAGTCAGTGAAAAAGTGCAAAACACAACATTAGAAAAATGGGTTTTCAAGGAAGCAAAAATTAAACCCATCTCTTCCAAGGCTATATATACATGTTTTTATCCAAATCAAGGGCATTGTGCTATTACAAGCCTTGGAGAGATGTTGCAAAGGTGTGAGTATGAGATTGTGAGTGTTTGAGTGAGTTGGAGGTGGTTTTAGAGGGCGCGGCGCATATACCCAGGAGTGCGGCGCACACAGAGGGCGTGGCGCACATGCAACCTGCCCGCGGTTGAAATCTTTCATAGGCGCAGTGCACTAGGCTTTGCGTGCGGTGCACACAGACCAGGGGACGAAAAACATTGCCAAATCACTCCAAATTTTGGTGAATGCTATCAAATCAAGAGGTAGGCCTTGCGACATCACCTGTTCATCAAATGTTATCAATGATATGGTGTTGATAGAGATGTTTGAATGTCACCAAAATGCATAAGGTCCACCATAAGAAATCACCAAGAAAATGATGGTTAGGGTTGTTAAAATGTGTTGTTAGTGCCAAGGTTTCACTCCACTCAACTTTTCCCCTCACCTATCATTTTTCCCATCTCCCCTTTATCATTTTTCCTAAAACCCCTGCCCTAAATTACTACCAAACCCTCTCCCTATCCCTCCACTATTCAGTCAACACAAGATCCCAAATCCTACCCCATCAACACAATACCCAAAGTCCTCCCAAGTCCCTAACAAATTCTCCCTATAACCCTCGTTCCCATTTCATCATTCCCCTCCTAATACTCCCTGTTTAAATTGTCCCCTTGGTGGCAGATTGTCAAAGAAACTATCAGCTTCATTTAAATCAAAGGGCAGCCTAAAATTCAGTGTACAAATAGCAGTCATGGCCTCCTCGGTTTCATCAGAATATGAGGAGGAGACCCATAGTGACACAACTTCAAGAGAAAGGGCCCACAGGAGACATCACTGTAGTGGCAGACATCTTAGAGATGAGCCAAACACCCTCACCGAGTTGCAGGCATGCCCTCTTGCTATGTCTTGTTTCCATCACTTAGCATGCTTTGAATTTTGTCAGAGGGTGGCAAATGTCCAAGTTCATCATGAGTTGGCCCATCTTTTTGCACTTCACATACATGGAGGACAGTCTATCTTGGCTGGGGTCACTTTCACGTTGACACTCGAAACCATATCAGTGGCAACCAAGAATAATTTTAGGGGCGAATGTTCGCCCTTTGGCGAAATTAAGGGGTTTTAAATTTTTAGTGGGCGAATATTTTGTATGATAATACATTTTTACAAATCACCTCAAATAGCCCACCTTATTTTAAGGGAGAGGGTAAAAAAGGTAAATTTAGCCCTTGAAATTAGGACTTACAACTTTCCATTCGCCCATTTTCAAGAATACGTTTTATTTAAGTGAATCCATTCGCCCATTTTCAAGAAAAGGTTTTATTTAAGTGAATCCTATGGGCCAAATACCATATTTATAAAAGAGGTATGGTAAATTAATAAAAATATAAATAAATGAGAGGTATGGTAAATAAATAAAACATTTTTTATATTTACTCCATAAGTCACCTTATATACATGTAAGGGTGTAAACAAATAAAAATATAAGTAAAGTGGAGGTATGGTAAATAAATAAAACGTCTTTTTATACTTCCTCAAAAGGTATGGTAAATAAATAAAAATATTAATAAACGAGAGGTATGGTAAACAAATAAAACATTTTTTTATATTTACTCCATAAGTCACCTTATATTTACAAACACTCAAAAAATGGGTTATATTTAGGTGAAACCTATGGCCAAAATACTATGGGACAAATACCATGGACTAGATTGTTATTAATACCATGCAAAAAACCATTATTAACCCTAATATTAGAATTAATAAAAATAAATATGGCACATGGTATTGACCCATGGTATTCACCAAAATGGCACATGGTATTGACCCATGGTATTCACCTGGAATGTAGCCTATTTAAATGGGGTAATTAAACCAGCATGTAGCCTATGCTAAGATTCACTAGGACTTTACAAAGTTTTATTATTTAGTGAAAGAATCGCCAAGATCTTACAAGATTTTATAATTGAGTAAAATATTCGCCATGCCTGATGAGAGATTCGCCAAAAAATTATACATACATATTATATTATTGATAAAATCGCCTTCCATTTTTCCTATATACCATGGAGATTCGCCCATTTATTATATTTATAAATTTATGGGGGGTTCTTAAAATTTTCCCTAGTGGCAAGAGGCATACCAAACATTGGAGAGCAGTGGCATAAGAAGAAGAAGGTGGAGAGGCATCATTATGAGCCTTACATTAAGGACAGCTGTTTGAGCCATCTCACGAGAGTTTTTCCATTCAGATTTTTGAGAGATGAGTATGCTCCGCTCATGAAATTGATCATGAAGTACTTTAGTTGTGAGGGGAGGTTTTCTCGCCTTTATGCCTATCACATCAGGCTGCTCATACACTTTACCAGGGTGCAGATGATGAACCTCCCATTTTTCATCTGGGGGAACATAGAGAGGATGAGAAATTTCATGCAGCACAAGACCCCTCGACAGCAGCTCAACAGTGTTTATCACTTTGCCCTTATCCGGATTTTGGTGGACCATCAGTTGGGATTGCAGGGTATTGCTTGGGAGGACTTCATCTCCTGTGACTTCTTCAACGCTCCATAGGTGGTATCAGAGGTAGATCATGAGATAGGGGGCTGATCTCATCAGTATGAAAGACATGAGACTGCTACTATGCCAGTATACATCACCTATCAGAGAGGCAGTAGACCCTTATTTGCAGCAACAAAACGAGTGTTATCTCCACCCGGGGTGGAAGGGGCCTCACTTCTGACATCAGCATCATAGGAGCAGGGCAAGGGTAAGGAGCCAGTGCAGGAGGAAGGGCCATTAGGTGAGCGAGAGACCGAATTGTTTCTCCTCCATGACAATGAGACAGATGCAGAACCAACAAATGTGGAGCTTACATAGATCATCCAGGAGCAGCGCTCGGTGATTGAGTCCTTATCCCTTGACTTGGAGAGGGCCAAGTGGAACATGAAGTACCTAGAGCAGAGAAACAAGCAGCTTGAGGACCAACAGACGATCATGGAGCTGCGAAACATTCTTGAGCATCGCCAAGCTGCTCAAAGAAGAAGGGTTGAGCTCACATCTTTGGAGCAAGAAATCAATGAGGATCGGGAGGCCAACCTTGAGAGGGTCAAGATGCATTTGGAGAGGCTGCTAGACAAAGCTGACCAGGACCTTGCTTTACTAAGACACATGGCTTTCCGTTACAGGGTGCGAAACATGAGTGCACAGGCCCAGATAAGGAACTTGAAGGCAAAATTGAGGAAAGCAACAAGAAAGGAAAAAATGGCAAAAGAGTATGATCGGCTTCGAATCTCGGCTGAGGCTTCCTTGGCCCATCATAACACCCCATAGAGATCCTCCAGCCCAAATTTCAAAAAATTTGGGAAATTTTTGGTCACATGGTAATTTTTTGGGCAAAAAACAGGGATTTTCTCCCTGTGCGTCGTATCACTGGCACGACGCTAAAATTATAGAGCTCCAAATGAGGAATGGCTTACAGTTTTGGATTCAACATGGAAAATTACGACTACTGGTGTCTGGGCAAGAAATTTGGGCAAAATATGAGTCTCCTAAAGGTCAAAAAACACCCAAAAATGGCCTCTCTGCCACTTTTTTGACACACAAAAAGCAGTCTTGGGATAATGGAGATTTGGAGGGGCAAATGAGCACCAAATTTGAAAATTCCAGTTGGGTTAGAAAGTAGACAAGATAGGATTTCCAGCAAGCCCACTTGGGCACATTGTGGAAACCTGCAAGTGCCCCAAAGCAGGTCCCAAATTAGCGCGACGCACAGAGAAAATGGCGCGGCGCACAGAGGAAAAATTGCCAATTTGCTTCCGTTTCGTGAAATTTTGGTTCGCGACTTCTCCAATTGGGACCGCTCATCTACACTTCGGTTTTTTGGCACCAAAGGCGACATTTAAAGTGTTTTTTCTCCAGAATGGCTTCTATCCAAGTGGCGAAGGATGGCAAACGGTCACCCAAGCCAAATGTCATGTTTGTAGCGCTGCACCTGTAGCTGATGGTTGGCTCTCCATCTCCATTTTGCGATGATTCGAGTAACTCCACAACCCTTGGGCGTTCTATCTCTTCCTCACACATTATATATATTGTTTGCAAGTTATTTGCAAAGGGTTGGTTGGCTTGTAACTTCTGGGAGACTGTGGGAAAGAAATTTTGTTTCTTCACTGTGTATTTTTGACAGAGAATTAATGAAAGGAAGCGGCTCTGTTTCATGAGATTCTTGTGGTTGTGAGTGTAGAAAATGTGTCTCTCATGTTTTCATATGTATTTCGTTATGTTTCATAATTCAATTCATGTTCATTTCTAGTGAAATTTTCTGAGTGAGATTAGGTAGAATTCAATTTTATTGCTCTTCCTGTGGGAAAATTTCATGTTCAGTGTTATTCTTCTGTTGAAAAGGATTCATGTCACTATGCCCTTTTCACTTTCTTCAGCAATATTTTCATGCTATGATACCTCAAACTAAATTGTCACATTTGCCACCTACCTTGCCTCACGGAATAATCTGTGCCTTTGTATTAGATTCTCTGTTCTTTGCTGAGCGCCGGTCCCATAACATCCCAGAAGCTCGATCATTCATGAAAATTGTTTCCAGAATCCATATTCACTTACTAGCCTAAGGTAAATATTGCATTGTAAGTCATCTCAGACCATTTTCGATCATCTATTCACTGATCATGACTAGGAGAGAGCCCTCTCCTGCTCTGGTAGGGCTAGCTACCAAACTGAGCGTGGTTTGTGGTTACCCTAATTTTTTCCGTCCTTCAGCCTGAGGCAGATTTAGGTGCTAACACATTCTTATATTAGTTTTCAAGATTGTATGTTGTGATTGTGTTTGCCTTTCGTTTGTGTAGGAATTGATTTGGAGCTGGCTTAGAAGGAGTTCTTCTTGGCTACATTGCGATCTCCAAACAAATCTAGAAGGAGACTTGAAGTAATCCTCTTTCCATACTTTGTTAAACTGATATTTGATAGATGAACATGTGTATAACTTGGTATATTCTGCAGATAATGTTACAGTCTGTCGAAGGTCCCAGGAAGGCCTTTGAGGGTAGTTTTCATTCTCCATACACTGTGCATTTTACCCCATAGCAATGTCGCCATGTGAAACTTGATGTTTTTATTGTGGAATATATCATTGTGAGTGTATGAATGGTTACATGTTGATTTATGTCTCTTACATCTATCATCATGGTATGCTTTGTTACATTCTCTTATGTTTGGTTACATTATTATATGCTTGCTTGCATGTATCATTCTTGTAGGTTTGGTTTCAAGTGTTGTTATTTTATGCTTGTTCATATGTGTTTATGCATGTGTGTAGTTGGTTGTGTATTTCTTATGCATGTCCATGTTTGCATGTGGTCAAGTGTACAATGATGTAGTAGTTGCTATCATGCATTAGGTCGTATTATGTGTTTTTGTTAAGGTCATGCATTAATGAGTGTACCCTAGCTAGAATGATGGTTTCATGGTCATATGCTTATGTGTTATGTTTCTATATGTTGTCATCATTATGTTATACATGTATCATGCTGAGTTGTTGATATTACAAGCAAGGTATCCTCCCTGAGATATGCTAAGGTACATTGGTTTATTGTGATTTTGTTTAGCTGACATGATATAACTTGTAGGACGAAATATCAAATGGCTAGTAAGATGGTTGACTACAAAGACTCTCCCTATGAATTAGAAGAGAAGTATGGTGTTTGGAACTCTTCCAATTTGGCAGTTACACTGAGAAGCTTAAAGGAATAAATAAGGAGTGTAGGACAGATAACGACAGAATCATGCAGGCACAGGAGAAGCTAGTAGAGGTAAATGTAGTGATACTTCAGATCTTGTTAGATTTGCAGTGACAAGGGACACTTTAGATCAACCATAAGTAGGATAATAAAACTAATGGGGCATATGGTAGTAGATCGCATGGTGATCACAGGTCAGATAGTGATGACATGGTCAAAGATGGTAGATTATTGGGCACTCCAGATAAGAGAAGGGATAGACACAAGTACCATTCTAGATCTGGTTCTGACAAGTATGATGATCGATATCATTATCATGATCACAGGAGGAGTGATAGGGGGTAATTGTCATATGAGTTTAAAGGAGAAAAGCCACCAAAATTTGATGGAGAGATGAAGAAATCATAGGATTTAGAGGCATGGCTACTTGGCATGAGGAAGTTCTTTAGGTTGCATGATCATTCTGATAACATGAAAGCCAAAGTAGCTACATTCAGTCACAATGGTAAAGAAGACATTTGATGGGAAGATGTGAAGAATGTTATAGGTATACGTGAAGAAGATTTGACTTGGAGTGAGTTTTTGTGGCTATTCAAGAAGAATACCTATTAGAGATATAATTTGATGACATGAAAGATGAATTTTATGAGCTAAATATGGGGTCCATGACAAATGATGAGTACCCTAGCAGGTTCTTGGAGTTACTGAGGCATGTGCCTTACCTCAAGGAGGAGAAGGCCAAGAATTAGAGGTTCACTAGTGTGTTACCAATGGCATTCAAGGATAGGATTGAGTTTGATGAGCCTAGATCATTGGAGGAGGCCATTTGAAAGCTGAAGCATTGCTATGAACAATCGAAGTGCAGATGTGAGGCTAAGCTAGACTAGAAAGGAAATGCAAAGAATGGAAAATGGGACAAGAAGTGAGTAAGACCGCAAGATTTATGTAATAAGGAGAATGTTGCACCACCTAAGAGGTTCAATGCACATTAAGAGGGCAGGGACAACGATTTGAGGAGAAAAATAGGGGTGAAAACTAGAAGCTTATAGAGTGTTGGACTTCTTGAAAAGATCATCATAGGAGATATTTATGGTAGAATCAGGGTGGTAGGCCTCAGATATATAGTGCACAGAATGCATAGACTATTGGGGATGTTGGTCAGAGTGTTCCTTGTATTTATCCAACATTGGATAACAAACAGGAAAACCAACAGGATTGTATCATTGAGATGGACGGTAAGCTTTGTGATCAAGTTATTTCTATTTTGATTGACCCTGGATCTAATTATAGCTATGTTATTCCTTAATTGGTGGACAAGTGTGGTTTGAGTAAGGAATTGAATGCAAAGTCTTGGTTAGTGTAGTTGGATAGAGGTACAAATAAGTGTGTTCATCATTTAATAAGAGTTTGTGCATTTGATTTGAATGGTATGCCTACCACAACACATTTGAAAGTATTACCATTGGGATCATACTATATGTTGTTGGGCATGAATTGGTTAGATATTCATAGAACCAAGGTGGATTGTATTGGCAAATCCATTGAGTGTGTGGATGAAAATTGAGAACCAATAGTCTTATAGGGAAAGAATATAATTCACCTTTGGCATGTGAGAGAAGGGTCGGCGACTTAAAATCGTGCAATGGGAGATGAGAAAGCCACATTAGTTAGCATGGCAAAAACTATGAAATAAAAGCGTAGCCACGGGAAAGGGTGCAAGCTATTCATAGTGCACATTTCTAGTGATAAGGGTAAGGAAGTTGAGGATGCAGATGTGTTGAGAAGGTACCCAAATTTATAGCAATTCAAGGATGTATTTCCTTAGGACACTATAGATTTGCCACCTCATAGGGAGGTAGAATTTTCTATTGAGTTGGTTCCAGGGGAAGCTCTAACACCAAAAGAATGTTACAAGATGAGCACACCTAAGTTGGTTGAGTTAAAGCTACACTTGAAGGAAATTTTGTACGAAGGATACATTATGCCATGTGTGTCACCATGGGGTGCACTGGTATTGTTTCTGAAGAAGAAATATGGTACTCTTAGATTATGCATTGACTACAGGCAATTGAACAAACTGACCATTAAGAACATGTATTTGTTGCCAAGGATTGATGACTTGTTTGATTAGTTGAAGGGAGCAATAGTGTTCTCAAAGATTGATCTGAGATCTAGATATCATTAGGAACACATCAAAGAGGAAGATATTTACAAGACAACTTTCCGGACCAGGTATGGGCATTATGAGTTTTTTGTAGTTCTATTCGTTTTGACTAATGTCCTGACTACATTTTGTTGGCATTTTGGCATAGGTGTGGTGCTACGGTACAGGTGTTGTCCTTGATGGAAACTCTCTTTAATGACAGATCTCAGTCCAGACTACAAGAATGAAGAGAAAAATCATATACCCAGGTTCATTAAGCCCAAGTTGCGTATACACGCTGGTATGCTATACACTAAGTCGCGGATACGCAGGCTCGCTATATACGAAGTCGCGTATACACGCAGTTTCATGAACAGAAAAGAGCATACATGTCGAGAAGCATCCCTTTGGTCCGTAGTAGTTAGTCCTCGGTACTTGAGCCTATGTTTTTGACCAAGGTATCTTGACAGACGTGTTGATCCCTAGTTTTGAAGTTGATGGTATTGTGTTACTATGGTTTTGGACCGTGGCATTGTGAAGGGCCTAAGGCTATATAAGGAGAAGAAGATCATTAGGCAAGTGAACTGAAAAATTCTTGAATATCTGATAAAGAAAGAGATCTAGTATGCAGGTTCTGGGTTGCTTGATCTAAGCTAAGGAGAGATCACACCGGTTGATGGAAGACTAGATCTAAGGATAGATCGGGATCAAATGGTTTGAAATAAACTATCGGTATATGGTTGATTATGCATATTTTTAGATCTGCATACTGACGCAATGTTATGTTCTGAGTATGACTGATGTCTGGTACAGTTGCAAGTTATGAGAAATTATTTTTAGATCTGTACGCAGGTTGTCTTTGGTAAAAGCGCGTGTATACGCGGGTTGGTTTCATTGAAGTAGCGTATACCTTTTGAAGCTTAATTTTTTTGGGGGTTGCAGTTGGGTCTGACTGTTATTGCAGAGTTCTGTAGTCTGCTCTGTGTTCTGGTGACTGGGTATTGACAGGGTTTCAGTGGTTCAGTGATTCAAATATTGATGATGCTAGTATTGGTTGTTTTGTGCTTCAATGATCTGTTATGGAAATTGATGAATTGTGGTCTTCAGATTGCAATGTTGTGCTTCAGGAATATCCAGTCTAAAAATGTATGAAAAGTGGTACCTGAAGGAAAGAAGATTGTAGGCCAGCACCTACGTACTAGTATCTTAGCTAGTACAAGAGCAAAGGGGATTGGAGCTCCCTTCCAGGAGAGTCTGGAAAACGAGAGAAGGTTGTAGCCTTCTGCAGGTTGTAGCCTGCGTACTGGTATAAGGCTGCACCAGTACAAAAGATTGTAAACTGAAGTTTCTTATTAAAGAAAGATAGAGACGACTTGCAGCAGGTGGTTTTCACCCACATTGGGTTTCCACCTTATATCATGGTGTTCATGTGTGTGGCTTTTGTGTGATGATCTGTTCTGTTATACTGCATCTGTTTACTATTAATATGGTTAATAATGTCCTGATGCATTTACTGAAGATAACCTAACTGAATCATAAGATTTCTGGTTATACGCTGGTTGCTTTAGACACAGTAGCATGTACACGCTGGTTCACTTAACTGAAGTAGAGTATATGTTTCTGAGTATGAAATTGAAAAAATTTTATTGACTGATAATACTGATTCAGCCCCCCTCTCAATATTATTTCCAACAATTAGTATCAGAGCAGGTCCTTCAGAGAAGCTTGATCGCTTGAAGGTAGATCGTTCATCATGAGCAACTACGAGAGAGAAGCATCAATCAGGCCACCGGTTTTTGATGGGACAAACTTCAATTATTGGAAGGTAAGAGTTACTGCCTATCTTCAATCTCTTGGTATAGAAGTTTGGGACATCGTAGAGACAGGCTACACTTTTCCTTCAGCTACTCCTACAGATTTAGCCGAGAAAAAGAAATATGAAACAAATGCGAAAGCAATCAGTACTCTATTGGGATGTATATCCCAATCGGAATTCATGAAGGTAATGCACTATAAATCCGCAAAAGAAATATGGGACAAAATTGTCACGAGCTATGAAGGAGACGAACAGGTAAAGCGTGCTAAACTTCAAACTCTTAGGATTAAGTATGAGACTCTCAGAATGTATAATGATGAAAGTGTGGCTAACTATTTCCTTAGGGTAGATGAGATTGTTAATTGCATGAAAAACTTGGGTGAAGAAATAAAAGAGGCTATTGTGGTTGAAAAGGTTCTAAGATCATTGTCCCCCAAATTTGAATCTAAAGTGTCTGCAATAGAAGAAAAGGAAAATCTACGAACTCTTACTATGTCTCAGCTTCACGGAATTCTAACTGCTTATGAAATGAGAAAGGGAGGTCCATCAGACAGAAGAGAAGTTGCTTTCAAGGCTTCAGGCAAAGAAGATTATTATGAAGCAAGTCACGTGCCAGAAAATGAAGAAGAAGAATCAAATTTTTTCAGAAATCTTCAAAGGGGTTCTGGAAGGTTCAGAGGTAAGTTACCTTTTAAATGCTTTGCTTGTGGAAGAGTAGGTCATTATGCTGCCAAATGTCCTCACAAAGATAAGAATGACAAGGGAAAGGAACCTGTTAAATGGAACAAGAAACAGAATGAAAAGAAGAAAAGCTATTATACTCATGAAGATAGTGATGGTCTTTCAAATAGTGACGAAGATGAACAGGGTAATAGATATAAACTTTTAATGGCTTTTGAAGATGATGACTACATGGATGCTATAGATGTAGAAGGCTTTTGTGAAGAAATGAATAATCTCAAAGTTTGCTTAGAAGAGAAAAGTGTTATTATTGATTCTCTACAATGTCAACTGGCTGAAAAGGAAAAACATCTTGAAAAATTGGAATGTGAGATTGTTTGTCTTAGAAAGGAGATTGAGAAAACAAAAGCAATTAATCTTAAATTTGTTAAAGGATCTGAAACCTTGGATGAGATTATCAATGTGCAGCGTTCTCCTCTGATCAAGACAAGTCTGGGATATAATGGAGAAACATCTCAAGCTTCTACCTCTAAAAGTTATCTTGATGCAGCAAGGAGGAGTGAGCAAAGACCAAATAAAAGTCATCAGGTGAATCAGGGACAGTTTACCTCAAGAACAAATAAAGACTATCAAGAAATTCGGGTACAAGCTGCCTTAAGGACAAACAGAAGCTACAATCAGCCACAGGTAAAATCTTCCCAATTTGTCCCAAGAATGGATGTCAATAGAAGCTACAATCGGTTGGATGATAGATCTGATTATCGCAGAAATTTCTTTAATGGCCAATGTTTTTCTTGCCATAACTTCGGTCACAAAGCAGCTCAATGTGTTGCCTACAAGACAATCATGACTAGAGAAGCTCAAAAGCAAAGAAGTATGACTGGAACCATGAAAAGGACTTATAACAACTTTTCGGTTCTTGAAAATGAAGTTGAATGCTCTATTTGTAATAACTTTGGTCATGAAGACTCTGAATGCAGGAGCAGGTTCTGGAAGACAACTCAGAAGGAACAAACCTCAAATGTCAGAACATGGAGAATAAAGGAACCGCAACCAGAAAGATGTGGGATAGCCTTTTATGCAGAAGGTCAAGAAAGTCTATGGTACATTGACAGCGGATGTTCAAAGCATATGACAGGGGACAAAGAAAAACTTGAATCATATACCGCATTAGAAAAGGGAAAGAAAGTTTCTTTTGGAAACGATATCTCTGCAGCCATAAAAGGAAAAGGCGTTGCTCCGTTGAAAGAGAAGGTCAAAGCTGGAAATGTTTTGTATGTTGATGGATTGAAGCATAATCTTCTGAGTGTCAGTCAGATGTGCGATCAAGGAACAGAGGTAATATTTAGATCAAATGGATGTTATGTTCGTGATCTTGATATAGGTGAAACAATGATCAAAGGAAGAAGGACTCCAAATAATATATACATATTTGAAGAAAGACAACAACAATGCTATTTGAGCAAGGATGATGAACACTGGCTATGGCATCGGAGGTTGGGGCATATAAGCTTTCCACAAATAAGGAAAGCATGCAAATATCAGGCAGTTCGTGATCTTCCAGATATCAAAATTCCAGACAATACCATATGCAAATCATGTCAGTTTGGAAAGCAAACCAGAACTAATTTTCTTGAGAAGGAAGGATCAACAAGCATGCCTCTTGAGCTAGTACATACAGATACATGTGGTCCATTCAGAAAAAGAACACCTCGAGGAGAAGAATATTTGATATTATCCATTGACGGTTTCTCCAGGTTTTTCTGGTTAGGACTTATGAAGCACAAAGATAATTCGAAAAATTCAAATCCTTCAAAGCCTTGGCTGAAAATGAATCAGGACACAAAATTAAGTGCCTCAGATCTGACAGAGGTGGGGAGTTCACCTCGAATGAATTTTTCGATTTCTGTTAAGAACATGGAATAAGAAGAGAATTCTCTACAACTAGAACTCCTCAGCAAAATGGAGTTGTGGAAAGAATGAACAGAACAGTCCAACAAATGGCTCGTGCTATGCTTGATGAATCAGGTACTCCCGCAACATTTTGGGGTGAATCTGCACATGCTGCAGTTATTATTCTCAACAAAACAAATGTCCGAGTAAACAGCACTCAAACTCCTCATGAGCTCTGGTGTGGTAAGACTCCTTCGGTGAAGCACTTCAAAATCTTTGAGAGCAAATGTTATATTAAGAATACTGATGAGCAACTTGGCAAACTTGAACCAAGAGCAGATGAAGGCATCCTTCTTGGTTATTCTCCACATAGCAAAGCATACAAGTGCTACAATAAAAGACTTGGCAGAATTGTTGACAGCATTGATGTTGTGGTTGATGAGAAGGGATACATTCTTAGGCAAGTTCATCATGAAGACATTGAAGAAAATGAAGGCTACCCTCAAAGACAGAATGATGAAGAAGAATCTCAAGAAGAAGAAGAACCTCAAGAAGAACCAGAGGAGCAGACAAGAATAGAAGAGAAGACTCCATCCATATATGTTTAGAAGAATCATCCAGAATCTCAGATTGTGGGGCAGAAAGAAGCAGGAGTACAAACAAGAAGAACAATTGCAGAAGCTTCAAGCTATTTGGCATTACTCTCTTCCACTGAACCACAAAATGTGAAAGAGGCATGCAAAGATGAATGTTGGGTCAAAGCAATGGATGAAGAACTTGAGCAGATCGAAAAGAACAACACTTGGGAATTGGTTCCTAGACCAAAAGATAAGAATGTCATAGGGACAAAATGGGTCTTCAAAAATAAATTGAATGAAAATGGAGAATTAATTAGAAACAAGGCCAGACTTGTTTGTAAAGGGTATGCACAGCAAGAAGGAATATATTTTGAAGAGACCTTTGCTCCTGTTGCAAGACTTGAGGCCATCCGAATGTTCCTTGCTCTCTCAAGCTTTCAAAACTTCAAGGTATTTCAAATGGACGTGAAATCAGCCTTTCTGAATGGAGACTTAGAAGAAGAAGTATATATTGAGCAGCCAGATGGTTTCATTCTTGGGAATGATCCAAACCTTGTATGCAAATTGAAAAAGGCTCTCTATGGTCTCAAGCAAGCTCCAAGGGCTTGGTACTATTGTTTGGACAAATATCTTCACCAACAAGGTTTTTCAAAAGGATCAGCAGATAGCAATCTCTATATAAAAGTTGGAAATAACAAATTGTTAATACTTGTTGTGTATGTAGATGATATTATCTTTGGCAGCAATGAAGAGGCTATGAGTCAAAACTTTGCCTTGATTATGCAGAAAGAATTCGAAATGTCATTACTCGGAGAATTGACATACTTTCTTGGATTGCAAATCCAACAAAATGAAGGAGGTATTTTCTTGTCTCAAACCAAGTACCTCAAGCAGATCTTGAAGAAGTATGGCATGGAAGATTCAAAGCCAGTATGTACCCCCATGGTTACAGGATGCAGCCTCAGTGAAAATGATGAATCAACAGCAGTTCATCAACCAACTTATAGATCCATGATTGGGAGTTTGCTTTATTTGAAAGGTACCCGACCAGATATTATGCATGCAGTAGGAATTGTTGGAAGATTTCAAGCCAACCCAAAGGAAACTCATCTTCAGGCAGTCAAAAGAATATTCAAGTATCTTCAAGGGACTCAAAACTTTGGCTTATGGTATCCTAGAGATACAGATCTCACTCTTCATGCTTACACAGATGCAGATTGGGCCGGAAGTGTGGATGACAGGAAAAGCACAAGTGGTGGTGCATTCTTCATGGGTTCCAGATTAGTATCTTAGTTCAGCAAGAAACAAAGTTCGATTGCTTTATCTACAGCTGAAGCAGAATATGTGGTTGCGGCATCTTGTTGCAACTTCTTTGGATGATGCAGACCTTGCAGGATTTTCAAATCACTTGCACTCCACCTGTCTCTATCTTATGTGATAATACAAGTGCAATCAGCATTTCAAAGAATCCATTCATGCATTCAAATACCAAGCACATACCAATCAAGTATCACTTCCTCCGGGAACAAGTGCTTGAACAAAGGGTCAAGTTGGAGTATGTTTCTTCTAAAGAACAAGTTGCTGATATTCTCACAAAACCACTGCCCAGGGAGACTTTTGAATATCTCAGACAAAAGCTGGGAGTAGTTGATGCTTCATCCTGCTGTTGAAGCTTGTCTGTTCTAAAGAAAAGTTGGTGTATGCGTGTTGTATAAGGGATATCCGCGTACATACGCTGATTTATGCAGGTGAAGTCACGTATATGGAGTTCTGAACAGCAAGGGCGGACTCTGGTTGGAGAAGGTCTGAGATGGGTATGCCAGAGTCCTTCAGGCACAGTTTCAGGGGGTGCAGCAGGCACAGTTTCAAGGGGAGCAGCTTAAAGTCTAATAAAGCATTGTTGGCATTTAGATGCTTTTGGTTCTAGTTCACAACTGTTGTTGGTTTCAGGAGAAGGAGCACAGAAGGAAATCTTGGTTGCTGATCTAAAAGATGATTATCAGATGTTGCTGGTGACTTTCATAAGTCTTCGTCTAGATTTTTCGTCTCTATGTCATGTATCTATTTTGTGATATCTCTTTTATGGTGTCAAGGTCATGTAATGGCCTATGTTGGTTTCCCCACTATGCCCGGGATGAATGATGTAATGTAATTGGTTGTTACATGTAAATTTCTGATGTATCCCCTCTTGGTTGGGAGTATGGATGTATGTATTGAGTCTTTTGGTGATAGGAAGGTCCTTTATGATGTATAAGTCTTGGTTCTTTTTGAAGAACATCTTTTGCAGATCTTGCCTACAGTCAGGGGGAGCATGTTCAGCACAGCAGAGCAGAGATATCAGCATGTACTCAGGGGGAGCACAACCCTTTGCCCTTGATGACAAAGGGGGAGAATGATTCTAAGGATCTTGGGGTTGCCATCAAGTCCAAAGGGGGAGATTGTTGGCATTTTGGCACAGGTGTGGTGCTACGGTACAGGTGTTGTCCTTGATGGCAACTCTCTTTGATGACAGATCTCAGTCCAGACTACAAGAATGAAGAGAAAATTCATATACGCAGGTTCATTAAGCCCAAGTTGCGTATACACGCTGGTACGCTATACACTAAGTCGCAGATACGCAGGCTCGCTATATACGAAGTCGCGTATACATGCAGCTTCATGAACAGAAAAGAGCGTACATGTCGAGAAGCTTCCCTTTCATCCGTGGTAGTTAGTCCTCGGTACTTAAGCCTATGTTTTTGACCAAGGTATCTTGACAGACGTGTTGATCCCTAGTTTTGAAGTTGATGGTATTGTGTTACTATGGTTTTGGACCATGGTATTGTGAAGGGCCTAAGGCTATATAAGGAGAAGAAGATCATTAGGCAAGTGAACTGAAAAATTCTTGAATATCTGATAAAGAAAGAGATCTAGTATGTAGGTTCTGGGTTGCTTGATCTAAGCTAAGGAGAGATCACACCGGTTGATGGAAGACTAGATCTAAGGATAGATCGGGATCAAATGGTTTGAAATAAACTATCGGTATATGGTTGATTATGCATATTTTTAGATCTGCATACTGACGCAATGTTACGTTCTGAGTATGACTGATGTCTGGTACAGCTACAAGTTATGAGAAATTATTTTTAGATCTGTACGCAGGTTGTCTTTGGTAAAAGCACGTGTATACGCGGGTTGGTTTCATTGAAGTAGCGTATATCTTTTGAAGCTTAATTTTTTTGGGGGGTTGCAGTTGGGTCTGACTGTTATTGCAGAGTTCTGTAGTTTGCTCTGTGTTCTGGTGACTGGGTATTGACAGGGTTTCAGTGGTTCAGTGATTCAAAGATTGATGATGCTAGTATTGGTTGTTTTGTGCTTCAATGATCTGTTATGAAAATTGATGAATTGTGGTCTTCAGATTGTAATGTTGTGCTTCAGGAATATCCAGTCTGAAAATGTATGAAAAGTGGTACCTGAAGGAAAGAAGATTGTAGGCCAGCACCTACGTACTAGTATCTTAGCTAGTACAAGAGCAAAGGGGGTTGGAGCTCCCTTCCAGGAGAGTCTGGAAAACGAGAGAAGGTTGTAGCCTTCTGCAGGTTGTAGCCTGCGTACTGGTATAAGGCTGCATCAGTACAAAAGATTGTAAACTGAAGTTTCTTATTAAAGCAAGATAGAGACGACTTGCAGCATGTGGTTTTCACCCACATTGGGTTTCCACCTTATATAATGGTGTTCATATGTGTGGATTTTGTGTGATGATCTGTTCTGTTATACTGCATCTGTTTACTATTAATATGGTTAATAATGTCCTGATGCATTTACTAAAGATAAACTAACTGAATCATAAGATTTCTGGTTATACACTGGTTGCTTTAGACACAGTAGCGTGTACACGCTGGTTCACTTAACTGAAGTAGCGTATATGTTTCTGAGTATGAAATTGAAAAAGTTTTATTGATCTGATAATACTGATTCACCCCCCCTCTCAGTATTATTTCCAACACATTTATGTGCTTGATGAATAGTGTGTTGCATTTGCACTTGGATAAGTTTGTCATTGTGTTCATTGATGATATATTGGTATATTATAAAAATGAGGAAGAGCATGTCAAGAATTTAGCAACAATATTGAGTTTGTTGAGAGAGCATCAGTTGTTGCTAAGGTCAACAAGTGTAGTTTATTTTAGATTGAGGTACATTACTTGGGGCATGTTTTCTCCAAGGAGGGCATTGAAGTAGATCCAGAAAAGATAAGCACCATCATGGAGTGGGTAGCTCTAAGAATGTGGATGATGTGAGATATTTCATGGGTTTAGCAGGGTATTATAGGAGGTTCATCAAGAACTTCTCACAAATTTCTTATCTTGTCAGATCATTATAGAGGAAAGGTAAGAAGTTTGAATGGACAAAGGAGTGTGAGGTTAGTTTTGAGCAACTCAAGCATTTGTTGACACATGCACCAGTGTTAACGATTTCAGATACAAACAAAGAGTTTGTAGTATGCACAAATGCTTGCAATAAAGGACTTAGTGGATTCCTCATCCAGGATGGACATGTGGTATGCTATGAGTTGCGAAAGATGAATGAGAATGATAAGAACTACCTGAAACATGATCTTGAGTTGGCAGCAATTATACATGCGTTGAAGATGTGGATACACTATCTTCTGGGAAGGCGGTTTACATTGATGAGTGATCATAGTGGTTTGTGATATCTATTTGACCAACCAAATCTGAATGGTAGGAAGGCTTGGTGGTTGGATACGATCAATGAGTTCAATTTTGAGATCAGGTGTGTCAAAGGTAAAGAGAACATGGTGGAAGATGCTCTTAGTAGGAAGATACCGGTATATAACTTAGTAGCTATGAGTTCCTATGGATAGATCTACATGATAGGATCTTGCAAGAAGGTCAGCAGGATGTCAGATACATGGAAATTATGCATTGGTTATAATGGAGTATAGGTATAGGTGGTAGTACAGGTATAGGTACATGTGATATTAAAAGTATAGGTACCTATGACGATACATGTATAGGTATAGGTATAGGTGTAGTTTCACAGGATGTGGACTATTGCCTTACATTAGATAGATTGGTTAGATTTAGAGACATGATATATGTGCCAGACAATAGTGAGCTCAAGAAGGTGATCTTGAGGGATTTTAATGCAAAACCATATTCAGGTCACCTAGGTTATCACAAGACACTGACAACTGTGAAGAGATTTTCTTATTGGCCAAACCTAAACAGGGATGTAGCAGAATTTGTTGCTAGGTGTTTTTTTTTTTCAGTCTGTGAAGGTAGAGTGTAAGCATTTAGGTGGACTGCTACAACGCTTGGGATTCCAGAGTGGAAATGGGAGGTCATTTCCATGGACTTCATCACAGATTTCTCGAGGATAGTGAGACAACATGATTCCATCATGGTTGTTGTGGACAAGTTGACAGAGGTTACACACTTCATTCCAATGAAGTCTACATTCTCAGCTAGTGATGTGGCACATGTATTGATTAAATATGTCGTCATATTACACGGTGTTCCAAAGAATATTGTGTCAAACAAGGATTAAATGTTCACTTCCAAGTTTTGGAAGGAGTTATTTGCAGGTTTGGGCACAAAGTTGGCCTTTAGTACAACTTATCATCCGCAGATAGATGGACATACAAAGACGGTCAACAGGATATTGGAGGACATGTTGAGGATGTATGAATTGCATCAGCAGTAGAAGTGGGAGGAGTATCCTCCCTTGGTTGAGTTTGCATACAAGAATGGTTATGAGGATTCATTGAGGATGAGTCCTTTTAAGCCATTGTATGGACGAAGTTGTAACACTCCCATCAGCTGGAGTAATCTAGTGAACCAAGTACTTATTGGACTAAATATGTTGGAAGACATGGAACAGGAAATGCATGTGATCAAGAAGAACCTAAAGGAAGCACAAGATAGGTGGAAGAGCTATGCAGATCGAAACAAGTTGTTCAAGGAGCTCCAGGTTGGGGAACAAGTTTACTTGCACATAAAATCAAATAAGAGATCCTTACGGATTGGATCATGTTCCAAGATAGCCCCATAGTT
Source organism: Pinus tabuliformis (assembly GCA_031772625.1). Classification (NCBI taxonomy): domain Eukaryota; kingdom Viridiplantae; phylum Streptophyta; class Pinopsida; order Pinales; family Pinaceae; genus Pinus; species Pinus tabuliformis. Next base: position 648,012,740 of record CM062809.1, read on the forward strand.
TTTTGGACCCTTCAATATTATTGAGAGAATTGAGTTAGTAACCTATCAACTTGTACTTCCTCCAATAGTGAAAGTCCATGATGTTTTCCATGTGTCATTTCTTAAGAAGTATGTTAGAGATGTTGATCATGTGATTGGCTTGTCTCTATTACAGGTGAAATCAGATGGAGAATTCAAGACAGAGCCGTAGTGTATATTACAGAAAAAGGTGCTCATGCTCCAGAACCCAAAAATCATGAAAGTTGAAGTGAAATGGAAGAAATTTGTGCCTAATGAAGCTACATGGGAGATGGCAGATCAGAGGCAGGCTATGTATCAGTCTTTGTTTTCCAGTTGAGGAAAAGCAGTTTTTGCATGGTGTTTTGGTATGTTGGGATATCACTTGGTCATAAATGTTTTGGTATATGTTTGATGATGTTTGGTATATGTACATATGTATATGGATGTAAATATTTCCATTATCTATGTTATAAAGCTCCAATAAGAGGTTTGGTTGTCATTTCATGATGATGTTATGTTGTTATGTTTTCATGTTGGTTTTCTTCTTAGCAGGTTTACCATTGTAAATAATACAAAAAGCTAAGTTCTAAAGCTCCATTGATAGTATATTTTTCTTACGACAATTTTATGGCTATGGGTATTTTTAACACCAAGGATGGTGTTCCCCCAAGGAGGAGGGTCATGTAACAAACCACGTGAGAATTCCATGTAATAAAAGTAAATAAAGAAATAATAATAACCAGGTCTCTGGGACACTTATTCCAAGTTGAATGGTGGGAAAAGACATCCTAGTGGGGTGTCACTTCATTTTATTATGACCAAGGAAGTTAGAAAAGGCAATGGCTAAGGATTTGGAAATGCACAATGGCATTTTTGGCACCTTTTTTTTAATGAAAATAATGAAAATTAGGAGAAACGAGAGGTGAAAGGTCACAGTTTGCATGTGAGGAGGAAAATTAAGGAAAATGATGGAAAATGATGAAAATATAGGCCTCATTCATAAAAAGGCTTCTGAGGACCAGCTAGTAACCTTTTGTCAATTTAGTTGTGGAGCTCTCTCTCTCTCTCTCTCTCTCTCTCTCTCTCTCATACACTTGGAGACTTAAAGTTTTCTTGGAGCACTCTTGGAGGGTGTGGCATACTTGGATTTTTGGAACAAGAATGTTAGACCCCTATACTACTAGTGTAACCGCTTATTGTTATTAGTACAACCCACTTATTATATTGATGTACCCATGTAGTGCCCATATTGTTACTATTGTGCCCCATAGAAGCCCACTATTGTTATTATTGTTCCCTTACATTATTATTGTTATGTCGGCTTTGATTATGTTATGACCTCTTAGACTCCTATATATAGAAAGGAGGTCTTTTCATTTGTATCATCAAAGAATTGTTCATTTATGTAATGTAAAGGAGGTTGCCCCCTCGAAGAGGCTGAATTCTAAGGTGTTGATCTATATTTTCTATCTTTTCTTGAGCTGGTTTCATAACATTTGGTATCAGAGCTTTGGATTCTAGGGTTTCGCTGCTCCAAATAGGTCATCGTGGTATTTTCGCTATAACATTTTTTTCTGCGACGTTTCAGAAGTTGCAAAAAAAACCCATTTGAGAAGAAATCACGCTGAACTTTAGGTCCAAATTTCAGAGCTTTTCATGCTATATTTGCGGAGTTATGATCTGAGGCAGTTGGTCTTTCTGCAGACTCCTGAATTACATTCCAAATAGGTGACCTGGGGAAAGTCTTTTTGTAGACTCCTGAATTACATTCCAAATAGGTGACCTAGGGAAAATCGTCATAAATTTCTCTCTGGGGATCGGATTGAAATTTTGTAAAAAGGTATAGAAAGAGGACAAACTGTAGTTTCTTGTATGCATTTTTCAGATCCAAAGGTCGAAACAATGACTTGTGGCACGTCGTACACGTTCGCTCTACTGAACTAGTCTATAATCAGGTCATCTTGGGAGATTGTACATAACTCTTTCTTGGAGAATCCAATTTGGATCCGACTGGTGGCATTGGAAAGAGGACACATAGGGCTACTACAGGTCACAAATTCAGAACTTAAAGATTCGAAAGCACAAAGTTACAGTCGTTTCAAGATCGAGCTCCTAAAATCAAGAAAAAGCAAGATGAGGAAGTTTGATGGCAAGGATCCAGTAAATTGGATACTTCAGATGGAGAAATATTTTGATCTACATGGTGTACCACTGTTACAAAAGGTATGTATTGCATCTTCATATTTAGAATCGGATCAATTTTTATGGTATGAAGGGCTTTGTTCTCGTAAAAAACTTGTTATATGGTCAATTTTCACGGAGGAAATGATAGCACATTATGAGGATACAAAGAGCAACACCTTCTTTAGAGTAACACCACAAAAATTGGAAAGAGTAAAAGGGCTTTGTGACATAGTAGAAAGCAAAATTATGGAAACCAGGAAGCATACCCCTCACAACTATAAAGATGGAAGGTGTTGTTTCTTCTAGCCTTCCACAACCTACAAGGGTTACACCACAACAATTAGAAGAAAAAAGAGAAAAGGGCTTTATTACAATTGTGATAGCAAATGCACTAAAGGTCATAAGTGTGATGAGAAGAAATTATTTTACATAGAATATGAAGAGGAGGAAGAAAAGGATCAAGAAACATCAAAAGAAGAAGATATACGCCAGGACCCCACCCTAGAGAAAGAAGAAATGAATCAGACCATATCTTGTAAAGCATTGGCAAGAATTACCACTCCTCAAACTCTCAAGATAGAAGGACATATCAAGAAGAAAAAGGTGCAAGAAGTGAAAGATCACATCGAGAAAGAAGAAATGAATCCAACCATATCTTGTAATTCATTGGTCAAAATTACCACTCCTCAAACTATCAAGATAGAAGGGCATATCAAGAAGAAAAATGTTCAAGAAGTGAAAGATCACATTGAGCATCAAGAAATGAATCTGACCATATCTTGTATTGGATTGAAAGAAATTACCACTCCTCAAACTCTAGAGATAGAAGGACATATCGAGAAGAAAAAGGTTCAAGCAGTGAAAGATCACATCGAGCATCAACAACAAGTTCTCCAACTTTTAAAGGATAAGGCCACTTCTGTGCAAAATCAAATGAAACAACAGGTAGATCAACATCGTAGTGAAAAATGCTTTGATGTAGGTGATTGGGTATTTTTATTGCTACATCTCAAGCAAGATATTTATGAGAAGGAAATGTTGGCAATACTCCATGCACTTAAAAAAAGGTGACCTTACGGAATGGGAAGACTCTTCAAGGATGAGGAAGTGGAAGCATTGCTTTGTGCTATTTCTATTATCCAACCAGATTGGATAAATGAAGCAAGGCATGAATGGAAGAAGGATGAAGAAGTGTGGCAAATTATTCAAAAGTTGCAAAAGATCCCAATTTAAACAATATTGCCAGAAATTGAAGCGAAAGGAAAAATCATATTGGAACTTGGAGCAGTCACAGAAACAAGAACCCAACTGCTACGAAATCAATCAATTTCAGAGTATCTCATCAAGTGGAAGAACTTATTCACTGAAGATTCCACATGCGAGGACAAATTTTTTATACAGAAGCATCAAGAACTACTCAAGCGTTGAGGACAACGCTTTTTGAAGGAGAGGGGCATGTTAGGCCCCTATACTACTAGTGTAACCCCTTATTGTTATTAGTAAAACCCACTTATTATATTGATGTACCCATGTAGTGCCCATATTGTTACTATTGTGCCCCATAGAAGCCCACTATTGTTATTATTGTGCCCTTACATTATTATTGTTATGTCGGCTCTGATTATGTTATGACCTCTTAGACTCCTATATATAGAAAGGAGGTCTTTTCATTTGTATCATCAAAGAATTGTTCATTTATGTAATGTAAAGGAGGTTGCCCCCTCGAAGAGGCTGAATTCTAAGGCGTTGATCTATCTTTTCTATCTTTTCTTGAGCTGAAAGGTCACAGGTTGCATGTGAGGAGGAAAATTAAGGAAAATGATGGAAAATGATGAAAATAGAGGCCTCACTCATAAAAAGGCTTCTAAGGACTAGCTAGTAACCTTTTGTCAGTTCAGTTTTGGAGCTCTCTCATTACTCTCTCTCTCTCTCTCTCTCTCTCTCATACACTTGGAGACTTAACGTTTTCTTGGAGCACTCTTGGAGGGTGTGGCATACTTGGATTTTTGGAACAAGAAGGAAAAGGAGGAGCATGAAAGTACAAGAGGGCATTGTTATCAATAGATAAAACCAAATTGGCTTTCAGGTATTGAGTTGCATGTATGTTTTCCTCACTAAATTTGGCATGCATGGCATATACATGTGGATTTTTGGTCATGATCTATCACTGGCATGTAGGATTTCCTGGATTGACTATGGATTTCCTAGCCTTGCCATTTCCTAGATAGCCATGGTGACTGTGGATTTTTTTCCCTTGCCTATTTTAGTTGGTTCTCATGTTTCCTTAGCTTGGGTTGAGTTACTAGTCCTGGAAGCCCTGGTTGGACGAACTCTGGAAGCCCTGTAATAGCTTGGATTGAGTTACTAGTACTAGAAGCCTTGTTTGGAAAAATTCTCTGGAATCACTTAGTGGGTTGAGTTACTAGTCCTTGAAGCTTGGTTGGACAAACGATCTAGAAGTCTGGTAAAAGTTGTGGGTTGAGTTACTAGTCCTGGAAGCCTTGGTTGGACAAACACTCTAGAAGCCCTGGAAGGCTTGGATGGAGAGAAATGATGAAGATTTTGTGATGTCTGACTGTGAGGTGGATTCACTTTTTGATGGGTTGAGGTGGATGGCCTCTAGAAGTTTTAGATGGCTTTTGATTGATGTGTTCTATGAGATCCCACATTCATACTTGGAATATGGCACGGGGTGAATGGCTAAAGAGGGATTTGGCTTAGACATTCTACAGATGGGTGGAATATGGAAGACCTGTCTTGGGTTTGGATTTTACATCATGAATATGAGGATATTTATCCTTGTAAATCTATGAGTATTATATTGGCTTATATGTGGTTTATATGGTTGTGATTTCATGAGTATTTTTGTTGCTATTATGCTAGTTGTTTATATTTTTTATGACAATAGTTATACATGAATCTCATCATATTTTTACTTGTAAATGAATGATCAATGTATCTATGACCTAATGGATGAAATTTTATTTTATGTGTTGAGGCATCAATGTATCTTAGTGATTCTTAGCTAAGTATGAGACCCCTATGCTTAGATATGTTATTTATACCTATATATTACATATTTGTGATATGTTTAACGAAATGCATGTCATGGCTAGTAGGGGTGCAATCAAGGTTTTATTCCAGTAATTGCATTAGTACTAATTTTTTTCATGTTATCTTATTGTTTTGAAGCTATCATTCAATTTTCGGTGGTGACCTGGGCTCTCGGCCTGAAAATTTGGCTTAATTCTTTGGGATGTTGGCACAAAACTGACAAAAAGAGTCCTTGGACGCTACCTTGTAGGCTTGTGAGAGCATCTAGAGGTCCCTAGACATTGGTATGCCCATAGCATGAGAGCATCCAGAGGTCAAGTTGTGCAAACATTTAGTGGGACGCAGGGGTTTGCTACCTAAAAGGTTGGAATGGTTCCTCAAGGTTCTAATGTTGATGCTGAATGTCTATATTGTGTGTTTTTGTTGGTTCCACTTCCTTAACATGACTTAAGAGGTTGATTCATATCATAGTGGCCTCTCGTCGCATTTTTACCTCAGCTGGCCGGTTGCTTGGGTAGATGTGGGAGGAGGGTGTTAAAGTCTTTGTGTGCTTTTAGTTGTAGCCTATCAATGGTACAATAAAATTTTGGTCACCAATTTTTCCAACCCTATATTTAGGGATAGAAATATATATAGTTCTTCGATTTCATTTCTATTCTTTCACATAATGTTGTCCAGAAAGTTCCCAAAAATATAGGCTTGATCAAAGACATTTGGTGTAGGTAGTTTGAAATGTACGTATACATTTTTAAAGAAAAATTCAGCTACTTCATGGCCTTTAATCATGGAATAAATGCATATATCTTTTCGCATCTATCTTTAACTTCCTCCCTACATAAAGATAATGTCCATAGGATACCCATTTGCATTAATCTTAATTTCAAACAATTTTTAAAATTAGCATTGTCGAAGGTGATGCCTTGATAACTCTATTTTACCTTCGTTATGTTGATTCTATCTCAAAAAAAAAAATGATTAAAACTTTTTATATCTATTAACCATCATTTTTTCCTAGTGTTTATCAAGTAGACTCTCTATTTCGTTTTGTGTGCATTGACAATGAAAGTTTTCCATTTATTTACCAAGAAATATTGGTTTTCCCTTCATGTAATGAAATCATCTTGTGCATAAATTGGGTAGGCTTCCTTGTATTTCCCTACATACATAAAGTTGTATGACATCTACAACAACCTCATGAAATTAGTTTTCATCATTGGAAAATATAAACTCATACTACTTAGTAACTCCCATTTCCTTATCTTTAATTACCCACACTAAAAAATAAGGTTTGGCATGGTCTTGCACTTTTAGTGTAGGATTTTATATATGGGATGGTAATAATTTTTATTTTGAATTTGGTTAAAAAATATAATCAAACTTTATTTTCTTGATATGAACCTTATATGGAATAATTTGGACATATCTCTCATGATAATGAGCACACGGATACAACTTGTATGGTGATTGATTGTTAGGTATTACTTTAGGAAAAGAGTTATGCATGTAGATATAAAAATACATTTCTCTTTTTCCAACTACAAAGTATTTCAAATACTTTGAGTTTTGTATACACACACCCACACATAGTGGTCCTCATATGTAGAGGTTCAATTGTAGATGTCACATGATTTTGTTGATAAATCAATGGGTGGAGCATATATATGAAGAAAATCATGGGAAAATTATTAAACAAATTTATTAAAAATTATTTGCGGAAGACACACATATGTATATTTGAATTTCATATTCTTTTTAGAGCTAAAATTCCCCTTTTGTCCATCTCAATAAAAATACACTCGTTTACTTCTACTTATATCAAGTCAATAATTTTCTCTAATTATAATTGCTTCACAAGTTCATAAATTTAATATCATCATTTCTTTTCCAATATTCCATTTTTATCCATTATATTATAAATTTTGAAAAACTATTCAAATTTACCCAATAATAAAATTATATTATATTTTTCCTCAAATATCTTCGTCTTTCTTTTTCCACCACACCCTTTGATGTGACGTGCTTTTCCCTTCAACTCCCCGTAAAATAGCAAGCTTTATTTCCTATTTATACATGAGAATAACCGAGGTTATACATTTTATCAAGGTAAAACTTTCTTAACAAAAGTTAATTAGTTTCTTGGAAAATTAAATTTTTAAATAATCTATTTTATAAATATATATGACATTAACCATATTTTTAAATAATATTAATAATTAAATTTTTTCCTTTGTTTGATGTAAAGGATTTGAATCTTGAATTTTATGGTTACATAATATTTTATAACATGACTATTTTAAATTAAGTTTGTATCCTGAATCTATAATATCAATAATTAATAAAAATATATAAATTTTATTATTGAATATATATAAAAAAATAAATATTGTAAATAATTTTTTAAATGTGATATATATAGAAAGAAAAGAGATGAGTAATCTATACTTCCATACTAATGAGATTATTAATATTATACAATTGTATAAATTACTTTAATCTTTTTCTTTCTTATTTCTTTAATTTTTTCTTTCGGTTTTTCAGTTTATGAGTCAATTTGTATGAATTATTTTAACATACTCCCTACTATCCCTAGCCCCAACTAAGGGTAGAAGAAAGTAGTTACTAAGATGACCCAACTTCCATTGTCTAATTATGGAAATGGGATCTAATTTTTTTTCGATTTTTTTTTTTTTAATATTCTCAAAACTTGAAAAGGTTCCATCATTATGTTTGTCTCCTGTTGGCTTATGGGGGCTTGACCCTGGTTCAGAGTTATTTAGCCAAACAAATCCCTACACTACTGGCCCTTTCGGCATCAGTCCGTGGAGCACGGACTGAAGTATCACCCAAAGCAGTATTGGTGGATGCTGGAACCAAGTTTTCGCACCCTTGAGATGTCTGTGATGTCGATTTAGTCCAACTAGATCTGCTTTTGTGCAGGTCGCTTCATGCACTGTTATAACCTTCAATACCTTCGCGATCTGTTATAATCGTCTTTCGCGCAACCCTAACCAGGAGCTGAGATGCTTTCACGTTGCTATGGCATCGACCTGCGCTATTTCCCCAACTACACTATGTATCTTACTTATCTTCTTAACAAACCTTAACTTCGCGTAAACAGATATTCTATCTTGTGTTTACTTAATCAACACATTTATCCACATTTGCGCATCATATAAGCATTAAAAGTGCAATGTATCTCCAATGTAACAGTTGCATAAAACAGGAAATAGATACACATAAATGGTAGGAAACTTATCTTTATTAATACTTCCAAGTGTTACAGACTCGACTTGCCCTGCGCACTTAGCTGCAAGGGTCTTCGCACTCAATTGCAGGCTACTAAGCCTCTGCGCTCTCAGCTGCAGAGCCTTCTCATACTCCATGATCCAAAACTAGACTTTACTCCATAGATATGACTCAATTCTTCATCTTCATCTTGATTGTCCTGTCTTAACTACTTAGAGCCTCGCTTTATTTATACAATCCCATGGTCCGCAGACCATGGGTAGATCTCTACAGCCGACTTTACAATAAAAAAATTAAGGGTGGACAACCCTATGACTCTTTTACAAGCTATGCGCTCCGCGCCCATAAAATGCGGAGTCTTTACATCATAATTACAATATTTTACCAAAATCTGGGCTCTAAGCCCCAAGACTTCCCTTGGGGGATTCCACACCCAAAAATACCCCAACGAAACATTGTGACTCATCCTCGAGTCACTCCATCAGTGTGGAGATCTTTGTACGAAGACCTCCCAATTCTGCCTAGATCACTGCAAGTTCGACAGTGCGCTGAGCTATTGCCTGCTGTACTTCCTCGACGCGTTGTTCAAAGACCCCTGTGGCTGAACTACTGCCCTAGATCCTTTCTTGTGTTGCTTGCAGCTGCGTGAGATTTGCTTCAATGGAGGCTGTAATGATATACACCTCATCAATCCACGGTTGTAAGCACGCTTTCAAAACTGCTTCCTTATGCCAAGTATTATCCACCTACTCCTTGAGCGCTTTAGCCTGCTGCATCCTCGCGAGCCTCTGTGTAAGGGCAACCGTCTATGTGGTTGCCTTTACTTTGTCATATCTCTGCTACAACTCGCATGACTCTGTGTCTAGGTGTTGTATGTTCAGGTCCTCCTGCAGGGTTGTGAGGACCTCAAACGACTTCTCGAACAACTTTGTGTAATCTGTCAATGCACTGTTGACCGCCACAATTGCTGTCGTGATCGCGGTGGCATGTTGTTCCTTAACCTCTGGCGGAGTTGAAGATTGCGCCTTAAACTACAGTTCTGCTATCTAAAGGTTCAACTCCAGCTGAACCCTAGCCATTTCTTCCCTTGCCTCACGCACCCCTACTACTAACTTCCGGATGCGCACCTCCACCGGTTCTTTTGCTTGGATGGCCAACTCCGGGACCATCTGGCAGGCTTCCTCCACCACCTGCACTAGTTTTATGTTCTGCACCACTACCTCATCATGTTGCATGCTTAGCTATTTAATGTTGATGTGCTCCTCGTTCATTACCTAGAGCGTGCGACCCTCCCTGGCTCGTAGTTCTACAGTAACTCCATCCTGTAAATTATAGAGTATTTCCTGAGGGAGCACAACTACATTTAATCTGATTCCCTTCAACCCGCTGACCATAGGCCTATCGGCCTCCTTTTCTGTAACGAGTGCTCCATCTGAAAGCACTATTGTGTTAGTCATCTGGTTGCGTAGTATTTCCTAGGCCATGGACGTGCCTACTGCAAGGCTGGTTGACACATTGCCAGCCTGTGGAGTGCACACCTGCAACTCATGTACCTGTGCCCGGAGAGCCTCCAACATCATCTGGTGTTCTTCCTCAAATAGTTGGAGGGCCTCCGTGGTGATGTCCCTCACTGTCTCGCCATGTAGATCCCCCTCAATGAGGGTGATTGGGTCAAACGAAATCTTTGAAGCCTTCAACTTCTTTCATGACCCTACTTGCTCTCTTGGGTGTGGACATTTCAACTAGGTGGATGGACACTGTCTGCAGGTCTGCGCCAACTTTCTCTGTATCAGTCTACGGCTCAGGCGAAGGCAACTTCTATTCTTTGTGCTCTTCTTCTGTTTCTCTTCTACCAACTTTGCAGTGTCATGCACCGCCTGGGCCTTAGCTGCCACTGTGTTGTTTCTACACTTTTTTTATAACTGCACCATCCACAGTTTTGCCTCTTCCTTTTTCCGATTCATGGCGGACTTCTCTGCTTCCACCATGGAGCTAGCTGGGGTGCGCCACTCTGGCAGCCACGACTCAAGTACTGCAAAGATGACATTGTCTATCACCAGATAGGGTAGCTTGCGCCACATCTTCGCGGGGTCCTTCCATGCCCTGATGTAGACGTGGTGAAAATATGCCTTGAACTCTGTGAAGCTCTGCAGACTGTTGTATACCATGGTCGATAACTATAGCTTGCGATTAATCCCCATTTTGATGTTCATCTCCATGAACACCCAGAAGATTTTGTTGTCCCTTATCCTTTGTGCATCCTTGGTTGCCCACAGCGAAGCGTACTTCGCTGCCTCCGGAAGTTCCTATGTAATCGTCAAGAACTGACTATCTTCAAGAAATTCTCATGCCACTAGTACTATGGACAACAAAAGCCACGCATAGTGAAAAGTTTTTCCCTGCTCCTGTGCCTCGTGGCAGTTCTCAAGGAACTCTTCGCATAACTAGTTTTTCCAGTTTAATTGGACTCCTTATACGCATTGAACTGCTAGTGCAACCATTGGCGAGGGCACCTCATCTGTGCAGCGCTTCTACATAACCTTTCCTACCAATATCTGTGTCACAACTTTGACTATAGGGTTGTTGATGTTGGAAATGGCGTACCCTCTCTTCTTCTTCTCCAGTTTAAACTTCTTCATGGTCTCCGTGATGGCCAAATCATTACTCTTTCCCTCTAAGATGTTTGTTGGGTCCTCCCCTTTGCAAGGGAGCCACGTAATTATATGAATCAAATGGTCTATGATGGGGATGGTATCCTCCAGCCATAAGCACCCATCATGCACTAAGAAGAACAGTTACCTGATGTAATAAATGGTCACTTGGGCACGATGGTAATGTGGCACCCAGAGAAAGTTTAACAATCCTGCCTTCTCTACACCTCTTAGCCAATTATGCAGCTCCAACTCGACGATTCCAATCGATGAGTCTTTCTTCTGCCGCATTAGCTATGTGGTTTCCAAATGTGGGAACTTCTCGTGGTCCGTGAAATCTCGGTCTTCAAATTTCAGTACGGGGAACTCACGCCAAGTGCACTCCTTCAAAAATAATGTTGTCAGGGAGAAGCGAAGTTTGCAGAGAGCTCTTGCTCTCATCTATATCTTTGGGAACCTTTGCTTTACCTTTCCGTGGAGGAACATATGCGGGAAAACTGGTAAGAGGGTATGCACCTTGGGTTTCAACCTCCATTTCTACATCCTCCTCCTCTACCACGATTTCTACAAATTCTTCCTCCTCATCAGCCTCCAAATTGATAGCCTTCCCCTTTTCTTCCATGGTAAGCTTAGTCCTTAATGGATTCCAAGGTGATATGTGCACTAGTACCATGGCCTTCTTGTCTTTCTTGGGTCTCAGCATGTGCGACGATTTAGGGATTTCTTCAACTACCCGACACTTTCTAGGGCTTCCACTTCCGAAATGGTCTACACAGCTTCCTCGACGATCATTACTCTAGTATCCATGGCTTCTTCAAGTGCGGCCATAGTGAAATTCCACAGTTCTCTCAACGTCTCGGGTAACTGCTTAAGCAATGAATTCGCCTTCAGAAGATCGAACAAGTCTGGGTTCATGAATGTTTGGGCACGCAACAACTCAGTTCTCAAATTGCCAATTGTTGTTTGCTGGAAAGCCCTTTGTAAATTTTAGCACCTTTTGAATTTTAATTCGACCATTCCCCCCGCTGGCAGAAAATTTTCAAGAATCTAGCCCATAAATTTCACCTTAAATGCATGCCTCTCACTCCATTTCGTCTCAAACTAAGCATCACATCGTGAATTTGACTGTAATGGTCACTTTCTAGCCGACCTACGCGGCATCGCAACTACCCTTGCGTTGTCGCAGACCTTGTGACACTTCACTACTACGTGCAGTCCTGACATCGGGCAACTCCCAAGAAGAGTAGTTTATAGTCCTACGCCTCCTTTCAGCTGCCTAGAGTGCTAACACTATGCTTCTATCGGCTAGTCAGATGGCCGAGCCCCCTGTGTATGGCTTCAAATGACTAACATTTACTATTCCTGGGAAAGGTTCTTCATTCAACTTTAACAACTGCACCATGCCTCCATCTGTGGTCTCCTTAATAACATATGGTCCTAGCCAATGCATTCTAAGCTTTCCACAGAACTTATCAAACTTACTATCATATAACAACACCAAATCATTCACCTTAAAGGTGCGCAACCCAATATGTCGATCGTGTTAGGCATTTTTGCGCTGCTTCTATACATGTTGGTGAAAGCCAGCCAAAAATCATTCTTTTTCGATCTCCTCCAACTACGCAAGCCTCTCCTCCAAGGCTTTGCGATCCATCATACCTATGAGCATTACTATGCGTAGACTAGGAACGATGTGTTCCATAGGCATTACAGATTCCACTCCATAAACAAGCCTAAAAGGTGTCTGTGCCGTCATTTTCTTACATGTCACCCTATAAGCCCATAATACTACAAGTATGCACAGGTCTCAATCACTTCGCTGCACATTGCATACCTTGTTCAGCGTGTTGCATACCTTGTTGAACGCGTCTGTGTGATTGTTCTTCCTACATAATGTCTTTCCAAAATTAGGAGCCATTTGCACATTTGTCCCCCTAACACATGCTTATTGACCATGCATTTCAGTACGGAGTACATGTGCATCCATCTAGGTTGTTTTCCATATGCCTGCGTCCACCTGGCTAGATGCATGTGTGGATCATCCAGTCCATTGTACTTGTCTGTTAGTCGAACCCTAAGCTTCCCAAATTGTGTGCGCATCATTCTCCTACATTCACTCCAGTCGTCAAAGCTTCCTTTGTGCCTACCCCACCATCTTGTGGACGTAGCGCACAGTACCCAGTCCAAGGCCTGGAAGGGTTGCTTTTCCTGTACCTCCCTTTCAAATTTATCCAAGAAGGTATCTACCTCACTTAAACCATCATAAGTAGGTAGATCTCTTACTTTTGTCGATACACAACACAATGACGTTGTCATCATATTACAATTCTGCGTAGTTACTTTGTGTAACCAATTTTGCCATCGCCCTATCTCCTCATCAAAATCTAAAGTACAGGAGCTCTCACGCTACCATAAAATCCATCCATCCGTGGTGGGATTCACCCAGTCTTGGTCTTGCGCTCTTATCTTATAGATGCAGTGCAAATCATCATCACTTTCATAGTTGCGCACCGGCTTCGTATAGCGCAATCCTTTAACTAGGTCCAGGGGTATATTTACATGTAGTGGTTTTTTCTCAAAAATCATATTGCACTTCCTCAAATGAATCACCCCGTTCATGTCAGTGGCCTAATCAATGCCTAAGAGCATAGGGTAGGGATTGCTATCATCAACAATCTCTATCACTTCAAAGTCTGCCAGCGTGATCGCTCCCTCAATATCCACAGGTATTCCCTGCAATCGCCCCATGGGTATAATTTTTTGTTGGTTCACCATCCTTAGTTGAATTGGACACCACTGCATTGTAGGTCTTCCCATTCGCTCCCATGTCTATTTCGGCAGAACATTTGCATCTGATCCTTAATCCAAAATTACTTGGTCCATCTCATATTCTCCGATCTGCATGGTTAGTCTCATCTTTCTTCCTGTCCTTGTCTTATGCTTTCCAATCTTCCAGACTACGTGTGGTTCTCTTGGAACGGTCCCAACGCATCTGTTAAGGAGTTCCTGTAACCCTTTTGTTAGGTTCCTATACCACTAGGAGTCATAATTTTGAATGTCTAAGGTTAAGCCTTGTAACATTGTACATACCTTTTCTTTCTGCAAATGTTTTCCATATTATAAAAACAAAAAAATGTAAAGAGGGTATGTCCTAAAAGAAAAATCAAAGGACAAAGGGATAAGAGAAGCTCAAAAAAATGAAAGAATATGAAACCCAAAAACAAAAAGACCAGGAAAGTGTGCAAGTCTAAATGCCACTACTATTTACTTTTATGCATAATAATGATTGTGTGCAACTTGTTATTCATGCCACAATCCATGGTAATCAAATAGTTTAATCTTGGTTATTCCATGCTTTTAATTTCATGTTTATAGATTAGAGAATAAAATCTGACCAAACAATTCAATCTTGGTAGATCATAGTTAGGTAGAGAAAATAAAAGGAGCTCATAAGCTTAATCTGAGCCCTTGGATGATATAAGGTTAGAATTAGATAGATTTACTTTCCAAAAGAAAAATAGATGAATAAGGGTTTGCTAGCCTAAATGCACCCTAAGAAATGAAGAAAATATGTTAGAGGTAAGAAATGGGTAAGTAGAAGAAAGGTTATTGAACTACAAAGTTACTTGGATCAAAGAACATGCATCATGCTTATACACATCTTTCAACATGTATGGTCAACTATGAAGGCAAAGGCAAAGATTTACAAGTTCATGTGATTAACTTTCCCTCATTAACGTTTCCCCTTTACTTACTATTTTCCTATCTACAAATATGTTTTAAGTACTTTTAACCCTACAAGTCAAAGAGGCTCAGAGCATTTCTCTGATTTTTGGAGGGATCGGACCCCCGGCTTAATGACTTATGGACTCAAGTGCTAGAATCCCCTTCATAAACAGATTCCCCCTTCAAAAAATCCATTTCCCCTCATTACCCTAATAAAATCCCCATATAAACCCCTTTCCTATGGTTTAAACCCAATTTACCTAAGAAAAGTAATACCACCCCATGTAAAACCCTTACGCACAAAAAACCAACAAAAAATCATTTTTTCCTAACTTTAAATGTAAATGCGCAATCGCATGCCTTTCACCCTTTTGACTTAAAGAAAATCCCTCTCCGCTTTTTTCATATTAAGTAACTAACATTATTATAAAACCCATTAAAACCCTTTTCCCATAAATAATTAAAACCCTATATAAAATACCCCAACCGCTTAGATTTAAATAAAAACTATACAAACTACCCCTTATCCCACTATAAATCTACTTAGTCTACCTAATCCCAGTAAAATAAGTTAATCCCGCATCGAATTCACCCGACTCCCTAATCTCTCATTGAAGCCTGACCCGATAAATTTAAAACTACAATTAAAGCCTAAGCTAATCCCAAACCACTCTGATTAAACCCCTGGGTCCCCCTCAACTCCCTTTCATTTCCCCCTGCATAGCTCTCCCACCCGACTATTGTCCGATCTCAATCCCTATGATCCAACGGCCCAAAGCCATATGGACCGAGCCCGATTGATAGCCTTTACCCGCCCGATAAGGTGGTTTTCCCCCGACCCATGATGGCTACGTTTCACACCCTAACACACATCAGGTGAACCCTCCTCAAAAATGCCCATGCCTCTAAAGCAGTGCAATGGCCCTCCAATACCGCTTTCCCATCATTCCGATAAACCACTTGTCCTCCATAAAAATGAATTTCATGCCTTCTTTCAAAATATTCATGCTAAAGTTCTAAACTATGAAAACCCGTGTTTCAAAGCCTTTCACCCGTTTAAATTGTATAAGCCCATGAAACCACCCAGTGCCACCCTGCGCCTTTGAGAAGTGATTTCCCCTCCAATTACATCCAAAACGCTGCCCCGAGACTTTCCTAGGCATTCTGTGCCATAAAGCGATCAAGTGCCCTTCATGCAGACCTGTGTTTTCTTAAAATATTATTGAATTTTTCAGGTTATCAGACTACGATCAGAGCTTGGATAAACAATTCCGATACTAATAAAAGAACCTGTTTACTCCAAGACTCAGACCAAAAACCTGTTAAAATACCAAATTCAAAATAAGAATACCAGTTATACACGCACAAAATATGAAGACTGTCATGCGGAAAGAGTCAATTTTGCAGACAAAATCGACCTCCCTAGAAGCTAAGGCTTTCTAGTGACAAACAAGACAATTAAACACTATCTTTCCCTAAATATGCATTTAGAATACAAGTAGTCAGGTGTTTAAAACATACCTTTGGTCCCACACTGTTTGTAGCAGTCCAGCCTCTCCGATCCAGATGAGCTCCTCCTTCTCTTTGAAACTTGCATTCACTAACAAGCAAACGATTACATAGCACCTGAATAACTCATAAAATAAAACATATTCATCATAAAGACCAAGGAGTATATGAAACAAATTATGTATAACAACTTGTTGAGAAAAATGAGCTTAATTGTATTAAGTGGAAACAAAAGAAACCATTACAACCAGTGCCTTGGTGTTGTGCAGGTCCCTCCCAGGGTCCAGTAGGAGTTCTCCTTTACTTTGATCAGCTCACCCACTTCCAAATGAAGCTAAGAAAGGATGGGAATCTCTCCTCTCAAGCTCTATAAGGGAGTCCTAATTTCAGCAGCATCTACCCTTAGGAATGTTCAGCTTTCAACCTCCCCTCCCTCTGGCCCAATGCCTGTATTTATAGTGCTTTGGAGGAAGTTAATCAGGTCCACCATGAATGGGATAAGCCCCTCTTTCAATGGGATAGCTCCCCTCTTCATGGGATAAGTTCCTCTTTCATTGGGATGCATGAACCATCTGGAGGCGCTCAATCCACGTCAAACCATCTTCTAGAATGCTCTAGAAATGACCACAAGTAACTTTTTTGAAGTGAAACTTGCGCCTTTTGACCTTTATAGGAGTACGCACCCACCCCTTTATAGACAGAGCGTACAAGTACGCAGGTATTGTGAACTTGGGGTGCGTACACGCAGGTGAGGCCAAGAGAAACTACGTAACCATAGTTAATTGACTTTTTAAGGACTTTCTCTCTTTCTTGGAGTTTGACATGAGGAGCAGAGGTATGAGACTTGCCAAGGAGGATAGTATGACAGTTGATGAAGCCATACTAACTGTAGATAGTCATGGTGACAAATTTTAGTGTAACAGATTGCCCCCTAAAGTGCGACACCTATAGTAGATTAGGGTTTCATATCATCTAGGAAGGGTGAAGTACTTTCTCATTTCAAGGATTATCTTGTGGAGAGCCCGGTTGGAACCTGCAAGTATTCAACACAAAATACATGTATGAGATCATATCATCGCTGAGGTAGGCATTCCCATACTCAGATCAAAAACTTTAACTAACAAACTAACTACTGCTCTGATACAGGAATGATTTCGCAGTACATCATAATCATAGACTTATGTAGACATAGTATGGATGCATCCATCTGTTTATAGTTAGTCTACTATACAATGAATACAAAACTCCTCGCAGCCTGGATGGTGGAAACTAGATCCAGGGTCTTCATTTCTACTTCCCGAAATAGTACGATTCTATCCATGCGAATAAATGAGTTGATGTCGAGCATGGTAGAAACCACTTGATTACCAGTCAATGATGTAAACTGTTAACAAGTGTGAGAGAGACCACCAGTGATGTCAATGGTTCTCAAAGTACCCAGTACAATCCATGAGATGTGAATGAATGTGCTGATGTCGAACATGTCACGGAATGCTTCGATCGAAAGTCAGTGATGTAAACTGTCATCGAAGGCGAGAAATCTGCCATTGATGCATGCAGATTTCAAGGTACTGACGATTTCTATATCATCTTTCTAGATAATGTGCTGATGTCGATAGAAAGTGATCCGTCATAGGCAAGCCCACAACACGAAATCATAAATCAAGTTGAAGAAATGTAGTTGTAAGGACTAACTCAGGGATGGTCAAGATGGATGACAGGTATTTTGTGGATGAATGGTTTATTTGCAGCGACCTCTTGAACACATAACGACACAACAGATGGCTTGGTGACATTTGACCCAAAGTTAATACCCGGCTGAAGACTTTCAATGTGGTTCAATCAACTGTGAGGCAAAGGATTTCCCAACCCAGGGTGAATGAAAAGTGTCGTGTTCAAGAGTGGTGGTAAGGTTTCTTCTGAGACAAAGGATAACAAATAGACTCATTTTCCTCTCTTTTCCCCCACCATTTTTGGCAAGTACCTCTTTATTTTTTACAAGCTTGAAGAGGATAACATATGCTTGATTATAAGCCCATCCTTTGGATGAGTCCAACTTAGTTTAGATTCGAACCCTAAGAATGAGTGGTCCATTCCTGTTTGTAATCGAACAGGTCCTTTACTGTGAAATTTTAACGAGTCCAGTATAGGAGAAACTCGGCGTTTTTCAATTTTAGAGAGTCTGAAAAACTTAAGAAGACTCCAGGGTTGAAATTTTTCGTAAATTTGTGTCTCCCAAGCCCGAAGAAGTATAAAATAATACTTGAGAGAACCGCTTGGTTTTTTACGACCAAGGAGTACTTTCATAGTTAGTGTCTTTGACCTGAAAAGTAAAAAGCGATCAAGGACACGTTGTTTTATTTCTAGTATCGAATTTGAAACGACAAAAATCCGGCAGTCTTTTCCTGTTTTTACGGTCAGAAAAGGGCTATAAGGGGACTGTCTTTTAATTCCTTTTTAACGAGTGTAAAAGAAACGCTCGGCAATCTTTTCATGTTTTAGGAGTCAGAAAAGGGCTTAAAAGATGACTCTGATGTTTTTGTTTGTGAAAAATGACAATTTTCCCTGAAAATCCTTTTATCCTGCACAAAAACCAACACATTACTCATACCTGTTTAAGATAGATAAAAATACTTTGAAAATTACCTTTTAACAGTGGAAAATAAACAAATTTAACATTTATTTACTCAAAAAACCTATAAAAAGGGCTTTTACCATTTCATTTTTACCATTTTACTGTTGAGGAGAGAAAAAGGGCTTTTGGCAAGAAACTTCCCGTGGTCATTGCGGAGAATCCGACCATCGAAATCGAACACCGTCTCATCAGGTATTCTACAACATCCTCCTC
Source organism: Pinus tabuliformis (assembly GCA_031772625.1). Taxonomy (NCBI): domain Eukaryota; kingdom Viridiplantae; phylum Streptophyta; class Pinopsida; order Pinales; family Pinaceae; genus Pinus; species Pinus tabuliformis. The sequence continues at coordinate 648,031,958 of CM062809.1, forward strand.
TTCATTTCCATCCGTTTAGAATTTGTTTTTAGGCTCTAGTTTCATTTTTTGGAGGGTTTGGGGTTTCAAGGTCCGCTTTTCGGGGTACGCATGCGCTCCACTAGTGACCTGCATACCCCGACATTTTCTCAGTTGGGAAAATGCCAGGCGTATGCAGCTTGCCTTAAGAGAACCTGCGTACACACGCTCTATCTCTAAAGGTGGGCTGCGTACACCGCGGAGAGGATTTTCAAACCCCAATTTCTCCAAAATGAACCAAATTTTTTTAATTTTATGGACTCTAATAGATGTTTTATGGTGTGTAGATTTCCCACCATGCTTGATTGGCATGAGAGAGAACACGAAGATGTTGATTTGGCCGCCATTAATCACCAACCTTCCATTGATGCTTTGAAGGCATGCTATCTTTACAAATACTGGGCCATACCTGGCATGAGGGCCCAGGTGTGCTTTCTAGAGTGGCTGGTTGAAAGGTGGAACATTCAGGATCAATGCTTTTACATAGGAGGGCACCAGCCCGAGATAGAGCCCTCAGATATTTACTTTCTCACTGGTTTGCCCAAGAGGGGCGAACAATTGAATCTGTCCGGGACTAGGCCGGGTGGCCAGTCCATCGCTAGTCTCCGTCTAGAGTGGTGTAATAATCAAAACTAGGAGAGGGGGATAGAGATTAAAAAGATATTCCGACCTGAACTTATGGTAATTTCCTTTACAATTACCAGACTTTGTGGAGCTGCCGCTTTGCACATTGCCACTTGGTCCCAAATGCGGATGGCGATTGATTGTTATCAGGGCACCATTTTCAACTGGTGTGATGCTGCGTTGGCCAATTTAAAGGTCCAACTAACTAGGACAAAAAATGGACAGTTAAAGACTTTTCGTTATGGGCCTTTAGTTGTGAGTTTTTCCCTAGAGAGGGTTCTGATGCTGATCCCATAGCAGCTCACTGTTGAGGTTGGGCTTCCTCGAGAGCCTAAGTTGATGCGATGGGTTGCGGTACTGGCCCGTCATCCTGATGAGGGAACAGAGATTGTTCGATTTACTCCAGAGTACTTTCACTGGTTAGAGGACCAGGTCTTTTCGATACAGGATTTTCCTTATGCCGAAGTTAATTTTCGTGGAGATCTGGACATGATTCTTCCACCGGGAGAATAGTGGGATGACACAGGTACTTCATTTTCACAAGTTTTTAAATTATCTATTTTTTTTGTTTTTATATCGTCTCAAAGCTGACAGTGACAATTTTCAAAATGCGGATGTAGGCCCACAACGTCCAGCCAATCTCCGGCCTTTCGAGAGGAGACAACCAGTTGCACCGACACCAGTCCCACAGGACGAGGCTACAGAGACCTTAGCTGAGTTGGAACAAGACCTAGAGCGTCTGACGAAAGATATACCAGAGACTACTATAGATGATATTCCTATCAGGCTTCAACGCTATGTAGTCAGAGTCCCAGGACCTTTTATAAGGTTCTTGTGTAGGGTAGCCCGTGCAGTGGTGTCGTATAGAGATCATCACCAGTGATTGGATGGTCGTTTTTTGTAGACACATGTGACATTTTGGTTTTTTATACTTATCATTTTTGCCGATCATAAGGTGTTTTGCAACCTATGATCGAAGATGATGTATTTTTGACACACTCCTATCTATATATATCATTATTACCGGCTTATCTTGTTAAATATGTGTGATTAAATGTTTTTAAATTTACATGTATGATTATCGCAAATGTCTGTCTAACATTCGAGAAGAAATTGCATCTGCTAATGTATTTAAAGACCTTGTAATCAAATTCACGTTCCAAGAGACGCACTCTAAAAAATAACCTTAATAACACTGGATTTCTAATGGCATACACTCTATTAAGCTGTAATACAACGAGTTCAGAATCTAACCTCACTATCAAACTCCGAATCCCAAACAAAATAGATTCAGACAATAACTCAATCACTGCACTGTATTCTGCAATGTTGTTTGTTGTTTGACCGAGGCTCACCCCATGCATAGAAACTAACTCGTCAGAGGGCGAATAGATAACCCAAGCTGCGGAAGAGATATTCCGTGTACTACGACAAGCACCGTCAGCAAATCCAATGTATGTTTGGAGAGGCATCGACATCTGCAAACATCAAGGGTAAAACCAAGATAAGCAGAATAACGACAGAAAACACACTTTCTAAGCTAAGCACACTGTCTAAACTAACAAAAACACCAGCTAGAAAGAAAAAACTTAACCTAACTTAAAATCTCCATACCCATTATTTAAGCATAATACCTCTTTAGGTAAAGTCCATTTCTGGGTTTACCCAAAGAGTCCCCGTCAAAGTCAACCAACTCATAGGCCCCTTTTGCTAGCTTTCGCTTGACAATATAGGGCCCATGCCACATAGGAACGAATTTTCCAGCACCTAATTTATCGTTAGCTTGATCATATAATAGCACTAGGTCTCCTTCCAAAAAATTTCGAGGGGTCACATTTCGATCATACTGAGCTTTCATACGTTTTGCATGAGTCTCGATTGCCAATGCAGCATCACATCGAGTCTCATCTAATTGAGCTAAGTATAATAAACGCTTCTCCTCTTCGGAAGTAGCTGGAAGTAATTCGACAGCCATTTGAAGTGACGGGATTTCGCATTCAATGGGCAGCACAGCTTCCAAACCATAAACTAGTTGGAAATGAGTGAACCCTGTTGATGTTTTCACTGAGGTTCGGTATGCCCAAAGCGCGGAAAATAACATGTTGTGCCAATTCGACCGATGAATACCAATGATTCGTCGGATCATGATAACTAAAACTTTGTTGATGGACTCAACCAGACCGTTTGCTTGGGGATAATAAGGAGTTGAGCTATCATGACGAAAACCAAGCTGGCCTGTAAGTTCTGTCATCATAATGTTTCGAAAATGGTGCCCATGGTCAGTGATTATCGCTTGTGGGACACCAAACCTAGCAATAATGTGATTGAATATGAAAATTGCAACTGTCTTGCCGTCAGCCTCGAATGTAGGCATCGCCTCGGCCCACTTAGTAAAATAATCAACTGCAAGGATGATATACGCATGCCCCCCGGCCGAGTGAGGTTTACATGTAATAAAATTGATACCCCATTTGGCAAAAGGACCAACGGAAATTATAGGGTGGAGAGGAGTAGGTGGTGCGCGCATCTTGCAATCAAACACTTGACAGTTGTGGTATTTCCGGACCGCAATAATACAGTCTTTAAACAAGGACGGATAGAAGTAGCCAGCGTGCAATATCTTTTGGGTTGTGGCATACCCAGACATATGACCGCCACACGCTCTAGAGTGACAGTCATTCAAAACTCTTTCAGCTTCTTCGTGAGTTAAGCAACGTCGGGAAACCAAGTCTGCCCCACGACGATAAAGAGTATCTCCAATAATTTTGTATTGTTGGGACTGGAATCGAATTTTCTGGCATTCCGACTTTGAAACCTCGGGCCGAAAGGATTGGGTTTGGAGATAGATGATTATATCCCCATACCACGGATCTAAAGTGCTTATGAGAAACAAAGATTCGTTCGCAATGGGTTCCTCTGCCACAGTTTCTGTGTTAGCACGCGGGAAATCACACATCAACTCTGCAAAAACTAAAGATTTCTTAGACTTAGATTTTTCACATTCTAAGTCGAAATCCTGCAGGATAACAATCCATTTTGAGTACTTTCCCCCTAGCAATTGTTTATTTAAAATGTAGATCATAGGGTTGCAATCCGAAATGACTATAGTTTTACGGAGAAGAATGTAGTGACGAAAACGCTGGACAGCTTGAACGGCTGCCAAGGCCAATTTCTCCACATGCGAATATTTGAGCTCAGTTGGATTTAATGTCCAACTAAGGTAATATATCACATGTTCCATTCCGAATTCGTCTTCCTGAACTAAGACCATGCCAATGGTGGAATGAGCAGCGGCGAGGTACAAAAAGTAATCCTGGTTGTAGTTGGGAGGATGCAGCAATGGTGCATGGGTCAACGCATGCTTGAGTGCATCAAAAGATTTTTGAGCTATCTCATCCCAAGAGAATTAAGCATTCTGTTTCAACAACCGGGTAAAACCCTTTGTAATCTCAGCGTAGTTAGGAATGAATCGGCGTAAAAAGTTTGCTTTCCCCTGCAAACTTTGGAGTTGGCGAAGACTCGAAGGAGGAGGCAATTTGATGATAGCTTCTACCTTCGAGGGATCGGCGCGGATGCCGGCTTTTGAAACTACAAATCCCAGCAATCGTCCCACTTCTATATAGAAGACACATTTGTGTGGGTTCAACCGTATACGATAATGCCTACACCTCATGAAGATTGCTCGTAAATGGACAAGGTGATCAGCTCGATGTAATGAATGAGCGGGCAAATCATCGAGATACGGTTGCACAATGTGTTTGATGTCATGAAACGCATAAGACATCGCCCATTGAAAAGTGGCTCTAGCATTCTTAAGCCCAAAAGGTAATTTGCAATAAGCAAATGTCCCCCATGGACAAATGAGAGCCGTTTTTGGTTGATCGGCAGGTAGAATATTGATTTGATTGTAACCGGAAAAACCTTCCATAAAGGAAAATATTTTGCTGCCGGCACAATCATCAATTATTTGATCGATATAGGGTGTTGGATAGTTGTCCTTGGGACAAGCTCGATTGATATCCATATAGTCGATGCATATTCTTATTGTTCCCTGTTTTTTGTTTACCGGAACAATATTCGATACCCAATCTGTTAACGGGATCGGATAAATGAAACCTGCTTTCAACAGCTTCTCAACTTCTGCTTTAATTGCAGCCGCTTTTCGTGGGTGAATCTGACGCAAACGTTGTCAGACGGGTTTAGCGTCCGGGTAAGTCTTAATCTCATGGACAACAATTGTGGGATCAATTCCTGGCATTTCCTCATAGTACCAAGCAAACATGTCGCAGAATTCTTGAAATAGGGCCTTGTATATTTGAATTTCGTCATCTAAACACGAGGCACCTATATGAATGTGCTCAACAATTCCGGGCTTGACTGAAATGTCAATGGGAACAGTGCGAGAGATGTTTCCCAAATTCAGCTCTGAATCAGGATGTTTCATTGGACTCAGAGCTTCTTTGACATATTAAGCTGTAAAGATTGATGAGAAATCGTTTTCAAAACGATCATCCTCAGGTAAAAACGAAGATCTATGATGGAGATCTTCCCATGGTAAATCGTCTACACACAGGACTTCACAAAGTTGTTCGTCAGATGACACAACTTTGGGAAACGTTATTAACTCCGAGGGTGATGTGAAAAGTGATTCCTCACGGACCACATTCATTTGGTCGATTTTGGTTGAACGCGGGTCGGTAAAAGACTGCACGGCTTCATAGGCAATTTCATATGGACTCAAAGGCATAGCATTACCAAATGAGTCTATTTCAGATTCAGAAGGAACGATCCAAGGATCGTCATAAACAATGGTATCTGATGTAATCATATGAATGGATGCAAACGAAGACACGGCATTGATTGGAGGAAAAGGAAAAGTTCCCAGTAAACTGGCGTCTTTAACTAATCCTATGCCAACATCCCTATAAGGGATAGTCGTTTTACCGACATGCTAGATACTCTCTGAAGAGGCTGGGTCGGATGAAAAGTAAGCCAGCTGGTCTATGGTTACGATCTTGCCATTATGTAGAAACTTTATTACTCTGAAGACTGATGAAACGACTGCTGTCATAGCGTAAGAACAACTTCTACCCAAGAAAAGGTTGTAGTCTAGAGGGGCATCAACCACCTCCACATCCAGACTAATGGTTTTTCCTTCAACCCCTATAGGAAAATCCTGTAGAATGCCAAACGGATGAATCCCACAGCCATCAAAGGCCTTAAGAATTGTCGGGGATTGATTTAGTGAAGGAGAACCAAGCGATCTCCAGCACTATATCGACATAATACACGTGGAAGCTCCCTCATCAATTACAGTCTGATGAATAGGCCTGTTTTTGACTATCACTGGGATCTGGAAAGCCATTTGATGAGGTAAAAACAGTGTACTATTTTCTAGATCAAAGATTATTAGGTTCGGGTCCTGAACATCAACAGCTCCTATAGCCGACAAAAGTAATTTTCGTTGTGCTGGGCATGATTGCAGCACTTCAAAAGCCGACATTGCTGAGGGTGAAACAGCTAAATCCTCAACAATGTTGTTGATCCAGGTGGATATTGGTGGCCACTTGCCAAGTCCACCTGGACCCCCACCATTGTCTTTCTCAGCATTTCCAGTTTCCTTAATTGTAGCACAACTTACTATTTTTAGCAGTTTTTCGGGTCCTGAACTTCCGGAGCCGTTTTGAGGCCCTAAATGACGTTCTTTGGGAAATCTGGGGGCAACATGGGTCCATGGATTGATGTTGCCCTTCCCAAAGTGGTAGTGCTCGGATAGATCTTTCTAACGAGCTATTGTACGCGTCAAACGGAGATCGTATGCCAAAGTTACGACCCCGGGAAGTTGATGTACCAATTTACCCAAACGGGGCCCACAGTTTGGCGTTTCATCTCCTAGGGTTAGGTTTTGGAATGTTAAGGGTTTTCCATTGTTTCTCAACAATAAATAGGCCTTCGAGCCTCATTGTAACACAGTTCAGAGGCATGTAGCCATCACATCTCTTCTCAGAGATAAGCTACCATCGCCCTAGCTAGTTATTGCCATTTCTGTTTGTAAGCATATTTCAGTATTTTCCATTAATGAAATGAAGTATTATTTCCGCTGCATCTTTGTGTATATGGTTATCTCTGTAATTTTTTGCGTTCCTGTTTAAATCCGGATCAGTGGTATCAGAGCGGTCTGCTTTTTCTCTGTTTTTCTTTGCATGTCCCCAACAAGGTCGGGATATAAGGAGTTAGGGCTTGAACTGGTTGAACCTTTGCAAGACCAGCCTCGCAAATCCCGATGGCCTCCCATGGCGGATGAGAAGAAAGACGAGGGGGCTGGAGATCCCATCAAAATCTTGCTCGAAGAAGCGCTCGAGCGACAACGGAACGCGATGATGGACAGCTTTGCGCATATCCTTCAGCGGCTACCCCGAAGCGGCGCATCGGCTTCCAGTAGCTCCTCTGGAAACGCCACACCCTTTAAGGTACAAGTTAATTTTGAAATCCCCATATTCGAGGGTCAGATAGACGTCGATGCCGTAGATAAATGGTTAAATCTGCTAGAGGGTTATTTTTCTGTTCATGAATTTTCGAGTCGGGAAAAGATTGTTTTTGCTCTTCTCAAAGCAGCCCCCCACGTCAAGGACTGGTGGGAAACCTACTGCGAGCAGAAGGATGAAAGTACTGGCTCACTATTTTCAGCCGCACCCACCTGGGATTCGTTCCAGGATGCCATCAAGGAGCAGTACTACCCTGTCGGAAGCTATGAGGATGAATACATAAAGTGGACCACGCTGCGGCAGGGAAGGGACCAAGACGTGCCGGAGTTCACCAATCTTTTCCATACCCTTCGCACAAAGTTGGGTATCAAGGATTCGGAGCAACATTTGATACTCAAATACCGTGGCTGCCTGCACAAGTACATCCAGGAAGAAATACAGTTCTTAAACATCCACTCGCTCGGCGCAGCATACCAGTATGCCGTCAAGGTCGAGCAGAAGTTTAAACAAAAGAAGCGAGGCTTTGGATCTGCGAATCCAAAGAAGGGGAAAGGTGCCCCTAAACCACAGAACAAAGGACAAAGCCAAGGCGGGACAGCCCAAGACAACCAGCGGAAGCTGCAAGCAAAGAGCAACGCCGCGAAGCCGAGAAAGGACACCGAAAAATGGTGCGAGTTCCATAAGAGCTCCACTCACAACACAAGTGAGTGTCGGGCCAAGCAGTCACTGGTGGCTGAGCTAAAGGTTTCAGAATCAGATGCATGTTCCGACTCTGAGTCAGAACCCGATAAGGGGTATGAAAAAGGGAAGCAGATCATTGATGCGGATCCCAACGCCACTGTTGCTACCGCAAAGATCCAGAAAAATGAACCCGAAGATCCAGAGGAGGAGGAGCGTCTCTTCCACTCCCAGATGTGGGTAAAGGGCTCCCCGATACAGTTCATTGTTGATAGCGGGAGTCAAAAGAACCTCATTTCGGCAGAGGTCGTGAAGCGGTTGGGCTTACCGACCACAGCGCATCCACAACCATACACCATTGGGTGGCTTCACCAAGGGCGAGATCTTCGCGTGAGCCAGCAATGTCGCCTTCCATACAACATCAAGCCCTTCACGGATGAGGTATTGTGTGACATTGCTCCCCTTGAAGTTTGTGATGTATTACTAGGACAACCATACTTGTGGAAGCGACATGCTGTGTATGAATCAAGGCCCCGTGCTGTTATTATTACATTGGGAAATAAGTTGTTCAGGATACCAGAGGTAGCACCACCTGCCGCCATCTCTTTGATTACTGCAAAACAATGCAGTAAGATCATTTCCAAAACCAGGAAATTTGTTTTCCTGATGATACGCCCTCAAGGGAAGAAGAAGACAGTGGCCGCGGCCTCCAAACAGGGTTCCTCTGCACGGCAACTACAGATGGACAAGATTGTGGAGGAGTACGAAGACATCTTCACCTCCCCGGCAGGGGTTCCTCTGCACTGTCAAGTCAAGCACTCCATCGATCTGACCCCAGGTGCGCCGCTACCCAATGGACCAATTTATCGGCGCTCCGTTCTGGAGAACAATGAAATCAAGAGACGGATTCAGGAGCTCTTGCAGAAAGGTCACATCCGTCCGAGTTCTTCGCCCTGTGGGAGCTCGATAGTGTTGGTACAGAAGAAGGATGGGACGTGGAGACTCTGTATTGACTATCGGGCGTTGAACAAGATCATTGTCCGTAATAGGTACCCGATCCCGCGGATTGATGACCTCCTAGACCAACTAAAGGGGGCGAAATATTTCAGCAAGATCGATCTGAAGTCAGGATATCACCAAGTACCAATTGAACCCTTAGATGTGTGGAAGACTGCCTTCAAATCCAAGGAGGGCCTCTTCGAATGGTTGGTCATGCCTTTCGGATTGACGAATGCTCCTGCAACCTTTATGAGGCTAATGGATGACATCTTGCAGCCATTCAACAACTCCTTTGTAGTAGTATACTTGGATGACATTCTGATCTTCAGCCAGAGTTGGGAAGAGCACCTCCACCACATCCGACAGGTTCTCCAAACACTGCGGAAACACAAGCTATGTGCCAATTTGGAGAAATGCACTTTTGGCATGACCGAGGTTCAGTATCTGGGATACATCATTGATGAACAGGGGGTGCATGTCGATCCAGCCAAGGTCCAAGTCATTCGGGATTGGCCCTCTCCAACCACTCTAATAGAGCTCCGCAGCTTTCTAGGTCTTGCCAACTTCTACCGCAGGTTTGTGTTGGGATTTTCTCATATTTCTTGGCCGTTGAGTCAAGTCAGCAAGGGCGGGGCGAAAGCAAAATTCTTTTGTTCTGAATCTCAACAGAAGTCATTCAGGGAGTTGAAGGATCGCCTCTGCATGGCACCAGTGCTCGCGTTACCAGATTTACAACAACCATTTGAGGTCGAGATAGATGCCTCTGACTATGCTATTGGGGCAGTCCTTACTCAACATGGACATCCAGTGGCATATCACAGTGAAACACTTTCAGACACAGTCCGGAAGTACCCCACTTATGATAAAGAGGTGTATTCCATTGTACAGGCCTGCCGACAATGGAAGCATTACATTTTGGGGAAGGAAACGGTCATCCACACAGACCACCGACCTCTGCAGTTCATACAGACCCAAGGGAAATTGCAGAATGATCGCCATCAGAAGTGGTCTACATACCTGCAACAGTTTCACTTGAATATCAAGTATAAAAAGGGAAGCACCAATAATGTTGCAGATTGTCTCAGTCGACCACCGATCATGGCGCTAACCACCGTGCTCAACTCTTGCGGGCACGAGACTTCTGATTGGCCACTTCTCTACAAAAGTGACCCAGAATTCGGCCACACATACCAGACACTCTTGGAGGGTCGGCAGGTTGCAGATTTTCACCTCCAGGATGCCCTATTATGCCACCTCGGTCACCTCTGTGTTCCTTCAAGCGAGCGTGCCAAGATGATTTGGGAAGCACACTACAGTCGGGCTGCTGGGCATTTCGGGGTCGAGAAAACAGTGGCAGTATTGCAAAACTATTTCTATTGGCCGAATCTTCGACATGATGTTGGGAAGTACATCCAATCATGTACTGCCTGTGCCATTGCCAAACCGACCATTAAGAAGCAAGGCCTCTATACCCCGTTGCCTACCCCTAGTCGACCTTGGGAATCCATCTCCATGGATTACATGTCAGGCCTTCCTTCCACTAAGCATGGAAATGACTTTGTTTTTGTGGTCGTCGACAGGTTCTCAAAGATGGCCATTATGATGGCCTGCAAGAAGAATATCACAGCAGAAGCCACTGCTAAACTCTTCTTTGAACGAGTGTGGGTGCACTTTGGGATCCCACAGTCTATCATCTCAGATTGGGACAGTCGGTTTCTCAGCACCTTTTGGTCCAGTTTCTGGTCAATGCTGGACACCAAACTCACGAAGTCCACAACCTTCCATCCTCAAACTGATGGCCAGACAGAGGTTGTCAATAGGATGATTGTGCACATTCTGCGCATGTATAACTCAAAGCATCCACGCACATGGGACAAGAGCCTCCCCTACGTTCAGCACAGCTACAACCGAGCTCTTCACAGCTCCACTGGCCATAGCCCTTTTCAGGTGGGTTTGGGATTCCAGCCACTATGCCCCATTGATGTGGCCATGCCACTTGCAGCTACTCACATGAATTCAGCTCATATCCAGTCCGAAACAGATAAGGCCACCAGCTTCATTGAGCGAATCCAACATATTCGCCAGCAGGTCCATGACATTCTTGAGAAATCAAATGCCAAGTACAAGCAGCGACATGATCAACATCGGGTGCCACACAAGTTTCAGGTGGGCGACAAAGTCTGGTTGCATTTGCAAAAGGAACGCCTTACTGGAGCCTATCGGAAATTGAGACCACTCCGATATGGTCCTTACACCATTACTAAGGCTATGGGAGACAATTCATTTGAGCTTAGCATTCCCCCATTCCTTGGCCTGCACCCAGTATTTAATGTGGACCTCCTTCGGCCATACTTTCCACCATTGCTAGACACATCCGACATTGCAGAACAGCTCAAACCCATAGAATTAAATCCAGATTGCATGGAACAAGCTGCAACTGATCGGATCATGGACACACAGATCAAGAACACTCGCCAACAGAATATCCAACTGTATCGAGTTGTCAAAGCGGGCCAACTGCTTCAGCAGGGCAAGTGGCTCACTAGGGAACAAGTTCAGCAGAAGTTTCCTCATCTCATGGAGGAGCTCAACGCAATGGGGACCATTGCTTCCTAAGGGGGGAGGAATGATCCAGGTGGATATTGGTGGCCACCTACCAAGTCCACCTGGACCCCCACCATTGTCTTTCTCAGCATTTCCAGTTTCCTTAATTGTAGCACAACTTACTATTTTTAGCAGTTTTTCGGGTCCTGAACTTCCGGAGCCGTTTTGAGGCCCTAAACGACGTTTTTTGGGAAATCTGGGGGCAACATGGTTCTATGGACCGATGTTGCCCTTCCCAAAGTGGTAGTGCTCGGATAGATCTTCCTAACGAGCTATTGTACGCGTCAAACGGAGATCGTATGCCAAAGTTACGACCCCGGGAAGTTGATGTACCAATTTACCCAAACGGGGCCCACAGTTTGGCGTTTCATCTCCTAGGGTTAGGTTTTGGAATGTTAAGGGTTGTCCATTGTTTCTCAACAATAAATAGGCCTTCGAGCCTCATTGTAACATAGTTCAGAGGCATGTAGCCATCACATCTCTTCTCAGAGATAAGCTACCATCGCCCTAGCTAGTTATTGCCATTTCTGTTTGTAAGCATATTTCAGTATTTTCCATTAATGAAATGAAGTATTATTTCCACTGCATCTTTGTGTATATGGTTATCTCTGTAATTTTTTGCGTTCCTGTTTAAATCCGGATCAGTTGTAATTCTGGGTCGTTCTCGCATGTGGATTGAAAGCAGACCTTCGAAGTACACCCTTGGCGGGCGGTTTGATTACTAAGTCAGGGTTAGGTTTCTCGATCTGTAGTGGATCGGAACCGAGAGCTGAGGTTGATGGATTTGAATGAGAAGATTCTGCTTCTTTCGATCCATCAACAGGACTTTTACTACCATAATCGTGTGACCGAGTCGCAATCCTTACATGAGACATCATCAATATGGGTTCTTCACTGGCACTCGAGGAAGAACCTATCATCTTACTCTCCTGCTTTGGAAATGGATCTTTCAAAACAGCAGGAGTTGGGGAACCCTTGACGATTTTCACAACCTCGGCCCGATGAGGGCAATCTCTTGTAAAATGATCCTCTTCACAAATAAGCCAAGGATATCGAGGTTTGTGCTTTTCTTCATTGGTTTCCGACTTTTTTGTTTTCTCCTTTGGAGTTTTGTCTGCTTTATTCTTCTTCTTACCTTTCTTTTTCCCACTATTTTTTTATTTAGCCGTAGATGACTCTACAACGTGAATATCAACGGAAACTTCAGCAGAAGATTCTCCTATCGGGGAGTCTGGTAAGGTTATAATAGGTGAATAATTCTTTGAAGACTTCTTCTTGCTTTTAGTATTCACCGTACCAATCATGCCATCAGCAGCATGAGATCCCGAAGGAGCAGCAACGATTTGATTTGACTTTGGAAGATCTGGGATCTTTTCGTGTAACGTACCTGACTGAGTGTAAACTAAGTCAAGGTACTGCGCTTGAGCAATCACTTGCTCCTCAGTAACTACTCTGGCCTTAGCTACGTCTTCAGTAATCTTCGGTAATAATGATTTAACAAACCATTCAGCTAAGATTTGGTCCGGGATAAAAACTTTCACTAACCGCCTTCGACGTCTCCATTCATGAACATGATCGGAAATATAAGTGGACGTCGACTGTTTTAATGAATTTAGTAACTCTGTGCCATTATCATATCTGACCGACAACTGAAAATGAGTTAAGAACGAGGTAGCTAACTGACTAAAATTATAAAAAGAGGCCCGTGGTAACTCAATGTACCACTTGGCCGCGAGACCAATGAGAGTACACTGGAAGAGACGTAAGTGGATTGAATCATCCGAGATGGAATTTGAGGCACACCAGAGGTGGTAAGTCATCACATGATTCGACGAGTCCTCTCCAAACTTACCCTCAAACTTGGGAATGTCACTGGGCAACTTATTCGGCATTGGCGGCCAAAATGAAAGATAATTGATCGGATCGTTCGTTAGGCGCGTCAAGTCTGGTAAATCCAAAGTTGCGATAAACGGTAATTGTCGATTAGGATCCCTAAAACTCTGGGTCACAAGACTAGTCCCATGAGGAGGATATCCAGGATAACTTGGAATAGGAATCGCATTCGGGATATTGTATCCTCCCGGAAAACCAGGATTAACCGGACCGTACTGGGGTTGTTGTGGTTGTTGATAAGTGTACCTAGGATACGGTTGATACTGGTAAACTGGTTGCTGGACAGCAGGCCCATATTGGTACTGTCCCTGGTACGGTTGATAAACGAATTGTTGTTGACTAGTGACAACCGTACTTAAACCAAGCTGTCCTACAGGCATCTGAACCATAGTTTGAATCGTGGATCTAGACAATGGTAAAGATGTCTGAGGAGTAGTCGGAGAGACAGTAGAAACCGGAGTTGTCGATACTCCAGAAGTAAGTTTGGTGGATGGAACAGATGTTGCGGTAGTTGCAGCAGTCGTTTGAGATGGGGTACTGGGTGCAATGAGCGACTGAGTAACTACCGAAGGTACAGAAGTTTGAACATTAGACTGGACTGGTTGCTGGGGTGAACCAGAAACTAAAGGTTGTCCAGTTTGAGATGACAACTGTACGCTTGGCTGCAACACCTGTTGAACTTGCTACGGATCCCACACTATGTTCATTCCGGGGTATTGACCCATGACAGGTTGAGGATATTGAGATCCATAACCGGATTGAGGGTAGGATTGATAATTGAAAGGTACATTTCCCGTACCTTGAATATACGATTGAACTTGGGGTGCGTACACGCAGGTGAGGCCAAGAGAAACTACGTAACCGGAGTTAATTGACTTTTTAAGGACTTTCTCTCTTTCTTGGAGTTTGACATGAGGAGCAGAGGTATGAGACTTGCCAAGGAGGATAGTATGACAGTTGATGAAGCCATACTAACTGTAGATAGTCATGGTGACAAATTTTAGTGTAACATATTGCCCCCTAAAGTGTGAAGCCTGTAGTAGATTAGGGTTTCATATCATCTAGGAAGGGTGAAGTACTTTATCATTTCAAGGATTATCTTGTGGAGAGCCCGGTTGGAACCTGCAAGTATTCAACACAAAATACATGTATGAGATCATATCATCGCTGAGGTAGGCATTCCCATACTCAGATCAAAAACTTTAACTAACAAACTAACTACTGCTCTGATACAGGAATGATTCCGTAGTACATCATAATCAACTCCTTATTATCCCTAGTATGGTCGCCATTTTGTCATGCGGAAAGAGTCAATTTTGCGAACAAAACCGACCTCCCTAGAAGCTAAGGCTTTCTAGTGACAAACAAGACAATTAAACACTATCTTTCCCTAAATATGCATTTAGAATACAAGTAGTCAGGTGTTTAAAACATACCTTTGGTCCCACGCTGTTTGTAGCAGTCCAGCCTCTCCGATCCAGATGAGCTCCTCCTTCTCTTTGAAACCTGCATTCACTAACAAGCAAATGATTACATAGCACCTGAATAACTCATAAAATAAAACATATTCATCATAAAGACCAAGGAGTATATGAAACAAATTCTGTATAACAACTTGTTGAGAAAAATGAGCTTAATTGTATTAAGTGGAAACAAAAGAAACCATTACAACCAGTGCCTTGGTGTTGTGCAGGTCCCTCGCAGGGTCCAGTAGGAGTTCTCCTTTACTTTGATCAGCTCACCCACTTCCAAATGAAGCTAAGAAAGGATGGGAATCTCTCCTCTCAAGCTCTATAAGGGAGTCCTAATTTCAGCAGCATCTACCCTTAGGAATGTTCAGCTTTCAACCTCCCCTCCCTCTAGCCCAATGCCTGTATTTATAGTGCTTTGGAGGAAGTTAATCAGGTCCATCATGAATGGGATAAGCCCCTATTTCAATGGGATAGCTCCCCTCTTCATGGGATAAGTTCCTCTTTCATTGGGATGCATGAACCATCTGGAGGTGCTCAATCCACGTCAAACCATCTTCTAGAATGCTCTAGAAATGACCACAAGTAACTTTTTTGAAGTGAAACTTGCGCCTTTTGACCTTTACAGGAGTACGCACCCACCCCTTTATAGACAGAACGTACAAGTACGCAGGTATTGTGAACTTGGGGTGCGTACACGCAGGTGATGCCAAGAGAAACTGTGTAACCAGAGTTAATTGACTTTTTAAGGACTTTCTCTCTTTCTTGGAGTTTGACATGAGGAGCAGAGGTATGAGACTTTCCAAGGAGGATAGTATGACAGTTGATGAAGCCATACTAACTGTAGATAGTCATGGTGACAAATTTTAGTGTAACAAAGACCCTTACACACAGAGCCGAGAAGACGACAAGGAAGAGAGAAGTGACAGTTCAAAATAGAGCAACCAGACCAGAGATGCAGATGAATAAAACACGCTAAAACTTGATCAAAATCCAATTTCGATTACTGATACACATAAAAAAATAAGAATTTACTGGTGAAACACACAGTAAAAGGTAAATTGTAACAGTGAAAGGAAGAAACACAAAAAGGATAAAGACAGGTCATCAGAGTGAGAGTATAAGTGATAGAGAGTATTAGATGAAAGACACAAGTAACTAAAGCCTCCAGCGAGATGATTCAACAACAAAGAGAATAAAGAGCTAGAAATAAACCATAAAAGCCAGCAGTACCACAATAAAAGGGACAACATGAGACAGTTCATTCGCTGCCTCTATCTTCTTGTGAGAAGATATTTTCATATTTACTAGATTAAATCTCAAATCAGTTTGAGATATTTGTAACAACACCTTAGTATAAGTACTTCACAAATTGAAGTATGTAAGGTGGATTCTTAGACATTTCTATAGATTGCTTCATTGAAAGACTATAAAAGCTATTGGAGCATTGACTGAGCCAGCAAGCTGGATTGATGAATAAGACAAGATATTTCAAAGGATTCATGTGCAGAGAAAAGTGTAGAGAAGTATTTTCTCATGTTGTTGTTATTTCTTAAAGTTTTCATACCGTTGATCTAAATCTGGATGCCATAATTGGAAGTATTATATCTGAATTTGTTTAGTTACACTCTGCTGATGAGCCCCATAAATGGGTAATTATATGGGCTCGTTTTGCCTCTTAACTTAGCTTAATCCACCATTATGATTAGTTTATTGCATGATTTTGATTATATTTATGCTAATAGAGTGAGTTGGGTTGGTAATTATGCTTTGAAGTCTAATGTGTGCTTTATGCAGATTTTTGGTCAATTTTGGAGACAAAGTCAAAGATTTAATGAACATTTGGCAGCAAATATCTGAATAAAACAAGGGAGAGGATTTATAGGAGGGTTTTCCCCTCATTTATGACTCCCTACTTTGAATTCTCCTTCAGAAAGCTCGGAGCACAAGCAGCTACATCAATGCACCAAAGAGACAGTCAAGCAAGTGGAGTATAACCGCTGTCTATCTCAAGTTTTGGGAGCCAAGCCTCCCTAATTCTAAGGGATTTGTTGGAAGCTCAAGTTGTATAGGTATAGATGCCGAGGGCCTCATTAGGTTGTTGGATGTTACTCAAATTTTCACGCTTTCGTTGCAACTTTTCTCTGCTCAATTTCGAGCTTACTTTTGTACATAGTTTCATGTAATCTTACTGTTATTTTGATAATGAAGATGAGATTGTTTCTGAGCTAGCACTGAGTTACCTCAGGGGGCTGAAGCTCTTGGGTTAGGGCCCAATCCAAGTAGCCAAGCACCTCTTGTTTTGTATTTATATGTTTTGTTTCAGTTTATGAATTCATTGTTGTTATATAGATTTATTTCTTAGTTAAGAATAGGTTGCTTTTGGGTAATTTAAAAAGTTGTTTCCATTTCAGTTTGCTGTAGCAGGTTGAATAGTGATAGAAGAAGATACAAAAAGGCCATCAATAGGGCCTTGACCTCATTTCTCCCCTTTGGGACCATGAACTGAGGCCAAGACCTTATTGCTACCACAAAAAACACATATTTTTGTTTGCCATAGGATTTCTAGTGTTGCAGCTTGTTAGAAGATTAATGCTTTTTTGTAGATCTTTTTCATCATGCTCATTTCTGTCTTTACAATAAATATCTTTCCATGCTTTATTTCCATATAGCATTGTTCAGCATTTACTTTCCTACATCAGAATTTAGACTAGTTTGATGAACAATTCTATCTTTTAGTGTAGCCAGTTTCTTTGCTTGCTTAGTTTCAAAGCTTGATTTTCAGTTCTCATGTAGTACATCTCTGATCACAATAAGTCAACCAATCAGCCATCACCATATCTTTTTTATCCATGTTCCATAGGTCATCCAAAGTCCCTCACAAATCTGCCCTAATTTTCTGCACTTTTCCCATGAACTTTCCTCTCTTTCCTTGAACAAGTCCAACCATATTTCTCTTTCTTAATCTTTCTTGATGAACCTTAGACACCTTAACACATCCTCCTAGCCATCAGCTACCCTTCCCAACCATTTTCCCACCTTCAAAACCTCTAAAACAGCTCTTGGAATCCTCCTGTAGACTTCCTATAGACCTCTTGTAGATCCCCTGCAGCCTCATGTAGAATTTCCTGTAGGTGTCTTTTTGAAGTCTGATTGCAAGGAAATCCTCTAGGAGGCCACCTGGGACCTCCTAGGACCCCTCCACACCTTCCTACACCTCTGCACACTCCCAAGTCACCCTCCATCGCCACCTAATCGTTGTCACGTTCATAAACAAATAAATTACATGCATGACAATTCCACCTAAAAATACATAAAAATCCAAAAAGTTGTTTTTTTTCTCATTTCCTTCTAGAAATAGCTTGAATAGATGTTTTTTACTTCCTAAGTAGGTAATGGCATTCATTTTATGGTTTTTCACCTCTCTTTCTGAAAAAATATGGTTAGCTGGTTAATTAGGGTTTGCTAGGGTTACTTCACATTTCAGTCTTCTTTCACTTTCTACAAGTAAAGTAGCCTCGATGGGTTGAGCTTTTCTTTCTTTTATCACATGTAAAGCTTCTTCTAGAATTCATATAAGTTTGCTTGAGCTCCTAGTGATCTTGCGCCAGCTGACCAAGTGACAACCTGCAGTAAGAACTAGTACTTTTACATATAGCACAGTCGCTTCCAAGTTTGTTACGAACTACCAGGTTGATAAAAGGTAAAGTAGGAAGCCTAGGAGTTGTAGCATTATTGCTGCAATACTGGTGTTCACCACTTTTTGGCACTGTTGCCTGGGAAACGTCAGAGTATTTTGTGATTACCACTTTTCTTCTATTTTCTACTGCAACATTCTGCTAAGTAGTTTATTTCAACAAAAGTAGAGTAGTTGTTTCTTTCAATTTCTACATTTCCTTGCTTTCATTTCAATTCTACAATTTCCATTCCAGCAAAAGTAGATTAGCCATTTCCTTGCTTTCATTTCAATTCTGCAATTTCCATTCTAGCAAAAGTGGATTAGCTCTTTCCTTGCTTTCATTTCAATTCTGCAATTTCCATTTCAGCAAAAGTATATTAGTCATTTCCTTTATGCATTTCATTTGCTTTGTTTTTTCAGTTCTGCAATTTCATTTCAACAAATTCATTTCAGTAGTTTCAAGTTGTTTGTTCAACCAATTTCAGTTTTGCAAGTACAAGCAAAAAAAGCAAAAGCCAACCAAAAAATATTTCCTTTCATGCCTCGTAGGAACAGAGATAATTCAGGAAAATTCTTACCCAACACCCCCACCACATCACATAGCCACCCTTCTCTCTTCTTTGGTGGCAGTGATCCAGAAGAACATTTACGTGAACAATCAAAGATATTTGAAGAACCTATAGAGGAAGAAGAAGAAGAAAACATCCCTGCTAAGACAATGGCTGAGAACAGAAATGTTAGGGGGAATGGAGAAAGAGTAGAGGGTACCTTTCGCATCCGAGAAACCAATGTAGACACTAAAATGAAAAACATAAGCCCTTCAGCCCTACCTCACTTCCATGGATTGACTACAAAAGATCCTGACACCTTCTTGTTTGAGTTTGCTATTATCTGTCAAACCTATGACTATGCAAAGGATGAGAAAAAGTTGAAACTATTCCCTTCTACCCTCGAGGATGTAGCATTGCACTGGTTCATGGGGTTACCTGGGAATAGCATCAAAACTTGGGCTCAGATGCAATAAGCCTTCAATAACAAATATCGATACTACTATAGGTCAAAAGACACCAAGGAAGAAATCTTCCGAATGACCATGGGAAGTGATGAATCAATGGAAGATTATGAAGAGAGATTCTAGCTTAGTTATAAAAGGGCCAGGTGCACACTTGACCCCGAATCACTGAAGTTGGTCCTACTCAAGGGAATTCCAGAAGACCTTCTAGACACCCTCCATCTGCTGGTTTGGGGAGACATCTACCAACTACTTTATGAAGACATAAAGACTGTCTTTAGAAACCATTATAGGGAAACTAGAAAGAGAGGTAGGGGGATTCAATCCATAGCCAGTACCTCCTCATCCATTTCATCCATAAAAGGTGAGCTTAGACACATGCTGGAAGACTTCAAGAGTAAGATGTTGCAAACTCTTGCCATGAAAATGGATATCTTGCATATCGAAAGGAAACAAGAGGAAGCAGAGAGGGCTTTGGCCATTTTTTGTTCTAGGTGCACCAGAAGGCATCCTAAGAATGAATGTCCATTGAACTCCATAGAGGTTTGTTTAGTTTGTAAAGAAGATCATTCTACAGATAAGTTCCCTTCCTTGCCCGGACTTAAAGTTGTATACCAAGGGGCCAAAAGAGCCACTGAACCACTCTATTTCATAAACCATAGGAGACTGCATGGACCCAAACCATACCAGCAAGGAATGCAAGGGACATCTCAGGTATACTACAACCCCAACCAAGCCACTTCCACACCTTCTTGGGGCCCTCCTACTCATCCTTCCTTGTCCACACCTCTTCCTTGGTCCTATCCATCTCAATATCATGCCCAACCAACTACTCATGCATTTCAATCCTATCCTCAGCCACAACCTCAGTGGAATGCATCTCATCAAGGGTGGAGGCCCTAGTACAACTCTCCTCCTGCTCTTTTGCCTCCACCACCTGCTCAACCTCAACCATTTCCTCTTTCTCCACCAAGGTAACCCCATATGCCAGCTCAACCGAACCCGAACCCGAACAACAAACAGGCTCAACAAGTATATAGTAGGGAACCATCATGCCCAACCTATGCTATGGAGATTCAGGAGATTAGCCTACAATCTGGGAAGTTTCTCCTAGATAGCCAGTCTCCCCCTCTAGAGGCTGAGGAAGATAAAGAGGAAATTGAACCAAAAGCAATTCCACCCTTTCCTAAGAGACTATCTAGGACAACGCATCCCACCCCAGAAGAAACTGAACTTCTGGGAGAATTGAAACAATTATGTGTAAAGATACCACTTCTATAAGCCATAAAGGATGTGCCTATTTACAATAAGATGATCAAAGAGAAGTGCTTCAAGCATCCAGGTACACGCAAAAGAGATGCCCCAACCATCAATGTCATAGGACAATTGTCCAACCTAATGTTGGGGCAAGTAATATGTCCGAAATATTTAGACCCTGGAAGCCCAGTAGTTGATGTCTACATCAATGGCACCATGATCCCACATACCTTGATTGATCTAGTAGCTCCCATTAATGTGATGACAAAGGAAACCATGCTCAAGCTCAAACTCTAGGGCTCCTTGAGAAAGACCACGACAGTACTGCTGTTATGAAACCAGCTCACAAAAAGATAGAAAAGAGATATCCACGCCTTAGAATTCAGCCTCTTCGAGGGGGCAACCTCCTTAACATTACATAAATGAACAATTCTTGGATGATACAAATGAAAAAACCTCCTTTCTATATATAGGAGTCTAAGGAGTCACAATATAATCCAGCCGACCTAACAATAATAATATAAAGCCACAAAAATAACAATAGAGGGATTCTATGGGGCACATAAATAACAATATGGGGGTAATAGGGGCACAACAATATAAATAGGGGGTATAACTACAATAGTAATGGGGTAATCACTAGTATTATAGGGACCCAACATGCCCCTCTCCTTCAAAAAAGTGTTGTCCTCAACGCTTGAGTAGTTCTGGATACTTCTGCATAAAATTCTCATCCTCCCATGTGGAATCTTCAGCGGATAAGTTCTTCCACTTGATAAGATACTCTGAAATTGATCGATTTCGTAGCTGTCGAGTTCTTGTTTTTGTGATTGCTTCCGGTTCCAATATAATTTTTCCTTCCTCGTCAAGTTCTGGCAATATTGTTTGAATTGGGAGCTTGTCACCTATAACCTTCTTTAAACATGAAACATGGAAAACTGGGTGCAATCGAGAAGCTGCAGGAAGCTCCAATTTGTATGCCATAGTACCAATCTTTTCCAACACCTTGTACGGACCATAATACTTTGGTGATAATTTATTATCCTTCTTAGCTTGCTTTAGGGACATTTGCTTATATGGTTGTAGCCGTAGGAATACCCAATCACCTACATCAAAACTTCTTTCACTGCGATGTTGATCTGCCTGTTGTTTCATTCTATTTTGTGCCAACACGAGGTTATCCTTTAAGAGTTGGAGGACTTGTTGTTGATGTTCGATGTGATGTTCCACTGCCTGAACCTTAGAATTTTCTCTTAAATATGATGTGATGGATGGTGGTTGATACCCATAAAGTGCCATAAATGGGGTCATTTTTGTTGTTGTATGGAAGGAAGTGTTATACCACCATTCAGCCAGAGGCAACCATTTGACCCATTGTGTCTGTTTATCAGATACAAAGCAACGAAGATATCCTTCCAAACATTTGTTTACTATCTCAGTTTGCCCATCAGATTGAGGATGATAAGATGAGCTATGAGCTAACTGAGTACCAAGACAAGAAAATAATTATGTCCAAAAATTTCCAGTGAAAATGGGATCTCTGTCACTTACAATAATCTTTGGGTTTCCATGTAGCTTTTGAACTGTTTCCATAAATGCAGTAGAAACTGTACTGGCTTTAAATGGATGTGATAATGCACAAAAGTGTGCATACTTGGTAAGTCTGTCAACTACCACCATGATGACACTCTTTCCCTCAGACTTGGGTAAACCTGTGATAAAATCCATTGAAACCTCCTCCCAACGTTGGCTTGGAATGGATAAAGGTTGTAATAGACCTGGTGTCTTAATTGTTTCAACTTTATTTTGCTGGCAAACCAAACATTCCGCCACAAACTTTTGAATATCTGATTTAAGGCCATCCCAAAAAAATTCCTTCTTAACCCTGTGGTAAGTTTTTAAAAATCCTGAGTGCCCTCCTAAGGGAGAAGTGTGCAATTCCATAAGAATCTTTTGTTTTAGCTGGGAATTCTTACAGAGGTATAAGCGATCTTTGTACCATAACGAATCATTTTTCCAGCTAAATGTATCAGAAGTACTGGAATCTTGTTGTAGCTTTTGAATAAGTGCCCACACTTCTTCGTCATTCTTCCATTCCTCCCTTGCTTCGTTTATCCAATCTGGTTGGATAATAGAAATGGCACACAACAATGCTTCCACATCCTCATCCTTTCTTGAGAGTGCATCTGCCACCACATTTTGCTTCCCTTTTTTGTAGATGATTTCAAAGTCATAACCCAACATCTTTGTGACCCACTTTTGTTGCTCTTCAGAGGATAATCTTTGTTCTAAAAAGTATTTAAGGCTATCATGATCCGTTTTTACCTTGAAGTGTCTTCCCATTAGGTAGGGTCGCCATTTCTTAAGTGCATGGAGTATTGCCAACATTTCCTTCTCATAAATAGCTTTGCTTAAAAACTTTCCCTTGATTGGACGACTTTCAAAAGCAATGGGTCTTTCATCTTGCATTAGAACAACACCAATTCCATTTCCTGAAGCATCACATTCCACAATAAAGGTTTTTGTGAAGTCCGGTGTAGCTAAGACCGGTGCTTGGCACATTGCCTCTTTAAGATGTTCAAAGGCCTTTGTTGCTTCCGAAGTCCATGAAAATGAATCTTTCTTCAATAATGTTGTTAGAGGTGCTGCTATTCTCCCATAATTCTTAACAAACTTGCGATAATACCCTGTCAACCCAAGAAATCCTCGCAGATGCTTTATGGATGTGGGGATTTTCCATTCCTTAATGGCTTTAATTTTGCTAGGGTCTACCTTAACTCCTTCATGAGATACAATATGACCCAAATATTCCACCTCCTGGACTCCAAAGAAACATTTGGATCTTTTTGCATATAATTGTTTCTCCTCCAATAGTTGTAGCACCCTGTCAACATGTTCAACATGATCCTTCCAAGACTTGTTGTAGATTAGTATATCATCAAAAAATACTAACACAAATTTTCTAAGGAATGGTTTGAAAATTGAATTCATCAAACCTTGAAATGTTGAAGGTGCATTGGTAAGGCCAAAAGGCATGACCAAAAATTCATAATGACCCTCATGAGTTCTAAATGCCGTTTTTGGAATGTCTTCAATCTTCATTCTGATTTGATGATATCCTGAACGAAGATCCAACTTGGTGAAGTAAATTGATCCATGCAATTCATCCAGTAATTCATCAATAACAGGAATGGGGAACTTATCTTTAATAGTGAGCTTGTTGAGCTCCCTATAATTGGACACATGCGCCATGATCCATCCTTCTTGTGCACCAATACTACTGGAGCTGAGAAAGAACTTTGACTCGGTTGAATTATACCAGCCTCTAGCATTTCTGCAACCATACGTTCAATTTCACTTTTTTGGACATATGGATATCTGTACGGCCTGATGTTTGGAGGAACACTTCCTGGAATCAGATGAATAGCATGATCATGATCACGCATAGGTGGGAGACCTTTGGGAGTCTCAAATACCTTGGAATGATTGTCCAGGACTTTTTGGAGATCTGGAGAAATAGATGATTCCAATGTGGAAACATCTAGCGAACATAATTGTGCAATTACACCTCTTTGCTCCTTTTTTAGAAGCTTTGTCATGCCATTAGAGCTGATTATCTTTCCTGGTTTCCCTGCAATACCCCTTAATTCAACTTCCTTTCCTTCCACAGAAAATTTCATGAAAAGTTCTTGAAAATTAAAAGCTATTGTACCCAAGGATTGTAGCCATTGGACTCCTAGTACAACATCAGCACCTCCCATTGGAATGGAAAGCATTGGGCTAGTCAATACATATTCTCCCATGGATAGCTTGATATTATGGCACTTTCCAAACAATTTATTGTTCCTCCATTTGCAATCATCACTTGACACTCTGGTGCTGGATATAGGAAGCAATTCAATTCTTTTGCTACCCTACAATGAATAAAATTGTGGGTGCTTCCTGAATCAATCAACACTATTACCTTTTTCTTCTTGATTTGTCCTTCTATCTTGATGGTTTGAGGAGTGGTAATTCCCACCAATGCATTACAAGATATGGTCGGATTTATTTGTTCTTCATCTAGGCTTTGTTCCTGGAATATATCCTCTTCTTTTGACCTTTCTTGCTCCTTTTCTTCTTCCTCTTCACAATCTATGTAGAATAATTTCTTCTCAGCACACTTATGACCTTTTGTGTATTTGCTATCACAATTGTAACAAAGCCCTTTTGCTCTTTTTTCTTCCAATTGTTGTGGTGTCAACCTTGTAGGTTGTGGAAGACTATGGGCAACAACACTTCCGTCTTTATAGTTGTGAATGGTATGCTTCCTAGTTGCCATAATTTTGCTTTCCATTTTTCTTGCTAACCTGAATGCCTTCTCTAATGAATCAGGTTCCCAAAGGCGCACATCATGTTGGATATTATCCTTTAAAGACCCTATGAACACATCAATCCTATGCTCCTCTGGAATATCTTTTACCCTTATGTTCAATTTTTGGAACTCCTCAATGTGCTCCATTATTGAACCCTTTTGTTTGAGACTTATCAATTGGCTAAAAAAAGTGTTGCTTTTTGTATCCTCATAATGTGCTATCAATTCTTCCGTAAAAATTCCCAAGTGATAAATTTTTTACGAGAACAAAGCCATTGATACCATACAAACTGATTTGGTTCCAAATATAAAGTTGCCATACGTACCTTTTGTGTGTTTTGCACATTATTGAGATCGAAGAATTGCTCCATCTGTAATATCCATGTGGCGGGATCCTTGCCATCAAACTTCCTCATATCGATTTTTGGAACATGGTGAGTCTTCGATCCAACATTAGAGTCTATGGAATCATGATTAACATTTCTTTTGTTCTCATCATGAGTTTCCTTTACTACCTTTTCACCATTAGTGACCCTTTCTTGTAGCAACTTCTTCAATTCTTCCATGTCTGTCTTCAAATCTATCTTCAAATCATCCATCTTAGCTTCCACTTCAATCATCTTAGCTTCTACGCCTTTCTTTAAACAGTCCATCTTAGCTTCTACACCTTTCTTTAAACCATCCATCTTAGATTATGTTCCTTTTTGTGTAAGGGACAGTTGTTGCACTTGGTCTTGTAATTTTGATATATCATGTTGCATTTCTTCCTCTTCTTCATGAGTCATGCTAGAGCTTTCAGGTTCCTTACTAGGTGTTTTCATTTTCTTTCCTCGGGGCATCAGTTACCGATAATAATGCTCTACTATGCCCTTTGAATTCCTTCAAAATAAATTTTCAAACCAAGCTTAAGCAAAAATTTAAGAAAATCTACACACCTTTTTTCACTTTGTAGGAGCTCGATATTGCCTCTGATGTATCTCTGTACTCTCTGATTATCTAGTCCTGAATTTCTGACCTGTAGTAGCCCTCTATGTCCTCTTTCCAATGCCACAAGTCTGACCCAAATTGGATTCTCCAAGGAAGAGTTATGCGAAATCTCCCACAGTGACTTGATTATAGACTAGTTCAGTAGAGCGAACTTGTACGGCGTGCCACGAGTCACTGTTTCGACCTTTGGATCTGAAAGACACCCACAAGAAACTACAGTCTGTCCTCTTTCTGTATCTTCTTACGAAACTTCAATCCGATCCCTAGAGAGAAATTTATGATGATTTTCCCCAGGTCACCTATTTTGAATGTAATTCAGGAGTCTGCAAAAAGACCAACTTCCTCAGATCATATCTCCGCAAATATCGCGCAAAAAGCTCTGAAATTCGGATCCAAGGTTCAGCGTGACTTCTTCTCAAATGGGTTTTTTTTTGACTTCTGAAACGTCACAGAAAAAAAGTTATAGCGAAAATTCCACGATGACCTGTTTGGAGTAGCGAAACCCTAGAATCCAAAGCTCTGATACCAAATGTTATGAAACCAGCTCACAAAAAGATAGAAAAGAGATATCCACGCCTTAGAATTCAGCCTCTTCGAGGGGGCAACCTCCTTAACATTACATAAATGAAAAATTCTTGGATGATACAAATGACAAAACCTCCTTTCTATATATAGGAGTCTAAGGAGTCACAATATAATCCAGCCGACCTAACAATAATAATATAAAGCCACAAAAATAACAATAGAGGGATTCTATGGGGCACAGAAATAACAATATGGGGGTAATAGGGGCACAACAATATAAATAGGGGGTATAACTACAATAGTAATGGGGTAATCACTAGTATTATAGGGACCCAACAACTGCAGCTAGCAGACCGCTCCACCGTGACCCCGGAGGGGATTGTGGAGGATGTGATGGTCTCCATTGATTCTTGGGAGTACCCTGCCGATTTCTTGGTTCTCCAGCTGAAGGCAAAGCTCACTAGGTATCCTCTCATCCTGGGAAGACCCTGGTTGGCCACTATTGATGCTTACATCAGTGGTCGGGTTGGGAACATGAGCATCAAGAATGGTCATATGTCCAAGCAGCTAATCCTATACCCTCCTGCCCAACCCCTACTAGAACATGATCTACCTCTCTAGTTGGAGGAGGAGGATGATGATGAAGTCTATTCTACACCACTGTGTGCAGTAGAAACTGTCATGGGGGGGAAACTGCAAAATGAGGATGATATCATTAGAAATTTAATTCAGAATCCACCCCCCAGTATGTTGCCATTAGAAGATCTAATGAAAGAAACCCAAAACAATCCCCTAACTAATCTCTGTGTGGCCGAGCCAACCTCTCTCTATGTTAAGAATATAGTGTTTGGCCTAGAAAGAACCTTGAAAATCAACTCATCCCTATCCACCTCCTAGGAGAAGGAACTATGCAACTTGTTAAGAAAACATTTAGATGCCTTCGCTTAGAGTTATAAGGAAATGAAGGGAGTGCACCCTTCAGTATGTACTTATCATATATACATTAAGGAGGATTGCAAACTAGTCAGGCATCCTCAAAGGAGGATGAATCTTTTAAGGACATTGTTAAGGAAGAATTTTAAAAACTACTTGATGCAGGATTCATCTACCCCATCTTTGACAGTGAATGGGTCTCTCCTTTGGTGCTAGTGCCAAAGAAAAATGGTAAGCAAAGAATCTGTGTCGATTATTGGGAACTGAACAAGGCCACTAAAAAGGACCATTTTTCATTGCCTTTCATAGATCAAGTGTTAGATGGTCTGGCGGGGAAAAAGTTTTTCTCCTTCCTAGATGGGTTTAGCAGGTACAATCAGATTCAAATTAGCTTGGAAGACCAAGATAAGACCACTTTCACTTGTCCTTGGGGTACCTTTTCATACCGGGTCCTTCTTTTTGGTTTGTGCAATGCTCCAGCCACTTTCCAGAGAGCAGTATTGAGTATATTTTCTGAACTGGTTCATGATGCGGTGGAACTATATATGGATGACTTTACTCCTTATGGTTCTAACTTTTAAGCAGATTTAACTAACCTAGGGAAATTTTTGGAAAAGTGTATTGAAATGAACCTGTCTCTCATTCCGGAAAAATGTGAATTTTTGATGACTGAAGCGATCGTGCTAGGTCATGCAATATCTCAAGAAGGATTGCAGGTGGACCCCAACAAAATTGCCATCATCCAAAGGGTCCAACCTCCTCAAAAGGTGAGAGATGTCTAAATTTTCCTAGGCTTGGCAGGATATTACAGAAGATTCATTAAATATTTTAGTAAGTTAGCCTCTCCGTTGTTTGGTCTTTTGGGAAAAGATGTCAAGTTCATATGGATTGAAAGCTGTCAAGAATCCCTAGATACCTTGAAAAGAAAACTTGTGACTGCCCCAATTTTGAGAGGCCCAAACTAAGCCCTACCTTTCCACATTCACATAGATGCCTCAAACAAAGCAATAGGAGCAGCCTTGGGGTAGACTAATGAGAAGTTATCTTATGCCATATACTTTATAAGTAAAAAATTTTCCAAGGTAGAGTTAAACTACACAGTCACTAAGAAGGAACTCCTAGTTGTAGTGCATTCCTTAAATAAGTTCAAACATTACATCACATATTATCAAACCTTTGTACACACTAATCATGCTGCAATTAGGTATTTAATGAATAAACCAGATGTAAATGCTCGCATTATTAGAGAGTTGCTTTTACTGTAGCAGTTTGATTTAATCATTGTTGATAAGCCTGGTAAAGAAAATGTTGTTGCTGAATTTTTGTCTACAGTAAATTTCCCTGCAGGTGAGGAAGGAATGGTGGATGATCAAATGCCAGATGAACACCTATTTTCTATCTCAGTACTCTCTCCATGGTTTGTTGATATAGAAAATTACTTGGTTTCAGCACAGTTCCCACCACACATGTGCTCAAAAGAGAAGAGCAAGATCGTGAGGAAAAGCACCCCTTTCACTTGGATTGGGGGCAATCTCTTCAAACTTGGCCTAGATCAGATCTTGAGAATATGTGTCAGGGAGGAAGAAGTTTTTGACATTCTCCTAACCTGTCATGACGGGCCTTGTGGAGGCCATTTCGCAGCAAAAATTATTGCCTTCAAAATCTTGCAAGTAGGTTACTATTGGCCCACTCTTCATCAAGATGTGAAGAGATATACCAGCCAATGTGATCGGTGCGAAAGGATGGGGAAACCTACTCCAAAGGATGAGATGCCCATGCAACCTCAAGTGACTTTTGAGCCATTTGAGAAGTGGGGCACGGACTTTGTGGGTCCTATCAACCCTTGTCCAAAACAAAGGCAATACATCATTGTGTGCACTGATTATCTGACAAAATGGGCAGAGACAAAAGCAATCAAGGCAGTAATAGAGGAAAAAGTAGCTGAGTCTTTAAGAGATAACATCTTCTATAAGTTCGGGTATCCAAGAGAACTGGTTACAGATCAAGGCAGTCAATTCACTTCCAATTTGATTGAAGACATGCTCACACATCATAAAATCAAGCATAGGACTTCCACCCCTTACCATCCACAAGCCAATGGGTAGGTGGAAGTCACTAACAAAGCATTGGAAGGAATTCTGACCAAGGTAGTGAGTAGTAGTAGAAAAGATTGGGCGGATAGACTAGTTGAGGCCACCTGGGCCTACAACACAACATTGAAGACCACCACAGGGTTCACACCGTATGAACTGGTCTATGGGAAGAAGGCTTTGCTGTCAATCGAATACGAATACAATACAATAAGGATGGCAGCTCAGTTGGACCTAGACCTCAGCCATGCACAGAGGGAAATTCTACTCTAGCTCAATGGATTGGATGAACAAAGACTGCAGGCCCTTCTCCACATAGAGGTATTCCAGCTTCAAAGGAAAATATGGCATGATCAAAATATCAAGGAGACGCAATTCCAAGAGGGAGATTGGGCACTGCTCTATGACTCAAGGTATAAAGATTTCAAAGGCAAGTTGAGGACAAGGTGGTTGGGACCTTACACTATAGAAAAATGTAATGACAACGGTTCAGTTCTAATCAGAACCATTGATGAGGAAGCCATCCCCATGCTTGTCAATGGACATAGGTTGAAAATTTACAAGAAGCCCCTCTCCAAGCAAGAGTTCATTGAAGATATGAATAAGACAGTGTTGGTAGTGGAGCAGGTCTTAGCCTCCACTCCACCAACTTCCTAAAGAAGCAGAAAGAAAAAGAAAAAACAAGGACTCAAGTGAAAACCTCCATGAGGCACTTGAGTCCCATCATTGGGTTGAAAACCTCTTTTGAGGCGACGCAGTGATGAAAAAAAAAGAGAGAGAATAACATCCCTGGGTGAAAACCTCCCTTGGAGGTGCCTAGGGCAGAAAAATAGGGTGAAAACCTCCTGGAGGAACCCTAGTTGTCTTTCAAAAGAAAACACAAAGAAAAAAAAAGAAAAAAACAGAGAAAAAAGAAAGAGGAAATTGAATTTTAACATGCATTGCAGGTTACAAGTGGACCACAGGAAGCAAGAGAGGATGCCAGATAGCTTATTTCACCTCCTCCATACTCTTCTTAATCATTTCTAACTTTTCTTCAACCTCATTGTGTGTTTTTTATTAACATTATGTGTCCTACAAGAGGCCCTGTGTGTTCTACAGGAGGCTCCTGTAGAAATCACAGAGAGCTCGAAATGGATTTTAAAAATACTTTGAGGAGCTGGAAGTTTCATGAAGAGTCTGTAGGCCCTCCTACAGCTATCCACCCTCCTGGCCATCCATCCCACACCTGCACCACCTCACTATCATGGATTTCTTCCTTTCCTGTGGAAAAAAACACAGAAACTAGTTTTTAGAAAAAACAATGAAATAAAAGGAACAACACCTCCAAAGCTCACCTGTAGCCTACCAAATACCTCTCCATCACCATCAACATCTCTGGTAGCATCCTCCCAGCTCCTAGCGCAAGAATCGGCTAAAAATTTTAAAGGGAGAAGCAGCTACAGGAGCTCCTATAGGATTTCCTGTAGCAGCTAATCCCCTTAAAATCAAGCCACAGTAGCAGAATAGGTGCATCCATAGGATTGAAAAGCATGTTGGAAGTAGATCCAGCCAGAGGGTACCTACATAAAGCAAACAAGCCATACATCAGAGAGTAGAAAGCATACAATATAGGAGATATAGGCATGCAGCAACTAAAATACGAGCATGCAACAACAAAGAAACCAAAATGCACCACAGCACGAACATTCGACTTGCAGGTAAGTGTCTAACCATCTCCTCTGTTGCATTTGTGTAATTGAAAACATGCATAAATGAATGAGATGGTTAGGGTTGAATGATAAAGGTGGCCAGTTAACTGGCCACCCTCATCTAGTTAACTGCGCTCATTCGGAGATGCCACCACACGTGTGCCTAGTCAACTCACAGAAAATCCAAAGGACAAGTAGTGGAGGTTATACAAACTTTGATGAACTCTAATGCAATGATGGGAAGTGATTGTGGGAAAGAGTCATGAAGAGCCATGATGACAGAGCAGTGGGGACCAACAGTCTGAATTTGGCAACGTACCTTTTTGCTAGCTCACCCCATCACCGGAAATATCTCAAAGAAGACATAAGTATTTCTCCTCGAAACTCCTTCACCACATTTTCTTCCATTTGTACTTGTCCACTTAGCTGCAGGAAGCTCCATACCACCTCCATATCCTCAAAAACATCACTCTCTATCGATTTCGGCTAACCTTCTACTATCGGAGTCCTACAGGTGCAGTAACAGGTTCTACAAGAGCACCTATAGCCAATTCTATAGGAGGGACAATAAGCAATTTTTAAGGAAGAAACATGGGGTTTTTACTCAAATTCTAGCTTGAAGAGGTAGGCTCTGTACAAACCCACCTTGAATATTAAAATGTGCAAGAAATGATACAATTTTAAGGAGGAATTAAGCTTGTCGGAGAAGAGGAATTCCATAAAACGTTCTGCCTGTTTTCTTTAAAAAAAAACACAGTCATTCTCTGTTTTCCAGTTTCCTTAAACTTCTTGTCTCCATCTCCATTTTGGGTGTCAAAATGGGGTATAAGAAAAATGACAAGGGAATTCATGAGGAAGGAACCCACAAATTTAGCTAGGATCCATGAGCATCCTGAAGTAGTAGCCATTTTTACCAAAGCAAATTGGATGCCATTTTTCAAAAAATTTTGAGGGTTTGATGAAGAAGTGGCTCGGGAGTTTGCCCTTGCTTTAGTATCTCGTTCAAAGACCCATGCCACTATTACTTTTAGAGGTCTCACCATGGAAATCACCCCAAAATATATCAGCAGAGTTACCAACCTTCCCCTTGGATTACCTTGGAGTAAATATGAAAAGCCAGTGGGACAAGTTGCCAAGAAAACGTTCTTCCAACCATATGAACATCCTGTAGAAGACAAAAATGGCATTAGAAGAACAAGGATACCTTACCCTTGGGATGAGGTCAGTTACCAAATCATCAAGTATATTTCCTGTGAAGGGAGGTATAGCATAGTTTATGGCTACCATTTTAGACTTATCCATGAGCTGAGATATGGCATGAACATTCCTACCTCCCAAAAACTCAGCATCCCCTATTTTCTCCTGCAGTCCCTTATAGACTCCAGAATTAAGTTAAATGCAGGAGGTCTAGATCAATTGGCTCACCATGGGTTAATAAAACTATTAGTGGAAGAATCCCTCCACACCTTCACAATCCCCATAGCGTGGGAGATCTTCAAAAATATGACAAGGGAAGATGATGTAAAGGCCCTCACATATGACCTCAGTCCTTCTGAAAGTGAGGGGGAATAACAGCAAGGAGAAGAAGGGGAGTAAAATGAGGAGCAAACAGAGGAGGAAGAAACTAAAACAGAGAAGGAGGAAACTAAAATAGAGAAGGAAGAAACTAAACTAGAGGAGGAAGAACACAAAACAGAGCAAGAGGAAATAAAAACAACAGAGACAGAGAAGACAAAAGGAGAGGAACAAGGGGTAGAAAAGACAAAAGTGTCTCCTGAGACCTTAGAAGGAGAGGCAACAACTGCTCTTGCTACCCTCAACACCCATGTTAAACCCAAACAAAAGAGGAAGAGGCAAACATCAATGTACTTCAGGGCTCGGAAAAGCACAAGGATAAAAATGGGAAAACCACAGCCATCTTCAATAGTGCCTATTGTAATTGAAGATTCACTCACTATCAAAGGGGAAGAATCTCCCTCTAAAACCTCCATCACATATGAAAGAGAAAGTCCCAGATCTTCCACTTGGAAGGAAAGAGTGTAACTACAGGACTCAAAAGCAACTCTATAAGAAGCATAGACTGTTCTACAGGAGATCCTAACTAAACTACAGGAGACCAAAAAACTGGAACAAAGGGTAGAAGAATAGCTAAAGGGAAAGGAGGAAACAACAGAGACCCAAGAACCTGACCCCCAACCTAGTTTTGGCTCTTATTACAATCTCCTTGAGGGGGGAAAATCATTCCACAGAAATTTGCAGTCCCGCTTTTCTTTGAGTTGGAGAAAGAAAGAATAAGGAGCCATATATGGATGAAAATTTCCAAATCTAAGGGGGTAGAGGACATTAGCCACATGGAGAACAAGCTTAGAGAGTTGGGCAGGGAATTAAGTTATGTAAGACATAGAGAGGAAATCAGAAGATCTCACTTGGAAATAGAAAATGAGTTGCTAAGGAAATAGCTGCAAAAAAAGGAGACATAATTGACATGCATGGCCATCTAGTCTATGGAGGCGCTACAATGTAGGACACCAACAAAATCATATGGAGTATACCTCAAAGATCAATGGCTGTAGTTTCAGATCAAGAATTTGGCACAAATAGGCACCATGCCTTTCCAATATTATAAACAGTTTACAGACCTATGTGACGTAAGTTTAGCAGAAGACAAGGCAAAGATAGCAGAGTTTTATTTGCATAACTTGGCCCTCACTAATATGAACCTATGGGACACCAATTTTAGGCTAGGGGACTTGCAACTGATGGCCATGGCACCATGGATGAATCATGAGGAGAAAAGGGCAACAGAAATCAAAAAGTTGATGGCAAAAGAGCAAAATGAACCCTTAATGATCAGAGTTGAGCCAACAGACCCCATGGGTCTCATCAGTGTCCACCAGTTGCTTGCAAATAATCCTCGAAGTGCCCCTAAGTATATCAATGAGCAGGCTCAGGCCATTACACATTTTGAAGACATGGAAAGATTACTTGGGGAAGACTATATTCATGCTTGTATGAGGAGGTGGAACACTCTCCCACACAGTCTACAAATTAGGGAGTATCATTTCCCAAAAAGGATGAAAGAAGCATTGAGGAGAGTGCCATTATACAAGCACTCTATGCAGAGTTTGAAGGCCAATTGGATTGGCCTCAAATTGAGTCCCCCACTACTGCTAGGCCTACTAGAAGGTGGAAAAGAGGAAGAAGAACAACAACAGTGGGAAGAGGTAGATAGAAAGGCAGGATTCCATGACAAAGAAGAGGACCTCACATCAGAATCATGGGATGTTAGGGAGGCCATCAAGGCCATCAAAGATGAGGAGATGGACTAGTTTCTTAGAGGATGAGCAACACATTCAGTAGGGGGGTGATGATGAATCCCATAAATGGGTAATTATATGGGTTCAGTTTGCCTCTTAACTTCGTTTAATCCACCATTCTCATTAGTTTATTTCATGTATTTTATTATATTTATGCTAATAAAGTGAGTTGGGTTGGTCATTATGCTTTGAAGTCTAATGTGTGCTTAATGCAGATTTTTGGTCAATTTGGAGACAAAGTAAAATATTTAATGAACATTTGGCAGAAAATATCCGAAGAAAACAAAGGAGAGCATTTATAGTAGGGTTTTCCCCTCATTTATGACTCCCTACTTCGAATTCTCCTTCAGAAAGCTCAGAGCACAAGCTGCCACATCAATGCACCAAAGAGGCAGTCGAGCAAGTAGAGTACAACTGCTGTCTATCTCAAGTTTTGGGAGCCAAGCCTCCCTAATTTTAAGGGAGATGTTGGAAGCTCTAGTTGTATAAGTGAAGAGGCTGAGGACCTCATTAGGTTTTTGGATGTTAGTCAAATTTTTTCACTTTTGTTGCAGCTTTGCTCTGCTTAACTTCGAGCTTACTTTTGTAGATAGTTTCATGTAATCTTACTGTTATTTTGATATTGAATATGAGATTGTTTCTGGGCTAGCACTGAGTTACCTCAAAGGACAAAATATCTTGGGTTAGGGCCCAATCCAAGCAGCCAAGCACCTCTTTTTTTGTATTTATATGTTTTGTTTTAGTTTATGAATTCATTACTGTTAGATAGATTTCTTCTTAGTTAAGAATAGGTTGCTTTTGGGTAATTTAAAATGTTGTTTCCATTTCAGTTTGTTGTAGAAGGTAGAATAGTGATAGAAGAAGATACAAAAATTCCATCAATAGGGCCTTGACCTCCTTTCTCCCCTTTGGGACTATGAACTGAGGCCAAGACCTTATTGCTGCCACAAAAACCACAAATTTGCCTTTGCCATATGATTTCTAGTGTTGCAGCTTGTTAATGCTTTGTTGTAGATCTATTTCATCATGCTCATTTCTGTCTTTACAATAAATTTCTTTCCATGCTTTCTTTCCATATAGCATTGTTCAGCATTTACTTTCTTAGATCAGAATTTAGACTAGTTTCATGAACAGTTCTGTTTTTTAGTGTAGCCAGTTTCTTTGTTTCCTTACTTTCAGAGCTTGATTTTCAGTTCTCTTGCAGTACATCTCTGCTCACAATAAGTCAACCAATCAGCCATCACCATCTCTTTTTGATCCATGTTCCACAAGTCATCCAAAGTCCCTCACAAATCTGCCCTAATTTTCTACACTTTTCCCATGAACTTTTGTCTCTTTCCTTGAACAAGTCCAACCATCTTTATTGATGAACCTTAGACACCTTAACACATCCTCCTAGCCATCATCTACCCTTTCCAACCATTTTCCCACCTTCAAAACCTCTAAAACAGCTCTCGGCATCCTCTTGTAGACCTCTTGTAGATCCCCTGTAGCCTCTTGTAGAATTTCTTGTAGGTGTATTTTTGAAGTACGATTGCAAGGAAAGCCTCCAGGAGGCCACTTGGGACCTCCTAGGACCCCTCCACACCCTCCTACACCTCTTCACACTCCCAAGTCACCCTCCATGGCCACCTAATTGTTGCCACATTCACAAACAAATAAATTATGTGCATGACAATTCCACCTAAAAATACATAAAAATCCAAAATTTTGTTTTTTTTTTCTCATTTCCTTAGGAATAGCTTGAATAGATGTATTTTACTTCTTAAGTAGGTAATGGAATTCATTTTATGGTTTTTCACCTCTTTCTGCAAAAGCAGTGTTAGCCAGTTAATTAGGGTTTGCTAGGGTTACTTCACATTTCAATCTTCTTTCACTTTCTGCAAGTAGAGTAGCCTTGGTGGGTTGAGCTTTCCTTTCTTTCATCACATGTAAAGCTTCTTGTAGAATTCATATAAGTTGGATTGAGCTCCTAGTGATCTTGCGTTAGCTGACCAAGTGACAGCCTGCAGTAAGAACTGGTACTTTTGCATACAACACCATCGCTTCCAAGTTTGTTATGAACTACCGGGTTGATAAAAAGTAAAGTAGGAAGCCCAGGAGTTGCAGAATTATTGCTGCAATACTGGTGCTCACCACTCTGCTATAATAGTTATGAAAATATATGTTTTCTACAAATAGTCTAAGTTAAGGAATTCTTAATCACTTTTTATTTTAGGTTGTTTCTTTTAATCTATAGAAAAGGATTCTTAATTGCCCTTTGTTTCCGATTACCCCCTTGTTATTCGTTTCAATCCCAGTCTGAGAATTCTTAATTTCTCTCTCACACTGGTTAAAACCTTTTCCATCCCTCTGGCCTAAAGACCTGCATTTTACTCTTTTATCTTGCCCTTTGAACATTCCCTTTAGTGATTTGATCCAGTTCTGTTGCCTTTCTTTTGATTCCATATGCTCAATGGTCTAAAGACATCATTCTATCCATCTATTTCAAGAACCCCACCACCCAATCTTCAATACAAATAAAAAACCCCCTAAACCTTAAGAACTAGCCTAATATCCCAACAAAACAAAGCTAAATCATATAGAGAGATCCCTCTCTGGACTTAGGTTGGCTAGAGCCTAAGCCTAAAATTTGATTTGTGGTTACCTCGGTCATTTTCTTTCTTCCTATAACTTCTAGAGAAAATTATGAGTGATAACATAGTGGTGACTCCATTGGGGAACCAACAATTCCTTAGTCCTAATAAAGCTTTAAGAAATTTCCAATTCTATATTTTAATCCTCTTAAAGTCGTTTGTTAGAATTTATATTGAAAAATCTCACAAAAACAATTACAAATTTGAAATTCTGGCTTCTAGGAAGACCCATTTTACTAGGGCTAATCGAGGACCCAATCCTCCCCTGGTAGTTGATAATCCCAACCTGATTTCAAGAAAATCCAAAAAAGAAGAAATTTCAACTAGTCACACACCTTTAGTTAAAGCTAATTCATGTCCTGATGAGTGGTTGTTATTAAAAGATCTTCCCTTTGATGAGAAATTTGGTCTTTCATTATTTAAAGCAAAGTCTAAAAGTGAAATATACGGCACTGTTCTAGACCCTCAGTTCATTGTAGACCCTGAAGTCTAACAAGCCAACAGATCCATTGATGAGTATATTCTAAAATGTCCACAATCATCCATTAATACCACTACTACCCCTGAGTTGTCTGAACAGATCTCCACTACTTTGAGTTCACCATTATTCCCTTCGACCTCAGTACCTCCTCAATCCCATTATGCACCACCATTTACACCTTCACTCCCTCACCAACCTATCATTACTCATTCACCACCTACTAGTCCCAGTTCTTCATCCACTACTGCATTAATCCCAATTATATTAACCCCACAACTTATCCCATCTCAATCAACAACAACGGAAAATATATATGCTCCTATTGTTTTACCTACCCAACTTCATGCTATGCCTATAGATTATCAGAGTAAGATTCCCTTGTTTGATGTTATTGGTCAGTACATTGCCCAGCAACATGTAAACATGATGTTTGACTTCTTTGAACTACATGAATTAGACGAAGCCAATGTCCATATGAGACTTTTTGCCCAATCTTTGACTCGTGATGTCAAGAAGTGGTTTAAAGCCTTCCCAGCCAATCACATAGTAGACCTAGCGAACTTCCAAAGGTTGTTTATTGATAGGTGGGAAAATAAAAATAATCCCTTACAAATCCTTTCAAAATATGAAAATATTAAGAGAGGACCTAACGAAACAGTTCAAGTTTACTGCGCTAGATTCAATGGTATATATAATGCAATCCTAGTTAACCTTAGACCCCCACTTAACTTAGCATTAATAAAGTTCCCTGATGGTTTTGATACTAATATGTCATACCACCTTAGGGAAAGAAACCCCCCTACTTTAGAAGAAATGCAAAGTGTAGTTGTTAGTGTAGAAGCAAATTTGTTAGCTAAAAGGGCTAGAGTCAGAAATGAAAAAATAACTGCTAAGGAAGAAACTTCACCTTCTAATCTAAAAATAGATAACTTGGCTACAAAACATGGAAAGACTAATGGAGAGAATAGGTAACATGGAAAGGAAACCCCAATGGGATAACCAACAATCACCTCCAATTAGAAACCCAAATTTCAGAAATAACCAAAACACAAGGGAAAATGGACCAGATTAGAACAAAAGGCCTCATTTTCAAGAAAATTATGTAGAAATATCCAATCCAGAAAATCTAGAGCATGATACACAAATTAACCTAATGGGAGTAAATGATGAAGACACCGTTTTTCTAACCCAAGATGAGCAGGGACTATATATGCTGTAGCAATTATAGGTACAGTTTGGTGAATCATTTGACTATAAACAAGGATATGACTCTGCTATTTTTTAAGTTCAAAAGAAATATAATCTAAGAAGCAAAAGGAATACGGATGTCCCTGACCAAACAAAGAAAACAACCCAAAATCAACCCAAGAAGGTAAAAAATTCCCTTGTGTCAAAGATCCTCCAAATTATCCCTAGGCAGAACCCAAATCCTTCTGGCCCCACAATTTTAGATATAACCTCTGATCAACCTTCTGTTGATCAACCATCTACTTCAATTTCACTTGCAAATCCACAGAAATAAATCCCCAATAAAGAAAAAGAAACCAATCCTACTCAAATCCCTGCTGCTAAGACTCAAAACCTTTAATCATAGAAATCTTCTTTTCCTTTCAATTTGAGAGCAAAGATAGCCAAGCTAAAGATTCCAGTCCCTTTGACAGAGCTAATCAAGAATGAACCTTACAAATCCCAGATAAATCAGACCTTAAACTTTGCTAAAAATGAAGATTCGATTAACTTGTTTGATGATAAACCATAACTTATATTTGGTCCTGATGTTAATGGCAAACCATTAGAAGGAGGATTTCCACCTTTTTTATAAGCCTTAGTATCCATGACAAGATTCTACACAATGCAATGTTGGATTCTAGAGCCTCTCGCAATTTAATGCCAAAATCAGTAATGGAAAAGTTGAAACTAGACATAACAAAGCCCTATAAAGACTTATTCTCATTTGACTCTACTCAATTAAAGTGTTTAGGTTTAATCAAAGACCTATGTGTTACTTTAGTTCAATATCTTGCCAAAAGCATCCTAATGGACATTGTAGTTGGTGACATCCCACCGAGGTATGGCATGCTTTTATCTAGATCATGTGGAGTGAAACTTCAGGGATCTCTTCAGCTAAATATGTCTTATGCAACAATTTTTGTTTTTGGACAAGCTAAGAAACTATACCGAGAAACCTTAATGAAATATATGGTAAGCAACCAAGATCAGCCTCAAAACTTTCCCATCTACTCTATACACTCAGATATTGGCTCTTTTATTTTGTATAATGCTGATCAAACATAAGAAACGCTTTTAGAAAACATTGGTACATGACCAAAAGAAATTGTACCAGATGAGACTAATCATACTACAGAGCTATTCAATGAACAAGAAGGTCTAATTGATTTTAATGATGGAGAGTTTGTTCCACCAGATAGTGAAAACTATGATAATCAGATCTTATGGCATTTAGAGTTTGATGGATCAATAAATAGGTTAGGAGTAGGAGCAGGAGTGTTGATATATAACTTAGAGAATAATTATTCAGAAGGCCATGCATATAGAATGAATTTTAAGCGTACAAATAATATAGCTGAATATGAAGCATTAATTTTAGGTCTTAAGTTAATTAGGAATTTAGGAGTTAAAAGAGTTTCCATTATGGGAGACTATGAATTAATTATGAAACAAATTGATGTTGTATATATGACTAAAGACCCTAGATTAAGTTGCTATAGAGATACTATTATAGAAATACTAAACACTTTCTTAGAAACAAAGCTTGCAGTCATCCCTAGGAAAAATAACATGCAAGCCCATAGTTTAGCAATGTTTTCCAGCACTTGTAAATTACCCTTCCATCCTAACTATCAGTACACTGCTGAAGTTAGGCACAAACCTGCCATTCCTGATAATTTGAATAACTGGAAAATATTCACTAATGATAAGCAGATAAATAACTTTTTGCTTTCAGAAGAAGAATTTGTAAATAATAACATAGACATTGATACATCCATAGATCCTTACATTAAGGATAAGATAGAAATAAACAAGATAGAAGATGATAAAATAGATAGACTTAACCCAACTAAATTTAACAAATCAGATGTAGATAACTTAGAGCTAATGGAAATTGATGAAATGATCAACGAAGAAACTGAAGTAATTAATCTTAAGGATAACTTCTTACCAAAGGGATTAACCCCTCTGGAAGATTTATTTGATTCAAATGATGTTCCTAAGAAACCTAAGATGGAACCATTAAGATCTGACATTGAGGAATGCAACATAGGCACTGATGAAAGTCCAAAATTGATCAAACTTTCAAAATCATTACCTCCAACTGAAAAAGTAAAATACATTGAATTGTTGAAAGAATTTAGGGATGTTTTTTCTTGGAGTTATGAGGACCTTAAATCCTATGACACCAACATCATCCAACACACTATTCCTATAAAAGAAAATCAAAAGCCTTTCAAACAGAAACTAAGAAGGATCAACCCTGTCTTATTACCTACCATAGAAAAAGAAATTCAAAGAATGTATGATGTTGGGTATCAAACTTAGTGCCAACAAGAAAGAAAATAGGTGAGATCAGACTCTGTGTGGATCTCAGAAACCTCAATTGAGTATCACTGAAATACAATTACCCTCTCGCTAATATGGATCA
This sequence comes from Pinus tabuliformis, assembly GCA_031772625.1. NCBI lineage: Eukaryota > Viridiplantae > Streptophyta > Pinopsida > Pinales > Pinaceae > Pinus > Pinus tabuliformis. Next base: position 648,073,351 of record CM062809.1, read on the forward strand.
AATTTTGTAGAGGGTCATTGGATCAACCAGAATCTCATTATTGGATGGGTTTTATGGTTATAATCAAATATTAGTTCATCCTGATGACCAACCCAAAACTGCCTCTACTACTCCTTGGGGCACTTTTATGTATGTGAAAACGCCTTTTGGGCTAATGAATGCAGGAGCCACTTTACAAAGAACTATGGATATAGCCTTTCCTAAAGAAATTCATGATTTTCTTGTGATATATCTAGATGACATTACTGTGTTTTCAAAGTTTGACAATCAGCATTTAGATCATCTAAGGCAAGTCTTTATAAAATGCAGGAAGTTTGGAATCTCCTTGAACCCCAAAAAGTCCTTGTTTGGGTTAGAGGAAGGAAAGTTATTAGGTCACATAATCTCGAAAGACGGTATTAGAATAGACCCAACAAGAATAGAAGCCATATTACAAATAAGAAACCCCAGGAACATTAGAGAATTACAAGCTTTCTTAGGAAAATTAAATTTACTTAGAAGATTTATATCTAACCTAGCAGAATTAATTAGATCACCTAACAATATGCTGAAAAAAGACTCCACAATAAAATGGACTATTGAGGCTAAGAAATACTTTCAAGACATCAAAGTAGCCTTAACTAAAACACCAATACTAATAAGTCCCAAGTTTGATAGAGATTTCATTTTATTTTCATTTGCTTCACAGCGCACAATAGATGCAGTCCTATTACAAAAAAATGATCAGGGCTATGAACAAACCATTGCTTTCTTTTGCAAAGCCCTGAGAGATGCCCCCTTGAAATACAATATAATGGAGAAATAGGCCTTGGCTTTGGTCAAAGCCATTAAAGATTTTATGGTATACATCCTATATTCTCACGTAGTAGCCTACATTCCTAATTCAGTAGTAAAAGACATCCTAACTCAGGATGGTCCAGATGGAAAGAGAGGGAAGTGGATTGCTACTATCTTAGAATATGATATAGAGATTAAACCAACAAAGTTAATCAAGGGCTAAGGTCTATCCAAGTTAATGGATGAATCAAATTGTTAGGCCTTGGATATTAACTTTATTGCATTAATAGATCATGAAGAGGAGATGACGACTCCAGTAATCAGCCAGGCCTTTCTTGAATCACCATGGTATGCTGATATTTGTTATGTTTTGTTAAATTTACAAGCTCCTGCTAAATTATCTAGGACTAAAAGCAGGTTTTTACAGATGAAATCCTCTAGATTTTGTATATTAGACAATGTTTTCTTTTGGAGAGACCATGAAGGTATTCTTCTCAATTTCTTATTAAAAGAAGAAGATGACAAATTTTTATAAGAGTTTCATGCAGGTGACTATGGAGGACACATTTGCTAGAAGACTACATCATATAAAATCCTTAGAGATGGTTTCTACTAGTCTACCTTGTTTACTAATGTCAAGAAATATGTGACCTCCTATCACAAATGTCAAATCTTTGAGGGAAGGAAAAATCTCTTACCATACCCCTCAAGCCAATCTCTGCTGAAATACCTTGTCAACAATGGGGTCTCGACTTCATTGGTGAAATTCACCCACCCTCCTTTGCCCAACAAAAATAGATCCTTACAGCCAATGACTACTTTATAAAATGGATAGAGGCCATACCTTCAAGGAAAGTCATAGATACTATTATCATAAGCTTCCTTGAAACCAATATTCTATCTAGATTTTGATGTCCAACTAAGCTCATTACTGATAATGCAACAACCTTTAAATCTAAAAGAATGATAAATACCATATCACCCTTGGCCATTCCACAACATATTACCCTCAAGGTAATGGACTTGTTGAATCCTAAAACAAAATCTTAGTAAATATCATCAAGAAGTTACTAGAGGAAAATAAAAAAACATAGAATTAAAAGCTAGTAAATGACTTATGGGCAGACAGATCGACTACAAAGAAATCAATCGGTACTTGTCCCTATCAAATAGTTATGGAATGGAAGTTGTATTTCCATCCTCTTTGGGAGTGCCAGTAATGAAGATACTTCAAGAAATACAGGTTGGATAAAATAGTATCCAAAGAAGAACTAACAAAACTATACATCTACATAAAACAAGAGAAGAGGTTTATGTCAAGTCCCAAGTTGTGAAAGAAAAGATAAAGAATATTTTTGATAAGAGAACCAAGGATGATGATTTCTACATTGGTGACAAAGTGCTAAAGTGGGACTCAAGAAGGGAAGATAAAGGAAAACATGGGAAATTTGATTTCTTATGGAAAGGTCCCTATGTCATTTACGCTTATAGAGGAAGTAATGCTTTCTTATTAAGAGAAATTGATGGTATAGATGCAAAAGGTGGGCCAGTGAATGGTTGAATGTTGAAACACTACTTTGAACTTAATTACTAATTTTCATTTGTATATATTCTATTTTCAAAAGTCTAGTTTGGATTGAATAATGATCTTTGAAGTTGAAGCTCGAAGGGAAGGCTCTAAGCTTTGAAGAATTCACTATCATAAGTATCAATAATGCAGATTCATAGAAGTACACTTTGCAAGGCAACATCAACAAAAATTTCAAGGCTAATGATCTCTAAAGTTCTTGACATTTCACAAGTAAATGTCATCCCCAAGTGGAGCCAATATTAGGTTCCTATACCAATAGGAGTCATAATTTTGAATGTCTAAGGTTAAGCCTTGTAATATTGTACATACCTTTGCTTTCTACAAATGTTTTTCATGTTATAAAAATTAAAAAATGTAAAGAGGGTATCTCCTAAAAGAAAAATCAAGGGACAAAAGAATAAGAGAAGGTCAAAAAAATGAAAGAATATGAACCCCAAAAGCAAAAGGACCATGAAAGTATGAAAATCTAAATGCCCCTACTATTTACTTTTATGCATAATAATGATTTTGTGAAACTTGCTATTCATGCCACAATCCGTGGTAATCGAACAGTTTAATCTTGGTTATTCCATGCTTTGAATTTCATGTTTATAGATTAGAGAATAAAATTTGACCAAACAGTTCAATCTTGGCAGATCATAGTTAGGTAGAGAAAATAAAAGGAGCTCATAAGCTTAATTTGAGCCCTTGGATGATATAAGGTTAGGATTAGATTGATTTACTTTCCAAAAGAAAAATAGATGAATAAGGGTTTGCTAGCCTAAATGCACCCTAAGAAATGAAGAAAATATATTAGAGGTAAGAAATGGGTAAGTAGAAGAAAGGTTACTGAACTACAAAGTTATTTGGATCAAAGAGCATGCATCATGCTTATACACATCTTTCAACATGTATGGTCAACTATGAAGGCAAAGGCAAAGATTTACAAGTTCATGTGATTAACTTCTCCTCACTCACTTTTCCCCTTTATTTAGTAATTTCTTATCTACAAATATGTTCTAAGTACTTTTAACCCTACAAGTCAAAGAGGCTCAGAGCATTTCTCTGACTTTTGGTGGGACCAAACCCTCAGGTTAATGACGTATCGACTCAAGTTCTAGAATCCCTTTCATAAACGCATTCCCCCTTCAAAAAATCCATTTCCCCTCATTACCCTAATAAAACCCCCATATAAACCCCTTTCCTAAGGTTTAAACCCAATTTACCTAAGGAAAGTAATACCCCCCCATGTAAAACCCTTTCGCACAAAAAACCCACAAAAAATCATTTTTCCTAAGTTTAAATCTAAATGTGCAATCACATGACTTTTACCCTTTTGACTTAAGAAAAACCCCTCTCCGCTTTTTTCATATTAATTAACTAACATTATTATAAAACCCATTAAAACCCTTTTCCTGTAAATAATTAAAACCCTCTATAAAATACCCCAACCCCTTTATTTTAAACAAAAACTATAGAATCTACCCCTTATCCCATTATAACTCTACCTAGACTACCTAACCCTGATAAACTAAGTTAATCTTGCATAGGCTTCACTTGACTCCCTAATCCCTCATTAAAGCCTGGCTCAATAATTTTAAACTTGTGATTAAAACCTAATCTAATCCCAAACCATTCTAATTAAATCCCTTGGCCCTCGTCAACTCCCTTTCATTTCCCCCCATGCAACTCTCCCACCCGACTACCATCTGATCTCAATTCGATAGATCCAACGACCCAAAGCCATATCCATTGGGCCCGATGGATTGCCTTTACCCACTCGATAAGGCGGTTTTCCCCCAACCCCCGATGGCCACATGTCGCGCCCTAACACACATCGGGTGACCCCTCCTCAAAACCACCGCCACCTCTAAAGCAGTGCAACGTCCCTCTAATAACGCTTCCCCGCCGTTCTGATAAACCACTTTTCCTCCATAAAAATGAATTTTGTGCCTTATTTCAAAATATGCCCGTTAAAGTTCTAAATTGTGAAAACCTGTGTTTGAAAGCCTTTCGCTTGTTTAAACTATATAAGCCCATGAAACTCTCCAGCGCCACCCTGAACCTCTGTGAAGCGATTTCCCCTCTAATTACCTCTAAAACACTCCCTCGAGACCTTTCCCAGGCATTCCCGTGCCATAAAGCCATCAAGTGCCCTTCATGCAAACTTGTGTTTTCTTAAAATATTATTGAATTTTTCAAGTTATCAGACTATGATAAGAGCTTGGATAAACAGTTTTGATACTAGTCAAAGAACCTGTTTACTCCAAGACTCAGACCAGAAACCTATTAAAAGACCAAATTCAGAAGAAGAAGACCAGTTATACATGCACAGAAGATGAAGACCCTTACACACAAAGCCGAGAAGAAGACAAGGAACAGAGCAGTGACAGTTCAAAACAGAGCAACCAGACTAGAGATGCAAATGAATAAAACACACTAAAACTTGATCAAAATCCACTTTCGATTACTGATACACATAAAAAACATAAGAATTTACTGGTGAAACACACAGTAAAAGGTAAATTGTAATAGTGAAAGGAAGAAACACAGAAAGGATAAAGACAGGTCATTAGAGTGAAAGAGTATCAGTGACAGAGAGTATCAGATGAAAGACACAAGTAACTAAAGCCTCTAGTGAGATGATTCAACAGAAAATAGCATAAAGAGCTAGAAATAAACCATAAAAGCTAGCAGTACCACAATAAAAGGGATAGCATGAGACAATTCATTATCTGCGTCTATCGAGTGTGCTCGAAATCAACTTCTGCTTCTTTCGTCGGAGCTTTGCGAACCCAAGTACTATCTTTTGGCTGTTTGCCTTTGTCATCTCCCATTGCGATTCCACTTTGGAGAAAAATGTTCACATTCATATCTTCCTTGCATGGATCAGACCTCATCATTTGCAGGTTCTGAGTCAGGGGAGGTAGTAGCGCTCCTTTGTCACATATCCTCACTATCAGCATAGGACGTTATTTTGTCTCATGATCAAACAATGTGCAATACAAACACGACGGCCACATTGGATTCACGCAATCGCAGGCATAATGTCCTAGCCCTCTGCAATTGTAGCATATCAACTTTTCGCGATCTCCTCTAGGTCCTCCTCCACCTTGGCCTCGTCCATGCCCCTAAAATCCTGTTCGCACCACTCCTGCATTCTATTCAAGGGGCCACGTTTCAGCCTGAACTTTGTAGGTGGGAGTTCTATCCATCAACAACTCATAGCTTCTACAAGTGCACTCATCGTGTCCCACCGACCTACAAAAGTTACAGAACAATTGTTGTGAATTTTGCGTATACTTATATAACAAGTGGTAGTTGTCTATAGCATGTTTTCCAGCTATTTGACAAATCATGCACAACAAAGCAAGCACTATGCTAGGTCCTTCTTACGCTTCCGACCTTAAAGGCATTGGTCCTCCTCCTGTGAGGTAATTTGTGAAAACCGGGCAGTGGACCTTGTCATGACCCTGAACCTTGCATTTTACACACCATACCTCTTTGCTCACTTCTTGTCGAGTTGTCCTATCCTTTTATAGACCTTGCATCTCAAGGCAGAAATTCTTCATCTGCTCGTGGATCTACTGAACTCCCAAGTTGGGATCCTGCATCGGGGTCTCATGTAGCCTCATCGTGATCTCTAAGGCCTTTTCCTGAGTCGTTATCTTCTGCTGCGACAATGCACTCCTTAAATGTGGCATTAGCGAAGCTACAAACCACTCGCGATGTTGTCCATCCGTCAGATTCATATTAGCTTTGTGAATCATATGTTTCAGCCTCTGATCCAACTCCCAAGGAGTCTCGCCTGGTAGCATCGTGATTTCTTTGAATCCAATGATTGATTGTTCTTCAGACTTCAACTTGCTAAATTATTTATTCAACACCATTTGGATATTCGTGATTCCCACATTTGGATTATCATTGGAGTGCTTAATATACCAAGTCAGTGCGCGATATTGCAGGGAACTAACTAGTGTTGCCTTATTTATATTGCCATCTATAACTCCTTTTGCTTCCCATACAGCCCTTACAATGAGCCAAAATTGGTCCAGATCCTCATTTCCCAAAACTTTCAACATAGGCAACTTCATTGTGCTTGCCATATTGAATCGCGGTGGTAGTGGAGGTGGTACGGGTGAAGATGGAGGTGATGGTGGTGAAGCTGGTGGTGGTGTCGGTGGAGGTGGTATTCACAGAATTATTTTTCTTATTAGATGGATCGCACTTCACGGAGAGACCTTCGTGAGCTCTTCCTCATCCCCTTGCGGAGGTGAAATCAAGGGGCTATTTTCTAGTCCCTTATTTCCTTCGTTCCTGTAAACTTTTCCACTTCATGTAGCCCTGAACATCAAGGTAACTACATAACACTCTTTTCACAAAATATAATTTTAATCCAAGTATTTAAAGACTTTACGTACTTACCTCACGGTCCTTTGAGGAAGTGTTGCTCTGCCTCGCTATAGCTGACTGAGGTGTCGATCGCGAACTTAGTAATGAGTCCTCCTATAATTCTATCAAGCCAGTGATTAATGGTGCATGCGATCTTATCCTCCAATGCTTCCAACCTTCGCACTAACTTTGGGGTCCACACAATAGGACCCTCAAGTTTCCACCTTCCTTGGCTATCTGCTAGCTTTACGATCCACTCGTATAGTTCAGTATGGAAGGACGTAAAGAAGATTTCATGGATCTCCATGTACAGGTAGCAGTCTAACCACTTCTCTTTTGACAGTCATGGGTTCCTGTTCTCCTACGTTGTGAACTCGTGAATTCTTCTATCCAAACAACCTTCAATTTCCTTCTTATTTTGATCCCAATGATACAACATCGAACATCTCTATGTAGATTCTAGTCTTGGCAATGGAACCATTTGTTGGATTACAGGGGCTTGACCCAGGTTCAGAGTTATTTAGCCAAACAAATCCTTACACTACTGGTCCTTTTGGCATTAGCCCGCGGAGCACAGACTGAAGTCTCATCCGAAGCAGTATGGGGGGATGTTGGAACCAAGTTTCCACACCCTTGAGATGTTTGTGATGTCGATTTAGTCCAACTAGATGTGCCTTCACACAGGTCACTTTTCGCACTATTCTAACCTTCAATACCTTCAGGATCTGTTATAATCATCTTTCACGTGGCCCTAACTAGGGGCTGAGATGATTTCGTGCTGCTATGGTGGCAACCTACGCTATTTCCCCAAACTACATCATGTATCTTACTTATATTCTTAACATACCTTACTTAACATCACATAAACAGATATTTTATCTTGTGTTTACTTAATCAACACATTTATACACATTCACGGATCATATAAGCATTTAAAGTGCAATGTATATCCAATGTAACAGATGCATAAAACATGAAATAGATACACAGAAATGGTAGGAAAATTCTCTTTATTAATACTTCCAACTGTTACAGTCTCGACTCGTCCTGCGTAGTCAGTTGTAGGGGTTTGCACACTCAACTGCAAACTACTAGGCCTCTGTGCACATAGCTGAAAAGCCTTCTCCTACTCTACGACCAAAAACTAGACTTTACTCCACATATATGAATCAATTCTTCATCTTCATCTTGATTTTCCTATCTTAACTACTTAGAGACTTGCTCTATTTATACAATCCCATGGTCCATGGACCATGCGTAGATCTATATAGCTGACTTTACACTAACGAAATTAAGGGCAGACAACCCTATGACTCTTTTACAAGCTACACACTTCGTGCCCACAAAATTCCGAGTCTTTACATTGGAATTACAATCTATAACCAAAATCTTGTCTCTAAGCCCCAAAACTTTCGTTGGGGGATCCCGCACCCAGCATCTCCTCGAGACCTTTCCAATGATATACAATTTGTCTCAATTCAACTCTTAGATCAAAATATATGGCCATTCAAGGATTAGCCTATCAGATAGTTCCACATCATATTGACCTGCCACGTGGTGTCCACATGGTCCCCATGAGGCACCCACATGGCTATTTGAGTAAACCATTTCACCACCACATGGCAACGTTACTTTGGCTTTTGGCTCACTTGTACTGGATCATGACTTAACCTCTCTCTATGGTTCACATGGTCCAAACCATAACATATAGATGAATTATGCAACATATGAGAGTGTGGGCCCTTCATGGCCACATCAACCCAGGAATAGAATCTCAAAGATATTCCTTGCAGTCCCCCATTAAAACTTTCGGTGAAAAGGGAGTAGAGTTACATGGATTTAATTGTGGGCCCTCCTTCAACATGTACCAAACATATAAGTTTCCACTACATGCTCAACTCTCCCATGCCACATCATCTTTGCCTATGAGACAATCAAACCACTGGGGTTACATGGAGAATCCATGTGGCCACTTGCCACCTCGTCTCATCTCTAACCAATCATGCAGTCTTGTTCCTTCAAATCCATGCGTGTGGTTCTATCATGCCACGTCACCCCAGGGATTAAATTGTGATGGGGTTGCACTCAACTTCATTGGAAATCATGGGGGTTAGGGCACCAAGGTGACTTCAGTGTACTATTCCGCTGGGATGATGTCACCTTCCACATGGCACGACTCTAAGTATGCCATGCATAACTTACATCTAGGCCACTTGGCTTTGGAAAAGCCCTTAATTTAGCTAACGTGTGTCTTCCTTCAAAGATGGAACATGGATTTGAATCCATGTCACCTGCCACACTGGTTTGGGATCTTACCTTACCCTCCACTGAATGGTAAGTTCAATTTTTACATTATAAGTGATTATGGGGTTCCTCTACATAGATGCACCAAATACATAAGAATATGACCCACTGCCACACCATCCCAACATTTCAATCCCAATAGGAATTTTCCTACCTCCCAGCAAAATATGAGATACCAAACCTTCAGAACACATGAAAAACTACAACACTTTGCAACATATGAAGGTTAGGAACTCTCTCTCATAGACCCTTACTCATGGGTTAAATTCACATGATTGTAACGAGTCTTAACATCATTCCTCCAAAGGGATAATGGTTACTACCCCAAAAATATGCATGGGCTTACACCCATTTGATTTTACATAGCTCTTTAGAGATATCCCTCCTAAGCTTGGTATCCTTCCAAACATATCAACTTGTGGTGTGTGTGTATATATATAATACCTGAAGTGATTGTGTTGTCACTAGCCTCCCACTATCTCCTCTGAGCTTATGGTTTGACCTATCTCGGCCATATATATATATATATATATATATATATATATATATATATATATATATATATATATATATATATATATATATATATATATATATATATATATATATTAAATACATGCTAGACCTACCCACACATGCATATACAAACAACTTTTCCTCCAGAGCTTACAATATTTAGACCAAGGTTGAATTTCCAAATTCATTTCCATTTAGACATCTATTTAAATTAACATGTATTTTCCCATCTCACCATATGTGGACCTTAAGTAAAATTCCAATCTCCAGATGAACACAAAAAATAAGCTCATTCTTGCAAACATATTCTAGGTACTTTTAATGCATTTCCATTCCAGATTGACATCCTTAGATATTCACCAGAGAAAATTAGCAACCTTGTGCCAGCATATAATAGTCATTACATGAAAACAAAAGTTACATAGATATATCTTTCCTAATGGATTAATTTTTTTCTCTTCCATGGCATAGAACTTCGCATTATTCGCTCACATAGTAATTTGGCATGCCTCAACAATAATGTAGGAAATAAAGCAACACATTACTCTATGAAGAATATCTATCCTTTCTGGATTTACAGATTGGAGACAAAACCTACTAACCATTCTCTTAACAGAGTATAATCATTGTAGAGATCCACCCATATCTTCAATAGTTAGGCACCTAGAAGATTACAAATTAATTGCATACAATAAATTTAGACTAGGATTATGCTCAATTTAACACATGAATATAAACCATTCCATGTCCATGCTTTCAAATCAATAGTGTTCATTCATAAAAGAATGCCTCATTATTTAGCATTACAAGCCATGATAAATCAATACATTAAACAAGGATAAATCATTATGAACATAAGAGTCATAAGAAAACACTTATTTTGGAGAGATTGAACTGGGAAACCGAGATTGGGACTTCAATTCTCCACTCATCCTTAGAAAAGTTGCGACTAAGCGTTTCTTGTAGCTATCAACCCCAATCCAGATTCCAGAGCTTGAGGATGAGTACATAAGGGATTAATCCAAATATGCCAACTGAAACATGGTCTCCAAGGGCCCATCAACCTCCACCAACTAGCCACTTCTTGTGGTCCATATCTCTTAGGGAATCAAAAGTTCCACCACCTCCACTCTTTAACTAATTTATGCAATCCATGTCTCGCAGGGAATCCATAGGCTTACCATCTCCACCCTCAAGTTATAAATGGAATCCAAAGGCTCATACCTCCACCCTCAAATTAGCAAGGGCATCTAGAGGCTATACCTACACCCTCAAACTAAGAAGGGAATCTATAATCCCATACCTTGACCCCCAAATTAGGAAGGGAATCAATAGGTTCATACATCTACCCTAAAATCAACAAGGGAATCCAGAGGCTATGCCTACACACTCAAATCAAAAAGGGAATCCATAAGCTATACATCTACCCTAAAATCAGAAAAGGAGTCCAGAGGCTCATACCTCCACCCTCAAATAAGCAAGATAATCTAGAGGATATACCTCCACCCTAAAATTAGCAATAGAATCCAAAGGCTCATACCTCCACCATAAAATTAGCAAGGTGTTCCAAAGGCTCATACCTCTTCCATCAAATCAGAAAGGAATCTAGAGGTTGTAACTCCACCATCAAATTAGCAAGGGAATCCATATTTATAACCCCACCCTAAAATCAACAAGGGAATCTAGAGGCTCATACATCCACCCTCAAATTAGCAATAGAATCCATAGGTTATACCTCCACCCTCAATTTAGCAAGGGAATATAGAGGCTCATACCTGCACTCACAAATCAACAAGGGAATCTGAAGGCTATGCCTTCACCCTCAAATCAACAAGGAAATCTAGAGGCTATACCTCCACCCTCAAATCAAAAAAGGAATCTAGATATCAATATAAAAACCATGTAAACAAATAGATGGGTCTAAAGAACTCTCCTTACCATGAATCCAAGGAGTAGGTCTCCACCCATGCTGGCAAGGGGATCTAGAGAAAACCATCTCCACCCTTGTGTCTTACAAGGAATCCAAAGACCACTACCCTCACTTGAGAGATATTCTTATCTCCTCCCAATGCTCCAACAATTTTTTTCCCTACGCCTTGCATTCTGATAGTAGCACAGAGTTGTATTCTCTTTTTCCTTCCTACACTATGGCATTTCTTTTTCTATAGCAAAACTATTATTTTTTTCATTCTTCTCTGCCAGCATTCTCTTGCCCTCCACATTTTTGCCCCCATTGCATGAGAAGGAAAAATTCCCTTCAAGAATGTTCTCCTCCTTGAAGTTTCTCCACTAACCAACCCTATCCTTTTCTTTTCATGTGTTTTCACAGGCTCTCCTCATGGCAAACATAGCCCATAGATCATCATAATTGTGGTCCTTTTCTTTCTTGTAATTTTTTCCCAACCAATTCATGGGCCTGTACTTTTTTTTTTAGATTGACTATTGGCATAATCAACTTCATTAAACAACATAATCAACTCATTACTAGTATTTAAAAAAAATGAATTCCCCTAGCAATGTCCCTCCTCAAACTCTAGAATCCTTCTCCCAATTCTCAGGACTTTTTAAGTTATAATAAAAATATATGAAAATGTCTACAATTTTTGTAAGAGAGGGAACTTTTCCCAAAGGGGTTGTCACAAACCATTCCCCTTTGGAGGAACACCATCCTCAATGTTCTATAATCGAAACAAAATAGAAGCATGCTTTAAAGCCAAGCACAAATGTTTTGGAGATTTATATACATAGCTCTTATAATTACAATTTCCATATATAGTTGCTTGCCTAAAAACTAAATTGACATGAATTTTTTTCCTTGGATTGGCCTTTCTATGGATGCTTGCAGTATCCTTGGTTCTTTTTGATGCACACTCTAACATCTTCAAGTCATTTTTTGTTTGTCTTGCAACCAACTCCATTCACCAATACCAGGAAATTCCCATGATTTATTGTAACATGGCATACAATCTCTTATAAGAGTCATTGTAAAGAAATTGTAATGATATAAAGTATACCTCTCATATTTTTCATCAGTAAATCAAGGGGTTCTAGAGGTGTCCCACCTCCACACTATTCCCAAGAAAGGGAATCCAGAGTCCACAGTGCCTCCACCTAACAATTTAGGAATCCAGAGTGCATTGTCACCACCCAGGAACAATCAAGTTAAGTAATCCATGGCACCTACAACTCCACCCCACAATTGATTCAGGGAATCCAAAGTTACTACAAATCCACCGCACAATCCATTCATGGAATCCGTAATTAATGGTGCTCCACCTCAACTATATCAATCTAGAGAACTTGATCCAATTGTGTGTCTTTTCCTCACTGTACCACGTGCACCCACAACCCAAATCCTGAACATGTGGTTCCGTAAATATTTTTTTCTTGTCCCATCATGCCACAGATGAAATTTCTTTCATTTTGTTGTTATATCCTTTAGAATTCATTATTCATAATAAAAATATGGGCATAATATAAGAATCATATCCAAATGATATTAAAATTATAAGTCGACTAGGACTACTTCTAGTCAATTTATTCATCATACAATTGGGAATATTTCCCTGCCATCCATATCTGCATTAAATAAATTTAAGCAATCCTTCTTCCACAAGAGTGACACCTGATAAAACCCTATCAATGATAATGGCATATTTATTTATTTATATAGGTCAACATGATCATGAACATAATACATGTTTTCATATGTGAATAGATTCAAGGTCGTGAGAACCTCCTTTGTGTCATTTTTCATAGTCTCCATATCATTTTCCACTATCCCATGGATTATACCAACCCACTTAACTATTCCAAGCTACCTAGAACCCCTTAGGTGGCCTTATCAAGTTACCGAAACATGGCAGTTACAATTCCTGCCACCCACATAGTCACAGTTTTAAGGATAACTTGATTATCCTTCTAATATGATGGCTCTCTACCAAATTCCTCTCATAGCAAGTGTTGGAGGGGTTAGTCAACCTAGTCGACTAGCCCAATCAAGATAGAACAAGCAAATGTAATTCATTTGACAAGCTTGTTAAGTTGATCAGTAAGTTGGATTAAGTTAAGTATGGTCAACAATTAATTTGCTGTAACTATCTCGACATGGTAGTTATATGTGAATGCATCAAAGTATCAATTTTGATTGCCATTTGAGAGATGTAATACAATGTGTGATTCTATTGGTTCTGTTTTTCTCATGTATCTTCTCGTTCTCTCAATTATGTGCTTTTCTATGTGAATTACTGATGTCCTTACTCTTGGTAACCATGCATAATTTTCCCTATATTACAACATTGGTTCTATTGCCAATAGTTTTGGACTCGAATCATAAAAATATGCAAGAACAATTTTTAACATTGGAAGAGATGAAACTGTGGTGGGAAATTAAAATGAATAACTACTTGAAGGACTATGCACGAAGGAACAAAATATCATTAGTAGAATCCAAAGCCAATTTTTTCATAGAAGTGCATGAAAAATTTATTCAAGGTGCCCAAATGAAAATCACGAAATTCCTCAACCGAGTTGCTCATGAAAAAACCTCATAGTTAATTTGATTCCCAAATATTATTAAAGCTATTAAATGGTGGTCAAACAAATCTGCATAAGTGATTCGACTCCATTTTTGACGATTTTTGCAAAGAAAGAGCAATAGAAGAAAGAACCTATATTGAACATATCAAAGCTAGGGTTTTCAAAGATTTGAATGATAGTTTCCTTTACTTGATTCCCACCCTTCTGCATAAGTTCCTCCTTGATAAGGGTGTGAGTCATATCATCGAGTACTGATCGTTGTTTCAGATTCTAATAAACACTGACAAAAAATAACGACATACCGACTGCTTGAACTTCCTTGATTCCCAATGTAAAGATACAAAAGAATCCTTAGATTAATTTTAAGCTAATAAACATGGTTATTATGTACTCCCTCACTAATAGACACTAATTCGAGTTGGCATGGGGGAGAAGGGGTAATGAGTTGTGTTAAATAAAGAAAAACAAAAAGAAAGAAGTAAAGTTGGATAAGTAGTTAAAAGTTATAAATATGGAAGGAAGAAGGTCGAATGACAGAAAACAACAACAAGAAATTACCTGACAAGAATAATTCACAATATAATCGTTCGACTAACTTTCAGAAAATAACAAGGGAAACAATAAAACAACAACATCAACGAATATGAGAAGAGTTTTAAAGAATGAGAATGCAAAATCAAATTGTGTGAGTGAAGATGCACTAGACTCAGATTATTTTAGAGGTGTAGCACTGCTCTCTATGATAGATAATAGTTTTTTAATAAGTCCTAGAAGGCAAGTAGACATAATGGAAATTGATTACTTTGGTCCTATGATATGAAAATTTCCAGCTGTATCAATAGCAAGCTCCACTATTAGATAATTCCTTTAACAAACGTCACACAATTATTCAGAAATGCTCGTTGTTTGGCATAATGAAGATCAACAAAGGAATCAACTAGAATTTGTAAATCTTGATGAGAATCAACTAAAGAGTGAGAGTAAATAAATTGAACAAGTACTTCTCCAACTCAATAATCTCATGATCATACCCCCTACCGCAATTAGTATTAGTCGAAGAAGTCAAAAGCACAAATTTTGTCAACAAAGAGTCATGACCCGCAGTAAGTCAGTTTACCAAATATATAGATAAAGTTTGCCATACCAACGAGTTATTCTTTAGAGACACCATGGAAAATTAAGGAAGAAGCACACATGTGAGCAATTGACCCATTGTTCCTATCGTCAGCAACTAGTTAAGTAATATTCAAACATCTAGAGCATTGAAACCTCCAATAAGTAAAATGGGATTAAACCACATACCCCTCTATGAGGGTGATGGGGACTGAAAAAATCATTGGTTCATTTGTGAAAAATTATGGTTTTCCAATGATATTACTGATGAGGAATAACAAATGTTCAATTTTCAGCAACCTTGAGGAAATGTGCACTAACATGGTTCATGAATCTCACTGAGAAGCAACCAAAATCAAAGGACACAATTAAAACTTGCTTTCTCACTTTATTCAACGCCCAAGAGGTAAGACATCTAGAAATATGGCAACTAAAGGAAATTAAACAATTCCCCCATGAAACAATGTGAGAATATGACAAAAGATCCAATTCCCCCATGAAACAATGTGAGAATATGACAAAAGATCCAAATATTTGTTGAGCGAGATCCCATATATCACCGACACAAACTTATTAGTTCAATGGTATGTGGCTAGTCTTCTCCAAAATATATGTGTCCCATTGAGAATACTTGAATTTAAAATTTGTGAAGAGGCTCTCAACTTAGCTCAACATATTGAAACAAACAACGAAGGTCTATCGACTATCTCATTGATTGCTAATAAAATTAAAGACAAAATTGAGTAACAACAGAATTCGTTGTTTGCATTAACACTTCAAAAGAATAACTTATGGTGTTCTAATGGTTGGACTGAAGGGCACACTAAGGATACTTGTAAATTAGTTGATCAAGATATCTAACGAATACACTCTCACATATATTGTGACATTTTTCAAATCGCTTCAAATCATACAACTAAATATTATTAGTACAATCTTCATAGCTCTAAGCCGAAATAATGGGCCATTTGTGAATATAAAACACATTCAATGGAATAATTTCCACTCAAAGGAAAGAAAAAACCAAATTAACATGTCGTCCATCATATTCAAACTATAGATCAGTTTAACAAGCCACCAACATATGGAGGAGAGGAAACGACTGAGGAGGATATGTTCACCGATTAGGGGGATACAATAGCAGAGGTTAAGGTCATGGTTTAGGTTGAGGAAGGTTTTACTTCTTTAATTATTGGAAATAGGGACACACAACCCCAAACTTCCCATTAAAATATAAGACTGACTTGTGCTGCTGCAATATGTGTGGCTTGGGGGATCATTCCTTGGAAGATTGACCCAAGGTCATTGAAAACGTTTTTAATAAAAGAACTATGAATTTACTCCAAATTGTCCCAAAATAAGGTATCTTGAATTCAAAAAATATTCATGTTTCTACCAGGTTGGGCACTAGAAGGCATAACACTAACACAATCAACAAGTTATTCAACCAATAAAAAATAGGACTACACACCCAGATATATAGGTACACAATGACACAAAGACAAGATCACTCAAATTCGTTACAAAAGAAGTTGACTCACAAATGTTGGTAAAGGATGTCATATTAGAAGAGTTCTTGGAGTTTCTAAGGGATGAACATTTGGTTGGACATCTAGTAGAACTTTGGAACATGCTAAAAGATTACAACGGAAGTAGGGAGAAATGTAAAAATGCACAATTGAACTTTTTTTATTTTGTTAATTCAATGCAAAGCATTTGGAACGTGTAATTATTTTCCTCTCATGCTTTAATGTGAAGTGGATGTTTTAATGTGAAGGGAATGTTAGGAATTGTTTTTAGTGTGATTTTTTTGGATTTTTGATTGCTGAAATTTGGCGAAAAGTTCGAGGTGAAATTTTGATTTGTGTTATTTAAACTTGTGTTTTGTTTGTATGTATGGATTCAATACTTTCAATGATTCTTAGGACACTTCGATTGTGCAGGGATTACCCATCAAGCTTGTGATTTCAATCAATTCCTTTGGGATTTTAAAGAAATTAGTCCAAAAAAACTCACCAGAAAAACTTCCAAAAAATCTCACTAAAAACAACTCATGCATGTTATACCAAAAGCTATGATTTTTGTATGCCTTAAAATGTGCGCATTAGCATGAAATTTTTTTACTTTAATTTCCATTAAATGTGGATGGAACAATGATATTTTTAATTATGTGAAAAGTTTAAGAGTTAGTGGAGAATATTTTTTTGGCCGGAGAGAGAATTAGTGGATGAATTTTTTAAATATCAATATTTTTATGAGAGGAATATGTTTAAATGATTTTTTTTATGTTGGCTGAATTGTAAATGTGGGAAAATATTTTTTTTGTTGTAAAGGTATTTTATATATTTTCTCACAACTGGTGTAAAAATGTTATATTATTTTTCTTTCTTGTTAAGAGATATTGTATTAACTGAGAAATTGTATTAAGAGAGGATGTCTTGAAAGAGTCTTGTCTAATCTTTGAGCTTCTTAGCTCTTTCTTGTACTCAAATATTAATAAAAAGGATACTTTGTGATGGTCGTTGAGTCCCATTTTTTTGGGACGTTGGTTCTTGTCCTGGGTTAAAGTGGGAAACATTGTGTTCTTTTGTGTATTTTATCTCTTTGTCTCTCTCTCTTACTCTCCTCATGGCAACAAGAACTATTGTGTTGCCTAAACTTGTTGGAAATAACTATTTTTAAGAGAATTCTTCGGCTAAAATCACATGATAGAATATTTGTTGACGTGTTTTGAACCAACCAATGTGGTGTTGGAAATAATACTGAGAGGGGGGGTGAATCAGTATTATCAGATCAAACAAACCTTTTCAATGCTCAGAAACATATACGCTACTTCAGTTAAGTAAAACAGTGTGTACACGCTACTGTGACTAAATAAAACAGCGTATAAGCAGAAAACTCATAACTTAGTTAGCTTATTCTTCAGTTAAGTTCATCAGGACATTATTCACCACATTAGCAGATGCAGTATAACAGAACAGATCAAAAGCCACACACATGAACACCAAGATACAAGGTGGAAACCCAATGTGGGTGAAAACCACCATGGACCAAAGGTGCTTTTCCACAGACACGCGCTTTTTCTGAATCCAACAAGCGTGTACACGCGACTTGGGCTTAACGAACCTGCGTATATGAACTTCCTTGGCATGCTGTACTAAGATCTGTCTTCTGATTAAGGTGCCATCACCTGTACCAGCTTCTGAGCACCTGTACCAACCTCTGAGTGAGTTGCCATCAAGGACAACATTTGAATCATAATGCCAACAATCTCCCCCTTTGGACTTGATGGCAACCACCACACCAAGTCACTCTCCCCCTTTGACATCAAGGGCAAAGGGCTGTGCTCCCCCTGAGAACATGCTGATATTGTTGAGAACATGCTGATACCTCTGCTTGGCTGTGCGGACTCATGCTCCCCCTGACAGTAGGCCAGATCTGCAAAAGATGTTCTTCAACAAGAACCATAAGGGACCTTCCTATCACCAAAAGACTCAATAAATACATCCATACTCCCTACCAAGAGGGGACATATCAGAAACAATCATTTATATTACAGCATTCATCCCAGGCATAGTGGGGAAACCAACATGGGCCGTTACATGGCCTTGACACCATAAAGGAGATATCACAAGAGAGATAGAGACAACAAATCTAGACCAAGACTTATGAAAGTTATCAGCAGCATATTATAAACATCTTTTTAGATCAGCAACCAGGATTTCTTTCTGAGCTTCTTTTCCTGAAATCAACAATCAAAACAGCTGAATGCCAACAATGCTTTATGAGACTTTTAAGCTGCTCCCCCTGAACCTGTGCCTGCTGCACTCCCTGAAACCGAGCCTGAAGAATTCTGACATACCCATTGCTGTTCAGAACTCCAGAGAGTGCCCTTGCTGGTCAGATTTTCATATACGCGATTTCTCCTGCATGAACCAGCGTATGGACGCGGATATACTCTCTGCAACTTGCGTACACCATACACGCGACTTTCCTAGCATAAATCCGCGTGTATACGCGTATATACCTTTCGTAACTTGCGTATATTAACTTTTCTGTTGAACAGACAAGCTTCAACAGTAGGATGAAGCATCTACTACTCCCAGCTTTTGTCTGAGATATTCAAAAGTTTCCCTGGGCAGTGGTTTTGTGAGAATATCAGCAACTTGTTCCTTAGAAGGAACATACTCCAATTTAACCTTCTGCTCAAGCACTTGCTCCCGAAGAAAATGGTACTTGATTGGTATGTGCTTGGTCTTTGAGTGCATGACTGGATTCTTTGAAATGCTGATTGCACTTGTATTATCACATAAGATAGAGACAGGTGGAGTGCAAGTGATTTGAAAGTCCTGCAAGGTCTGCATCATCCAAAGAAGTTGTGTGCAACAAGATGTTGCAGCTACATATTCTGCTTCAGCTGTAGATAAGGCAATCGAACTTTGTTTCTTGCTGAACCAAGATACTAATCTGGAACCCATGAAGAAAGCACCACCACTTGTGCTTTTCCTATCATCCACACTTCCAGCCCAATCTGCATCTGTGTAAGCATGAAGAGTGAGATCCGTATTTCTAGGATACCATAAGCCATAGTTTTGGGTCCCTTGAAGATATTTGAAGATTCTTTTGACTGCCTGAAGATGAGTTTCTTTTGGGTTGGCTTGAAATCTTCCAACCATTCCTACTGCATGAGTAATGTCTGGTCGAGTACCTGTCAAATAAAGCAAACTCCCAATCATGGATCTATAAGTGGGTTGGTGAACTGCTGCTGATTCATCATTTGCACTGAGGCTACATCCTGTAACCATGGGTGTACATACTGGCTTTGACTCTTCCATTCCATACTTCTTCAAGATCTGCTTGAGGTATTTGGTTTGAGACAAGAAAATACCTCCTTCATTTTGTTGGATTTGCAATCCAAGAAAATATGTCAATTCTCCAAGAAGTGACATTTCGAATTCTTTCTGCATAACCAAGGCAAAGTTTTGACTCATAGTCTCTTCATTGCTGCCAAAAATAATATCATCTACATAAACAACAAGTATTAGCAATTTGTCATTTTCAACTTTTATATAGAGATTGCTATCTGCTGATCCTTTTGAAAAGCCTTGTTGGTGAAGATATTTGTCCAACCGATAGTACCAAGCCCTTGGAGCTTGTTTGAGTCCATAGAGTGCCTTTTTCAATCTGCATACAAGGTTTGGATCATTCCCAAGAATGAAACCATCTGGCTGCTCAATATATACTTCTTCTTCTAAGTCTCCATTCAGGAAGGCTGATTTCACGTCCATTTGAAATACCTTGAAGTTTTGAAAGCTTGAGAAAGCAAGAAACATTCGGATGGCCTCAAGTCTTGCCACAGGAGCAAAGGTCTCTTCAAAATCTATTCCTTCTTGCTGTGCATATCCTTTACAAACAAGTCTGGCCTTGTTTCTAATTACTTCTCCATTTTCATTTAATTTATTCTTGAAGACCCATTTTGTTCCTATTACATTCTTATCTTTTGGTCTAGGAACTAATTCCCAAGTGTTGTTCTTTTCGATTTGCTCAAGTTCTTCATCCATTGCTTTGACCCAACTTTCATCTTTGCATGCCTCTTTCACATTTTGTGGTTCAATGGAGGAGAGTAATGCCAAGTAGCTTGAAGCTTCTGCAAGTGTCCTTCTTGTTTGTACTCCTGCTTCTTTCTGCCCCACAATCTGAGTTTCTGGATGATTCTTTTGGACATATCTGGATGGAGTCTTCTCTTCTATTCTTGTCTGCTCCTCTGGTTCTTCTTGAAATTCTTCTTCTTCTTGAGGTTCTTCTTCTTCATCATTTCGCCTTTGAGAGTAACCTTCATCTTCTTCAATGTCTTCACGATGAACTTGCCTAGGAATATATCCCTTCTCATCAACCACTATATCAATACTGTCAACAATTCTGCCAAGTCTTTTATTGTAGCACTTGTATGCTTTGCTATGTGGAGAATAGCCAAGAAGAATGCCCTCATCTGCCCTTGGTTCAAGTTTGCCGAGTTGCTCATCAGTATTCTTAATATAACATTTGCTCCCAAAGATCTTGAAGTGCTTCACGGAAGGAGTTTTACCACTCCAAAGCTCATGAGGTGTTTGAGTGCTATTTACTCGGACATTTGTTTTGTTAAGAATAATAACAGCAGCATGAGCAGCTTCACCCCAGAAGGTTGCAGGAGTACCTGATTCATCGAGCATAGCACGAGCCATTTGTTGGATGGTTCTGTTCATTCTTTCCACAACCCCATTTTGCTGAGGAGTTCTAGCTGTAGAGAATTCCCTTCTTATCCCATGTTCATCACAGAAATCGAAAAATTCATTTGATGTGAACTCCCCACCTCTGTCAGATCTGAGGCATTTAATTTTGTGTCCTGATTCATTTTCAGCCAATGCTTTGAAGGATTTGAATTTTTCGAATGCTTCATCTTTGTGCTTCATAAGCCCTAACCAAACAAACCTTGAGAAATCATCAATGAATAATATCAGATATTCTTCTCCTCGAGGTGTCCTTTTCCTAAATGGACCACATACATCTGTATGGACTAGCTCAAGAGGCAAGCTAGCTGATCCTTCCTTCTCTGGAAAGTTAGTTCTGGTTTGCTTTCCAAACTGACAAGATTTGCATATGGTGTTGTCTGGAATTTTGATATCTGGAAGATCGCGAACTGCCTGATATTTGCATGCTTTCCTTATTTGTGAGAAGCTTAGATGTCCCAACCTTCGATGCCATAACCAATGCTCTTCATCCTTGCTAAGATAGCATTGTTGTTGTCCTTCTTCAAATATGTACAGATTATTTGGAGTTCTTTTGCCTTTGAGAACTGTTTTACCTGTATCAAGATCACGAACAAGACATCCATTTGATCTGAAAATAACCTCGGTTCTTTGATCACACATCTGACTGACACTTAGAAGATTATGCTTCAATCCATCAACATACAAAACATTTCCAGCCTTGACCTTTTCCTTCAAAGGAGCAATACCTTTTCCTTTTATAGTTGCAGGAGTATCATTTCCAAAAGAGACTTTCTTTCCTTTTTCTAAAGTAGAATAAGATTCAAGCTTTTCTTTATCACCTGTCATATGTTTCGAACATCCACTGTCAATGTACCATAGATTTTCCTGTCCTTCTGCATAAAATGCTATCCCACATCTTTCTGTTTGAGGTTCCTTTATTCTCCATGTTTTGGTGCTTGTGGCTTGTTCCTTTTTCTCCTGAAACCTGCTCCTGCATTCAGAGTCTTTATGACCAAAATTATTGCAAATAGAACATTCAACTTCATTTTCAAGAATCGAAAAGTTGTTATAGGTCCTTTTTGTAATCCCTGTCATACTTCTTTGTTTTTGAGCTTCCCTAGTCATGATTGTTTTATATGCAACACACTGAGCTGCTTTGTGACCAAAGTTATGGCAAGAAAAGCATTGTCCATTGAAGAAGCTTCTGCGGTTATTGAATCTACCAGCCAACTGATTATAGTTTCTATTTTCATCTATTCTTGAGCCAAACTGAGAAGATTTTACCTGTGGTTGATTGTAGCTTTTGTTCACCCTTAAGAAGGATTGTCCCTGATAGTTTCTGTTTGTAATCCGTCCCTGCTTTACCTGATTTTCTTCATTGTTCTTCTGCTCATTTCTTCTTGCTGCATCAAGATAACTTTTTGAGGTGGTTGCTTGAGAAGTTTCTCCATTATAACCCAAACCTGTCTTGTTTAGAGGAGACCGCTGCACATTGATAATCTCATCCAAAGTTTCAGATCCTTTGACAAACTTAAGATTAATAGCTTTTGTTTTCTCAATTTCTTTTCTAAGACCAACAATTTCACCTTCTAGTTTTTCAAGATGTTTTTCCTTTTCATCAATTTGAAATTGCAGAGTATCAATGATCACACTCTTTTCTTCTATGCATCTCTTGAGTCTAGTAATTTCATTATAGAGATTATCCACATCTACAGCATCCTCATAATCATCATCTTCAAATGCCATTAACAGCTTATATTTATTACCTTGTTCATCTTCATCACTGTTTGATAAGCCATCACTATCTTCATGGGTGTAGTAGCTTTTCTTATTTGCACTTTGTTTCTTGTTCCATCTAGCAGGTTCTTTTCCTTTATCCTTATAAGGACATTTTGCAGCATAATGACCTACTCTTCCACAAGCAAAGCATTTGAAAGGTAGCTTACCTCTGAACCTTCCAGCACCCCTTTGAAGATTTCTGACAAAATTTGATTCTTCTTCCTCTTCTTCTGGAACATGGCTTGCTTCATAGTAATCTTCTTTTCCTGATGCCTTAAAAGCAGCTTCCCTTCTGTCTGATGGACCTCCCTTTCTCATTTCATAAGCAGTTAGAATTCCATGTAGCTGAGACATAGTGAGAACTTTGAGATTTTCCTTTTCTTCTATTGCAGATACTTTAGATTCAAACTTGGGGGATAATGATCTTAGAATCTTTTGAACTACTATAGTCTCTTTTATTTCTTCACCCAAATTTTTCATACAATTAACAATCTCATCTACCCGAAGAAAATAATTAGCCACACTTTCATCATTATACATCTTGAGAGTCTCATATTGAATCCTGAGAGTTTGAAGTTTAGCTTCCTTTACCTGTTCATCTCCTTCATAGCTAGTGATCATTTTGTCCCATATCTCTTTTGCTGATTTGAAGTGCATGACCTTCATGAATTCTGTTTGGGATATACTTCCCAATAGAGTACTGACTGCTTTTGCATTTGTTTCATATGTCTTTTTCTCAGCTGGATCTGTAGGAGTAGCTGAAGGAAAAGCATAGCCTGTTTCTACAATGTTCCAAACTTCTGTACCAAGAGATTGAAGATATGCAGTAACTCTTACCTTCCAATAATTGAAATTTGTTCCATCAAAAACCGGTGGCCTGATTGATGTCTCTTTCTCGTAGTTGCTCATGATGAATGATCTACCTTCAAGCGATCAAGCTTCTCTGAAGGACCTGCTCTGATACCAATTGTTGGAAATAATACTGAGAGGGGGGGTGAATCAGTATTATCAGATCAAACAAACCTTTTCAATGCTCAGAAACATATACGCTACTTCAGTTAAGTAAAACAGCGTGTACACGCTACTGTGACTAAATAAAACAGCGTATAAGCAGAAAACTCATAACTTAGTTAGCTTATTCTTCAGTTAAGTTCATCAGGACATTATTCACCACATTAGCAGATGCAGTATAACAGAATAGATCAAAAGCCACACACATGAACACCAAGATATAAGGTGGAAACCCAATGTGGGTGAAAACCACCATGGACCAAAGGTGCTTTTCCACAGACACGCGCTTTTTCTGAATCCAACAAGCGTGTACACGCGACTTGGGCTTAACGAACCTGCGTATATGAACTTCCTTGGCATGTTGTACTAAGATCTGTCTTCTGATTAAGGTGCCATCACCTGTACCAGCTTCTGAGCACCTGTACCAACCTCTGAGTGAGTTGCCATCAAGGACAACATTTGAATCATAATGCCAACATGTGGTTCATCGTCAGGGCAAGTTGAAGAATAAGATCCAGAATGCATGTTAAATAGTCAAAGTAGAACTTCCAACGGCTATAGTTTTTGACCATGCAACAGCTAAATTGACTGACTAACAGCTATATTAGACGAGGAAACGGCTAGTTGGACTGGACACAGGGAAAAGGGGGCAAAACCCAATTATAAATTAAGTTGAGGTTATTATTAAATTAAAAGTAAATTTGCATAAAAGGTATATTTATTTTAATACATATGTATATATATTAAAATAAATTAATTTAAGTATTATATAATAAGAATTAATCTATAATATTTTTAATTTAATTGTTAAAAAAATTATTTAATTGTTCAATTATTTTAATAATAAACCATGATTTAAAGAAATTATTTTTCTTATATTAATTAAGTTGAATTATTAGATAAATAGTTAGTTATACTATTACTTATCTTATGTAATTCGCGTGCTAGAAATAATGTATTTAGGGACAATAATTGATTTAATAATAGCTAATAACAATTAATATATTATTAATCTAATGAAGTTAATTGTGTTAATCTTATTTTAAATAAATTTAAGGATATTATTAATATGATCTTATACTAGAACCCTACTATAATTATTATTACTATTAGTGTTAAAAGTAAAATGATAGTGGTATCTTCCTATCAATGGATAGGGTATTAATATCTTAGTAATCTACTAGGAACCTCAGTTACTAGATTTAGGGAATTAGTAAATGAAATGAATCTATTATAGTTTTAGAATTAATTTAAGGGATGGGTAACTAATTAACATAAATTCATTAGAATATAAATTAGTTATTTAAATATCTTAAACCATATAATTTAACCCTGAAGGAAAGAAAAGGATTAAATCAAACAAGGAAGAAGGCTAAAGAAGGAAGGATAAAGGATAACAAGGGAAAAATTCTAGAACCAACTACTAAAAGAGGGAGGGGGAGGAAATGACTAGGAGGTGAGGGCCGGGATCCAGCATCTGTTGATCTTCCAACTGTCATCTCTATTGAGATTGCTTGGCCTCCTTTCGATCTCAATGGCTTCCCTAAATTTACGGTGGTGGAACTGCAAAATTCTAGCAATGACATTGGCCTCCTCAATACAAACATGATGTTTGGTCTTCTCCGCATGCTCAGCTAGTGCAGAAGACTTAGTTCTCCCATGCTTAAGATCAGTTGCGTGCTCACTGATTCTTTGATTAATGGAGCACCCAGTCTCACCAATATAGGGGGTCCCATAGGAACAAGGAATAATATAGACCCCTTTCATGTCCTTAGGATCGATATGATCCTTCACCAATCGGAGGGACTTACGAATGGTGTTAAGGGGTCTAAAGGTCGAGAGGACATTATGTTTCCTCAGAATCCTCACAGTCTTATCAGTGGTCCCTTGAACAAAAGGAAGATGGACCCTTGGGACACGCTCTTTAGGTTCTTTTTTAACCATCGAATTCTTGGAAGCTTTGAGGAAAGCCTTCTGACCCAGGTATTTGCTATAACCGTTCTCAACAAAGACCTTGAGAAGATGGGATTTCTCTTTCTCGAAGCTCTTTTCATCAGAGATCCTTAGGGCACGAGTAGCGAGAGTGTTGAGAACGCCCAACTTTTGAGCAGGGAAATGATGGGAACTGGCATGGAGATATTGCTCAGTATGTGTTTTCTTCTGAAACACCTGGTGGGAGAGGGAACCATCATTATTCTTAGAAATAAGAATATCTAGGAAAGGGAGGCAACCATCAACTTCCTGTTCCATGGTGAATTTAATGGCGGCGGACTGACTGTTAAGATGATGGAAGAAGAGATCTAACTCCTCTTGGCCATGTGGCTAGATGACATTAGTGTCATCTACGAATCTTTTCCAAAGCTTAGGTAAGAGGCGAGCCGAGGCCAGAGCTTTGGATTCAAAATCTTCCATAAAAAGATTAGCAACGACAGGGGATAGGGGTGAGCCCATGGCAACACCACAAGTTTGTTCGAAGAACTCACCTTCGGGTTCTATTTCTCCTGTTACATGTCCATACGTGAACCCTGATCAGTCCAATGACAGTCTGTCTTCTTTTAAGATAGTTCCTTTGCCTAGGGACATGCTCCCTTCCAATCAAAGCGGTGGTTTATTTTTTAGAGATATACTTACTATAGTATCACAGTCAGTCATTATTAACCCAGATTCCAGCACTGGTCTTGGCTACAAAACACCAGGATCTTCCTACAGTTGTTCATCTTCGGAGTATTCGATGAACCTGATGACTGTTTCGATGGAACCTATTGGTCCCTTGGTTCCTTTCGCCGGTATAGCTAGACCCATCTGTCGTAGTAATGAGGAGACAAACCTTGTCCATTGCAGTGGTCTTTCTAATTAGGGTTCAAAAGATGATTATGATGATGATGATGATGATGATAATAATAATAAGTATTTATTTAATTAATGGAAAAACCTGTGAGCAATTTTGAAACCAATGTTTCGGACTAGCTAGGTGAGTCCATCATCAGGGTAATGAGATCTGCAACTACTGATAACGAGATCAAAGATATAGCTAATCATAATAATGATAAAAATAATAATAAGAGTAACAATAATAACATAGTATTAATGTCTGAAAACGAAATTAATAATGTAGCTAGTAATAATAATAATAATAGTAGTGTTCTTGATGATAATAATAATAAGACCAATATTAAAAATTTACCTCTTAATTACAACAATGAGATTATGAGCAGTAATAGTAAGTTAAAGTATAGGAAAAATAATTTTATATTTAATAAATGTGATAATAATAATAATGTTAATCTACCCTCTTCCTCTCATAATAATAAAGTCATTAATTTATCCAGTTTCTCCTTTCCCCCTTCTGTTTTTAGGCTTCTCAGTAAAGGTTTAAATTTTGCCCCAGCCCCCAGGAAGATCCCGGTTGATGACATTATTTGTGACATAGAATTCGGGATCAGGGGTTTGCCTAATAATATTAAGGACATTATTATACAAGATTGCATTGTGATCCTTAGGAATGCAAAGCCCCCTCAGAGTAACCTTAGCAAGGATGAATTTATGGCCCTCAGATCCTTAAACCAGAACAAAAACATCGTTGTTCTAAAAGAGGATAAAGGAGGGGTTGCTGTCATTCTTAACAAGGATGACTACAGCAAGAAGATGTTAGATCATCTTCATAATAGTGGTAGTTATAAAAAGCTTCCCAAAAACCTGCTTAAGAAGATTTCTAAGACGGTGGCTCTTGCCATCAAGTCTAGTAACTCCGTGAGTTCCCTTTGCCATAAACTCATTGAGAGCAATCCCATTACTCCTAGGATCTATGGGCTCCCTAAGATTCACAAAGAAGGGGCTCCCCTTAGACCCATTTTCAACACCATTGGTGGTCCTACCTACCTTCTAGCTAAGTTCCTTGCCTTAAAGCTTAAACCCTTAGTTGGTCATACAGAATCTTTCGTCAAAGACTCTGCTTCCTTTGTTGGTGAGCTCAAGGATTTTAAGCTTGACCCTGGGGACATTCTTGTTAGTTTTGATGTAGTCTCCCTCTACACTTGCATCCCTATAAATGAGGCTTTTGATGTTATCACCACCTAACAGATCCTGATACTGCTCGGTTAGTTGAGATCTGTCTCACTTCCACCTTTTTCAGTTTTGAAGGTGAGTTCTTCGAAAAAACCTGTGGTGTTGCCATGGGCTCACCCCTATCCCCTGTCGTTGCTAATCTTTTTATGGAAGATTTTGAATCCAAAGCTCTGGCCTCGGCTCGCCTCTTACTTAAGCTTTGGAAAAGATTCGTAGATGACACTAATGTCATCTGGTCGCATGGCCAAGAGGAGTTAGATCTCTTCTTCCATCATCTTAATAGTCAGTCCTCCGCCATTAAATTCACCATGGAACATGAAGTTGACAATTGCCTTCCTTTCCTACATATTCTTATTTCTAAGAATAATGATGGTTCCCTCTCCCACCAGGTGTTTCGGAAGAAAACACATACTGAGCAATATCTCCATGCCAGTTCCCATCATTTCCCTGCTCAAAAGTTGGGCATTCTCAACACTCTCGCTACTTGTGCCCTAAGGATCTCTGATGAAAAGAGCTTTGAGAAAGAGAAATCCCATCTTCTCAAGGTCTTTGTTGAGAACGGTTATAGCAAATACCTGGGTCAGAAGGCTTTCCTCAAAGCTTCCAAGAATTCGATGGTTAAAAAAGAACCTAAATAGCGTGTCCCAGGGGTCCATCTTCCTTTTGTTCAAGGGACCACTGATAGGATTGCAAGGATTCTGAGGAAACATAATGTCCCCTCAACCTTTAGACCCCTTAACACCATTCGTAAGTCCCTCTGATCAGTGAAGGATCCTATCAACCCTAAGGACATGAAAGGGGTCTATATTATTCCTTATTCCTATGGGACCCCTTATATTGGTGAGACCGGGCGCTCCATTAATCAAAGAATTAGTGAGCACGTAGCTGATCTTAAGCATGGGAGAACTAAGTCTTCCGCACTAGCTGAGCATGCAGATAAGACCAAACATCATGTTTGTATTGAGGAGTGTTATAGACATATTCGGGCACTGCAACCCCAATCACATATGTCCATAAAACAAGGGCTTCTAAGTCCCTAAAAGTGTTGTTTCATACCCTAATGGAGCAAGGTCAACTGATTACATCATCTCCCAGAAGTTCTCCATGAAAAACTACTCAGAACTCGTCAAAACTAGACCATACAGACTGCTCAGTGCTAAGGGTGTGATGCATCTCACCTGCTACATGAAAAAAGTGCGATGCATACTGAAAATCCCTTCTGTGGGGTGTGATGAGCGAGAGCAGACAAATGGCAGAAGAAGTTGGCTAGGTGGAAACCCAGAGAATCTTCTAGAAACTGCCCATTTGACACTTGCCTCTATGAATTTGCCCAAGGATGAGTAAGAGATCATGAATCTCAAAGTGGAACCAAGAACTATCAGAGAGAGGACACTAATCAAAATCCCAGAAGCTAACTCACCCACCTGCAAACACCTATATATGGATCCCTCATCCCAGAGATCCAGAGGCTAGAATCTTGTATTTTGTAAGGAAGTTCTATTGGTTTCTTTGTGGAACATCATAGTGTTGGGTGATCTAAGCTTTTCATGAGGTGAAGAAGGGCTTTCATGCCGGGAGGATGACGCTGGGTCAGATCAATGGGTTGTAATCCTCTCTTCTATTCTTTCTATCAATAAAGTTATTTGAGTTTTCCTCCACATCCTTGTATGTCTGAGTTGATATATGCATTTGTGTGGTCAATAAATATCTGATCCTATATTGTTTATGATTGTAGATCTCCGTGATTTGATGGTATTATGCTGCTTTGACTCTACAGGTGTTTTTTGAAGCAGGACAAGTAAGGAAGAAGCGGCAAAGATCTGTCAGATGGGAGAGGAAACAAGCAAGGAGCCAAGCGAAAGACTGAGGTTGGTACTCTCTGCTTCTCTCTCATCTAATTCTCATAAAGGAAAACATAAGTAACTTTAGTTTGTTTGTTTCTAAGATAGCTACCCATCTTAGTGGGACTAGAAGCTCTGAATGGACACAAGATTTCCCGATAACAAAATGGCGACTCAACTGGGGAGCGAATAGCTTGTTTTCTTGTTTATATTTGTTAGCTTTATAAACTACAGATGAAGCCCGAAGTTAAGCTAGCTAGCCTTCGAACTACATTTTATATGCAAGTGCAAAGTAGATCAATGCTGCTTCAGTCCATCTCTGGGTTTTGTTTATAAACTGAACAATTGATTTGCAAACATCCTAATTGCGCTAGTGGTGGCTCCAGTATCCTCATTAGATCAGCCCCTATGATTTGTATTTACTGACTATCATTAGCTCAGCCTAAATCCCTGAACTAAGCTGCAAACTGTGACCAAAAACCAAGTTAAAGTCTCGTCCCTGGACCATCGCACTGCCTCCTTTTGGCATTCTTGATGCATCACACCTCCCATGTGCAGCAGGTGAGATGCATCCCTGTTTCCCTGTGTTATAGGTGCAATGATCAAATAAGACTGTTTCTGCCTCCAGATTTGGGTTTTTTCTTCATTGTCTTCAGCTTTATTCAGGAGTTTTACTGTCTGTGATCAGTGTACCATTTTTGAAACTCCCTTCCTTTACATTATTCAGCCTCCATTGTACAAATAATTGTAAATGTTTTTATGTATTTTTCGCCATTTACAGTTCTCCTTTACAGAAAGATAGCTTAATCGAACTATCGTCTTTTGATTTGGAAGTGTTGCAAGTGTCATTTTCAGCCAAAGAAAAGAATTTTACTCTTTTGATGGTTGATTACATTGTTACTCTTGTATTTGATCTGAATTAATAGTATTTCAACTGTCGAAAGCAGTTTTCAAATTGAAGTTGAAAGTGTCATCTTAGCTTTCCTTTCGTTTTTTAAATTCAAAATCGCAAAGTGTCGTCTTAGCCTTCCTTTCGTTTTTTTGAATTTGAAATCACAAAGTATTCTTCCTTTCGTTTTTGAATTCGAAATTGCAAAGTGTTGTCTTAGTCTTCCTTTCGTTTTTTGAATTTGAAATCGCAAAGTGTCGTCTTCGTCTTCCTTTCATCTTCTGAAGAGAAAATTGTTAGTATTGTCGCTTTGAGAGATAGTTTAGATTTGTACTTAGCATTCTTTTTGTCATTCACACATTAAGAAAGAAGAAAAAAAATACATGCATGTGCATTTGCATTTAGACTGCTTGTTAATTTTGATTTAGAACAATGCATATAGTGTGTGCTCTCTGATCTATGTTGGAAGAATCTCCCTTCTCTTTCCTTAGTAGCTAGGATTTTCATTGCAAAAAGAAGAGTAAACAACTGTTTATCATCTTAGATTGCATTTTTAGGAATTGTATATCTACATCACGCGGTGAACCTTAAAGGCAAACTTCTTAAGAAAGATCAACTGTAAAATAAATTCAATGAACATAAAAACGGTTTGGAACCTAACACACAACTTTTAGAAGTCTAGGCTAGAGACGTATTCCGGCGTCGTAAAGCCTGGTAACTATCGCTTTTATCGTAGTTTGGGTGATTCCTCCTCTTTGAGACGACAAGTGCTAGTACAGACTTGTGCTCCCACGTACCGTCGAGTATATATTGGGAGACCACAATAGGCTATATCCTTTATCCTTAGGAAGTCGTGTCTGTCACCCTATCGATTGCAATGCACTGAACACAGCATTCACGAAGATTGACTGCCATACCGTAAAAAGTATTGTGCAGTTTTTCGATTGGTTTGGTAATCCCTATGTCTAGATTTCCAGAGTAGTCACTTTCGTTCCTTTTCAGACTCCTTAACAGAAAAGGTCCATATGAGCACTTGCCACTTTAGGCTCATTAAAAATTGAAGGCAACTAGAGTCATCTTTAGCTTTTTCTCGACTCTTAAAAGTTGAAAAAGCAAGTTGTGTCAAAGCGTCATAAAATTTGTTTTAATCAGAATAACATCACTATTCCCTCGTTGGTCTTAGGTTGAGAAAATGGAGTCCACTAACCAAGGATTTCCCCTTGGGGGAAATCCTAGTCTTTCTCCTCTTGGGGGGATGTTGGTGCACCTCATATGGCCACATTGTCCCTTCCAGGACTGACAATTGGCCTGCCGGTATGGCTTTTATCAACCTCTGTCATTCAAAACACCGTGATTCCTGAGCAATCACATTAGCAACTAGATGATACTAAAGTTACCCCCCAACCTTTTGCTTCGTTTATTTCTCCCTCTCCTTCTTCCTCTTCGCTTGGTAAAGTTGGTAAAACTAGAAACCAAGTAACTAAGAAGAAGAAGAATAGAAGGAGAAGAAGAAGAAGAAGCCAACGATGAAAGGGGACAACCAAGCATCGTCTAGTGAAAATCCACACACTGCACCATCCAAACCTAAATCTCCATGTGTCATTTGCAAAGGAGACCACTATCATCGAGATTGTCCTTGCATCCCATGGATCTTAAGGGACTGGTCTCCTCGTTTGCACAATCCGGTGTCGTCGACCTCTGATGATCATGTTGAGAGTACATCGTCAACTAGTGAAAATGAAGTTAATGGATAGAAAGGAAGATATAAATTTCCTTGTAGACTGTGTGAAGGCGACCATACCATCCACCGTTGTCCCTTCCTAGACAAAGCTAAAGGAGTTTTGGATAACCGTCCTGCTTCACTGCTACGGCTTCCTCCTGGATACAAGAAACTCTTGCTGAGTCCATCACTAGTTGAAAATCCGACTAACACACCTTTATGGTCGGTCGAAGCATCTATCATTGAAGATAATCCCTCTGAGTCCACACCGGATAAAAGTCAACAGGTCGAGACGGTAGTCGACCCAATCTTGTCTTCAGAAGGTCCACCTTCAGATGATACAGTCACCAAAGAGAAGGAGAGCGACACCGTTCAAGTTATTTTCATAAACACAGACTCCAATGAACATGGGGGCAATATACCCATTCCTTTACCGTAGGAAGGAAGTTCGTCAGAGACATATCTGGCTGTTTATTTGGTCCCACCTCCAAGCAACCTACTTGTTTCCTTTGACTAGAATCTACTAGGCAGACCCTGTCTACCATCTCATGTACCATTCCGAATCATAATACAAGCTTACAGAATGGTCATGGTCGGTACTATCATAGATGAAGGGGCTTCTGTGAGTATCCTTTCCTCAACTGCTTGGAAAGCACTTGGTTCGCCATCGCTTCTGCCTGAGATGCGAAATCTAACAGGCTTCGACAAAGGAACCAATCGACCATTAGGGATCCTTCCAAGTTTGCCTATAACTTTGAGAAGGAAAACCGTTTATCTGAACGTAATGGTAGTCCAAGGACCTTTAGATTACAATCTACTCCTTGGGCGTGACTACATTTATAGCATGGGAGCTATTGTTTCCTCACTCTTTCGAGTAATGTGTTTTCCGCATGAAGGCAGAATGGTCCAGCTCGTAGACCAGCTTTCATTCCCCGGCTCACACATAGCTAATAGTCAAATGCCATCCCTAACTGGTCTTTTTGTGCAAGGAATGTCTGATCAATCTCAAGTCAATCCACCTGATGAATGCGAGTGATTCGGTGAATGTGACTAAACCCAGGGGGCATGCACCTTGGTTTTCTTCGGCAAAAAAGCTTTGGGTATAGGGTAGGTTTCCACGAAGGAAATATGACTAGTCTGACACACCTATCCATTTAGGAAAATGGGATTAGACTGGAATAAGATTCCCTCGTCAAGGTTAGGTGATTGGAGCTAGAATCACCTTTGTCTAATGGACTAAGCCGAGGAAGTGTTTCTGCCTGTTACACGGATGGAACCATATTGTGGATGCAAGAACTTCTATATGGTAGCTTGGAAACTCTATTTCGCTATACTTGGGGGCATGCAAGTGAAGAGCGACCATTTATTTTCTTAGTTTGTAGGTTCCTAACCCTTTAAACTCGTAGGATTGGTCGTTCCTAGCTTGCATAATGAAGGGATCCCGAGCAAAGTTTCGAATGGGGCAAGCTCCCTAAAAAATGAACCTATTGATGAGACATCCTTATTATATGACTGACACGAGCAATTTTACGCAAAGTTCAAGCTCGTTAAAAAATAAACCTAGCAATGAGCATATGTTCCACCAGAGTTTAAGCTCATTAAAAAATGAACCCACCTTCGGTAAATAACCATTGCCATCACAATATCAGCAGCTTTTGAGCCTTGGTTGTGTTCTTACCATCACCTCCACTCTGTTTTAGCCAATCATATGCCTCCATTTGATTGTTTACCCCTTTTGAGGAACAGCTGTGACGAGTGATTCTGTTAGCCATCTTCTTTACACTGCCATGATTGGAAAGTTCCAAACCTTACGTGGAACCAACTCCTACCCGAAAATATCACTCATTCCTCAAAAACGAGTCTCCTTTAAGATCTTTTCATCTGACTCGTAAAATATGAAAAGATTGTCGAGAAATTGGCCTCTCCAGCTCATTGAAACGATCGGAAGTGTTATCCCTCCTCTAGCTTTTAATATTTTTGGACCTAAGGGATCATTACACAAAAAGATTGAATGCTTGTCTTGTTCGGCTCGTTAAAACTATCGAAAATTCATCCCTTTTGTATTATTTTATACTTTTTTAGACTTAAGGGATTAGATGGCGAAAAAGGATTACTGGAGTTTCCTTTTCGTCTCTTTTCAAACTCTCTAAAATTGAAAAGGGCCGAGTTATCTTTGTCATTAAACTCGTTAAAACAATAGCGACAAACTTTTCCATGCAGGCAAGAGTGAGCTTCACTGTCACTAGGCTTGTTAAAACATAACGACGGGTTTTCCCGAACGGAAATTTATAGAATAAGCATATGTTATCCTCCTCAAGCTTGACAAAAATAAAGAGGTGTTGGTCAGCAATGACTGGGGAAAATTTGGGAAGAAAACTTGAAGAAACTTTATTGGTAGCAAGTCGCTCTTGAACATGACACTTTCACTCCATCACCATGATTGAGTCAGGTTGGGTTATTCCGTTCACCGGTCATATTGCCATTGGTCCACCGTACCATCCATTTTTGGGGTTAACGCTACCAATCCATTTCAGTGTTGCCGATATGTTCAAGAGAAGTCGCTTAGAGAATTCACCAACCCAGCTTGTGTCTCATCCGTTGCAATACCTTCACGCTTCATTCTTTCATGACTGCCACCCTGAACCTTGTATCATCAGATCATTTTCATCTCCACAAAATCATTTGCTCTGTTCCGTGTCGTAGATGTGGGATTCATTAATGCCATCCTACGACGGGTCACTTCTTGTCGACATCAGCTCATTATCCAAGAAGTCAACCTAGGAAAAACCCTTTCGGTACTTTGAAGCTTGCATGCCTCAATGGAAAGTTTCTCACTTCTGGTGACAGGTTTACATCAATGGCCTTCAACCAAAAGATTTTGCGTGGTGTTCAACGCCAAGTCCCATTTTCACACCACATGAATTGTACTGTTGTACCTTAAGGGTCATTATCATTATTAGTGATTCCTCTCGCGCCTGCTAATAGCTTACATCATTGGCTGGTAATCAGGCGATGTCTTTCCATTTTCGACTCCAGAACACCTTTTCACAAGGATCGACTTGTACTTTGGACGAAGATTGAATGAGTTTGAAGACCCCAGATCTAGTTTCATCCATTTGGGCTACGATATATTCAGGAAAATAAAGACATCAAATTTGCATCATTTCTGCACAGATAATCATCCAAGCCAAAGGATGATGGCTCTACCAGAATCATCGATCTGCCACAGAGATGGTTGTCTGTCCTATGTACATGAGAATGAATTTATAAAGCTGAGCATGGGAATGCCCGCCTTAGCTAGATCATGAAAATATTATGAAGATAATGTATTGTATTATATCTTATTACAAGTCACCTTCCAGTTCGAAAAACCTTGGATCCTCATGATAAAGCATTTCACCTGACATCAAAAAGATTTATGACCTCATGCTTTAGGGGACAACTGTTATAGACATATTTGGGCACTACAACCCCAATCACATATGTCCATAAACCAAGGGCTTCTAAGTCCCTAAAAGTGTTGTTTCATACCCTAAAGGAGCAAGGTTCGCTGATTAAATCATCTCCCAGAAGTTCTCCATGAAACATTGCTCAGAATTGGTCCAAACTGGACCATATAGACTGCTCAGTGCTAAGGGTGCGATGCATCTCACCTACTACATGCAAAAAGTGTGATGCATACTGAAAATCCCTTATGTGGGGTGCGATGAGTGAGAGCAGACAAATGGTAGAACCAGTTGGCTAGGTGGAAACCCAGAGAATCTTCTAGATACTGCCCATTTGACACTTGCCTCTCTAAATTTGCCCAGGGATGAGTAAGAGATCATGAATCTCCAGGTGGAACCAAGAACTATCAGAGAGAGGACACTAATCAAAATCCCAGAAGCTGACTCACCCACCTACAAACACCTATATATGGATCCCCCATCTCAGAGATCCAAAGGCTGGAATCTTGTATTTTGTAAGGAAGTGCTATTGGTTTCTTTGTGGAACATCATAGTGTTGGGTGATCTAAGCTTTTCATGAGGTGAAGAAGGGCTTTCATGCCGGGAGGATGACGTTGGGTCAGATCAATGGGTTGTAATCCTCTCTTCTATTCTTTCTATCAATAAAGCTATTTGAGTTTTCCTCCACATCCTTGTATGTCTGAGTTGATATATGCATTTGTGTGGTCAATATATATATGATCCTATATTTTTTATGATTGTAGATCTCCGTGCTTTGATGGTATTATGCTGCTTTGACTCTACAGGTGTTTTTTGAAGCGGGACAAGCAAGGAAGAAGCGGCAAAGATCTGTCAGAGGGGAGAGGAAACAAGCAAGGAGCCAAGAAAAATACTGAGGTTGGTACTCTCTACTTCTCTCTCATCTACTTCTCATAAAGGGAAACATAAGTAACTTTAGTTTGTTTGTTTCTAAGATAGCTACCCGTCTTAGTGGGAGTAGCAGCTCTGAATGGACACAAGATTTCCCGATAACAAGGAGGCCAATGTCATTGCTGGAATTTCGTAGTTCCACCACCATAAATTTAGGGAAGCCATTGAGATCGAAAGGAGGCCAAGCAATCTCAATAGAGATGATGGTTGGAAGATCAGCAGATCCTGGATCCCGACCCTCACCTCCTAGCCATTTCCTCCCCCTCCCTCTTTTAGTAGCTGGTTCTAGAATTTTTCCCTTGTTATCCTTTATCCTTCCTTCTTTAGTCTTCTTCCTTGTTTGATTTAATCCTTTTCTTTCCTTCAGGGTTAAATTATATGGTTTAAGATATTTAAATAACTAATTTATATTCTAATGAATTTATCATAATGAGTTACCCATCCCTTAAATTAATTCTAAAACTATAATAGATTCATTTCATTTACTAATTCCCTAAATCTAGTAACCGAGGTTCCTAGTAGATTACTAAGATATTAATACCCTATCCATGGATAAGAAGATACCACTATCATTTTACTTTTAACACTAATAGTAATAATATTAATATAATAATTATAGTAGGGTTCTAGTATAAGATCATATTAATAATATCCTTAAATTTATTTAAAATAAGGTTAACACAATTAACTTCATTAGATTAATAATATATTAATTATTACTAGTTACTATTAAATCAATTATTGTCCCTAAATAGATTATTTCTAGCACGTGAATTACATAAGATAAGTAATAGTATAACCAACTATTTATCTAATAATTCAACTTAATTAACATAAGAAAAATAATTTCTTTAAATCATGGTTTATTATTAAAATAATTAAACAATTACATAAATGTTTTTTTAACAATTAAATTAAAATATTATAGGTTAATTCTTCTAATGTAATACTAAAATTAATTTATTTTAATATATATACATATGTATTAAAATAAATATACCTTTTATGTAAATTTACTTTTAATTTAATAATAGTATAACTAACTATTAATTTAATAATAACCTCAACTTAATTTATAATTGGGTTTTTCCCCCTTTTCCTTGTGTCCGGTCCAACGAGCCGTTTCCTCATCTAATATAGCTTTTAGTCGGTCAAAAATTATAGCCATTGCCTGGACAAAAATTATAGCTATTGGAAGTTCTGCTCTGACTATTTAACATGCATTCTGGATCCGATTCTTCAACTTGTCCTGACGATGAACCACACTGGTTGGTTTGAAACGTGTCGACAAATATTATATCATGTGATTTTAGCTGAAGAATTCTCTTAATCTTGTCATGGATCACAGAAGGCTCAATTCAACTAATAACTATTTTTATTGGAGCAAATGCATGCAACCTATATTCATCGCTAAAGATTTATGGGAACTTGTAACTAATGGATATACTATGCCTTCTCCTGATGAATTCAAAGCATTGAGTGATGATGAAAAGAAATATCTTAAGGAACTTATTAAGAAGGATAATGAAGCACTTTCACTTATAGGAAGTGTTGTTGTAGAATCTATATTTCCAAGAATCAGTGGTGTAGTATCATCCAAGGAAGCATGGGATATCTTAAATAACACATATGAAGGTGTGGTTGTAGCTAAATTGCAAACATTAAGGAGGAATTTTGAAAATACCCATATACAAAGTAATGAATCCATTCATGATTACATCACAAAAATGCAAGATCTTGTTAATTAGATGAGGTCACTAGGTGAAGATGTTCCAGAAAGAAGGCTAATTGAGATGATTTTAAGAAATGTTCTTCCCAAGTTTTAGATGGTCACCACCATTGTTATGGTCTCCAAAGACTTAAATACAATGAAAATTGATTAATTAAGTGTATTTTTGTTAACTTTTTGTTGTAGCTACTACAAACCCCCTCCAAAATGTTTTCCACACTTCAATTTTAGAGCCTAAATTCATTTATAAGGATTGTCTTTGCAATGTCATAAGGTGTTCTTCTTAATTCTCCAAAGTCATAATGACTTACCCTTTCATGCAACACTTGTGATGTCTTAGCCAATTTATATTGACGATGACAGAGTCTTGTCGATGGAAACTTCACAACTTTTAAATGCAAGCTAATTCTTGTCCTGGTCTAGCACTGATTATTGGTCTTTCCTTTGGGACTTTTACAATCCTATACCATTGGAGATTGTGCAACTCCTTGAATATATAAATTGTGCAATATTGATAGACAGGAAGTCATTGCGCAAGTGAAACATACAATATTTCACTCAGAGTCAGAATTGCACAATCAATTGAGCCAATGGACTATGCAATCCCTTGTCATTGAGAATTGTGCAATCCTTTCTACTAGTGGACTGTGCAATCTTCCAGAACAAGCTAATTATGCATCTCTCAAAAATAGAGAGTGTGCATCATCTTTGACCAAGTTTCACAAGTATCCATTTCTGATCTAAGGACAAGTGTTTCTTTCTCCTTGATTTTAGGCATGTGCGTACAAAAACGATAACCCTAGTCATGTGAGGTAAAATATATATAATATACATTTGTAAATCTCATTTGTACACTTGAAATTGGAGCTCTAGACATCCCCACAAGATCAAGGAGATTTAGATTCAATTTGCAATGCTTTTCCGAGTAAGTTTCTCAAGTGTCACTTTTTGTTGCTTTTTTTGTCGCTTTCATCTTAACAAGTGTTATTTTTCCCATTTATTTTCATAATAGCTAGTGCTTCTATTATTATTATCTTTCACTAGTGTTGTTTCATCTTTTTGAGTTATTTTTACAAGTGTCATGTCGTTTTCTTGTCTTTTTTCCTACCAGTATTACCATTGTTGGGAGTTTTTATGCATGCATGTTATTCATTTTGTATAATTTTTCTGGTTGATGTTCCCAATTGATAAAGTGCATCCTAAGGCCAATATACACTTGTTCCTTCATTATCCTAAGATCCATATTTTTCCTCTCTTCCAAGAAAAACTACACAATTCTCAAGGGTTGTTGGCCTCCTCCAAATGCATATTGTGAAACCTCAAGCATCAAGCTTCCCCTTTCCAGTTGAGACTGTGCACTGTGCAATCACTAGCTTACCCAATTTCACATTTCCCAATCCTAATCATCGATTGCCTAGCCCAGCCACTGATACTTCACATTGCACAATCCTCCTTCTCTTCTTTTAGTTGATACTACGCATTGCAAATCCCTAGTCCTCAAGCTAGATATATGAAAATCAACATTGTGTAATCCTCTCTCTCACTATGCATTGCGGTATTCCATAGCCAAACTTACCTCCCAACAACCCAGCAATGCATAATATTTCTCTACAGTTAATGATTTGTTGCTTTAAGTTTGATTGTTGAACTAAAAATCCTATAGCTAACTCGTTATCACCTTGACTACATCTCTTTATACCTGTATTATAGGTCTTAGGCATATTTCTCTCTCAATAGCAGATAATAGAATTCCTCCCAACATATCAACATCAGAAGAAACTACAGAGAGTAGTACCGAGGAAGTAGTTGGAAGACTTTTTGTTGCAGTTCCCATTCTATCTGATATACAATTGTACATTAAGAAGGAATATGATATCACTTGACATACTATTAAGGATGCATTCACAATGATAGAATTTAAAGTGTATATGGAGGATAGACAAGTTTAACATCCTGTTATCACCCAGGTTGTTCCCTTTGACTCCCAAGGGAATACGGCCGGGGTAACCACTAACCAAGCTTTGGATTATAGGTCCTAGCCTACCTATAATCAGAGAGGGCTCTCTCTTTAAGTTTTAGCTCTGTCTTGTGAAGATTTTAGGCTAGTTATGGGTTTCAGTTTTTGTTCAAGGTTTTGGTTGAATGATGTCTTTCAGTGCCTAGGGTGGAAATCTTCAGATAGTATTAGTTCATTGGGCAATGGAGTCTGTGGCTACAGGTTGTTTGAAATATTGAGTGGGGATGTTGAAACTGCAGGGCCATTTAAATATTTCATGAAACAAACTTGAAATTGTGATGGTGAAACATGTTTAACCAGTGAAAAGCAATTAAGAATTTTCCACTAAGCTGGGAAGTGAGAAAGAGATCTATTGCACAGGAGCAGATTTGAATTCCTGAAGAATAGACCATGTGAAAGATATAGTTTGAAGATGCAGCAATTAAGAATTACACCTTTATAACTATAACTGAAGAAAACATTTATAACAACGTAGATTGAGTTCAGGGTATTCTATGAATAAATCCTAGAACTATTCTTTTTCTCTGCTATTAACTGTGAAACATAGCATATGATTGGGTTATGAAGAAGTAATAAAAACACATAACGAAGAGTTTAAAGGAAACTTATTGAGCCATGAAATACGTAAGAATCCTTTAGCATTTAGAAAACACAATACAACACCTCAGACAACACAGAACTTCGAAAATTCCATCAGCCTTTGTATTAATCCTCTGAAAATTTACAGCATAAGATTTCTAAAAGAGAAAATCAACAACCCCTGTAAGCTTATGCGAGGGGGAATATATACAATCGGTTACACAAAATATCTGAACAGCTGAGTCACTGGAGAAATAAATATGTTTACCAACTTTACAGAATAGCAGATAAGGAAGTTATTGCTGCTCTTAATACAAAATGAATGCTCTTAAATTCTGTCAGAGACTTTTTGACCTTTGGAGGCCACTGAGTCGGTTGAGCATTTTGAATAAATGTTGAATGATGTGTCTTTATGCTTTGCCATGTTGTAGCTTTCTCGGCCCTGTTATTTGCAGCTGTCAGTGTTGCTTTAGTGGCCGAATATTTCTGCTGAGTTGGCTCAGTCCACTCTTCTGTAATCATACTGTGTGCATCACTTTTTCTGAAGGTGATGACTTATGTCTTTTGATGAAAAAACCTTCCTGTTTACAGCAACAACTGTATCATTCTGGTCCACCACTCCTGTGTAGGCAAATGATGCCTCAAAATTGCATCTAAGGTTTCATTTGCCTCTGTGTATTTGTAGAAGTTTGGAGGCACTTCAAATAAATGTCTAATCTCATTCATAATGAAAAATAAATTCTCTACTCTGTCGTAGAGACTTTGCCCAGTTGCTGGCCCTGTTACCTCTGAGGTACTTGATCCTTGAGTGATCTGATTGGTGGCAAATGTGTTCACCCTTTTTGCATAGTTCTCATGTGATAGTAGTCTCCCTGCACTGTTCAGTAAGCCAGGAAGACCTCTGCCCTGTAATGCTGCAAACTTGTCCATGAACCTGTTGACTTCTGTTTGCATGTCCTGGCTTCTTCTGTCTAATGTTTGTACCAGGATTTTCAATGTGAGGACCCTCTTTATCAGCTGAATGGTTTCAGTTCTATTGGAGATTCCCATTGCTGCCAGCTGAGGACCTGTGCGGTTATTGAGCACATTGATCATTCTGTTGGCTATCTCAGGCATATTGCCTAGAGATGCCCTTGATCTTTGCACTTCCTTGTGTGCTTTGGCTATGAGTTCTGTTTGCTCATGAATAGTCTCAATGTACTGCCACTGGTCTGTAATTGATTGGCCAATGTTGGCCCATAAAACTGTCTTGAGCTGAGCCACCACTTTGTCAAGGGTAAGCTCTTTCTCCAGCTCCTTTATCTTCTCTTTGAGAGCCTTGACTTCTCTTCCCTTTTCAGCTATGCTTTGCTTTGACTTGTCATATTTTTCATTGAGCTTAGCCAAATTCTCCCTGGCTTCATTTAACTTTGCCATTTGGGCTTTTAAGGCCTGAATTTCATTCTTCAGCTTTTGCATATCAAGGCTTGGAGCCTGCTCTGTTGTTGGTGCTGGTGTTGATGTAGATGGTGCCGTTTGAGTTGTCTGTTCTATAGGAGGAGCAGTAGTCTGAGGAGTTTCCTCAAGGTTGATTATTTGTGGAGGGGGCTGAGATGTTTGGCCTCCTTCCTTCTGTTGCAGGGCTGCGTACAGTGCAGCCTTTGACTCTCCCAATTTCTCTTGTGTCTGGATCAGCTGTTTGTATAATGATACCAGCATAACTGCTGCATCTTGGTCATGCCTTAGCTGGGCAACCTCTTCTGTCTGAGGATGAAGAGTTGTTGGGATCTTAATCATTTTTCTTAGTGCTACCATGTCTGCATCTCTTAATTTCAACAGTTCTTGTACAGCCTTGATGTCCTTGGGATCATGCCCAAGCTCTATGATGATATCCTCCAATGCTTTGATTCGGTTGTCTTTTGCCTGGGAGGATGCTCTCTCCAACTCAAGTTGGGCAGCTTTGTTATTTAGGCTATTTTCCAGCCTATAATTCACTAATGTTTTGTCTGCAAGAGTGGCATATACCATCTCACACGTTTGCTTGTGTAATTCAATATGATCCATAGGGTGTATGTCTTTTGCAAGGACTTCAAGGTTGGTCCTTATGTAGTCTGCAGCTGACTGTGGCTGCAACATGGTTGGCGTGAAATGACTCATTACCATTTTGCCCTCATGTACATCATAGGCAGACATCAATCTCTGCTGGTTTGTAGGAGCCATCTTTAATAAGTGGTTGTAGAGATGCACCTTGAGGGGCTCATTCCTCTTTTTGATATCAATAAATTGTTGTTTGATGCCTGTTTCAGCTCCCCTTTGGTGGCTTGAGGAGCTGACTTCTCCTCCAACTGTCCTTTCTTGTTCCTGCTGAAAGGAACTTGCAGATGCTTCCATGCTTGGTGGGCCCATGCCCAAAGATTGCCCAATAGGCATTTCTTCCTCAGAGAGGGGATTCATTATGTGCCTTTTCTCCCCTTGACTTATAGATGTGGTGAGGGGAGTCTCCTGCTCTCTATCCCTCTTCTTTCCCTTTTCTTCTTTTTGTGGAGTTTGTAGCACTGAGGCCTCCACTGTCTTTTCTTGCCTAAGGGGCACATTCTCTTGAGCCTGTTGCTCAGTGGATATAGGGGCTTCAGGTGTTTGTTCTTGCTGCTGTATTGGCTGCCCCTCTTTTTGCTGTTCTTTTTGCTGCTGTACTTCTTCATGAGGTGGTTGTTCTGGCTCCATCTCTTTCTCTTTGCCTTTGCTGGAAGCCTGATCAGTAGCTTTGGCTGCTTGCTGATGTGCTGTAGAAGATGAGGCAGCTTCTCCCACTTGAGTGCCTGGAAGAGAAAATACCTGTGAACAAAG
Source organism: Pinus tabuliformis (assembly GCA_031772625.1). NCBI lineage: Eukaryota > Viridiplantae > Streptophyta > Pinopsida > Pinales > Pinaceae > Pinus > Pinus tabuliformis. The sequence goes on from CM062809.1 coordinate 648,117,642, forward strand.
CTCTAAGTCAGCCAACTTTTGGAGATTTTTTACTGCTCTTTGACCTAGTTCTTCTTGTGTGGCAGCCTCCTCTAAGGTGCCTTCCCTCCACTTTAGTTGATTTGCATATTTTTCTATGTGAGGCAACCTTAAGTGGTCATAACTGGCCAGCCTATATCTGACCCTTCTTAAACTTATGAAATGATTGGGGTCGTATGGTTTCCAAAGGAAGCTGGTTTGTAAGCCAAGGGCTTCTAGCATTCTATCTGCCTCTTGCCAACCTTCCTCCCTTTTATTGTAAATGAAGTGGCCTACTTGGTTTCTGACTTTGAGCTGTGCTTTCTTGCCCTTGCCTGAAAAATGGAGTACATCAGCATTCCCAAATTGCCTGAAGTATTCGAGGGCAAACAATATCATAGGCACATATTTGGGTAATCTGTATGGGGGCAACTCACACCCATATATTCTGATAACTGTGTGGTTTTGGTAATAGTACCAATCCCCAATGCTGTATACCTTAGACAACTGAAGAATCCTCTGCATCTCATCAGTTAGTCTTGGAGGAGGTGAGCTCAGAAGCAGAGACATGGCTGGGTGGATGAAGAGGTCTATAAACTCACAATAAGTGTATGGAGAACAAGATCTGCAGTGGAAGGAAGAGGACCAATAAACCACTGACCTTGGATTGCCTTGTGCATCCACTATTTTCACAACAAAAGGAAATTTCACATGTTGATAATATAAGATTAAGTGGTAGATATAGGAGGTGTATCTGAACACCCTTTCTCTTGCCAAGTTCATCAATTTCTCATGTATTTTATCGGATATGTAAGTGGCATAGTCATAACAGATTGGGGACTTGCCAGGGGAAAACATGAGCATCATCACCAGCACAGTTTCATCAACAAATTCTATTGAATTATAGCCCAATATGGGACTAATCATGTCTACAAGGTCTCTGCCCAATTGGTTGAGGTATACATGAGAAATGGGAGGGTACTGCACGGTGTCAGAGTCAATGTACAATTGATTCATCTTGGTGAGCTGAGCATCTGTCAGCTTAGCTCCTTGCTTTATCAGATCTATCAGTGATAAAGGAACTAATTTCTTATTAGTATTGAAGTGTAGCATCTCTCTGATGGCTTCAGGGGTGACATAAAAAACAACTGAGCCTGAAGGGTCAAGCACAGCCCTCTGAGTGGGGTCATAGCAGTCAGCACATCGGTGGATTAGGTCAGGAAACTGGTTGACCTGAGGGAGCTTGAAGATAGGGAGGAAAGAGTCCCAAATGCCCAATACATCCATTCCACTCTCATGCTTAATCTTCAATTCATTTAGCAAGTGAATGTGGTACTTGCTATGCATTAGCATTTCCTCTGATATTTGATAATCTAGATCTGCTATTGCTTTCCACTCCAACTCTCTATGAGGGGCATTCAATGGATCAATATTCAGGGCCATAGGTGCTACTGGTGCATCCATGGTTCAGTAGTACTATGATTTGTATTAGAACTGGTTACAGTGGGCAGAACAATACAGAGGGGTATTTTTGCAGCAGTGAGGCAAATTGCCAAGGAAAATGGAGTAAACTGTGGTAAGAATAGTTCGAATGCTCCAATGAGAGTTAATTGAGCGAATGCAGGGACCAGTAGCACTCTTTTCGCGGTGAATTAGTGCAGCTCAGGTTTTAAGTCCACGAATGCGCGGACTGACTGTAGATTTTGTGAAAATTTGGCTAAACGAGGCTCTGCAAGTGAATTTCGACTCAACCCTTGGAAATGAAGGCTGGCTACCAGGGATTTGCTGGTAAATGTAGGCTTCCTTACTCTTTTTAACTTAGTTTCGGACAATTATGGACACAACCAAGCGGGAAGGGAATGATTCGGATAAATACCTAATGTAATGCCAGAAAATGGTCACAAATGCAGGCGGGCTTGAAGGTGCCAACGGTCCTTGGGTTGATTTCTGCAGGTTGGCGACGAACGGTCGTAATTTGCATGCAGAGGTGAATAACAGTCTATTTAGCAAAAGTGACAAAAAACACGAATTTTGGCTAAAATATGGACTTTTTGGGTTATTGGCGCTTTTTTTGGATGACGTCATCAGGTGGGGTCAAGGTCGGGTGACGTCAGCATGACGTCATTGGCTGACATGGCGGCCTATGAGTGGTCCATGGGGACTGCATAGGTGGAGGACATGTCAGAGCGATGGCGGGCGGGGGTGCTGACGCGGTGGTGAGATGGCGTGACGCTGGCATGACCGGTCAGCGGAAAACCAGAAGTGGTAAGCGGTATGATATCGCACCGCTCTTTATACGGAAGCGGGATTGTCAGAGGGTGGCCCGATACAATTTGGGGGTGACGCGTGGCAGAGGCATGACGTCACCCTCTGACAAATTTCGGAAGCTAACAACAGTACATCGAGGCCGCTCCGAAATTGATAAGGTCCGTCGGATGGGAAAACCCAGATCCGACGACTGGCGGGAGGCAGAGGTGGCCGAATGATACGGTCAGGCGGGACCAATAAAATATTATTATTTGTTTTGAAATATGCGCCCGATGGACTTTGGTATATAACGGAAATTTGGGTTTTTTCAAAGTATTTTTGTGGAAAAATTCGCATGGCAACAAACTTAGGATAGGGTGGAAAAATGGGTTTTTGGTTTATATTGCAAATTGCACAGGTTAGGAGTAATAGTGGGTTATTTTACAAGGTTTTTTGCAAATGAGGAGGGTAAATGGTTTCAAAGGTTTCTGAAAGGAAAAGAGGGGTACGGCTTAGGTTGTTTAAACTGACCAGAGGTCAATTTAACCCCTGACTTTGGACATATGGCTATAATGCCAAGGGGGGGGATATTTATAGATTGCTTGGGGTTTATACACCATAGTGTTTATAATAGTAAGGGAGAAGGGGAACATAGGGGATTTAGATAATAATAAGTTAGGGGTTAATATGAGTGGAAGAGGTGGGTGAGGAGGGGCTACACTAAGTTTTATATGGAATCAACTTAGTTTAGGAAGTAGATCAAAATGAAAAGAATTTTAGACAAGAAATGTGGCTTTTAAAGGAATAAGAACCAACACAAGACCTTGACTTCTTTCATGAACACAACTGGTGTAGGGATGTTAGTAATGAATGTGAAGGGGGGAAATTAGGAAGTTAGACATGCTCCATTGAGTTGCTGCAAAATGATAGAGGAAAGGACCTTCTCTATCCAGTGATGCTTCCTTTATGTTAGATCAGCAAAATTCAACTGAAAGGAATGACATTTCTGTAACCCCATCTACCTACCCATCTACTTGCCTAGCATTTTTTTGTTTCTTCCTGGAGGGTGCACTTGGACTTGCAGACCCTCATGTGCCCTTTCTTTTCCTTTGGCTTTTTCTTTTGATTTTCTATCTAGAACTACCCTTATTGCTTCCAAGGCCCCAGATTAAGCAGTTGGGAACCTTAATTCTCTACCTAACTACTGGTCTACCAAGATTAAACAGTTTTGACAGACTTCTTTCTCTATTCTACTACAAGAAATTGAAACATGGCATGATCCAGATTAGGCTGTTGGACCATCCATCCAAAATTGAGTCAATATTAAGCTATGTACACATATTACCTTCTCTTGAAAATATGGGATCTTTGCATCACCAAAGCAGAGCATATTTGGAACTTCCTTTGCCAATCATGAAATATGAAACCTATTGTTATAGGTATCTAACACATCCAACAATAAGGTTTTCACGGGGTTCTTGCAGGTTCCCAGTATTACCATGTGTAGATGTCATTAGATGGATTGTGTAGTTCCTTGATACTAATAGCAGGATAATAAGAAGTGCTAGTGGGTAACAAATTTCCTCTTACAAGCCACATGATATCAATTTGATCTACAACTTGCTTAAGCCTAAGCAACATATGAATTCACTTTTATATGGATTCATGGGCTATTCAAACACTATGGAAGTGATCAAGATGTGGGTAAAAAAACCAACAAAGTTTCGCTAGACACCTAGCAATACTTAAAACACTAAATGACTCAGAAATGTGTTTCAATACATGATAGTTTTATGTTGCCGATTTTAAGGGACCAAGAATCATGAAAACTTCCTAGAAGGATGGGTCTATATGCTATATTTAACTGGTCCCATATTATGGCTAAATGGTTATAGATCAATGCAAGTAAGGAAAAAAATCCATCCAAAGGTAAGAAACCACGATTCTACATTTTTGACTACTTGTTGGACATGATATGTGCTCAATTTGTTTTTCCTAGCATGGAATGGAAATGGACACCTAAGGAACCTCCTATCCATATTTATTACAAATTGTTTCTAGAATGCAATTAGAGAGGAGTCTTCGAAATAATTGTTGATCACTTCTTCAGGGTCTTATATCATATGATCTTTGAAGAAGAATCCCCTTGCATGTCTCATGAGGAAATGATCTAAATATTGGAGGTGGAAGATTGGTTTTCCTTGCCAGATGGCGCATAAATTAGGGTGTTCAACTAGCAGAAACCATATCAACTCTTGCTGAGATATGCCATAGACAAAGTAGTCATGCAAGAGGCTGCTCTTCCTTTGCAGGTGGGATCTTACAAGATTAAGAAATTGAAAGCCACATAAACTCAAGCCAAAGATTTCGAGAGACTTATGTTTGGTACAATATATTATCATCAATATCGTCCTAGAGGAGTTTGTAAGAGACATTGTGCCAAGTTGCACTTTGTCTAGCCATATGGGGATTTTGCTAGGCTGGAGGAAGAGAAGATGATGAATTGTTACAATGCCTCTTAGTCAAATACACCGAGAAACCAAGAAATCCCTTCAAATACAATTTCAGAGTAAAATGTTACTCAGGAAGCAAAGCAAACAGAAGAGTGCACCCCACTGGGTATCAAGTAAAATAGAAAGGTTTCTCATAGCTCAACATAGGAGAAAAGTTGCAAATGCAAAGAAAATCCATCGATTCCGAAAGTGGCTATGGCAGCTGAAAGGAAAAGGAAACAACGAGTAGCACATAAGTGGTAAGAAGATGAGGAGCAGAAGAAACAAGAAGAAGAACAAAAGAGGCAAGAAAAAGAGTAGATCCATAAGGGAGAGAAGGAAAAGAAAGTACAAGAGGAAAGGCAGGTACAAGAAAAACTAAGAAGAAAGGAGGAAGAAGAAGTGATGCTAAAACAAGTGGAAGAAGAAAGGCATAAACATCTATAGGAAGAAGAAAATATATAGAAACAAGATCAAGAGTTTTTTCAAGAGATTGAGGAGTAGATATTAGCCCAAGACTTGGAGGTAGAGAAAGGGAAAAAAACCAAGATGTTGACCTTATTCCTAGTGCAAAACAGATCATCAGTCAGCCTCCACCTACCCCTACATATGGGAAAACCCTAGGAGGTGAAGAATAAATCTCTCATCTAGATGATGACCTGATCATGGATATTGCTAGCCTAACCATCAGTGAGATCTAGAACATAATTGTACAAGAAAGGACAAAATATTTTCCCAATGATTTGGCATGTCTTTCTTTCATTAACATGGAAAGGTTAATTGTTATTGAAACCGAAAGGAATCTTGATACCATTGCCACAACTAACTTTTCCATTGCGGGTGCCAAAAATAAAATTTAGATTTCCTAATCGCAGAAAATAAACAAATGGCAAAGGAACTAAAAGCTAGGAGGCAAAAAATTGAACAACTCCAAGCTGAGAATCATAGATTGTCTTCTACACATTCATACGTGAAGGAACTTCAAGCAACAAGCTATGGAAAGATTCAGGCATTGGGAGTCAGTATGAGACAACTTTATGAGGAGTTGGTCACCTTGCATAAGGCGGTGGTGCCCTTACATGATATGCAAAAGAGATTGCAAGAAAATATAAAGTCCTTGAAATTAATTCTTGTAGATATTACCACGATCCATGAATGGGGCACAAAGTACAGGAATGCACCATTTCTTTTTCTTTATAATTTCCTCACTAGTTTCCAACTTTATTGCCATCTTCTTTTTTTCCTAGCCTGTGGAGTGAATGTGACAATTTCATTTTCCTTATAATTGCCTCACTACTTTCCAACTTTATCACCATCTTCCTTTTTTCCTATCTTCCAAATTTTATCTCCCTATTATTTTAACTCACAAGTTTTGAAGAGATGTTCAACCTTGACTAATAAAAACATATTCTCTTTATAGATAATTTTTTTCCCTTTCTCCATCCTAATAAAATCAAGTCAGCGTAAATAGCTCATGGGCATTGATGGAGTCTAATAAAAACATTAGCATCTTAAAAAAATGCAATTTTATCTTTACTGGAATAATTTCTTGAAATTTCTTGGTTTCTATGCCTACAAACTTGTCAAGCTAGTGGAGTGAATATGACCATTTCTTTTTCTTTATAATTGCATCATTAGTTTCCAACTCTATCACCATCTTCATTTTTTCCTATCTTCCAAATTTTTTAACTACATTGTTTTAACTCACAAGTTTTGAAAAGATGCTTAACCTTAACTAACAAAAACATGTTTTCTTTATAGATGTTTTTTTCTCGTTTCTCCATTCTAATAAAATCAAGTCAACATAAATAGCTCACTTGCATTGATGGAGTCTAATAAAAACATTAGAATCCTAGAAAAATGCAATTTTATCTTTACTAAAATAATTTCCTGAAATTTCTTTTGTTATGCTTCACATATGTTGAGTCAAACACTCATTTCCCTGCACTTATGTCAAATCAATACACTTGTTTTTATACATTGCCTCAAAATTTCCAACTCTATCACCATCTTCTTTTTTGTCTATTTTTCATTTTTTCCAACTCTCTTACTAATTCACAAGTTTTGAAAAGTTATTTAACTTGGACTAATAATATCATGTTGTCCTTATAGGAAAATTTTCTCCCTTTCTCTATCCCAATGAAATCAAGCCAATATAAATAAATAATAAGAATTATAAATAAATAATAAGTATTGATGGACTCTAATAAGAACATTAGAAACTTAGAAAAATGCAACTTTATCTTAATCGATGAAATTTCTCCATTTTTTTACTCCATTTATGCCAGGTCAATACACTCATTTCTTAATAATTGTTTCACAAGTTTCGATGTATATCACAATCTTCCTTTTTTTCTATATCTTTCATTTTTTCCAACTCTTCAATTCGAAAGCTTTGAAAAGACATTCTATTTGGACTAATAAAATTATACTGTGAATTATCAATAAATTTCTTCCATTCTCCATCTCAATAAAATCAAGTCATTATAAACAATTCACAAGAATTGATGAAATCTAATCAAAACATGAAAATATTTAAAAATATAATTTTTATTTTCATTCAAATTTTTTTCCAATTTTTTTTATCTCTATCCTCCATTTATACGATATCCCATTCTTATACTTAATTCAAATCAATACACTCATCTCTTTATAAGTACCTTACAAGTTCCTAATTCTATCACCATTTTTTTTAGTATTCCATATATTTCCAAATATATTTAGATTTAATTATTATAATTATATTCTTTTTATCGACCAAACTTTATCCTCTCCACCTCAATAAATTAATTTAATATAAATAATAATAGAATTATTATTGAATTATAATAAAAAAAAATGCAATTGGATGCCAGTGAAGAAATTTCCCCTTAACGCTACAGGCTGCGTTCCACGCATAGTTCAACAAAATAATGAAGTCAATACACTCGCATTCAGAATCCAATCGGATAGTTCAACTAAATAATGAAGTCAATACACTCGCATTCAGAATCCAATCGGATGTCTTCTTCGTCTTTCTTTCACACTAAATGTTGATCTCTCTTTCCTATCTCCTTGCGTGTGATCCACGCAAAACATGTCCAATCTAAATTATGACTATTAATCAAGTTGCAACTTTCGATTATGACTATTACTTAGAATGGTGGGCATAGATTATACATGTCCAATATAATCAAGTTGCAACTTTCTTCACAAAAATTTACCACATGTTAACATATATCACATTTAATACTTTTTCGTTCTAACATTAAATAATAAAAAATATGTAAACTTTATTGTTGAATATGAGTATATATATACAAAAATATGTAAACTTTATTGTTGAATATGAGTATATATATACCTTTTTGTGATTTTTTAGTTGATTTGATATTTTAGTTAATTTAATATTTCACATATAGTTAATTAAATAATTAAATAAAATAAGTAATCTAAATTTCAATATTAATAAGATGTCTAATAGAATAGAATTCTATGGTTCATTCTCAACTTTTTTATTAATGCTATCCACTTTTCCCACCTATAAGATATTTGTCATGTTTGTCATGGATTATATATATATATATAATACTTGTCACGAATTATATATATAGTTGGATTTGTTAATGTATAATATTTTTATATTTTTTATAAGAGATTTTGGTTGAAGCATGGGGTCATCTTGAGGTGGTGGTCAAAACATGTGGATGCTCCTAAAGGGATTATATTAAATGATATCATGATTTATGCACACAAAACTCAATCAAAGCCTATGCCTATGCCTGTCAAATTTAAATAAACTCAAAGGATCAACTAAATCAATTAGACCACACACCAAAGACATGTTACGAGTTGGAAGGGCAATAGTTCCATTTCAATTAAGTCCATAGAGAAGATATACTAGTCTTGCATTTATATATTCCAAAGAAGAGGGAGGAATCTGTTGAGGGCCCGGAAATCGGGTCGACAACAAGGGGGATACCCACCCAGTCCGAAACTTGGTTGGCAACTCCTTATCCGTTTGGTATAGCGGGTCTGACTGGGGATAATGGGACCAGTTTCCCAATCTAAGGGGTGTGTGTGTGTGTAGAGTTTGATGATGCTGATATAGAAGTATATTTTTAAGCTAATTTAATTCTAACTTCTAAACTGACTCTATGCTATTGTAATCTAATAAAAAACAACACATCTAATCTACGCTAACCCGGGGTAGATTTCCTCTATTATGCGATCTAAAAAGATTTCGAACAATAACTGGTAATAAAGATCATTCAACTATCATAAGAATAGAAATCAATTAAGATAAACCATTCTGCATAAAAAGTTAGACAAAATAGTTGTGAACAACATATCGCATAATAAGTTATTCATATGTCAAGCACAAATAAATGACTCCACCGTACAGAAGTGCCAAATGGTAACCCACACATTCATACGTTAACATACAAACAACTCAGCTGCATATCACTCTCAGAATATAAGCAGAAATTGGTCAAGAAATAAAAGTACCATTTATGACTGATTTCACTCATAAACTTCAAGCAATAATGATTTATCTCTACTTGTTCTAATATCTACTAAGAGTACAGAAGTGCAACATCAGTAGCAGACATTAAAATGCAAACATAAATAAATCTTGATCCATCCATTCATCAAAAACCCCCTCCGAGGGTGCAAAAGTGCATGTTCTGAGGACAAGTTTCTTGACAAATTTCCGGACCCTTCTCCAAATGCCATGAGAAGGGTTAAATACTACTAACTAATTAATCTTAATTACACAAATTTAGGAAATGGCTTCAAATGACCGCCCTTTTACTAAAACAAATTTATTTCTAAAAATTGAATATAATTTCTAACCGTTTCTGTATCTACTCCTTAGTGCTGTAAGAAATGCAACGTTCGCCTGGAAAGAGTCGACTGGTTGTCTTTTCCTTTCGTTCGAGCGATAAAAGTAGAAATAACAAGAGCTGGCACCTTTTTCTGACAAACTAGGAGATATTTTTGAAAATCTTCCTCTGGCTGGGTGTATTCGTTGTGTGTATACTTAGTGCAACTCAGATTTCTTTCAAACTGATTGTGTTGTTGCTATTTTGGTTTCCGGCCGTGCGAATGATTCAATGAGTTAGGGATTTTGTTGCCTGAACAATCTTCTGTATTGAAACTTGCTTCCGTTCTTTGTTCCAGGCTTTTCTGGAGCGTCTTCCCTCTTTGGCGTTTTTCTTTTTGCTTTACCCAGTCTGAGCTTCAGGATCTTTTGCAAACATGCTGCTTTTGTGCGCCTTTGACTCTGAGTCTTGGATAGTCTATTTCCATCAGTATCTGTTGAGTGATACCCTGGAATCCGCGGTCCTGCTGCATGCGGCAACCATTTGCGAAGGCATCTCCTCTCTGTTCTCCTAGTATTGGCGCTTTCCCCTTTTCCTTAGATGTTTCCTGCATATTGATTTATATTAGTTGCTGCCTTACAGTTTACGCAAAGGAAAAGAAGAATTACGAAAAGATTGACATGAAAGCATTAAGTTCCAATGAATGCATAATCATGACACTCATAATGACTTGACTCTTCGAAAAACGCAACACAATCATTCTTGGATACTCAGGCGTACAATCATTAATTTCCCTTAAGGTGCGCGCTCAATTTTGGGTTTACAGACTATGTCGAGGAAATCTTGCGATGAGTGGTTTCTGCGATTTGCATCGCAGCATCGAGGATTGTGATGTCAAGAAGTGTCATCACAGGGATTGATAGTCTCATTCATTTCAGATCGCAAATCGCAGGATCGCAGATCGCGTTTTTCATTTAACCACTGTGTGCTGATTATGCAATGTTGCGATATGCGACGTCGCATATCGGCCGTCGGCGATTCCTTCAGATTTTTCATTTAAGGGCGCTTTCAATATATGCGATGCGATGAATTTCGCGTCGCTTCTTCGCAGCTTATTTATGCGCATAGGAAACGCTTCACTCTCTCTTCGCGATGCGATCTAGCTTTAGGGAGTTAAAATACAAAAATTTTGATAAAAATATTTTTTGGATTTCTTTCTAAGGGTCCCCCTTTGCTTGGTGTTATTGCTAATATCAAACAAAGAGGGGGGTTGTTGGTGACCACAACAATGGCGATTCACTATGAAGAACCAGTTATCTCTGCTTTTCTATTGAATTTCCACTTCCGAAACTGAAAAATTTTCGTATGTTTAAGTTTTGTTATGGACAGATAGATTACGTTACCCCTTATCCTGTCAACGATATTTTGTCTCAACCTTTTCATATTCCAATTGTATGCTTCCTCAGGCTTAATTCTTGCATTCATACCAGACATTACTCGGTCTTTTTAAATATAAAATAAGGTCTTCTCTGTGTACTGGATTTTTAAAATATGCTCATTTGTCGTAGGTAGAGCCTCTACTGCCCGCAAGCGTCCATAGCCTCAACAGGGTTACCATATTATCCAACAATGATCCTTTTTCCTGCTTGAGGTTATTTACAACATTTTAGAGGAAAATCCTTTTTGACACTTTTTCCTTTTTTATTCTCTAAAGAACAATGTCTTGGTTTGGTGGCCAAATTATGACACAGTCATTCACTTGATTTACACTTTTGCTGAACAAGCTGGCTCGTGATGAGACCCCTTGTCTTTTGATTGCAACAATCTTGAGTCGTTGCCTTGTTTTGATAGACAGTATTGGCAAAGTCAGCAAGTTATAATATCTGTGATCATGATAAGCCAGCTCGTGATGAGACCTCTTATTCTTTGAGATATAGTGTTTTCTCGGATTGTTCCTCTGAATGCTACGATTTCCTTTAGCAGGGAGGAAGTCATTGTTTTTCCTTAAGAAAGCTCTGGACGACAATAATAGAGTTTGAAAACAGCAGCTTTACAGAGAATATTTATTTTATTATTGATGATACCTTTCATTGTGCTGACATGAAACAATTTTTTACCAAAGGTTGCTTTCGTCAAAGTTTTTCTTTTAAGGTTGAAACTAACATCATATTCAGGATAAAGTTAACTCTACTTGTCAATAATAAAAATCAGATTTTTCGAAAATTTTTGCTATTTGTACAAGCGGAATCAAAATCTGATAGTGTGCTCTTTCATGAATCCTTTTTGATGATCATTTACAACCGGTTTTATTTATAAGAAAGAGAAAAACAAATAAAAACTAAAACTATCCTACAAAAATAGAAGAATGATCTTCTATGGAAAATACATTTTAAGAATCTGTCCATTCACAGGCAAAGAATCTCTTCTACCTGCCAAATCCTGCAACACAAACGTCGATGGGCCTATGATTTCTACAATCTGAAAAGGACCAAGCCATAGCTTCTGAAATTTCATATGTTTGCCCTTTTCTTCATGAGCCTTATCCCATTTTAAAACTAAATCTCCCATCTGAAAGTTTTTTCTGGTCATTATGCTTGAGTCAAAAGAGGATTTTATTAGTGCTTGGTGGTGAGCATGGGTTTTCTTAGCTTGTTCTCGTCGTTTTTCTAGTTTAATTATTTCCATTTGTCTCAGTTGTAAGGAGGAAGTAGATACTTCATCGATGTATTGTACTAAAGAAAAAGAGGGAATGACTACGTGAGTTGGACGAACCACTTCTTTCCCATAAACTAAATTAAAGGGAGAAGTGCCGATTGAAGCTTTCTTCATAATTCTATCTGCCCATAAAGAATTTACCAGTGCTTTGTGCCAATTTCTTTGGTTTTGGTCGACTGTCTTTTTAATAATCCTGATTAGGTTCTTGTTTGTTGATTCAGCCAACCCATTACCTTGTGGATAGTAGTTGGCAGAATACTTCAGTTTGAACCCTCTTTTAAGTGCAAACTCAGTCATTTTATTTCCAGAAAAGTATGAGGCATTATCAAACATTAAGGCCGTTGGCAATCCAAACCTAGTGATGATAAATTGATCTATGAATTCAATAATGTTTTCAGAATTAGATGTCCTGAGAGGAACTGCTTCTACCCATTTAGTAAAATAATCTGTTGCCCTGAGGATATACCTATGCTTCTTAGAAGAGTGAGGAACGATCTCACCTATTATGTCCAAGCCCCATTGGCTGAATGGTTGCTCGATGTTAACCGGCTGCAGTGGCATGGACGATTTCTTTTGTCTCCCTGCAGCAATCTGGAAGACTTGGCATTTCCTTACGTAATTGTATGAGTCTTTGAACAGCGTGGGCCAATAATATCCTGCACGTAAAATTTTATGGGCAATAGCTTCTCCAGCATAGTGTCCACCTGCTGGTCCATCGTGGAGTTCCTGCAAAACCTTTTTGGCTTTAGTTCTCTCAAGACACCTAAGAAGTACAAAATCGTAATTCCTTTTAAACAGAACATCATTTATGAGCTGGTATTGTTTAGCTTTCAATCTCAGAGCTCTTTTCTTGGTGTGGTCCAGGTGTGATGGAGCATACCCGTTCTTAAGATAATAAATGGTGTCAGCATTTAAGGTTTCTGCGTCATTTAGGCTTACCTCATACGTATGTACCTCTTCAGATGAGTTCTCGGGAATTTGCGATGCTCCAGCTAACATCTTGCAGAAGCCTTGACCTCTTACGATGTTTGCTGGCTTGATCTCAAGATCGTATTCTTGTAAGGCGGTAATCCAATTTGCTCTCTTTTCGCCCACATCCTTCTGTATCAGAAGGTTTCTTACCGCTGGAAACGACACTATGACTTTGGTATGGGCTTTAAGTAAGAAAGGTCTGAAATACTTGATCGCTTTGAAAACAGCATATGCCTGTTTCTCCACGTCTGAATAATTGAGTTCAGCACCTTGTAAGTTCGAGCTAAAAAATGCGATTGGAGCTTCCGCCTTCTCTTGATTTGCTTGAGTTAAAATCGCGGTATAAGATTTTTCTGAGGCAAATTTGTATAAGATAAAAGATTCTGAAAAATTTGGGGTCGCTTAAGATGGAGCATTGATGATAGATTGTTTGATCAAATTGAATGCTTCATGTTCGTCTTGACCCAATTTAAAATTTGAATTCTTTTTTATCATATTTTATAAAGGAGAAATAATACGTGAAAAATCCGGGATGAACCTTTTTACAAAATTGATTTGACCAAGGAAAGATTGCATGGCCTTTTTGTTATGGGGCATGGATATTTCGGAAATTTCTTTGATTCTGTCAGGTTTAATGTGAATACTAGATTTCGACACTATGAATCCTAGTAATTTCCCTTCACTTAATGCGAAAAAAGATTTCTTTGGGTTAAGTGAAATCCCATACCTTAAACATCTTTGAAAGATTTGTTTCAAGTCTTTGAGATGGTTGCTTCACTTCTTGGAGTACACTGTTATATCATCCAGGTAAATCACTACAGATTTATTGACTAATCATTTAAACGCGATGTCCATGGCTCTCTGAAAGGTAGCGCCGGCATTGATTAGACCAAATGGCATCTTCCAATATGCATATGTGCCCCATTTGGTTCAGAATGTGGTTTTTAACTGATCATCGGGATGTACCAGCACTTGATTGTATCCTGAAAATCCATCTAGAAAAGACATTAATTCTGAGCCTGCTACTGGTTGTAATATTTGTTTCATAGGTTGTTGGAAATAATACTGAGAGGGGGGGGTGAATCAGTATTATCACATTAATAAAAAAATTTCATTTCCATAATCAGATTCATATATGCTACTTCCACAACTTCTTATGATTAAGTTAATTGATCTTCAATGAGTGCATTAGAACATTATCAACCATATTATCAGATAACAGATGCCGTAATAGAGAATAGATCATCACACATAAGGCACACACATGAACACCATGATATAAGGAGGAAACCCAATGCGGGAGAAAAACCACCTGCTGCAAGTCATCTCAATCTTCTTCTTAATAAGAAAATCCTTTTACAATATTTGTACTGGTGCAGTATTATACCAATACGGGAGCTACAACCCCCTTTGCTCTTGTACTAGCCGATCCATTTACTAGTACGCAGGCTGCTACCTGCTACAATGCTCCAAAGATCTCCCTTAGCTTTTGTACTAGCTTAGATACTAGTACATAGGCACTGGCCTACAATCTTCTCTCCTCCAGGTACCATGTTTCATCAATTTTCAGACTGGATACACTGAAGCACAACACATAATATGAAAGGCCACTTTTCATCCAATTTTCATACTGGACCCAACAACAACATTGAAGCTCATAATCAAACAACCTTCTGAATCACCCAATCAGCAGATGCATACATATACAATGATATTATGAGAGTTATCAACCAGATATAGTACATAAAGATAAGTCATTAATCATGCTGTTATCTGAACTCAATACCAGTAACCAGACATCAGTTATGCACCCAAAACCCTGCAGAATAGTCAAAGGCATTTAAAACAAATTTTAAGCAGGGATCGCAACTTCACTGGTATAGATCTGTGGATATCTGTACTACCTCCGCACCTGCGCCTTCTGTGGCGCCGCGACCACCGCACCTGCGCCTTCTATGGCGCCTCCGCCTTCTATGGCGCCTCCGCACTGCGCCTTCTATGGCGCCTCTGTGGCGTCTCCGCACTGCGCCTTCTGTGGCGCCTTCGCACTGCGCCTTTTGTGGCGCCTCCGCACTGCGCCTTCTGTGGCGCCTCTGTGGCATCTCCGCACTGCGCCTTTTGTGGTGCCTCTGTGGCGTCTCTGCACTGCGCCTTCTGTGGCGCCTCTGCACTACGCCTTCTGTGGCGCCTCCGCACTGCGCCTTCTGTGGCGCCTCTGCACTGTGCCTTCTGTGGCGCCTCCGCACTGCGCCTTCTCTAGCACCTCTGTGGCGTCTCTGCACTGCGCCTTCCGTGGCGCCTCTGCACTGTGGCTTCTATGGTGCCTCCGCACTGCGGCTTCTGTGGCGCCTCTGCACTGCGCCTTCTGTGGCGCCTCTGTGGCGTCTCCGCACTGCGCCTTCTGTGGCGCCTCCGCACTGCGCCTTCTGTGGCGCCTCTGTGGCGCCTCCGCACTGCGCCTTCTGTGGCGCCTCTGTGGCGTCTCCGCACTGCGCCTTCTGTGGCGCCTCTGCACTGCGCCTTCTGTGGCGCCTCCGCACTGCGCCTTCTGTAGCGCCTCCGCACTTCCACAGCTGTAGCGCTCGAGAGATCACCCTTCACAGATTCGCTTTCAACATCACTTTCATAGATCAAACTTTCAAAACAATAACCCAATATTTCAGATCTTAAGATATTCAATTGCAAGGATGAATTAGCCAAGTGATCTCCTTTGCTTTATATAGGCTTAGGCCTTTCACAATACCACAGGCCAAAACCATAGGATCAAAAAACTGTTGGACTAATACCATGAACCAACCATGAAAGTACGTGAGATCAACACTTTTGACGAAGTACCATGGTCCAAAACCATAGGTTCAAATACCAAGGACTAATTACCATGGACCAAAGGTAAGTTCTCCAACATATACGTGCTTTTCTTCATAGGTTCAAATACCAAGGACTAACTACCATGGACCAAAGGTAAGTTCTCCAACATATACGTGCTTTTCCTCATAGGTTCAAATACCAAGGACTAACTACCATGGACCAAAGGTAATTTCTCCAACATATACGTGCTTTTCCTTGCATGAAAGTGCGCGAACTTTTTCTCTACATGAAATAAACTTTTCTCTGCATAAAAGTGCGTGAACTTTTCTCTACATGAAATTAACTTTTCTCTGCATATAATTTATTATCTGAGATGAGTGGGTTGCCATCAAGTACAACATATGTATCATAATGCCAACAATCTCCCCCTTTGGACTTGATGGCAACAACAACCAATCACTCTCCCCCTTTGACATCAAGGGCAAAGGGTTATGCTCCCCCTAAGAACATGCTCCCCCTGACTATAAACCAGATCTGTAAAGAAGAACCATAATCCATGACCATGAAAGAGATAGATTGCAGCAATAATCAGACCAGCATCCAAGATCTCCTTCTGTACGTCCTCCATAATGCCCACAATGCATTATAAGCTCCCCCTGAGTACCTGTTGAAATCTCTGAATGAGCTCCCCCTTTGTATATGTCATGGTGCACCAATCTGATCATGCTCTTTCTGAGAACAAGCTGAAATGTCTGCTCTGCTATATAGTGCTGTTCATGCTCAGGCTCCCCCTGACTGTAAGCAAGGTCTGCAAAAGGATGTTCTACATCACAAATGACCTTCCTAAAAGATTCAATACATACATCCATCACCCAACCAAGTGGGGATATATCAGAAAAATGAAAACCAAATACATTACATCTTCATCCCAGGCATAGTGGGGAAACCAACATAGGTTGTTACATGACCTGAAGAGATGACACTATTACATCATGAGTCTTGATATGACATCACCTAAATAAGAAGAACATCAGCAACAACACTTTATGATCTGCTCCATAGTATCTGTCAACAGCAACTAGACCAGCAACTTGTATTAGTGCATGAATCATCAAGGTATGTCCGCATCAACAGAATTTCACATTCTATGTGAGAAACATCATAGCCATCCAGATCTACATGAATCAAGTATCATCAATTGGAAATATCTGCATTAATCAACATATGTATGAAACAATCCTATCATCATATAGATAAGAGCTCATTATCATCATGTCTCCAACAATGCAACTTTGAATAATCATCCCTGTATCCAGCCAACAATCCTCATCCATTTGTGCCAAGAATGAAAGGAATCATAACTGTAATATATGATCTTTATGCATATGACGACAACAGCATATGAGTGACTCAACATCAAGAAGATGTGAATTCAAGCTAAGTGCTTCCCATGCAAGCATCATTAGAGAATCAACCATAAATCTGATCCAAGAACCATGTGAACAACTCATAACCATAGCAAGATGAATCATTTATCCATATAAGTACCATCACCAAGGACTATTAACCATAATGCCAATAATGCATTAAGTCCATATGCTCCCTCTAAACCTGTGCCATCTGTCTGATCATGCATATCAATAAGAAGTATCAAGACATCATCAATAACACTTCTAACCATCATATCCACACATCATTATTATTAACTAGAGCAAAACTAATCCTTCTCTTGAATCTGTCCCTACTTCCTTTCTTCAAACAATCATATACGCGACTGTGCAGTAACTAACTCGCGTATATATGCAACTTTCCTTTATGGAGTTTGCATATGAGATTCAGGACACTGACGTTTTGTACTTTCAGCTCCCTCTGATTCTGGTATGTCTGTACGTTGTGCAGTGCCGCCTTTTTCTGACTGTACTTCCTTTTTCCTCCATATCTTCAAGCGTGATGATGAAATTTTCTCCTTTTGATATGGTGCCCACACTTTGTTCCTGCATTCCTTAGCTATATGTCCAAGCTTGTTACATGCATAACATCTTACATGTTTCATATTCCTCCTGTAACAATCAGCAGCTTTGTGACCAAACATATTGCAAGCAAAGCAATATCCATAAAAGTACCTTGAATGTGATGATCTTTCTGCGTAATGGTCTTGAACCCTTCTTCTTCTATATCTAGCTGCAACATGTCCAAGATTATGACATACATAACATTCAACATTATTCATAGGAGGAGTAATGGATTTTCTTTGAGGAATCTCTTTTCTTGGTTGATGATGAGATTGATCTTTCATTTCTTCGTTGATCACTTTAGATTTCTCTTTAGAGTTCCTTGCCTCACCTTGTGAACTAGATTCACCTTCAACAGATTCATGGAAAACAAGACCAGTCTTTATAGCAGGAGACCTTTGACTACTAAGAATATCATCCAAGACTTTAGAGCTTTCTTGAAATCGTAAAAGCTTATCCTTTTCTTCTAGTTTACCTTTCAAGATATTTACCTCAACCTGAAGCTGTTCTTCCTTTTCAAGAGATTGCTTTTTCAAATCTTCTTCAACTTTCCTTCCTTCTTCCATTTGTTCCCTTAGTTTGAGAATCTCCTTTTATTGTTCTTCATTCAGATCCTGCTGCATTTGACAAACTCGGAAGGCACATTCTAGTTGAGATTTTAAGCTGGTGACTTCGTTTTCTTGTTTTGCAATAGCTTGGAGTAGATCTATATTCTGCTTCTTTGATTCTTCAAGATCTCCTTTTAATGAGAGGATTGTAGCTTCAAGATTTTCATACTAGCTGGATCTATCTTTGAGTTTCTTGATGGTTGTGCTTCTTTCGTTGACTTCTTTTCTTAATGATGTCACTTCATGCTGCAATTTTTAACATTGGTCTTCCTTGTCCTTGAGTAGCTTTCTTACCTTGTTTCCTTCTTCTAGTTGGGCCTTTAGTTTGGTAGCTTCTTCTTTGAAATCACATTCCCTTTTGTTCAATAGATCTTGTTGATCTCTAATTTTGTCTGTCAGCCTTTTAAATTCTGCCTCTATTTGATATCTTTCTTGTTCACCCATAAGAGCAAATTCAGTAGTTTCGCTATCACTTTCATCTCTTCCAAAAGGAAAGATAGCTGGAACATCAGAGGATAATATATTCATACCTGATAATGATTCTGAATCTGATTCTGAATCTGAAGAGCTTCTTATACCTAATCCCCAATCGATTCTCCCACTGTCATAGTTCTTCTGAGATGACTTCTTTTTCTTAGGTGCTTTCTTCTTAAGCTTCTTTCCCATTGTTCCACGGATCTCCTTCAAGCGATCAAGCTTTTATCAAAGGACCTGCTCTGATACCAATTGTTGGAAATAATACTGAGAGGGGGGTGAATCAGTATTATCACATTAATAAAACTTTTTCATTTCCATAATTAGATTCATATATGCTACTTCCACAACTTCTTATGATTAAGTTAATTGATCTTCAATGAGTGCATTAGAACATTATCAACCATATTATCAAATAACAGATGCCGTAATAGAGAATAGATCATCACACATAAGGCACACACATGAACACCATGATATAAGGTGGAAACCCAATGCGGGAGAAAAACCACCTGCTGCAAGTCATCTCAATCTTCTTCTTAATAAGAAAATCCTTTTACAATATTTGTACTGGTGCAGTCTTATAACAGTACGGGAGCTACAACCCCCTTTGCTCTTGTACTAGCTGATCCATTTACTAGTACGCAGGCTGCTACCTGCTACAATGCTCCAAAGATCTCCCTTAGCTTTTGTACTAGCTTAGATACTAGTACATAGACGCTGGCCTACAATCTTCTCTCCTCCAGGTACCACGTTTCATCAATTTTCAGACTGGATACACTGAAGCACAACACATAATTTGAAAGGCCACTTTTCATCCAATTTTCATACTGGACCCAACAACAACATTGAAGCTCATAATCAAACAACCTTCTGAAGCACCCAATCAGCAGATCCATACATATACAATGATATTATGAGAGTCATCAACCAGATCTAGTACATAAAGATAAGTCATTAATCATGTTGTTATCTGAACTCAATACCAGTAACTAGACATCAGTTATGCACCAAAAACCCTGCAGAATAGTCAAAGGCAGTTGAAACAAATTTTAAGCAGGGATCGCAACTTCACTGGTATAGATCTGCGGATATCTGTACTACCTCCGCACTTGCGCCTTTTGTGGCGCTGCGACCACCGCACCTGCGCCTTCTGTGGCGCCTCCGCACTGTGCCTTCTGTGGCGTCTCCGCACTGTGCCTTCTATGGCGCCTCTACACTAAGCCTTCTGTGGAGCCTCCGCACTGCGCCTTCTATGGCGCCTCTGTGGCATCTCCGCACTACGCCTTCTGTGGCGCCTCTGCAGTGCACCTTTTGTGGCGCCTCCGCACTGCGCCTTCTGTGGAGCCTCTGCACTGCGCCTTCTGTGGCGCCTCCGCACTGCGCCTTCTGTGGCGCCTCTGTGGCGTCTCCGCACTGCGCCTTCTATGGCGCCTCTGCACTGCGCCTTCTGTGGCACCTCCGCACTGCGCCTTCTGTGGCGCCTCTGCACTGCGCCTTCTGTGGCGCCTCCGCATTGCGCCTTCTGTGGCGCCTCTGAACTGCGCCTTCTGTGGCGCCTCTGCACTGCGCCTTCTGTGGCGCCTCTGTGGCGTCTCTGCATTGCGCCTTCTATGGCACCTCCGCACTGTGCCTTCTGTGGCGCCTCCGCACTGCGCCTTCTGTGGCGCCTCCGCACTGCGCCTTCTGTGGCGCCTCCGCACTTCCGCAGCTGCAGCGCTCGAGAGATCACCCTTCACAGATTCGCTTTCAACTTCACTTTCATAGATCAAACTTTCAAAACAATAACCCAATATTTCAGATCTTAAGATATTCAATTGCAAGGATGAATTAGCCAAGTGATCTCCTTTGCTTTATATAGGCTTAGGCCTTTCACAATACCACGGGCCAAAACCATAGGATCAAAAAACTGTTGGACTAATACCATGAACCAACCATGAAAGTACGTGAGATCAACACTTTTGACGAAGTACCATGGTCCAAAACCATAGGTTCAAATACCAAGGACTAACTACCATGGACCAAACGTAAGTTCTCCAACATATACGCACTTTTCCTCATAGGTTCAAATACCAAGGACTAACTACCATGGACCAAAGGTAAGTTCTCCAACATATACACGCTTTTCCTCATAGGTTCAAATACCAAGGACTAACTACCATGGACCAAAGGTAAGTTCTCCAACATATACGCGCTTTTCCTCATATGTTCAAATACCAAGGACTAACTACCATGGACCAAAGGTAAGTTCTCCAACATATACGCGCTTTTCCTTGCATGAAAGTGCGTGAACTTTTTGTCTACGTGAAATAAACTTTTCTCTGCATAAAAGTGCGTGAACTTTTCTCTACATGAAATCAAATTTTCTCTGCATATAATTTATTATCTGAGATGAGTGGGTTGCCATCAAGTACAACATATGTATCATAATGCCAACATAGGTGGGAGGGGAAAATTGTCTTTTTGACAGGTTTTGTTGAGATTCCGGAAATTGATACAGATCCTAATATCTCCGTTTTTATTTCTAACAGGCACCATATTGGATACCCATTTGGAATGTCTGACGGGGAAAATTATTCTGGCTCTCAACAACTTATTTAAATCAGCCTTTATCTGATTTTCTAAGTTGGGGTGGATTTTTCTGAGTTTCTGCTAGACAGGTTTTTCATTGTCAATCATAGGGATAGTGTGTTGAATGATAGAAGTGTTGTATGTCTTCAGCTCATCGTAATTCCAGGAAAAAACCTTTTTGTATTGTCTCAAAAGACGGATATATGCTGATTTTTCTTCAGGGGCTAGGCCGTGGCCTAGATTAACGTTTTGTGGCTTCTCATTGGTTCCTAGGTTCACTAATTCATAGTTTAGAGTCGAACTGTAGAGTTTAGAATTGGCAGACCTTTTAAACCGACTTTTTAGATCATATAAGTCTTCTAACTTAACCACCGATTTAGTATAGCATTATCAGTGCTATTTTGTTGTATTTGGTGATCATGATGGTCTTCGTCAATTATTTGGTTTGAGTAGGATCCTTCAGAAGTGAGGAAGTTTACAATGTCAGGATCGTCGTTGAATACTCTCCAGTTGGTGATGTTGTCAGGGATGGATGGTCTAAAGATTAATTCTATTGAGAATCTATCTGGACTAAAATCTTCAGAGGGAATAAGTCTAGAGGCTACGTTAGCTAACAGGTCTGCGCTCGCATTTTGGAGTCTTGGGATTGACAAAATATTGAATGCTACAAAATGTGCAGTCAGATCTTGTACTAAAGATTGATAGTGCTTCAAATGACTTGATAGGAAATGTATGGTGTTACGTACCTGTTTGATGACGATCTCAGAGTATCCAAAGACTTGAAGATACTTAACGTTCAACCCGATTGCTTTGTATAGGCCTTGCACCAAGGCCTCATATTCCACTATGTTGTTAGTGCAATCGAACTCAAGTCTGCATGTAAGCATGGTCTTATTTCCATCTGGGCTAATCAGAACGCATCCTGCTCCTACTCCCTCGTTAGATTTGGAGCCATCAAAATATAATTTCCAAAACAAAGATGTATTTACAGAGTTATCTAAAAAATTAACACATTTTGAATTATCAGTTTGGGAAAAAATTTCAACTTGGGACAAAACTGAATTTTCTAAGTAAGGCGAGGTATGAGCATTGAAATTGCCGAGGAAACAATCTACCGAGTAATTGCCTATGATACCGCTGTTGTATGCTATTGCTTCATTCTCTCCTTCCAATTCCGTCACTATGTATTTTTGGTGCAACTCTCATTCAACCTTTATTTGATTCGGTTTACCGTTGTAGGGTAACCACATGTGCGACCAGTCGGTTGAGAAATATCCGTGGAGTTTTTCGGACCAATCCCTGCTAAGAATCAAACCATAGAATTCAGGGATATCAGCTACTAGAATGTCGATAACCTGGCATACCTTCGGGTTAGACGACAATCTTATGGTCACTTGATTAAGTTCACCAATCACTTCGACTTGAGATCGATCAAGTTGAACTATGCGCACTGCGGATTTTTGTGGTTGAAAATTCAATTTGGCACATATTGATCTGGGTAAAATATTCGTTGAAGCACCAGAATCAACCAAGCAATTGTGCACGTTTTTATTGAAAATTTCATAAGTGAGAAGAAAAGGAGGAGTATGAGATCTTGATCTTCCTCCAATAAAGGCAATGTCATTTGGATCAATCTTATTGATCGTGTTGGTTGGAGGTCTTCCCATGTTGTGGGAAGCTACGGCTGTAAGTAAGGATGTAGTAGGCACGGCATGTAATTCCTTCATCATTATTTTCTGTTGATGTTTCAATTTGCTCAACTCGTAAAGAGTGATATTAGCCCTAGTCTTTTTCATGTCATCGATAATGTTATACTCCATTTCATCCAACACTATTAGTGTTCTTGATGGAGGTGCTTGATCTGATTGGACTGGGTTAAATTGGGTCGCTCTAGCGGTTGTTTTCTTTGTTGCGACCTTATCTTTTGTTGCAGGGTTTTGCGCCCTTCTGTTTAGGGGTAGTTTGGGGAGGATCAAGCTGGTTTTTTCTTCGTGTGCTAACCGAGAATGCTTCTTGATCTTCTTCTTGTGGGAGGATGAAATCCCACATTCCTTGTAGTTCCACAACTTCTTCATCATCGGTCTGCCCTTCAGTGGTATTCTCTTCTTCTTGTTCTTCTTCAGATTCGACGTTTGAGACAGCATTGGGTGGTCTGACATCCATGGGAGGATTTCTTTTAAAAGCTCTGTAGGGATTTTTTGAAGAAGTTTCTGCTACTTGTTTTTTTATGTCAATCATCTCATTGGACATGGCCTTTAACACTTTTTGTAATCCTTCCAAATCGAAAGGATCTTTCGTTTGTTTCTTCTTGGTGTCTTCTTTGAAAGAGATTTTCTTAGATTTGCGTTCTTCTATGGCAGATCTCTTTTCTAGGGCCACTACGCGCTTTTCTACTGCTAACGCCTCTGTCATGTTTTCAACTAAGGTCGTCTTGTTTGCCCTATCTACGAAGATAGCCAGGTTTGATGGTAAGGCTATGATATACCATTCACATCTTACTTCCTCGCTGGGTTGAGAAGCAGCGGGAATTTTGTTGAGGATCTTATTGAACCGTAAATTGAAATCTTTAGGTTCTCTAGCCTCAGCTTTAAGATTGGATAAGTCATTAATCAATGTCGTTGTTGATCTGTCATCACCGAACTTGGTAAGGAATTGACTCTGAAAAATGTCCCAGCTTGTGATAGACCCGGAAGGTAACGAGAAGTACCATGACCCGGCTGTTCCTTGCATTGTATAGGGAAAAAGCCGGACAACAGCATCTTCGTTGGTAACTCCATTGAGATTAACAGAAAGCATGAAATTATTGATATGCTCTTCAGCTAGCATGCCTGTTTCTAGATTGAATTTAGGTAGCCATTTCTCAGGATGGGCCGGTATTGGACTCAGAGGTGGAGGCATTAAAACTGCCCCAGGGTTGTTCCATGGAGACTAGGCCATCGTTGAGCTGCTAGTTAATGAAAGTGCAGGGGATGATCCCTTATGCTGAGAAGATGAAGATATTATGATCTTTGATGATTGAAGAGGAAGGGTTGTGGAAGATGGATGAGTGATTTGGAATGAAGATGTGGGTGGTTGACTTCACGGTGAGGGAGTTGAAATGGACAAAGTAGATGAAAGAGTCTCACTGTCAGACTGTGGTGGTGTTTTCCTTGCTCTTTTCGTAGTGGGGAGAGGAAGTTCAGTTGGCTGGATGCCAAAATTTTCACTCTTCAATCTGGTCAGGGGAGGAGCAGAATTGTATTGCGAAGTCACACTGCTTTGAGATTTATCGAACCATTGATTGAAAATAGAGAATCCCTGGAGTTTACGAATCAGAGTTTGAATTTCAGGGGGTTCAATAATAAGTTGTTCTGATATATTAGGGTATGTAGCAGTGGTGGATACTCGAGCGACCTCTAACTCCGAGTTTAACCGTACTGGAGAAGTCGGGGGAGTTGATGAGGGTGATTTACTCTCAGAATGGTATTTAGATTTTGATTTAGGTGCCATTCATAGTTCGTGCCCTCCTTCTAGCGCCAAATATGTTGAGGGCCCGGAAATCGGGTCGACAACAAGGGGGATACCCACCCAGTCCGGAACTTGGTTGGCAGCTCCTTATCCGTTTGGTATAGCGGGTCCGACTGGGGATAATGGGACCAGTTTCCCAATCTAAGGGGTGTGTGTGTGTAGAGTTTGATGATGCTGATATAGAAGTATATTTTTAAGCTAATTTAATTCTAACTTCTAAACTGACTCTATGCTATTGTAATCTAATAAAAAACAACACATCTAATCTATGCTAACCTAGGGTAGATTTCCTCTATTATGTGATCTAAAAATATTTCGAACAATAACTGGTAATAAAGATCATTCAGCTATCATAAGAATAGAAATCAATTAAGATAAACCATTCTGCATAAAAAGTTAGACAAAAGCGTTATGAATAGCATATCGCATAATAAGTTATTCATATGTCAAGCACAAATAAATGACTCCACCATACAGAAGTGCCAAATGGTAACCCACACATTCATACGTTAACATACAAACAACTCAACTGCATATCACTCTCAGAATATAAGCAGAAATTGGTCAAGAGATAAAAGTACCATTTATGACTGGTTTCACTCATAAACTTCAAGCAATAATGATTTATCTCTATTTTTTCTAATATCTACTAAGAGTACAGAAGTGCAACATCAGTAGCAGACATTAAAATGCAAACATAAATAAATCTTGATCCATCCATTCATCAAAAACCCCCTCTGAGGGTGCAAAAGTGCATGTTCTGAGGACAAGTTTTTTGACAAATTTCCGGACCCTTCTCCAAATGCCATGAGAAGGGTTAAATACTACTAACTAATTAATCTTAATTACACAAATTTAGGAAACGGCTTCAAATGACCGCCCTTTTACTAAAACACATTTATTTCTAAAAATTGAATCTAATTTCTAACCGTTTCTGTATCTGGTCCTTAGTGTTGTAAGCAATGCAACGTTCGCCTGGAAAGAGTCGGCTGGTTGTCTTTTCCTTTCGTTCGAGCGATAAAAGTAGAAATAACAAGAGCTGGCACCTTTTTCTGACAAACTAGGAGATATTTTTGAAAATCTTCCTCTGGCTGGGTGTATTCGCTGTGTGTATACTTAGTGCAACCCAGATTTTTTTCAAACTGATTGTGCTGTTGCTATTTTGGTTTCTGGCCGTACGAATGACTCAATGAGTTAGGGATTTCGTTGCCTGAACAATCTTCTGTATTGAAACTTGCTTCCGTTCTTTGTTCCAGGCTTTTCTAGAGCGTCTTCCCTCTTTGGCGTTTTTCTTTTTGCTTTACCCAGTCTGAGCTTCAGGATCTTTTGCAAACATGCTGCTTTTGTGCGCCTTTGACTCTGAGTCTTGGATAGTCTATTTCCATCAGTATCTGTTGAGTGATACCCTGGAATCCGTGGTCCTGCTGCATGCGGCAACCATTTGCGAAGGCATCTCCTCTCTGTTCTCCTAGTATTGGTGCTTTCCCCTTTTCCTTAGATGTTTCCTGCATATTGATTTATATTAGTTGCTGCCTTACAGTTTACGCAAAGGAAAAGAAGAATTACGAAAAGATTGACATGAAAGCATTAAGTTCCAATGAATGCATAATCATGACACTCATAATGAATTGACTCTTTGAAAAACGCAACACAATCATTCTTGGATACTCAGGCGTACAATCATTAATTTCCCTTAAGGTGCGCGCTCAATTTTGGGTTTACAGACTATGTCGAGGAAATCTTGCGATGAGTGGTTTCTGCGATTTGCATCACAGCATCGAGGATTGTGATGTCAAGAAGTGTCATCGCAGGGATTGATAGTCTCATTCATCGCAAATCGCAAATCGCAGGATCGCAGATCGCAGATCGCGAGATCGCGTTTTTCATTTAACCACTATGTGCTGATTATGCGATGTTGCGATATGCGACGTCGCATATCGGCCGTCGGTGATTCCTTCAGATTTCTCATTTAAGGGCGCTTTCAATATATGCGATGCGATGAATTTCGCGTCGCTTCTTCGCAGCTTATTTATGCGCATAGGAAACGCTTCACTCTCTCTTCGCGATGCGATCTAGCTTTAGGGAGTTAAAATACAAAAATTTTGATAAAAATATTTTTTGGATTTCTTGCTAAGGGTCCCCCTTTGCTTGGTGTTATTGCTAATATAAAACAAAGAGGGGGGTTGTTGGTGACCACAACATAATCCCAAAAAGTGTTCCTTCACACATATAAAGATACACATATATTCTTCTTTTTGTTTTTATTTTTGTTTTCTGAGAAAAAAATCAGCAGCTTTATTCCAATATGATTAAAAACTACCACTAGAATGATACACAATTGTGATCTATCATTGAGCCTATGGCTTCAATTTGAAAAAGACATACATAATCATATACATCTACATAGTATAATAGAAGAAAAGTAAGAATACCTTAACTTCTAAGTAAACTCCATTTACAAGGGTGATAGTTTTTTCAAAGAGATACCAAAGCAATTGAAGGAAAATATTGTGGTTTAGAATTGAGCATATATGTCTATCATATGTATAATGATCCAAAATAGTTATGAAATGAAATATCCCTCTTAGTGTTGTTCCTTTGTTCATTAAGCTGTTTGAAAAGTTCAGACAGACTTGCCTTCCACCAAATTAGAAAGCATGCATCCCACTTAATGATGTCTATCATATATGTGGATAAAGGATAATGTGTGGAACCACGTCATTAATGCATTTACTTTGTTGACAATATGGTAGAGAGTAAGATGAATGCACTAGGCTCACTTATTTATACAATCACATGCCAATTTGGAATTTGAGTATACCAACAAAGTAAACACCTCAATATCAATTGAAATGGAAAAGGTTGCTTCACTGCTATTACATCTTAGACTTGCACTGAAAGATATTCAATTCCCTAAACAAATTTAAACCCTAGGGGTATCTATGAAGGTTTTCCAAACATTGTAGCCACAACAAATCATCATATCACTTTAACATGCTTCTTTTATGACACAAGTTACGAAATCCTAAAAAGAAGTTTATGATATACTTTCGAAGGAAAGGAATGAAATATTTCCAATATTAGTGCCTATCTAACTAGATGATAGAGTCAAGACATAGGAATAAGAGGGTTTGAATATTATAGAGAAAATGTAGTTGTCATTCATTGATGTGCCATAGTTAATCCAAAATAGAGCTTTGGATTATGTGAAAATAAGTGACAACACTTATTTAAGAGTTGTCATCATAACCCTGGAATTGCAACTAAGTAATAATGTGCAACCATGAACAATAATCAAATAATCACATATGAAACCATATATGAAGCAAGAAAAGTGAAAAATATTCTAAACGAATAAAATATGAATAATATATAATATCTTAAAATTCGATTTCATAACACGATTAAGAGAGAATTTCCATTTCACTCTTAATCTTCCTCCTTAGCTAAAAAAACCTTTGAAGATTAAGTGAATAAATTTAGTTGTAAAATTACATTAGAAAACTCCTTCAATTATCCAAGGTTACATTAAGAGTTAGGGAGGGTTTCACCTCATCAATTATATCATCTTATTAGAGAAAGAGTGATCCAAAATTGATTTTGGATAGACTCCTAAGTCTAGTATTCCTCACTGAGGAAAAATGAAAGTCTAAGGAAGTTCCTGGAACTAGCCCCATTGCAAAGATCATCTCATTCTGAATCTGCTGCAACTTGAATGGGAAAAAATGGACTTAGTATGAAAAGGTTATCGCTCAAGGAAGATGCCCTTTGTTCTTTGGAAAAAGAGGCAAAATCCTTTAAAAATGGCCTAAAAGGCTTTATGAAGAAAATAACAGCATAGAAAGCCAAAGGCGAAAAGCAGAAAGCTGAAGCGCAGAGTAGCCAACGGAGTCACTTGGAGTTCAAGTGAAAATCCAGAGAGTTGTACATTGTTGAGAGCCAAAGAAGCGAGAGTCGAAGAGCCAGAGCCAGAGCCAAGAACCAAAGCGAGAGCCGAGAGCCAGAAAACCGAGAGCTTTAAGAGCCAGGGAGAGATGGCGTTCTGAGCCCATTGTTCCTGTGTAAAACAGTGGAGTTGAGCCAAGAGCTTGTAAAAGGACCTGCCATAATCCCAGAGAGCCTAGTCAAGTCGACTAGAGCTCAAGGAGATGTAGCCCAAGAGTTTTGAACTTCGGATTAAATTGCATTATTTAATGTTATATGTATTTATATATAAGTTTAAGCACATCAACTTACAACACAACAATAAAATTTAAGGCATATCATCAGTTAAAAACAAATACCAACATACACCTATATTTTCAAGCATTTTTTTTATTCTGCATTGGTTAACCAATAAGACTTGGGAATATTTAAAGCTTTGGAAGTGGGAGAGGTTCTTTAAGTTAGACAAGAAGCCTAAGCGCCCCATTTTCAGATCAAGTGGTATCAAAGCTTAAGTTTGGTTAACCCCACCTTCAAATAAGGTTATGTCAGAATGGTTGATGGACAAAGTGAAGATTGATTGCCTAAAATATGTTTGGGAAGTCAAGGATTGATTGTATGATTGATGTATGCTTGTTTGCAGGTTGACAATTTTCTGAGTTTGCAGAAGTGAAGGGAAATCTATTGATAGCTCAGTCCAGGAAGGACAAATAGGGAGAAGGGATGAAGGAATTCTTCTATC
The DNA here is from genome assembly GCA_031772625.1 of Pinus tabuliformis. Taxonomy (NCBI): domain Eukaryota; kingdom Viridiplantae; phylum Streptophyta; class Pinopsida; order Pinales; family Pinaceae; genus Pinus; species Pinus tabuliformis. The sequence goes on from CM062809.1 coordinate 648,147,516, forward strand.
CCAAAGGACCTCAAGGCAATCCTTGAAGCACAAGAGGTTTGTTGCAAAAGGTTGCTGAAATAAGCTCTTTATTAGCCTTGTTTGAATTTCTTTGTTCATTGGCATAATGACAACTTCCTCAAGTGTATCCTAAAATTCCTTCTCCGTCACAAGACTCTTTGATGGAGACTTGAAGCAAGACTTGTTCATCATGATGGACAAGGTGAGAGAAATGTATGAGGATGGAAGAAAGAGCAACATACTTAGAGAGAAGTTGAATTCTATGAAGGAAGAGAAGCAATTGATTTTTGACAGACTGTAGGAAATGGAGATGCAACTTCATATTGCAAATATGAACCTAAAGAGGATGCATGAGTTGGAGCCACAAATCTTTGTTGCCCAAGAAGCCTTGGTCAAGTATCAGCTTGAAGAAGAGGTAAGCCATTCCAGTTTGTCTTCAAATTCTTCTAAGAATTCTTATATTGGTTCTTTTGAAAAACATACTAGAGGCATAGGTTCCAAGCTAATGTCCAAGATGGGCTATGAAGGAAAGGGCTTGGGAAAGCATGCACAAGGTATTATTGAACCAACAATGGTTGAGGAAAGGCCTAAGTATTTGGGTCTTGGCTATGGACAGTCTTATGGAGAGAGTTCCAAAGCTGCCATGAAGGCCATCGAAACAACTCCAAAAAGGGGTTGCATTGTAGAGTGTGAAGATTGTGTTCGGGAGGAATGCAATAGCTTGAATTATCACTTGCAATATGCAGGTGTTCAAAAGCACACACTTGAACCAGAGAGTTGTGGAAACTCTAACAACCTTGAAGAGATTTATGGGGTTCCAAAGGGAGCCACTTCTTCATTTTCTTCACCTCCTCATGAAGGAAATAAAAGTGAAAGGGGTAGGTATAAATCTGGTTCTAAACATATTCCTTTTGATTTTGCAAAGCACGATAAATTTCCACTTAAGCATGGGAAGATAATTGCATGTTCCTTTTTTGGTTTGGATAACCATCATGTTTCTAGATGTTGGAAGAGAATGGCCACACACATGAAACTTTTGAAGGAAAAGAAGAAAAGAGCCAAAGGCCCATTGGACAAGGAAAATCATGCTGTCAAGAGGATGCACATGTGTTGCACTTATTTCCATAAGCAAGGGCATCTTGCTGAAAGGTGTTGGACTCTAAATCCAACAATGCTTCCACAAAAGCTGAAGAAAGTGGAAAGGGAAGATGGCAGAAATGGAAAGGAAGTTTCCATGGATGATGTGCTTCAAAATGATTCACATGTTGATGTTGATGTGCAGACAAAGGAGAGACCTTTGAACTGGATTGGTAAGAAATGGTTAGAGTTCTTTTCCAATTAAGGATTGCATGTCTATTGATGCATACATTGGCATTTCTTTGTTGATGAGATGCAAGTTGCAAGTTTTTACCAAGATGGTGAATGGAAAAAGGTTGAGTAGGAGACTCACTTTGTTGCTACAACATTATATTTCATTTCATCTTTGAAAGTATAGTGTGCTTAAGTTAAATTTGAAGGATGAAATGCATGCATGAGCATGATGTGCATGAACACAAGGATGTTGATGTTTTCCTTGTATTTGAACATCTTGTCAAACAGGTAAAAATGAAAGTTTTGTTGAGCAGATGCACTTCACGTTTGTTTGAGCCACCTTGGATTAATGATCAAGGCAGATAATTTCAAACTACCTTCTGTGACCATCTAAGTAGGAGTTGTGCAGGAAGGCAAAGAAGAAGGCAACTCTTCTAAGGAAGACCAGCCCATCCAAGAAGGGAAGTGGTCGAAACTTTGGTTCAGAGGCACTATGCAAGGCAAGTGTAGGGAGGCTGAAAGAAGAGGGTCACTCACTCTCATTTACCTGTTCATATCAGTATATCAGTCTTTTGGAGACCAAAAGTTCCTTTAGTGGGAAGGCGTGATCCAAAATTGATTTTGGATAGACTCCTAAGTCTAGTATTCCTCACTGACAAAAATTCAAAGTCCAAGGAAGTTCCTAGAACTAGCCCCATTGCAGAGATCGTCTCATTCTGAATCTGTTGCAACTTGAATGGGAAAAAATGGACTTATGATGCAGAAGTTATCGTTCAAGGAAGATGCCCTTTGTTCTTTGGAAAAAGAGGCAAAATCCTTTAAAAATGGCCTAAAAGGATTTATGAAGAAAATTGCATCGGAGGAGGTCAAAGGCGGATTTAAGTGGAAAAGGGGAAGCACCCCCGATCGTTGATCCCCGACATATTAGGTCGGAGGCAGATAGATGTTGTTGCATAAGGACTGGGCCAAGCGATATGCCAATCGTCGACATCGGTGGATCACAATCGATGATGGCATAAGGCAAAGGATGGATCCCCATGCCGAGCGATACTGCGATTGTCGATATCAGTGGATCGACATCGGTCGATAGCATGGGGCTTAAGGCAGGACCCCCAAGCCGAGCGATGTTGCGATCGCCGAAATCGGCGGTTCAGTGTCTTCAAAGGCCATGCCATATGGAAACCCCGGGTCCATGCGATACACGATTGCAATCAATCGCATCGCAACATCACATTAGAGTAATGCAACGGAGCAGGTCGTGTATAGATATGTGTCGATGTGACGCGAATGGACCCGAAAGGGTTGAAAATGCCACTGAATAATTGTTTGAAGTCTACCATAAGGTCCTCCATCAGAATTTCAATGTTTTTAATGTATTTTTATAAATACAAGGGGGAACATAGCACAAGGGCATTGTGACTTGCAATAGCGATTACAAGTGGAATCGATGGAATATAAGCCAGAATTCGTAATACCTGAAGTTGGATAAACGACATATTAACAAATTTTTCCTGTGTTTTGGCGTATTTTTTTGTGTAAACAGAGAATTCTATTCTTGGGGATTCAAAAGGTCCGATGGTCCCTTCCATTATAGCACATGTGGCTACCATCCCTGAATGCGTTTAGCAATGGTTGTTAACGCTCAGAGAGGGGATTTGAGCAAACCAAGGCCGAAAGCCAGAGAGCCCGAGAGGGAGAATGAATAGATAAGCGCCAATTGGCTTTAAAGCCACAAACTAACAGAGAACAATAGATAAGCAGGTGTTGTTGGAGTGGTTGCTAAAATCGACCATAAGTAGAAAGCGAAGCCAAAGCAGGCAGTGCAGAGGTCTGAAAGAGCTCAATTGAGAGCAACAACATAGAAAGCCAAAGGCAGAAAGCAAAAAGCTGAAATGCGGAGCAGCCAATGGAGTCACTTGGAGTTCAAGTGAAAAGCCAGAGAGTTGTACATTGCTGAGAGCCAAAGAAGCTAGAGCCAAAGAGCTAGAGCTAGAGCCAGACCCAAGAGCCAGACCTAAGAGCCAGACCGAAGAACCAGAGCAAGAGCCGAGAGCCAGAAAGCCAAGAGCTTCAAGAGCCATGGAGAGATGGTTTTCTGAGCCCATTGTTCTTGTGTAAAACAATGGAATTGAGCCAAGAGCTTGTCAAAGGACCTGCCATAATCCCAGAGAGCCTATTCAAGTTGACTAGAGCTCAAGGAGATGTAGCCCAAGAGTTTTGGGTGAACTCCAAATTAAATTGTTGTCTTATGTGTTTGTTTTATTGCTGCATTATTTACTGTTATATGTATTTATATATCAGTTTAAGCACATCAACTTACAACACAACAACATAATTTAAGGCATATAATCAGTTAAAAAATAATACCAACATACACCTATATTTTCAAGCATTTTTTTATTCCGCATTGGTTAATCAATAAGACTTGGGAATATTTAAAGCTTTGGAAGTGGGAGAGGTTCTTGTAAGTTAGACAAGAAGCCTAAATGCCCCATTTTCAAATCAAACAGTAACCTTATCTCGAGATTATTTTAGTAGCAAAGGCAATGGAAAACCTAAAAATCCTCAAAGTTTTTAGAGGAAGACAATATTATGGTAATAGTTTTTCAATTGTTATAATCCTCCAATTTTGTTTAATGTTTTGAAGATTGGCCATTTCATCACTTTTTTTTTCATTTTTTTAGTGTTTTCTTTTACATCTTCATGAGATAGAATACGGCCCAAGTATTCCATTTATTAAAACCCAAAGACACATTTCGAAGGATTTTTATATATTTGTTGCTCTTCCAATAGTATTAAGACCCTATAAATCATTGTACATGCTCTTACCATGATTTTTTTATAGATTAGTATGTCATAAAAAATAGTAACTAAAGTTTTCTAAGGAAGGGTTTGAAAATATAATTCATCAAGATTTGAAATGTTGAAGGTGCATTAGCAAGTTTAAATAGCATAACCAAAAGCTCACAATGACCTTCGTGCGTTTTGAAGGATATTTTAGGAATGTATTCTTTCCTTATTTTGATTGGATGATATCCCAAATGGAGATCTCTCTTAGTAAAGAAATATGCTCCATGCAATTCATCTAATAGTTCATCAGTGATAGGAATTGGCAATTTATCATTAATGGTCATTTTGTTGTGTTGTATATAATCTGTATACATATGTCATGAATCATACTTTTTTAAAATCATAATCATGAATGAAGGAATAAGAAATTTATTTTTAATGGTCATTTTGTTGATCTATTTATAATATAGATGCATATGCGATGAACCATTCTTTTATATAAACATCACTACTAGTGAAGAGAGAGCACTTTAGATATGTTGAATGATGTTGACCGCTAATAGTTTTTGAACCATATGTTCAATCTCAATCTTACATGCATATATATACCTATAAGGCCTAATGTTAGGTGGTGTCCTTATAGGTTGAAAATGAATAGCATGGTCATGATCTAGAGAAAGTGGAAGACGCTTTGGAATCTCTCCGAATACTTTGGAATGAATGTTGGTAACTTTACGGAGATCTAGTAGAGTAGAGTATATAAATTTTTGAACATTTAGTGACAAAAAAATGCGAAGTTACACCTTGATGTCCATTTTGATTAATTTTGTCACAATGTTAGAGTAAATCACTTTAGAATTTTTCCCATTGATACCTCTATGCTCAATTTTCTGGCCTGATAAGGAACATCTCTTGAAACTTTAGGGTCATTGTTCCCGATGATTGTAACGTCATACCCCTAATAAAAAATCAACACCACCCATTTGTATTGAAATCATGGCACTATACAACAAATAACCCCCCCACCACACACATATTTAGCTTAATACTATAACACTTATCTAAACAATTTATGGTACCCCCATTAACAATCATTACTTGAAATTTTGGTGTAAGAGATACAAACCAATTGAGATTTTTTGCTAATTTGTAATTGATGAAGTTATGATTACTACCTAAAGCAATACTTTCTACCTTTTTATTTTTTATATATCCCTCTAACTTTAGGGTTTGTGAAGTTCTGATGATGGTCAATGCATGTCAAGATATTATTGGATTATTTTCTTGTATATCTAGATATTGTGATATTTCAAATTCTTGATCTTCTTCGGCCTCTTCATGGTGTATGTATAATAATTTCTTCTCCCCATATTTATTACCCTTACTATACTTGCTACCAGAATTGAAACATGGTCCTTTTTATCTTCTTTCTTCCATTTATTAAGGTGACAACCTTATAGATTGAGTGAGGGTAGAGGAGGGAGCATGATGTTCTCTATAGTTTTTAGTTCAACCACTCTTATAGTATCCATATATTTACTTTCAAATTTCCTTTCCATGTTAAATGCATGGTCAAGGGATGTAGATTCAAAGAAATGCACTTCATGTTAGAGGTTTTCCTTTAAAGTTCCAATAATGATATTTAATATTTTATCTACTGGAATGTCCTTTACCCTAAGACTTAATTATTGAAATTGTTGAATATACTCCACAATTCTCCCTTTTTGTTAAATATTTATCAATTTATTAAAAATGCATTTCTTTCAATATCCATTTAATATACTATCAATTCATCCATGAAAATGGACCAAGAGACATACAATTATTTCTTCATTTATAAAGTCATTCATACCATATAATTGATCATTTTCTAATACTACGATGTAATATTCACCCTTTGAAAGGTTGACACTTAGTGTAATTCAAATAAGTTCTCCACTTAGAATATCCATGTTATATGATATCTACCATCAAACTTCCTCATATCAATCTTTGGAATGAAGGAGTTGCTTAGTTACACATTGAAAACTTAATGACATCGATCTTGATGTGATGAAAAATCATGATTTTGGGACTCATCATTTATTTCCTCAACATTTTCATGATTTCCTTGTGTCTTAATATGTCCTTTAGGGAGTTCCTTATCTAATGGATATAAGTAGATGGATGTAGACATGGAATTTTTCTGATCTTTTACCTTTTCGTCCATCTTGTTTATCATTTTTTTCCTATTTTCATGCATCATATTTTAATTTTTTCTTCAATTTCCCTTTTAATATATTCACGAGAATGTGATAAATCCATTTTCTTCAATGTACGACCACTCACTTCACCAAATTGGCTCTTTAATTATGTTAGCATGTTTTTTAAGTCTCCACTATCTTTGGATGTCATGTTTGAGTGTTTATGAGGAATACAAATAATGTTTCTTGTATAACCCGTTTCCATATGAGAAAATAATAATGCTCTTATTTATCATAAATTTTCAATCACAAAACATAGATTTTTCATTTAAAATTTATGCCACTTGTAATTCATGTACAATTCAAACCTTAATTTAAAGATTTTCTAGATGCTTAACCTTTATATTGATATATCTATAAAAATTGAGCCCCTACGAGTCTAAATTTTGGCCTATAGTACCATGATTAAGTGATTTCTTAAACTCCTAAAAAAAATTCACCATATGAAACTTCATTGGAAAATGTTATAGCAAAAAAACCAAAATGATTTGTTTAATACTATTTTGAATATTACTCAAAAACCCTAATTTCGTAAGATAAACATCATAAAATATAATGAATTAAAATATATATTTTTTTTTTGCATGTAACTATCTATGTCATATTAAAATTATGAAAATTTTAGAGTCTAAAACATCACAAAAAAAAATATATTGAAAATTTTGGGATGACTCTTTTAAAAATAATTTTAGGATTAGTCATAAACCCTCTCAAACAGATGATATATCTCTGAAAATATAACAAATCAAAACCAATTTTTTTCAACCCCTTGTACTATGATATTTCTCCTATATGTCCATAAAATTTTACTATTTGAAACTTCCTAGAGAAATAACTATAGCAAAAATTCCAAGATGACTCATTTAAAATTGGATTTAGGATTAGTCACAAACCCTTTATTCCATAGGGTATATCATTGAAAGTATAATGAACCAAAAATTGAAATTTATATGACCTAAATCTTGAAATTTCATTTTAGTGTCTTCAATATTTCATAGTTCAAAATGTCCTAGAAAAAAAGTTACAGTGAAAATTCGAAGATGACTTAATTGAAGGAGAAAAACTCTTGGATCATAGCTTTGATACCAAATGTTATGAAAAAAATTCCTAAAAGAGATAATAAGTCAATGAATAAAATACACTTCAAGATGGGGATCTCTTTTAGAATGATCTCAATGCACAATATGATGAGATGATCCTAAGGCTAGGTTTCCTTGGTGGGTATCTCTCTCTCTCTCTCTCTCTCTCTATATATATATATATATATATATATATATATATATATATATATATATATCTATATATATATATATATATATATATATATATATATATATATATATATATATATATATATATATATATATATAGATAGATAGATATATATATATATATATATATATATATATATATATATATAGATAGAAAGAAATATCTTGAAACAGATAATAAGTCAATGTATAAAATACACTTCAAGGGAGAGATCTCCTTTTACAATTAATACAATTCACAAGACAAGATTAGATGATCCTAATATTAGGTTTCTTTGGTGTGTGTGCATGTGTGTAGGAGACAATAGGTACAATTATAATAAAATTGAATATTGAAATATTTTAGATGACCAAAAAACATAACAATACAAATATAATAAATCAATATCTAGGGATTAATAAGGGGTTTTATGTTGAACAATATAGATGAAAAGTAATGTGAACTCTTACAGATGAAGGAAGCGATGAAGATCAAACCAAGGTTTTTGTCTACCACTCTATGATTGTTTTATGATTATTTTAGTCAATGTTGGATGGTAATGATATAATTATCACCTTTGATGTATAAATGGGGAAACCAATCGCCATGATAGGAATCACCTTTGTGCATTACAAAATGACTGTCCAAAGGGCTCTGTACATTTTCCCATAATGATCGTTCTTCACTACCATGCATCTCACCTATAATAGCCTCCGAAATCTTGTTTTAGAAGACGACTCACATATAAACCTATATAAATTTTGATGGCCCTATTAATTATCATCAATCAAACATCCAGATGAAGCATGCCATAAAAGTTTAATGTGGAAATGCAAGTTAGCTCATGATTTGGATCTTGATGGTTGTTTCTGGAGAGATGAACAATTCCATGATACATCAATGATTAAGAATGTTGCTATCCAAAAAATATTTAAGCCTTAAAATTACCCGTTCTAAAATTTTTTCGTATGTAAATTGGGTACACATTGAATTTATCCATGCATGGAAAATTTATTGTTGGACACCTAATCTGCTAAGGGTTAAGGTGTGGAATGTGAACAAACACAAAAGTCAAAGATACCTCTTAAAATATGTAAACAAGAGTCATAAAACAAAGTGTAAATATGTATAACATTGTGAATAATATGAATTCAATTATTTATCTTATCTTTTCTTTACATTCTTATGTTTTTCATGGTATCTGAGTGGGTGAATCCTTCCCTTCTCAAATTTGAGCCACTCTTTTTGTGGCCATTTTAGTCCTTCCATTCTACCCATGATTCTCTACAATTTTGAATCTCTTGAGTATGCCAAACATGTTCGACTCAGAATTGGCATTCATTTGCCCTTGTAGCTCCATGGTTGTTGCAACAGGCCTTAGAACTCTAATGCTTCCCACTATACTTGTCAGTTAATATTTATTCTCAATGCTCGATCTTTACTTTTCAGGTGTGGTTCTACTAAGCTAGACATTACTCTCCACACTCTTGGCTCACTAAGATGTCCTTTTACAAGAAATCTTAATCCCTACATAAACCCGAGGTGAGTCTTTTTATCTCAAGAGTGCTAGCACAATATGTGCAGAGAATCTAGAGGTTACCTAATGATGTACTGTTGCAATCATTAATGGCTAATTCTTCAATTCAATACACACAATTCTAAAAAGAACTATCTATGGAAGAAATACTCTCAACACACTCTATAATTCTATGCAACTTGTTCCAAAATCAATTGAAACTGAATGCGAATAAGAATTACACTTGGAATTGTTCAAATAACTCAAGGCTAATCGTACTCAATCAAGTAAAACAACTATAACTATTGAACAACATTGTTAATCTATAACAACCCAAATCAACTTGCATTTCCCAATTGAACAACAACAGTAAGTGAACAACAATTGGTAATTGAACAACAAATAGCGATAAAGGATTCCTAATTAACAAACGATCTATATTGAAACCTGTAGAAGTTAATCAGTCTCATCTCCAAGATCTATGATAACATCTATTCAAATGAACAACAATATGCTATCAACACGAATTCACTCATTCCAATCAAAGCATTACTTAAGTATGTCACATGGCTTCACTCTGAATCTAATTGAACAACAATATGAATCAATATCACAAACCTTCACGATAAATGAAATAACTGAACATTAAATCAATAGCAAAGATTAAATATAAAACTATAACACAAAGGAGCAGTGGAACTTCTTGTGACTGGGCCCAGAGTCGCCAGAAGCCTCTGCTTAATAAGAACTCAGAATATGAAGATGTATCAAATGCAACCTTCTTTCATTAATTGCAAGTAACAGTTAATAGAGTCACTGATATAACATCATTTATGTTTCAAAAAGAATAATTACATATTATCAAAGTCTGCACTATATCTAATTTCCTTTCGGCCCTATATATAACATAAAAGAGAAGCTCGATAAAAGCAAATCCTCAAGATTTGGGGATCCTGAGCATTTTGCAATATAAAATATGATCATGTGATAAAATAGCATTGTTCGAGCTGGCCTCCCGCTCCCTTCTCTGCCCAAGACGTTGTAGATTTTCCCTTTTATGGCCTCATGCTATTCTGTCAACTAAACAACTTTTGCCCAATTTGCATATCTACATATAAAGATAGCAAAGAATCAGTTTTTCGTACTAGATTTTCCTATTCTGTCACCAAATAGTTTCATCCAACTTTAGCCAATATTTTCCTCACTTTAATATATAAATGAAGATACTCGTACAAGGATGAATGATAAATGAAGCATTTTACGAAGAGAAATCATACCTTTTTCCTATCCCAACATACTCCCCAGCTTACCTTGTTGCACATCCTCGTGAAAGCATATAGTTTAGATGCAACTGAGTGAGGGAATAAGCAGGATATACTTCCTCCTTGTAATTCCTAAAACCATTCTTTTGCTTAAGGACAACAAAATCCTGGGTTACCTCATGATCCTTCAAGTTATAGTCACTACAGTATTGATCAGGAGGGTACCATATGATTGGGGTTTTGTAATGACATCCTATCCAATCTGACCCCATTGTTAAAATCATATTGCTATATTTATAAAAATGGGAAGAGGCAACTTGGAAGTTTTGATATCCAAATGGCTCTCAGCCCCTCACAGTGTTACTAGAGACTTCCCACCTCTGCCTTGATGCAGACAAGACTTCTTCTTTAATGTCGATGGAAGTATTCCTTTCTACTTCCTTTCCAACCTAAATAATATCAATATGGAGTGGCCCCAATTTTCCTACAACACCGTCTTTTTTCATAAATTGTTTATGCTTGATAGATAGGAGTAATGGCTGTGTACGCTCCCATCTGACCCATAGGTTAATGCCATACTCACGTCTTCTGAAAGTGTTGTGAGCCTTGGCCCATTATAGATGATTGGCAGCAAATGAGAGGAAAACCTGAAATTGAATGTCTCCTATAAAAGAGCCAGGGTGGTTGTCCCTATCATCTTCTAAAACAAAATTATGCATATAGAGTTCCCAAAGGAGGCGCAAAACCTTCTCATCATGCTCTCTGAAGCATTTGATAAAGTCAGGAGTGGTTTTGATCTCTGTCGGTTTACCAGCCTTAATGACCTTGACTTTTAGCATGAACTATCTTTCCATAAGAAATAAAGCATAGTTTGTAGTGGGAGCTTGGCAAGATAGGGTGTCTGAATAGAGAGAGCAGACAATCTCCATTTTCTCTCTAGATTTTTGCAATTGACCCTCTAATCTTTCAACATTCTTTTTCTCAACCTTACACTGAGAAAAGGTATCGTCTTCAGTCCTGGTAAGTGCTTCAAACTTCTTCTTTAAGCCTTGACGTTCATGTAAAGGGACCACCTTTTCCTTGTGCTGAGCCGGTTCTTAGTGAACCATCAGTAGCTCATTCTGTAATTTTTTGATGACGACCTCTCTTGCCAAGGGGGTGTAAAGGGGTGTTTCATCTGTTTGGGCCTTTGCATTCTGGGTCTTTGTAGGGTCAGTCTGCACAGCAGCTTCAGCTACTTCTTGAATTATACAATCAACTTGAATATCTTCTTTAACATTTGTTTGGACAGTAGTGTGCATAGAGGGGTGGCCCGTTTGAGTTCCCTGTGAAAAGATACAGGGATCTTTAGTTTGCATGGCAATGTCTTCTATCATAGCTAGCTTAGTCTGGGTTTCTTTTGGACAAACCTTAAGAAACTTTGTCTGAGTCTCAACATCCTTCGCAGAACATTGTTCTGTTTGCGTTCCTATAGTTTCCATTTCCACTTTCAATTTCCTGGTTCTGGTTGCTTCTTTTAACTAATATTTCAGCTGCCTAATTACTTGCTTCTTTTTTCTATACTTTCTGAGCATATTTCTAAGCCTAGCTCTGTAGGGCTTCTCTACTCTAGGGCCTTCATCTAAAGCTGCATTATCCCCTACTTCCTGTACAAGCTGTACTATGTCATCATCAGGGATGTTCCCAATTAGAACTTTGTCTTCTGGTGGAATTTCTCCTTCCAACGCATAATTATTATGTATTTCATTTTCAAGAGATCCCAATGCAATGATATCTCCTGAACAATTATCATTCTCGTCATCTTCTCCTTGGTAGGCCTTGTTCGCAAGGGACTTCGAAAAGGGAGTATCACTTGGTTGATTCGCATCTCTCAAGTTTTCTTCTTCAGGATTTCCTTTTACTATGGGGTCCACTGGACTAGTGCCTACTATTTGAGTTTCTTTCTGTTAGCTTCTCCTTCATGCTCCTTGGCTTCAAGGGGTATTTCCATAGAAGGAATTGACTCCCTTTGTTCCTCCGTGGCATCAATACATGGCTGAGTTTGTTCATGACCGAGATTTTCAGCAAGGGAAGACCAATTAGGGGTACAATTCTATTTTTCAATGTTTCCTAGTTGTTTCCTACCTTTTTTAAACACTCCCATGCTTCCCAAAACCCTGGCCACTTCCTCCTTGTAGTCTTGCAAAGGAGGGTCTTGCAGATTAAGAGGAGGTGTGTGGGATGGTATGGCTTCCTCTGCTTGGATTGGGATGTGCCACTGGGCTCTTACTCACATAGAGCACCTACACTTAGCTGATTTTAGGGGTGCATAGGGACTCTTTCTCTTTAGTATTCTTTTTGGCCTAGGATTCTGAGCCCTTGCTGCCCTGTTTCCTCATTTTTTGGTGTTGTTGCCAAGGTGGGATTTATGACACTATCCCATGTTAATTGTTGCTGTGCTAATCTATTTGTGATAATTAACTTAATTAACCCATGATGGTTGACTACACTATGTGGGTACTTGGCTGTCCTTACTCGTTGGGCAACATTGTGTAACAAGGAATTCAGATAAAATGGTAAATTAACTGAAATTATTTTCTTTAAAATGGCTAGAAGTTTCAGTTTTCGAGGCTTTACCACATCATGTCGGCCGTTGCAGGTGATATATCTTTGGACAATGACCGCCAGTTCTTGCCACAGTTGCTGCAATGCTGAAGGATGAATTCCTTTCCCTGTTTGTACCAAACGCTCGCCAGGGTCCTAGAATGCTTCAATTGCGATGTGTAAAAGGATACGTTTATCTGACCATTTTTCCCCTTCTACCGAAAGTCCAGTGACTTTGGCTATGACTTCTGTCGGGCATGGGATCCCCTGCATCATGTTTTTGGGGCTCAAAACCCAAGTTTTGGTCAAAGTACATTGTAAGACTCTATGAATTGCGGGTGCAGAGTGCGAAGTCTAGGATGAGTCATAGGTTTGTTCGCCCTAAAATATTGTAATTTAATGTAAATATGTGTCGGCATATCCATGGTCCATGGACCATGGGATTGTATAAATAGAGCGAGGAAAGATAAGCAATAATATAGAGAAATGTGAAGGCATGGTTAGAGCGTAGAGTTGGATCTGAAGTGTACTGGGTCATAGTAGTAGAAGGAGGCTCTGTAGTTGAGTGCATAGAGGCCTAGTAGAGTCCAAAGCTGAGTGCATGGACCCCTACAACTGAGTGCACAGGGGGGAGTCGAGTCTGTAATTGGGATTCAAAGTTAATAAAGAGAAGTTTACTTTTTGCATCTGTTCTTGAATCCGTATTTTGATGTTATGCATTACTTTTACTATGTTATTTACTGCGCGCCATTGATAAATACATGTATGAATGCGTGTATATGAATACAATCTAAATAATCAGCTAAAAGAGCCTAATTAAGGAACACTTGGGTAAATAACATGGGTCGTGCTGCGACTAGAACTATGCGAAGACAATATCACAGGGCACAGGGTGCTCGCTGGTGCGTGTAACACAGTAAGTGCAAAGGTTGGATCACATACCAATCAGGTCCTCATATTAGACATCCCAAGGGTAGAGAAACTTGGTTCCATCACCCTCCCATACTACTTCGGGTGAGACCTCAGTCTGCACTCTGTGGATTGTTGCTAAAAGGGAAAGTAGTACCGGGATTTGCTTGGATAAATCACTTCTGAACCTGGGTCAGGCCCCACTAAGCCAACAAATGGTTTTTTTGTCAGGATTGGGATCTACATAAGGGATTTCTGATGTCGTGCCACTAGAACCCAACAAAGAAGGAAATTGAAGATTGGTTGGATGAGAAGATTCACGAGTTCGTGACACAAGAAAAAAAAACTCCATAAGTATCTAAGGAAAAGTGGTTGGAGCGTTACGTGTACATAGAAATCCATAATATTTTCTTTGCATCCTTTCCTTCGGAGCTGTATGAGTGGATCATGAAGTTAGCCGACATCCAGGGAAGGTGTAGAGTCGACAAACCAATAGTGTGGACTCTGGAATTAGTGCGGAAACTAGAAGCATAAGAGGACAAGATCATGCAAGCTGTGGACCATTGGCTCGACCAGATAATAGGGGATTTATCACTGAGTTTGTGGTAGACATGACTGTGAGCTACAATGAGGCAGAACGCCGCTTTCTCAAAGGACCGTGAGGTAAGTATATTAAATCTTTGAATACTTGGATTAAGATGCTATTGTGTGAAAAAAGGGTCATGAGAATACATTAATGTTTGGGACTACGCAGAGCGGAAATATCTACAAAAGTAGCGAAGAATTATAAAACAGCCCCTTAATTTCACCCTCGTGAGAGAGTGAGGAAGAGTTCTTATAAAGTTTCTCCGAGAAGCACGATCAGTTTGATAAGGCAACGGATTCCATAGTTAGCACTTCCACCCACAACGCCACCCGCTTCACCTCCCTCACCTCCATCCCCACCCACTCCACCTCCACCACCTCCACAGTTCAGTATGGCGAGCACGATCAAACTACCAGTATTCAGAGGAGGTAGGGAATGAAAATTTGGACAAATTTTGGTTTTTGGTAAGAGAAGTATGGGAAGCACAAGGTGTCAAAGACAAAAATATTAAGAAGGCTACATTGGTGAGCGTGCTGCAGGATTGTGCATTAACATGGTATATCAAGCACTCTAACGACCACCCAAACATAGGGATAGCAGAGATCCAGACTGTGCTGAACAACAAATTTAGTAGGCCAAAGTCACAAACACAATAAATCATTGGGTTTAAAGAAATATTGATGCTCCCAGGCGAGACTCCCTGGGATCTAGATCAACGGCTGAAGGGCACAATCCGTGAAGCCAATATGATGTTGACAAATGGACAGCATCGCGCATGGTTTGTAGCATCTTTGACACCGCACTTGAGGATGACGCTGTCACAACAGAAACTTTCCACCCAGGCTGAAGCGTTGGAAATGGCAATGAGATTACATGAGACGCCGATACAAGACCCTGGGTTGGGAGTTCAACAAAGCCATGCGCAACTATAGAATCTATGCCTGGAAATGCAAATTTTGAAGCAGGATAGGGCACTACAGCCAGAGGCACGCGAGGAAGCATGGTGCATAAAATGCAAAGGCTAGGGCCATGAAAAGGATCACTATCCAGTGTTAATGAACTACTTGGAAGGAGGAGGGTCAATGCCATTGAGGTTGGAGGCGCAGGCAGGGTTGAGCGCGACACTCGCTTTATGGTGTGCAATATGTCAAATAGGAGGGAAACACATGACGAATAATTGTCATTTGTTGTAGAAGTATACACAGATGCCGCAACAATTGTTTTGTAATTTCTACAGGTTGGTAGGCCATGATGAGCGCACTTGCCGCAGTTACACACTAATGATGGATTAGACCCCTGCCAATAGGATGCAAACCAAAACGCGAGCCCTTGACCCAAATGTGGGGATGGCATGCGCTAGATTTCAGGGGCGAGGTCGAGGACAAGGTGGAATGGGGCCAGGAAGGGGCCGCGAACAATTAATTTGTTACAATTATGGAGGACTAGGGCATTATGCCTGTGACTGTACCAACCCAACAAGGATATCCTGTTCATATTGTGTTCAGTTTGATCATGAAACAAAAGATTGTCCTACGTTGATCACAAGGATGCGCGAAAAAGGGGTATTCCGGCCTCCTCCGACTCAAAACATACAAATGATGAGGTCTGAGCTGCGTGAACAAGACACGAATGTAAACATGATGCTCAAAAGTAGTATGGCCACGGGGGAGGATACGGAGAAGTAGCCAGAAAAAAGTGCGTGGGTTTGAAAGGCTCCTGCAAAGGAACCTGAGTTTGACTTAGAACGTGTAAAGGAGACATTCATGGAAGATAAGAAGAGCTTTATGGAGGCCTCCACTTCAAGTAGTAAGGATCAACCAGAGCCGGGAATGGATCCTTCAATTCTTACTACCTTTCTGGAGACATGCATGAAACTGCTGCATGACACCAAGGCAATTAAGGTACTACAAGAGTTGAGCACCATGTGAGTAGGGTCAGGAGAACCATGCGTAGTTCAGAAATTAGGGAAGCATGCATTGCACACCAGAAGGGAAATGAGGTTGATTGTGCAGATTGGTGAGTATGAAATGGATTAGGTAATCCTAGATTTGGGTTTGGATGCGAATGTGTTACCAAAACAAACATGGGAACACATGGGTATGCCCATGTTACAATGGTCCCCTATTCAATTATGAATGGTGAACCAACATAATATTTTTCCCATGGGGAGGTTGCAAGGGGTAACAATTAATATTGAAGGTGCGAGCACGTAGGCAGATTTTGAGGTAATAGAGATTGTCGATGACAACAATGCCTATCTCGTGCTATTAGGAATAGACTGCACCACTGATATGAATAGAGTCGTCAAACTAAAGAAGAGTAAGATGATCTTCGAGAAAAAGTCACTACATGTAGTAGTCCTTCTAGACCCAGCCGAAGGAGCGCGCTACACTGAACCTGTGTGCAATGATGATAGCGACAATGATCTAGATTGTATTTACAAGATAACCACGTGAGACTAGGATTGGGGGAATTCGATTGTAGATGGGAGACTCTCATGGGAGCGTGAAAGCTCCTGCACTTTAGATTCAGATGAGGAAGTAGAACGACAGCGGAATCGGTTGAACGAAGTGACAACGCTGAACTGCAACATGATGGTCAGATCACCATGTTGCATGACAACAGAGGCAAGAGAGTTGTTGACATATGATGGATTGATAGTGGTGGACGAATTCCTGAGCAAATTCGAAATTGCGGTACCCAAACAACAATGGTTCGATACTTTGAAGTGGGCACTATGCGCAACACCCACACGATGGTGGGGTACACATCAAGAAAATTTTTGAGGATTGGTGTGGATGTAGAAGGATGACGTGCCTACAATTTGGAAGCCCCCAACTTCGAACAAAAGTCGATCAGAAAGGATGGAGAAACTTTCATGCCCATCTATCTCAATGGGTAAAGAGATATGCTGTGCCACCCACACAAGCACACCCCAAATTCAGGATCGAAAATCAAAACAGGACACAGCAGTAGGAAAGGTGACGTGCACCGCAAATGTTCCATGTAGAAGCATTCAAGAAGGTATACAGATTCTTGAATATGATTCACCAGGCGAGACGAACTGATTGGGACCTATGGGTACCAACGGTTCGATGGACCTATAGGGCCATGTGCAAAAACCTGAGTGCGGAAATGATTCCAAAGCTGAAGAGCACAGACGAGACCATAGTTTTGGAGGAAAAAATCATCACGCAATAGATCCCATAGTTAGGATAGTACGCAAGGATCACGACGAAGGGATTATGTAGTTACACGACGATGAACATATCTGGATTCAGGAAGCCATTCGGCGAGGGAACCTTAGACTTCAGGAACTCAAAGAAGATCGGGTACGATTAAGAAAGAGAAGCATGTTAATGGATGTTGAGATCAAAAAACTGGCAAATGAAACTGTGCAAGCAGGTCTCGTTGATAGACTAAGAACGAAAAGACAAGATACAGACAGTTGGACTCTTGCATTAGAAGATTATTACTGAGAATTTCTGGCTCTGCTACCATGGCTGCAACCGCACCTTACCAAAAAAAGTAACCAGGGGAGCGCACCATATAAGGAAGAACGCGCAGCATTGAATATCGTGAGGGTAATGGAGGAGTGCCCACAGACTAGGCTGGAAGGTGAATTATAGTCTTGCACAAGTGGTGTGGCCACCTAACTAGCCGTCAGAAGCATAGTCCCAGTGCTCCAAGCAGTTGAAAGAGAGCACAAGACTATAAAAGAGCCGGTGTGGGAACTGCGTGATAAGGAGGTTGCACGCAGTATCAGTATGTCATAGGGGGCACACCTGTGCATAGGAGGTTGCACTGCCATGCGGGTAGGCTGGGATGTGACTGTTGGTGTCACTATTCTTGACAAGTTGTCCAATTTAAGACAAAGAGGAGCGGGCGGTGAGAAATTAAGACACGAATTAAGAGCTAGATTTGGGATGATCTGCCACCAAGAAGGCATTAATGACTCAGAAGTGGGGCCAAGGGTCGAATTCAAATTCAAAAGATGTTGTAAAACTGCCAGGGATAGCTACGAGACAACACTTGGTTGTTTAAGAATTGAGCAATTACAAAGCATTGAGTGCTGAGTACTCTTACCACCTTTGAGTGTAGACACAATGACTGCTACCAGACCAGGAGTGAAATTCACCAACGATACTATTGGTGAGGCTGCAGAGCCCCATATAGTCCATGAGGAGCCCGAAGATGTGGCAATTGCACCAGAAGTTCCAAAATTTTCATGGACACCATGACCGAAGAAAGATAAGCAGACTATGGGACCAATCCACGTATCACCAAGAAACCCACGGTTCGGCAAGTTGTCAATGGAAGAGAAAGGCAAAGCCGTCACCATTGAATTAGATGAAGAGGAGGAAGACTTAAAAGCTCTAATTGATCAAATAGATGCACAAGACAATGTACAGGAGGATGTCCCACCAATGCCTTCCGCAACAAAGTTACCCATGTACATCCCTCCATGGAAAGGAAAAATTAAGGTGGCCAAAGACCTGGAGGCCACGAAGAGTGCGCTCCAGACCCAACTCCTCCATGATGGCATTACGTTTGAAGGTCCGCCCCTAAGCCAAGTGCCTACCCTGAAATTCAGAGATTGGGACCTCGCAAATAGTGAGAAGTTCTCGTACATGGCGATAGAAAGCTTGATGAAACAGAAGTTGGAGGAGCCAATGATCACGTTAGAGCTGTGAAAATGGTTGTGCGGTGTGGAGAAGGCCAGGTTACTTCATCTACGATGGATATCCCACTTTCACCATGCACCGATCACCATTTTTGTCAGCAGGTAGCTGCTATGCTTGGTGCATGATGGGTATCTATGGCTAGAGGAGCTTATTCCCATCACGGCGGAACTCATTCACAGGATTTCTTAGCTTCCCTGTAAGGGAAGGGACCTTGGGGAAATATCTAGTAAAAGTAGTGATATGGCTCTCGCGAAAGCCATGAAAACCAAATATAAGCTGGAAAAGAAGAAGTGCGGCTATGCAATTGCGAGCATTAAGGAAAAAGGCATGCGCGTCTAGCGCTTGGCCGACAAATTAATGCGGAAGTGCTATGTAGATGAAGTACCAACACCTGTGGTTATGTTGTCTGAACAGTGCGCGGAGGGTGTCTAATTGAAATGGGCTGAGTTCCTCTGTGAGGAATTTTTGATAAACTGCAAGGAGGCCCAAGAGCAGGGTAAGACCTTCCACTACACATGGTTGCTCTTATCCATCTTGCTAGTAGCAGGCAAACTACCAGTAGAGAGCTAGTTCCCGCCTATCAACCAGGATCTACTTGAGGCCGCAAAGTACGTGTCGCTCTGGGCCACGAAGGACACAAAGAGGATTCACGTGAGCGAGGTTTTTTGGGTGCTGATGGAGGCAAGCATCCGAATGTGGATCAATAGAAGACTACATTTGTCTCCCGCAGTGTATGCCACTCTGTAGAACTTTGTAGAGTTTAAAGCAGACATGCACAACATTCATGTCCGAGTGCGGAAGGATCGAGCAAAGGGATGGACAAAGCTTCCATTTATTGCTACTGATGACACCATCATCACAGCATTGGAAATGTAGCCTCTAGAGTGGCACGCCTCAGACTTGGTAGGAAGGGAGAAGGCCGCAGCCCAGCAAAGGAAGAAGGATGCCAATAGCTAGCCGAAAAGAGGCACCAGGAACAAGGAGCAACAAAAGTAGCCACACAACAGAAGATGGCCGTTGCAGTAGAAACATCGTAGATGGTAGAAACAAAAACAACAGAGGCCAAGGGGGGGCCATGAAATGTCCATAGGGTAGGGGGCTGAGGACATCGACTTGGACGAAGAGCACATGGATCCAAAAACCACCTAACATTAGTTGAAACGACCGTGCATCCCTAAGAAATCGATTCCCAGAAAGAAGACTAAAGCATCCAATACGTCCATTGACCCAATCATACTTACAGAAGGTGATCTTTCTGACATTGGTGAAACGGTTCATGATGTCACTAAGGATGTGCTCCAAGAGGTGATGATGGAGCAGAACACCATGTTGGGGGCACTACGAATACAGTTACAGGGCCTACAGGTGCAAACTCCGCAAACAGGAACAATGGACCCATATGTTGCAACAAGTACATCAGTGGCGAAATAGATGCTATGCATATAATTGACGAACACTTTCGTGTTCCCCTAGGGCGCATTAGCAGTAGCAAACAAAGTTGATCGAGATGTGGTGGGTAGGATTAAGGGGTTTGGTTTAAACTTGGCTACCCTTCCGTGAGAAACCTTGTACCAGTTACAGGATGAGGTCATAGCCGAGCTCCGCACCAGAGAAGGCCGTGCACTACAGGTATTAAGAGAATAGAAAATCAATATGGAATAGCTTAGCAGGCAGCATGATGAACTCATTGCATAGACTCAAGGAGTGGCACAAGCGGTAGACGATGCTTATAAAACTGTCCCGGAATTGGCTGTCCCGATAGATCTACCAATAGAAGTGTGAAGTCACAAATTGGCCAGTGGATTCCACGAGGCAAAGGAGGAAGCAAAATGGATACAACTGGACCTCAACCTTTAGATTGTTGAACTATGATTAAAGGCGTAGTCATCCATGCCCCTGGAAGTTAGAGAACAATGCACTGGTACTATCCAAAAAGGGCTGGAGGAAATAGGATAGGCAGTGCAGACCTGTACGATTATGTTGGAGGAATGCTTCTTGGTCCTCACTTCCTTACAGGAGGACCCCACCATACAACACCTGGAAATAGAGGTGCGGGATCTTCAAGTGAAATATGATAGTGTTCGCAGAACAGTGCAGACAGTGGTCCTGACCCAACGACTGGCGAAGCTATAGCAGGTGAAGGCATTGAAAGAACAGGTGGATGTCGCAGGACAGAAAGAGGCAGTAATTAAGCGTGCGTGCAACCTTGGATTGATGAGGCCTTCCTCATCACTGCTGACATCGAAGGAAAGCTCGCACATATGAAAGTTATGCATGCCTTAAGATAGGGATTTGCCCCTAACAACGAGCATTCAGCTAAAAGAGTAGAGTAGATCCAGCAGATGGCATAACAGTGTGTTGCGGACCTTCGCACAACACATGCACAGTTAGAAGGGCTCCATGCCAAGATCGTCGCACAATGAGTTGGGGCAAGTCATAATGATTGTGTTGGGAGCCTGTTGGGCATGGGATCCCCCGCAGCATGTTTTTGGGGCTCAAAGCCCAAGTTTTGGTCAAAGTACATTGTACGACTCCGCGAATTGTGGGTGTGGATTGCGAAGTCTAGGATGAGTCATAGGTTTTTTCGCCCTAAAATATTGTAATTTAATGTAAATATGTGTCAGCCTACCCATGGTCTGTGGACCATGGGATTGTATAAAGAGAGCGAGGCTCTAAGTGTAAAGATAGACAATAATATAGCGAAATGCAAAGGCATGGTTGGAGCAGAGAGTTGGATCTGAAGTGTACTGGGTCATAGTAGTAGTAGGAGGCTCTGCAGTTGAGTGCATAGAGGCCTAGTAGAGTCCACAGCTGAGTGCGCAGACCCCTGCAACTGAGTGCGCAGGGCGGAGTCGGGTCTGTAATCGGGATTGAAAGTTAATAAAGAGAAATTTACTCTATGTATCTGTTCTTGAATCCGTATTTTGATGTTATGCATTACATTACTTTTACTATGCTATTTAATGCGCGCCATTGATAAATACTTGTATGAATGCTTGTATACGAATATAATCTAAATAGTCAGCTAACAGGGCCTAATTAAGGAAGACTTGGGTAAATAACACAAGTTGCACTGTGGCTAGAACTGCGCGAAGACAGTATCACAGGGCATGGGGTGTCTGCTAGTGTGCGTAACGTAGTAAGTGCGAAGGTTGGGTTGCGTACCAATCACCTCATATCAGAAATCCCCAGGGTATGGAAACCTGGTTCTAGCACCCTCCCATACTACTTCGGGTGAGACCTCAGTTCGCGCTCGACTGAATGTTTCCGAAAGGGCCAGTAGTATTGAGATTTGCTTGGCTAAATCACTTCTGAACCTGGGTCAGGCCCCACTAAGCCAACAACTTCTTCAGAAACCATCATGCTTATACCTTTGACCATTGTACTACCATTCTACAGATTTTGTTGAAATTCCAGCGTTAGCTCTTCATGAAACCCCTATAATCTATTTAAACATTGTAGCTAGCCAACGCATTCAAGGATTTCAAAAGCTTGATTAGACACCATCAAAATGGGAGGTTCACTCCAGATTGATCTTCTATCGATGGTTGCTACACTTGAGGCTGGTTCTCTTGTATACAATTGTGTTTTACCCCTGTAATGCAAAACAACAACAATGTATATTAGAACAACTAATAGGGAAATGACATTGCATGGATAATTATTATCATTTTTAGTTATTTCATTCATCCTGTCAACCATACTTAACGCAGAATCTTAAGTTCGCATGCCTGCCAAAATGGTTTCTATTCTTCGTCCAATCGGATTTTTCTTCTAATTATTACACATTCATGCTCATCATGTAGTTTGTACTCTGGAGGTAATTCGAATGATTGTCAAATAGTTATCCATAACTAGGATACATACCATGCATACGTAGGTCATCACCCCACTGATGAGAAAAGGGCGTCCACGTCCTTTCATCATGTGGAAAGAAAGAAAATAGACTAATGCGAAATAAATTCCAGCAACCAATATAAAAACACAGCAGAGAAATCAGTAAATCATTTGAGCAATATTCATCGTCAGACATGAAGTGGCCAAATCAAATAAAGGCAACAATTTTAAGTCATTATGTCAAAGATCTTTACCGTGAGCAGAATTTATCACATCAACATAATCGGCAGTATATGTTTAATGACTGTCATTTAATGCTTAGACGTATGGAATATAATGAATATAGATTAAAGTCACCATGCTATTTGGCTTGTAAAAGTGCTACCAAATGGAAATTTTCGTTAGAAATAAAGTCATAGGTGATAAGAGGTAGATGTCATATGGCAATATTAGATGATACTCCAATACCACAACAGAGCTACTGTTGCCAACAGGCGTTCATAGCCTCGACAGGGTTGCTTTTTAACCCTACCAAATGAGCCAGAGTCCTTCTTACAATTAATTCTTATTTCTTTTGTCATAAAGAGAGCATTATGCTGGCATGGTGACTAGATAACCATAATGCCACTCACCAGGGTGTATCAAAATTATTAGGCTGGCTCGTGATGAGACCCCCTATTCTTCTGACATGTTAATTATCAAGAAGGTCATTGCCTTGGTTTGGTAGCCAAATTGGACTGTCACTTGTTACATCCTTATGATCATGTTAGGCTGGCTCGTGATGAGACCCCCTATCCTCTTTAGACAATGCTTTAATAATTTTGATATTTTATTTTTCTTTTGCAATTCTTATTGTAGAAAAAGGAAGGCACATTTGCTCCTTAAGAGTCAGGCATGGTGTAAGAAGTAAAGATATGTGAATGAAAGTGTTATACTCTTATCCCCTTATCATTATATCAATGAGTTTTATCCATTTGGGAGTATAAACATAAGGCAACATGGATTAAAGATAATGAATCATTTCATGATGTGTCCAAAAGAAAAGATGTTTAGGCAATCATTGTAAGGATACACCGTATTAGCTTATGGATAAAGATAACCATCAAAAGGCTTTTAGAAGTAATAATGATATTATTATTACCATTTTTCTTTAGAAGAGGCACAAATCAATTCAAATGGTTCTTATTTGCAATACAAAGGAAGAAGAGAAAATGGCATAATGATCAAGAGAAAAATGAGAAAAATTCACAATTTAGCTTCTTAAAAGGTGTTGTTCAATTGATTGAATGACAATCATTCAATCATTTGAATGTCAAAATCAAAATAGAAAATGAAAAGTGTTGTTTAATCGATTGAATGCAATCGTTGAATCATTTGCACAACAAAGTCAATCAAAAACAAAAAGTGTTGTTCAATGAATTGAACGACAGTTGTTCGATTGTTCGAATGGAAAATTCAAAAATAAAAAATGTGTTGTTCAAGCAATTGAATGAAAGTTGTTCAATTGTTTGAATAGTGAAAACAAATAAAAACAAATTGTGCTATTGAATCAATTGAATGACAATTGTTCAATGGTTTTAACAACGAAAAAAATGAAAGTACATTGTTCAATCAATTGAACGACAATCGTTCAATTGTTTGGGTAGCGAAAACAAATAAGAAAGAAAATGTGTTGTTCAATCAATTGAACGAAATTCGTTCAATGGTTTGAACAATGAAAACAAATGAAAGGAAAATGTGTTGTTCAATCAATTGAAGGACAAACATTCAATTATTTGACCAACGAAATCAAAAAAGAAAACGGGGTTGTTCAATCAATTGAACGACTAACGTTCAGTTGTTTGAACAGTGAAAAACAAAAAGAACAAAATGTGTTGTTCAATAAATTGAATGTCAGACGTTCAATTGTTTGAAAAATGAAAACAAAGAAGAAATTACGTTGTTCAATCAATTGAATGGAAAACGTTCGATTGTGTGAACAACGAAATATAAAAAAGAAAGTGTGTTGTTCAATCAATTGAATGAAAAACATTGAATTGTTTAAACAACGAAATACAAAAAGAGAAAATGTGCTTGTTCAATCAATTGAACAGAGAACGTTCAATTGTTTGAACAACGAAATGTGCAAAAGAAAAATGTGATGTTCAATGAATTTAACACCAAACATTCAATTGTTTGAACAACGAAATATAGAAAAAAGAAAAATGTGTTGTTCAATCAATTGAACGACAAACGTTCAATTGTTTGAACAAAAAAAATCAAAGAAGAGAAAAATGAAACTCCCTAAAAAAAAATCATATTTACATGGTGATGCCTATGAAAGTATGTACATTATTTACAATTTCTCAAGCAATTTCAAAATTTTAAAGGAAAAGTTGTTGGGTTATCATTCCCTGCATCTAGAATTTGCATGGAGGTGTCCTTATGTACCTGATCACAGAAAGACTCCTTGGTAAGTGGTTGATGATAGAGGTGCACTCAATGCCCGTTTGCCTTAAAGGAATGGTCGGATCTGTCTATGGTAGTTGAGGTAAGAGTACCATTGTTATGTACTTCTTGTTGGCTTGATGGGGCCTGACCCAGGTTTGGAAGCGTTTTAGCCAAACAAATCCCGCACTACCGGCCCTTTCAGCAATAGTCCACGGAGCACGGACTAAAGTCTCACCCGAGGTAGTAGGGGAGGGTGCTGGAACCAGGTTTCCGCACCCTAGGGATGTCTTACTGAGCACTGGAAGGGTCGCGAACCATTCTACGCACTTTCACTACTCGGCTCAGCTCGTCTAACCTTCATGAAGCTCGACGATGAGGATCTTCTTAGATTCTTAGTATTATCCTGGTTATTATAGATTAGATCTAATTCTTATGGTCTTTAAGAAAACATTTAATAGTTATAACCAGTGCACACACCCATATATATTACAAATAAGCAAGAAACACATATAGATCTGTGATAAAACACACAATATTTCTAGAACAACTTAGCTTTTATTAACTTTGATCCAGTACATTCGCATTCCACCATGCACACTCAGCTACAGGGGTCCGCGCACATAGCTGCTTACTCTACTAGGCCTCTGCGCACTGAGCTAGAGAGCCTTTATCTATCTACTATCACCCATGACTCGGACTTACAGTCTCAAAGCGAATAATGTATTCACAAACCCATAACCTTCAATATCCAAACTAAATCTACCTTCTACCCTTAGAGCCTTGCTCTATTTATACATTTCCATGGTCCGCGAACCACGGTCAGGCCAACTCACTTTCTATTTCCTTACCCTATTTTTGGGCGGACAACCCTTTGACTGGACTCATTACAATTCACGCTCCTCGCACTTCGTGGAGCTTTTACCACATTTTTACCCAAAATTGCGGGCTTTAAGCCCCAAACCCGTTACACGGGGCCTCTGCTACCCAATAGACCCCCAACGCAATCATCGTGACTTGTACCGAGTCACTCAGTTGGTGCGTTTATCTTTGCTCATAGTTCCTCCATCAACCTTTATGTTGTACTGACATCTGCCACACATTCTTCCATTTTCTGCTATATCAATTATGCTCGGCGTTTTGCTGCATCATCGGAGGCACCTTCTTGCCTTAGCGCATATGTGTCCTACAACTAGGTCAGCTTCCCCTCAATCGTAGTGGTAACTATGAATGCTTCCTCAAGCCAAGGTTGGATGCGCGCTTTGAGCCCAGCTTCTTGTTGTCATGCAGTGTCCACCTGCTCCTTCAGAGCCTGGGCCTCCCTCATCTTGGCCAAACGCTGAGTGATGGCGATTGTTTGCACAGTACCCCAGACATTGTCATAGGCCTTCTGCAACTCCTGTGCTTCTGTCTCTACCTGCTGCAATGTCGGGTATTCTTGTAGTGATGTGAGCGTAAGAAGGGACTGATCCAACAATCTTGTGTAGTCTTGTACATCATGCTCTATCAGTTGCAATCCTGCTTGAATTTCGTGGCAATGCTACTGTCTAACTTCTGGGGGTGTAGTAGGTTGCGCCTTCATCCTTGGCTCCACGATCTGTATGTTCAACTCCCATTGATCTTTCGTGGCCTCCACTTGAGCCTTCCGGAATCCTGCCACCATGTGATGAATATTTTCGGTTGCGGGCAGTTCCGCGGGCACAACCAGTTCTGGCACACTGCTACAAACATCCTCCACATCCTGTCCCAATCCTTGGTTGTGTGGAATCAAGTCATCGCGCTGTAGACTAAGCTGTTCCAGATTTCATTTTTTCTCCATTAATACTTGGAGGACGCGGCCTTCCCTGGCGCGGAGCTTAGTGGTTACCCCATCATGCAGTTGGTATAAGGTTTCTCTAGGAAGGGTGGCCAAGTTTAACCCCCAACCCCTCATATCACCTTTGGCCTCTATAAGACAATGCTTGGTGGTAATACTAAGGTGTTCATTGTGGTAGTGCGCACCATCTGCTCCACTGTGAGTGTACCTTCTGGGAGGGTCGGAATCATCCCTCTTGGGGGTGCACCTGTAACACCTACAATTGTGCTCTGAGCGCCCCCAACACAGTTTTCTACTCCATCATTAATTCTGCCAAAGCACCCTTAGTGATATCATTCACTAGTTTGCTACGGGAAAGAAGATCCCCCTCAAAAGTCCTTGCTGTCTTTGTCTTTTTGTGTGCTGGTGGCTGCTCCTGGATGCGCAGTCTCTTCAATTGAGTTGATTCTATGGTCAGGTCCATGTGCTCCTGTGTCTCCACTTCCCCCTGTATATCCTACTCCATGGACATTTCCTCCACAATCTCTTCGATGGGTGCAATGATGGTCTCTGCCACTGCCTCAATCGCCTCCCTCTACATGGATGTTTTCTATTCTTAGTGCGTTCTTTCCGCTAACTTTGTGATATGCAGCTTGATTTCCTTCTTCCGCTGCTAAGTTGCAACCTTTTCTAATTTGGCTACGCCCAGCGTGCGCCACTCTGGAGGCCATGCCGCCATTGCCTTGAAAATGGCATCATCTGTTGCGATGAACGGAAACTTCACCCATGTTCGAGTGGGATCCTTTCGCGCCCTAATATATATATTATGTATATCTGCCTTGAACTCAGTCATGCTTTGCAAATGGTTGTATACTATCGGGGATAACCATACTCTACAGTTGATCTGTGTCTGGATACTCGCCTCCATGAATATCCAAAACACCTTGATCTCACGAATCCTCGTGGAAACTTTCGTAGCCTAGAGCGAGTTATACTGCATGACTTCAGGTAGGTTCTTGTCAATGTCAGGAAACTAGCTGCCCGTCAGCAGCTCTCCTATAACCAGTAGGATTGTTAGGAGAAACCATGTGTAATGGAAAGTCTTACCATGCTCTTGGGCTTCCCGACAATTTGTTAAAAATTTGTCATAGAGAAACTATGCCCAGGTGAACTGAACCCCTTCTGTGCATTGCTCCACAAGCATAATGACAAAGGCGGGCACCTCATCTTCATAGCATTTCCTCATGATTTTACTGGCCAGTAACTGGGTGGCGACGCACACCCCTCGGTCTTTGATGCTTGCTATTACATACCCTCGCTTCCACTTTTCCATCTTATACTTAACCTTCATGGCTTCTGCGAGGTCGCTACTCGTTTTGGCTATATCTGCAGGATCATTTCCTTTAGTAGGTAGCTGGGAAATTCGATGTATTAAATCGGCCATGATGGGAATCGGTTCCTCTAGCCAGAGATACCCATCATGTACTAGACATAGTAACTGTTGGATAACAAAGATTGTGATGGTCGCGTGGTGATAGTGGGGTATCCACCTTAGATTGAGTAATCTCGCCTTCTCCACACCCCGTAACCACTTCTGCTGTAGTAATTTTTCCACAGCCAACTGGGGAAACTTCTCACTGTCCACGAGATCCCAATATTCAAACTTGATATTTGGTATTCGACCTAATGGCAAACTGTCAAACCGTATTTCATCTAGAAGAAGTGGGGTCTGGAGTGAAATCTTCGTGGCCTCCAAGTCCTTCGGTATCTTGGCCATCCCGTTCCATGGAGAGATATATGGTGGTAGCGTTATCATCAAAGGGACTTGGGAAACATTTTCTTCTTCTGCATCTTGTTCTTCAATCTAGGCGATCAGGGCTTGTAAATATTCCTCTTCCTCCTCGAGTTAAGTGGTGATTGCCTTGCCTTTTTCTGCCATTGAAAATTTACTGAATCATGGTGATGCCCGAACTGGTCCCATAGTCTATTTGTCTTTATGGGGTCGCGGCGTGCGTGGGGACTTTGGAACCTGAAGGGCAGTCACTGCCTCTCCCAGCTGCTTCTAGGTCAGATAGGGCTCTTCTGCGAACCTTACCCTAGTTCTAGACATGGCTTCTATCTTGGATTCGATCAGGTACATACTCATGGGTGGCCAGGTAGCAGGGTGCTCACTTCTCTACACTGGCTCAAGTCTCAAATATCCATAGGTTGTTGTGGGGCTACCGCAACGGTTTCTATAGGAATGTGTGAGTTTGAATTCAATCCTTCCCTCCACTTCTAATTCATTAATATCTTCTTGTGGAAGATTTTTTTGTATCTAGCTCGGAAATACCTATCTTAATGGCCCACTGCCCGCTCCTTTCTTTCGTAACTCAGAATTCTTGTCAAGAACAGTGACGTCAACGGTCACCTCCCATCCTTCCCACGTGGTAGCGTAACCCCGTCTACATGACTGCGATCTGGCTGACCGACTGGCCCTGCACGGAACCTTCTTTCCACGTAATTCTCCTGCATACTTGTTTATAGTCTTGCGCCTCCTTTCAACTGCTTGGAGC
This sequence comes from Pinus tabuliformis, assembly GCA_031772625.1. Taxonomy (NCBI): domain Eukaryota; kingdom Viridiplantae; phylum Streptophyta; class Pinopsida; order Pinales; family Pinaceae; genus Pinus; species Pinus tabuliformis. The sequence continues at coordinate 648,177,266 of CM062809.1, forward strand.
ACTGAGACTGTGCTTTCCACAGATATTTAGGTGGTCGCACCCCCCATGTGAGACTTCCACTTCCTTGCTAGCCCGGGCTACGGGCATCCTTTGAGTATCTTTGTATTTGGTAGCACGTTGCGTTCTATGCTCCTTTTCTTAGTAAGGTGCGGTCGCAGCCATGATAGCAGGCCCATAGCAATGGCCAGGCCTATTTTCCTTAGTTCCACATAGTCCATTTGTGCACCTCCCATGTTCAGTTTGTTGATTTCTTTGTCCAATATCACACTTTTTCTCCTCAATCATGCCCATTCTTCATCTAGTTCATGAAGTTTCAAGCTCTCGTGCCAAATGACTTCCTGTAATTGCGAATTGCTTTACCCCGGTCCTCGCGTCTTGTCCAAACTGTGGGAGATTTTGTTGTACTCCTAATTTCATTTTGTCTTATCGACGATGGGATCACCTTCGCCCTCCTCCTGTTACTTATGGTCCTATATGCCCATCGAACCCTAGGTACATGAAAATTCTTATTGGTTTATTATGTCTGGCGAACTTTGTGCATGTTTCTATATGTTTTTCTGATTGCTCTATCATGATAAGTTGGCAAAACGCGTCGCTTTTACTACTGTCACCTTCTAGATTTGTGCTAGGTCCCCTTAGCCCTCTGACATGTATTCCACATTGGCGCAGTTTTCACGCGCAGCTCCCCTACTTGCGCACCGTGCTGCTTCCATTCCAGTATCATCTTTTCACAGTGGTCTACGGATTTCTCAACGTTTGTTGTGCCCTCATCAGTTGGAAGTTCCCTTGCTTCAGTCGTCACGCGTCGTAGTGATCCCACCATCATATTACAATTCAATGTTGTTACTTCATGCAATCGGTTCTGCCATCGCTCTATCTCTTCACCTGAATCTGACATGCAGGAGTTGTCGCGTTCCCATGAGATTCTCCTGTTTGGTGTCAGATTCACTCAATCCTAATCTTGCGCTGTTATTTGGTAGATGCAGTCCAGTTCATCGTCACTATCCTCATCATGCACAAGTTCGATGTAGCATGCTCCTTCGGTCGAATCTAGTGGGACTATTACCCGGAGGGACTTTTTCTCGAATATCATTTTTTGTTTCTTTAGGTTGATGACTCCATTCATGTCCGTGGCCCAGTCTATTCCTAACAATGTAGGGTAAGGGTTACTGTCATCCACAATTTCCATTACCTCAAAATCTGTTTGTGTGCTTACACCTCCGATGTCCACTGTGACTCCTTGCAATCTCCCCATGGGCAAGATCTTCTGTTGGTTCGCCATCCATAATTGAATAGGAGACCATTGTAGTGAGGGCCTGCCCATGCATTCCCAGTTATGTTTAGGTAGCACATTCACATTCGACCCCAAGTCTAGATCAACTTGATCCATATCATAGTCACCAATCTGTGCAGTCAATTGCATTTCTCGCCCGGTGCACAATGCATGCATGCCTAGTTTTCAGACCATCCATGGTTCACCCGGCCCTGCGCACCGAGTTATCAGATCTTGCAATCCCTTAACTGCTTTATTGTCCTGTAGGAGCTTCATGCATGTCTCTAAAAAGGTAGTCAACATAGAGGGATCCATGTCTAGCTCAGTTTGATCCTTACTTCCCAAAGTAGAGGCCTCCGTGAAGCTCTTCTTAGCATCCATAAATGTCCCCTTTACACGTTCCAAATCAAACTTAGGTTGCTTTGTAGGGGCCTTGCGAAACCATGTATCCTCCTCAAGTTGCTTCCCCTTATCCTCTCCTGTGGTTGAACCACTTCTGAGCACCATGTTCACATTAGGGTCCTCTTCGTGCAGTTCAGCTTTCATCATCTGCACGTTCTGTGTGGGAGTAAACTGAAGCACCCCTTTTTCACGCATTTGTGCGATTAGTGTGGGGCAATCTAGTGCTTCATGATCAAAATAGTAACAGTACGAGAAACATGTTCTGGTTGGGTTCATACAGTCATGTGAGTAGTTCCCAAGTCCTCCACAATTGTAGCATATTAACTGTCCACTCCCTCGTCCGAGTCTTATTCCTCCTCGTCCCCGTTCGCGTCCCACAAATCCACCGCACGCTATTTTTGTGGCTAGATCCTGGCCTCATGCCTCAGTCTACATTCGATAAGGAGGTGTGCGATCTATCAGCAACTCATAACTTCGACAATTTCATTCGTCATGGCCCACTGATCTACAAAAATTGCAAAATAGTTGCTGGGGGGGTTGTGTAAACTTTTGCAATAGATGACAGTTGTCCGTTGTGTGTTTTCGTCCTACCTGACAGATCGCACACTAGAGCACGGGTGCTGCGCTTGGCCCCACCTATGCCTCTAGTCTCAATGACATTGGTCCCCTCCTACTAAATAGTTCGCAAATATCGGACAATGATCCTTATCGTGGCCCTGGCATTTACATTTTATGCACCACACCTCTTCTCGCGCTTCTGGCCAGGGTGCCTTATCTTGTTTCAAACTTTGCATCTCTAAGCATAGGTTTTGTAGTTGCATGTGGATTTACTGAAATCCCAACCCAGGATCCTATGTTGGAGTTTCATGTAGCCTCATCACTATCTCTAAAGCTTCAGCCTGGGTTGAGATCTTTTGCTGTGATAGCGCCGTCCTTAGATGTGGTGTCAAAGATGCCAAAAACCACGCACAGTGCTACGCATCCATTAGCGTCATGTTAGCCTCATAGATCATACTCTTCAGTCTTTGACCTAGATCCCAAGGGGTTTCACCTAGTAGCATCATGATCTCCTTGCACCCAATGATCGAATGCATCTCTTATTTTGGCCGGCTAAACTCTTTGTTCAATGCATCCTGGATCTCTACTATTCTCGCATTTGGATGATCACTAGTGTGCTTTATATACCATGTCAACGCGTGATCCTACAACACGCTTACCAAAGTAGCCTTTTTGATGTTATCATCTGTAACACCTTGGGCTTCCCATACTGCCTTTACCATGAACCAAAATTGATCTGCTTCCTCACTTCCTATGCCTCTAAATACAGGCAGCTTGATTGCACTCGCCATTCCAACCCTCAGTGGTGGCGGAGGTGGGATAGGTGAAGATGGGGTTGGTGTAGGTGAAGTGGGCAATGGCGTGGATGGTGGCGGTAATAGTGGAATGCGCTGATTTATCAACCGAACCACGCTTCTCGAAGAGAACCCTGCGAGCTCCTCCTCACTTTCTTGTGACAGTGAAATCAGGGGTCTGTTCTCTAACCCTTCAATCCCTTGGTAGCCTCTTCTACTCCGCGTTACCCCAGACGTCAATGGATTCTCATAACCCGTTTTTCACATAACAACATTTTAATCCAGGTATTCAATTATTTGATATACTTACCCCGCGGTCCTTTGAGAAAATGCCTTTCCTCTTCATTGTAGCTCACGGTTGTATCTATCGCGAACTTAGTGATAAACCCTCCTATTATCCGATCCAACCAGTGATCTATTGCTCGTGTGATTTTATCTTTAGATGCCTCTAGCCTGTGTACCAACTCTGGAGTCCACACAATGGGCTGATCAAGTTTGCACCTTCCCTGACTGTCAGCTAGCCTCGCGATCCACTCATACAGTTCTGTCAAGAAAGACGCGAAGAAGATCTCATGGATTTCCGTGTATAAGTAGCGATCCAACCACCTCTCTTCAGATATCTGTGGATTTTTCTTTTCTTGTACTACGAACTTGTGGAGCTTCTGATCCAACCAATCTTCAATCTCTTTCTTTGTAGGGTTCCAGTGTTCCGACATCAAACATCCCTTAGGCAGATCCCGGTCCCAGAAACGGAACCATTTGTTGGCTTGATGGGGCCTGACCTAGGTTCATTTTTGGCAACAGTCCGCGGAGCATGGACTAAAGTCTCACCCAAGATAGCAGGGGATGGTGTTAGAACCAAGTTTTCACACCCTAGGGATGTCTTACTGAGGACTGGAAGGGTCACGAACCAATATGCGCACTCGCACTACTCATCTCAACTCGTCTAACCTTCATGAAGCTCGACGATGAGGCTTTTCTTAGATTCTTAGTATTATCATGGTTATTATAGATCAAATCTAATTCTTACGATCTTTGAGCAAGCATTTAATAGTTATAACCAGTGCGCACACCCATATTTCTTACAGATAAGCAAGAAACACATATAGATCTATGATAAAACACACAATATTTCTAGAAAAACTTATCTCTTATTAACTTTGATCCAGTACATTCCCATTCCACCCTGCGCACTCAGCTGCAGGGATTTTCACACACAGCTGCGGACTCTACCAATCCTCTGCGCACTCAATTGTAGAGCCTCTATCTATCTACTATCACGCATGACTCAGAATTACAGACTCAGAGTGAATAATGTATTCACAAAAACATAACCTTCAATATCCGAACTAAATCTACTTTCTACCCTTAGAGCCTTGCTCTATTTATACATTCCCATGGTCCGTGGACCACGGGCAGGCCGACTCACTTTTTATTTCCTTACACTATTTTCAGGTGGACATCCCTTTGACTGGACTCATTACAATTCGCGCTCCTTGCGCTTCGTGGAGCTTTTACCACATTTTTACCCAAAATTTCAGGCTTTAAGCCCCAAACCCGTTATGTGGGGCCTCCACTACCCAACACTTCTTGAATCCCATAAGGGCCAAGCCATCTTGTTTGCAACTTGCCCAGGAAGTCCAAGAATCTGGAATTGTACAGAAGTGCCCAATCCCCTTTTTGAAACATTTTCTTCTTGGTAAGGCTATCATGCCATTTTTCCCTTTGCTGTTGGATTATTGTAGTTCATTGCAAAGTAAGCAGCCGAGCCTCATCTAGTTCATTAATCTACTGAAGACCCTTGGCTTAGTCTTCTGCTAAATCCAAACCGACTTCCTGGGCCGTCCTTAGAGTCTTTATTTCGAATTCGATTAGAAAATTTGGTTCTTTACCGAACACAAGCTGATATGGAGAGTATCTAGTAGTATTCCTCCAAGTCGTACAATAGGCCCACAAGGCCTCTGGCAGACTAGCAGCCCAATCTCATCGGTGTGTTGAGACTGTCTTGGTCAGAATCACTTCTATAACCTTATTGGTGCTTTCAACCTGCTCGTTCGCCTGTAGGTGATATAGAGAAGTGTTCTTGTGCATAATATGATGGTTTATGAGAGTGGCAGTAATCTTGTGCCCTATGAATTACATTACCCCATTTGTGATCACTTCTCATGGTAATCCATACTACACAAATAACCCAAAAAGAAATTTAATCACTACTTCCTCCATGGCTCTTGGTAAATCTATTGTTTCCACCCATTTTGTCACATAATCTGTGGCTACCGGTATGTAGGCCTTCTGATTGGATGGTGGATGGAATGGAACTATGAAGTCCAATTCCCAGTGTTCAAAGGGTTCTATGACTAATTATGGTTGCAAAGGCATTTCATCAGATTGGCCAGGTCGGCCCATCCTTTGGCAACTGCCACAGGCCTGGGAATATTTTTTAGCATCCTTAAAAATAGTGGACCAATAATAGCCCATTTGTAATATCGTATGTCCTACCCTTCGGTCTATGAAAGGTCCCCCACAGGGTTTGTCATGGCAAGCCTTTAGGATGTCATGGATCTCATCCTCACGGATACATATGCATATACGTATGTCGGCCATTGTATGAAAAAGATATCTACCTATCCAAGAGAACCAGGCGTTGTGATGAACAATCAGTTTTATTTCTCTTGTCGTCAAATGTTTAAGTAGCTTCCCTACTTCCAGATAATTTGCCACATCTGCATACCATGACATCTTAACTGCCATGGCAAATAGGTGTTCATCTAGAAATTGGTCATCTACTGCCAGTGGGTCATTAGCCTTCGGGATTCGAGATAAAAAATTAGCAACTGGATTTTCCTTCCCTAGACGATCTTTAATAGTAATGTCAAACTCCTACAAAAGAAATAGCCATCATGTTACTCGACCATTTGTGATTGGTTTATTAGCTAGATACCGAATGGCAGAGTGATAAGTGTATACAAAGACTTGGTAGGTAGTTATATAGTGTCTAAATTTGTTTATTTCATAAATAACAACTAAGAATTCTTTTTCTATCACTGTATAATTAAGTTCTGCAGGAGTGAGATTTTTGCGAATATAATATATAACATAAGGTTTCTTGTCCTCCTCCTCCGAGGATAGTGCCTATAGCTACATCTAATGATTCCGTGGAGATGTTGAAAGGTAGCTCCCAGTTTGATCCATGTAATATTGGTGTTTTTGAGACTAGTTTCTTTAAACCTGCAAAAGCTGTGTCACACAATCAACATTTCCAGTTAGAGCGTATAAAGGTGTTGCAATCTCTGAAAAATTCTTAATAAACCTGTGATTATAACCTGCATATCCCAGGAAACTATGTACCTTTGTTTGGGTACAGGGGGTAGGCAATAAAAGAATTACCTGTATTTTTACTAGATCTACATGTATTCCTATTGCATAGATGTAATGTCCCAGGATCACACCCTCAGTCATCATCATGTGACACTTGACATTGCTTAAACATAACCTGGTAGCAATGCATCATTCTAAGACATTTTCTAGTGTTTGCAGTGCTTGATCAAAATCATCCCCATATGGAGTAAAGTCATCCATATATACCTCCAGTCCTTCATTTATTAGATTAGAAAATATGATTAGTATAGCTCTCTAAAATTTGGTCGGGGAGTTGCACAAGCCAAATGGCAATACCCTATATTTGAATGTGCCCCAGGGACAGGTGAAGGCTATTTTATCCTGGTCTTCAGGGGAAATCTGAATTTGATTGTAACCACTAAAGCCATCTAAATAGGAGAATAACTGCTTCCCTACCAACGCATTGAGGACATGATCAATGAATGGCAGGGGGAGGTGATCTTTCTATGTTGCCTTGCTTAGCTCTCAATAGTCTACACAAATACGCCACTTCCCATTTTTCTTAGGGACGACCACCAATGGATAGACCCATTTACTTTCTGAGATAGGAACATCTAGTAGCTTCTGCAAGTCCTCTTTCATGATATCCTTGAGGTGTGTGTTCAACCTTTGTTGAGGCTGCTGGATGGGTCAACCATCCTTCTCTGTATAAATGTGGTGTGTACATAGTTGTGGGTCTATCCCTTTCATATCAAGATAATCCCAGACAAAAGCCCCTTTATTTTTCTGTAATACCTGGATAATATTTTTCTATTGTTCACTATCCAGATCAACATTGATATTTAGAACTTTCCCTGGCTCGATCTCAATTGGTTTGCCGTTATGAAGAACAATCATCTGAATATGCTAGTCATCTGTATCCTTTAGGGGATCTTCCATGGCTTCGTTATCAAGGATTGCTTTCAACATTTGACACTATACATTACTCACATTAGCTGGCTGATTTATAAAATTGTTGATAACGTCATCTTCAGTCCAATCTTTAAATTCCAATGCCTTCGCTACTATGAGTGGTGAATGGATGCTCTCTTCTAGGTACGCTGGTGGTTGCTTACATATTTTTACAATGGGAAAACTTGGCCTGGCAGGAGGATATAACACTAGATTTTTTACAGCATCCCCATTTGTAATAGTCATGTTTCCTTCTTAGCAGCCAATATATGCATCAGTTGTTGCCAGCCAAGGTCGACCTAGAATCAAAGGATGCCCATCCAGCCTACTCCTTGGGTTTATAACTAGGAAATCTACTAGATATTCCCATGAGTCAACAAAAACTGTGATATCTTGTAAATTCCCTTTTGGTCTTACCACCGATCAGTCAACAAGTTCTAATAAAGTGGTGGTTGGTTCTAAGGCTATAATACCAAGTGCTTGACAAGTTTATGTTGTTAATATGTTAATGACGGCTCCTAGGTCAACTAGTGTATTTGGAAAAGAGCAGCCATATATCTAGATTGTTACTATGGGGTTTCCACGATCTTCGTACTTTATTGGAGTTTCCTCTCCCAAGAGTAAATCGGATAAGATTCCTACAACATGGATAATGGGTGAGGTTTTTACCTTCCTCACAGGCTTCCTTACACACAATTCTTTGATTATTTTGGAATAGATCGGAATGTCTTGAATGGAATTGAGCAGAGGGATCTTAATACACAATTTTTTTAGTTCCCCTACAATATCAAAATTAGGGTAGGTGACCAGTTTAGGTATCATTAGTCTTCCGGAGAATGGGGGAGAAGTGACTATAAGTTTTTCAGGGTCATCATGTTGAACTGTTTCTTCCCCTTGCTTTGGTTCAATATTATTTACAAATGGTGGAATATGTACAGGTGATGGAATATGTACAGGTGGTGTTACATTTTCAATTGAAGGTTGGCCCCTGTTTTTCTTAGGGGTGATGACCTATCGTGACCTAAATCTAAGCTCATTACATTCTTTCTACTCAATCTCATATTCTTGGTTTTCAATAATCTGTACCAACTGGACTGGTTTGTTATTAGGATTTGGGTTTGGCTGAGCTGGTAATTGTGGCCACAGAAGAGGTTGAGAATTTCGCTGTAGTGTATAAGGAGATGATAGTGTGGGTTGAGGCTGAGGGCCCATCCCCATAGGTACATTAGATATCCCCATAGGTTGTTGCCAATTTTTAGACCAATTTGGATTTTGAGAGGTGGAAGTGGGCCACAGGGATTAATAGGGATTTCCTTGCCAAACAGGAGTAAAAGGAGAATTCAGCAAGCCATTTCATGGAAAAGATTTTGCTAGCCAGGATGTCATAGGGAATGGCAGGCTCTTCCAATTTTGGTAGGGTGATTGGCCTTTCCAGGCTGTCCCAAGGTTCCGTTGTTGATTAAATTGCGAGGAAGGAAAGAATTGGGGAGCATCTTGTGACATACCTATAGGTTTTTCTTGCAATTTTTGACGCCATTTCATCAGATATACTAGTTTTGTTTCTTCCTCTGCTTATTTGAATACTTCTTTTAGCCCTGGTAATGATGGACATTTTTCAGTGTCGTGAACCATGTCTAACGAGCATTCCTGTTGGTTGTGCTGCTTTCGACAACATGGTCAAAAGATGTCCAAATTTTGTTCTGCTAAAGCTTGCTTTTGTTTAGCTTGTAGGATGTCCAAATATATTGTAAGAGTACCCAGGATGTCTGTCTTAAAATCTTTTAGGAGGTTACCAATCTCCATCCGTGGTATGCCTCCATTATGTGGTTTGCTTCCTCTGCTCATGGGATGTCAGCTAGCTTCTCTTATGTGTGTGCTTCCCCGCGAACACCTGATACACAAACAAATATTTTCATCATAATATTCCTGTGAAATATCTCCTTTTCCCATTAAGTTTAGAGTTTCTGCCCATTCCTGTTTCATTCGTTTAATCAAGATAACTCTTATGACTTCTTTTGGTAGGGCAGTATGTGGAGACCTCTACAAATTATAATTAAATCATTATACATATTCTTCTAGTGTTTCATTATCTTTTGTAGTCATCTTGAAAATCTCATCTTTTAGGTCCCTAGTTTTACAAAAGTCCTGGTATCTTTTAAGGAAGGAGGTTTTCATTTTGTCCTAGGAATTGATGATTTCCCACCTAGACCCATAAACCATCTTAGAGCTGCCCCTTTTAGAGTGGAATGAAATAGTTTCAGCTTTTGGGGGTCAGTTGTATAGTCATTCCCTCTACAGAGGACATCAAAATCAAACAGGAAAGCGTCAGGATCCTTTGTGATCATCCAATGGAAGGTCAGGATGCTTTGTAGAGAAATAGCCTTCATAGGGGCATTGGCCACCTAGTCGACTATGGGGTAGTCTAATATCGAGGTTTGACCTTGGGGTGGTTGATCTGCCATTTGATCAAAGATGTGCCAATAATCCTCAGGGATTTCAAGGGGTGCTTCTGGAGTAAGTAGAGAGTTAGCAACCCGAGTTTGCTTTACAATACTTCCTAGGTCTGGAATCTCAGGAGATCCTTGTTTAGACAACTGTGGTTCTACTTTAGCAACCCCACTAGTTTCTCCTTTTCCTTCTCTTAAGTTACAGGATTTTCCCTCTTGTAGAGGATCAAAGTGTAAACTTATTGTAGCTTGAAAACTCTGTTCTGATCCTCCTACTTGGCTTTGAATCTCAACATGAGCTGCAGATGATCATACTGCTACTCGAGGGATAATAGTAAAACTTTTTCCAGGTATAGCCTAGAATCCTATTGATGCTTGAGAATATTCTCTTCTTATGATTTCATCTATAAATTTTGTTCTCCCAAGGTTCACCGGTCCTTTGGGTTTTGTGGGTTTTGGTGGAGGATTCTTCTCTTTTTCTATCTTTTTATTTCTAGTCATTCATAAAAACAAATTCCTATTTAACCTCAAAAGTTTTGTTGTAAAGCAGGCAGGTAAGTAAGCACTTTACTTGCTACGTACGTAGGTTCTTACCTTACATTTTTAAAACCAAATTCTTCTACATCAAAGAAATAAAAACAATCACTTGAAACACTCTCCCCAACAACGGTGCCAAAATGTTGGCTCACTAAGATGTCTTTTTACAAGCAATCTTAATCCCTACATTAGTTATCAACCCGAGGTAAGTCTTTTTATCTCAAGAGTGCCAACACAGTATGTGTAGTGAGTCTAGAGGTTACCTAATGATGAATTGTTGCAATCACTAATGGCTAATTCTTCAATTCAATTCACACAATTTTGAAAAGAACTATCTATAGAAGAAATACTCTCAACACACTCTATAATTCTATGCAACTTGTTCTGAAATCAATTGAAACTGAATGCAAATAATAATTACACTTGGACTTATTCAAATAACTCAAGGATAATCGTACTCAATCAAGTAAAATAACTATAACTATTGAACAACACTGTTAATCTATAACAACCCAAATCAACTTTCATTTCCCAATTGAACAACAAATAACGATAAATGATTCCTAATTAACAAACGATCTATATTGAAACCTGTAGAAGTTAATCAGTCTCATCTCCAAGATCTATGATAACATCTATTCAAATGAACAACAATCTGCTATCAACACGAATTCACTCATTCCAATCAAAGCATTACTTAAGTATGTCACACGACTTCACTCTGAATCTAATTGAACAATAGTATGAATCAATATCACAAACCTTCACGATAAATGAAATAACTAAACATTAAATCAATAGAAAAGATTAAATATAAAACTATAACACAAAGGAGAAATGGAACTTCTTATGACTAGGCCCAGAGTCGCTAGAAGCCTCTACTTAATAAGAACTCAAAATACAAAGATGTATCAACTGCAACCTTCTTTCATTAATTGCAAGTAATAGCTAACAGATTCACTGATATAATAATGTTTATGTTTTCAAAAATAATAATTACAGATTATCAAAGTCTGCACTGTATCTAATTTCCTTTCGGCCCTATATATAACATAAAATAGAAATTGGATAAAAGTGAATCCTCATGATTAGGGGATCCTAAGGATTTCGTAATATAAAATTTGATCATGTGGTAAAATAGCATTGTTCGAGCTGATCTCCCTCTTCCTTGTCTACCCAAGACATTGTAGCTTTTCCCTTTTATAGCCTCGTGTTGTTCTGTCAACTGAACAGCTTTTGCCCAATCCACATCTCTGCATACAAAGATAGTAAAGAATCAATTTTTCATACTAGAGTTTTCCTATGCTATCACCAAATAGTTTCATCCAACTTTAGCCGATATCACTTTAATCTATAAATGGAGATAATTGTATAAGGATGAATGATAAATGAGGCATTTTATGAAGAGAAATCCTACCTTTTTCCTGTCCCAACACACACCTGTCCACTTTGTCATCATATAGATATGTTGCAACCTTCATTAGGGTTTTAGTACTTTCATTTTTAGTGTACTCTCTCCTATCACATCCATTCTCACAGTCTACCATTAGAAGGGGTAGATTCTACAAGATAATGGATGATTTTATAGCCCCAACAAGTCACTCACATCATCATCGATGCTTTGTTGTTCAACAAAGGAATCCAGGTCAAGGTCATTTGAGGCTAGTTGCAACATTTTGGTTTGTTGTTTGTAAGCTATTTTCCCAATTTAAAGTCAAATTTATCACTATATTCTCAAATTTGAACCCTTCACCTTTTCCACTACCATTACAATTTGTCTTCACCTATTTTTCCCCTTAAGCATACACATAAGCTATCTGATTTCACTCAATATTAATGCTAGTTATTGCAAGAAAACAAGCATGCATGAAGGTTATAATTTTTAATATGTGGAAGTGTAACACATATATCAAAAGGAGTGTGAGAAGAGAGAGATATTTTGGGAAATTTTCGTAAAGCCAAGTCACTCTAAGAGACCATAAATCTATGCATCATGCTAGACTCTGCATCATGTTACAGTGAATTTCTAATGTGAGAGAAAATTTGAGACATTGGGCTCTACAGGCCTTACGTATATTAACTTTTAATAAGATCACATGTCTATAATTATTTGCTTCTTAGACTTGTGTTCAATGGAATGTAACATGAAGATAACATATTGATTTATTTGAAGGTGAATTTCCATTGGGCCACACTTACTCAAGATTCCTTTTTTGCAAATTTGTTTTCAGTCTCTGAATGCTTTTGGCTAGTCTCTGCATCAAATTTGAATTTTTCTAGATACAAATATCATTTATGTCTTTCTTTCTAATGTTTGATAGAACTTTACTATTTGATTTTTTTTTTTTTAGATATGGGTGTTGATTTGAGTCAGTTCTCCATTTGATTTGGAGCAATTTTTCTTTTGTCGAATGTTTAGTAGGTAGTTGTTGCAACATTAAAGGATAAGTCTTATGCTTGGACAAGTGAAGTAGATGCTTATGTTTGCCATCACCCAAATGAAGCTCGAATGTGAGAGATATAGTGATTTCATGGATGAATATTGTTAATAATATAAATTGTAGTGGAGCCTTCTTTTGGTGCATTTGTTTTGGTACATTTGAACTTACAACCATGTATTTTTATCAACTATTGAGTTTGAACAAACAAACAATTTCAAATATGCATCATGCAAATGGGAAAAGTGAAAGTATTGTAAATGTAGACGAAGTGTGACATTGCAAGTCTTTGAAGTTCTCACAGTGAAAATATAGTGCATTTTTGGTTAAAGATAACACCCGTATTTTATTTACTTAAGTTGTTGAGAAAATGGATTGAATTGATGAAGTATAGAGTTTCTACACTCTGATACATTCTACTACTGATGACACAATGCAAATCAACAAAGCCTTTCTTTCTTACATCAAAATCTATCTACAAAATGCACATTAAAAGATTATTTTTTATTTTTTATCTTTTATTTATTTATTTATTTTAAATTTATTTATTTTTATTTATTATTATTATTATTATTATTATTATTATTTTATTATTATTATATTTTTTATTTTTTTATTTATTTTTTATTTATTTATTTATTTATTTTATTTATTTATTTATTTTATTTATTTTTATTTATTTATTTATTTATTTATTTTTTTTCAGCTCGAATCTCAACTACAACAAGAAGAATTAGAGTAGAAGAGTGGTGATTATGAACTAGTTTTTTTGTTCATAACAACTCCTTTTTTGAGTCTAAAGTTGACTCCCATAATTAGATAGAAATTGATCAAATTAGTGCAGTTGAATTTGATTCAAATCTAATGTCCATTTTAGGAGAAATTTTACATAAATATGTAGAAGTTTAGGTTTCGCTTCCCAATCTTAGCATCAAACCATGGGAAGTTCTTGTCAACAACAAGCACAATACCGGTCTTGGATATCATAAGTATGTATCCTTTCATATTATAAACTATTCCAACCCCATATAGTTTCAAAGTACTGGGTTTCTTCATGAAAGTTTATATTCACCTCTTCCAGTTCTTGTTCCTCTTCCACAACGACCACAAATTTTCAAATGAAAAAATTGTGACAGAGTTGGCCATGTGAAAGATAAGTGCTTTGATATTCACCCTTGTGATCACTATGGAAAACACACTCATCATTCAAATGAATGTTCCATAAATAAGTCTTCTGTAAGAATGAAGATTCACCTTGGATTAATCACTTCTTGGCAATGCGCTTCAACAACCAAGAAGATATTTTGTTGATACCATAGAATTGTTCTCAAGTATTAACACATCTTGCAGTAGATATTTCTCCATTTTCTCACCTTGTATCTAATAGGGTGGTAATTGATCGAAATCTACAAGCTTCAAAGATACATGATTCAAGCTTGAGCCATACCTTGAGCCTATTGCCTAAGCCTAAAGTGTAATGTCCCTCTTAACACCAATTTGTTTTTAAAAGAAAAGGGGAATAATTATTTGTATAGGCTCAGACCAACTCTTTTTCCTCCTAAACTTATTTATTTGAGAGAGTCTTTACTTTAATGATTTATGACAAATAGGAGAAGTACTTGTCATATAAATTTTAATCTGATCACAATATATTTTCTCTACATTTCCTAAATTGATATTTTTTTATAAACTTACAATTGCTGTTTTTATCTAAATCCCTTACAATATTATTCATTAGTAATCTCATTTTGATTTGTTAGCATGTTATTCCAAAGCATTTCTTTTTTACAAGAATCATATAAATTCCTTGTCCTTTAGAGAATCGTACATTAAATTCCTTATCACGGATACAATTTACTTTAGTGATCTTATTGAAAATCATCTATCAACCCTCGACCATTTATTACTTACATAAGATTTATTTTTTATAGTGTAATGCATTTTTTTCCTTTTTTATAAATCAAAAGGTTTTCCAAGTAAAATATATTTTTCATTTACCAAAAAACTTGTTTTATATGCCATGCTACTCCCTTTCACTTATACTAAGTTTATATTAATACCACAATTAGCATTATTTTATCCTTTAGCCTAAACTTCATGTGAGTGGTATGAGCCAAAAAATGTTGACACGTCAATGCCCAAATTGTTGGCCTCCTCAATTTTCTGCACAACCATCTAGCTTCCATGACCATCTAAAATTAGTAGGTGTATACTTTTAGATGTGACACCACCTAGTAGAGATGAAGCAAAGTGACAAAACCAATTCAAGAATAGTTCCCTTTTCATCCATGCATGGGGATGTGCAGCCATGCATGCTCATGGTTCCCAATTATGCATATAGTTTTTTAGTTGATTTTACCTTTGAATTGATAAAATCTTGGGGATTGAGTAACCAATTGCATTGACACAACAAATAATAGTGATCTAATTCCTTCTCTTAGGAAAAATCTTAGGAACATTTCTCCTCCCTTTCTTGGAAATTACCTGCATACCACAATTGCGTCATGCTTGTAAGTTTACTTCACAATAGTTCCATATATGGTGTGGGGCATATGAGTGTTTCTCATATGCAACATAAAGAGTGTTTTAGAACTTGGAGACAATTACAGGGCATATATTTAAAGCCCTGTCTTTTTCAAGGCCCTCAGCTATACGTAGCACAAGATCTGGATGCCTCTTTTTAAACCCACTCCACCATGATTTGTTAGGAAATCCATATTTGAAGGGGTTTATCTTCCCCTCACAGATTTGAGTTACCATGGATTTAAGTTGTATAATATCTAACCCATGTCCCAATTGGGCCATCTCCTTACACCACTCAACCACTGCGTCCTCCTCCTCTTCAGTGATAATTGTAAGAGGCCCTCTATGATTTGTATTAGTCAACTTATTTATCCAATAATGTATGTTAGAGGTAGAAATACCATGTTTTTTTGTAGAGGCACGGATTGAATATCCCTTAAACTCAATTTCATCAATTGCAGCTAGCATGTCTTGATTTGTCCAGCCTCTGATGGCATTTTATTTTCTTTGTTGAACTTGCACCTTGCACTATGGTTGAAGGTGGCTTTATGGTTGATGGTGGGATAACATGATCTACCACCACAGTTTCCTTTTCAACAACGTTGCTAGGAGCATTGGGAGCATTGACCTCACTCCCCCATCCTCATTTGATGAACTTGATCGCAGTTGGCCCCCCCTCGCCCCTCTCATCCTCATATTTCTTATACGATCTACATTATAAACTCTTGTCATGGCTGCAACAACCTCTAGATTTACCACAAAATTCTGATTTAAAAAAAATGCATTAGAAAATGAGGTAATTCATTGGCCTTTTCAATGAATGAGAAACAACAATAAGTGCTTGATCTATATATTGTAACTTCAATATTAAATTTCCTTAACATGAGCCTTATAGGTGACTACATACATCTCTGATCTGAAACTCATAATTGGAAGGGTTTTCAAACATAAAATTTCATATTACAAGAGACTTGGAATAATTAAATTCACACAAAGAAACAAGAAATCTAGAGAGAAACAGTGATGATTCACACATAAATATCTTTCTAGATTTCTCTTGCAGGGTTGTTTTCTTTATTTGATTGATTTTTCTAGGTTGTGAGGATCTTCTAAGGTTTGTTGCATGTTATTGCTGATTGGAGTGTATATTTTCAATCACATGTAAGCTTACTTCTCCTAAACAATGACCTATTGCAGATTGTCAAAAAATATCAGGTATGAATCATTTCTATTATATTAGTTTGATATTAAATAGCAGGGGTCGGATTTGAGGTTACAATAGAATTGAAATTGGTTATTAAAATGGATTCACACATAAAATTTCACACACAAAATTTGCACATAAAATTTCTTTCTAGCTTTCTCTTGCAAGGTTGTGGTCTTTATTTTGTTGATTTCTATAGGTTGTGAGGATCTTCTAAGGTTTGTTGCATGTTATTGATGATTGGAGTGTATTTTTTTAATCACTTATAAGCTTACTTCTCCTCAATAGTGACCTACTGCAGACTATTGAAAAATATCAGGTCTGAAGCATTGTTATTATAGTAGTATGATATTAAATTGCAGGGGTCAAATTTGAGGTTATAGTGGCATTGAAATTGGTTACTAAATTGGATTCACACATAAAATTCACAAACAAAATTTCTTTCTATCTTCCTCTTACATGGTTGTGGGCTTTATTTTATTGATTTGTCTAGGCTGTGAGGATCTTCTAAGGTCTGTTGCATGTTATTGATGATTGGAGTGTATTTTTTCCATCACTTGTAAGCTTACTTCTCATCAACAGTGACCTATTGCAGACTGTAAACAAATATCAGGTCTGGAGCATTGTTATTATAGTAGTTTGATATTCAATTGTAGGTGTCAGATTTGAGGTTATAATGGCATTGAAATTGGTTACTAAATTGGATTCCCACATAAAATTTCTTTCTAGCTTTCTCTTGCATGGTTGTGGGCTTTATTTTATTGATTTGTCTAGGCTGTGAGGATCTTCTAAGGTATGCTACATGTTATTGATGATTGGAGTGTATCTTTTCAATCACTTGTAAGCTTACTTCTCCTCAACAGTGACCTATTGTAGACTGTCAAAAAATATCAGCTCTGAAGCATTATTATTATAGTAGTCTGATATTAAATTGTAGGGGTCAGATTTGAGGTTACAATGGAACTGAAATTGGTTAAAAAACTGGAAGGTATGGTTATTTTCATCTTGAGAATGATTTAGGGGTTGATCTCATCATTTAATTGAATGATATATACTTTCCAGTAAGCTACAACAGCCCATGTTTCTGTTATCACTATAAAAAAAGGTTGGACAACTTGTATGGTTTCAAAGTTGTAAGTTAGTCTTGGTCAAGTCATTTCTATTGTTTTGTTTAGGGAGTCTAAAACATAGGATAAAGTTTTTTTTCCATTGTTAAATAAGGTCAACAATCTTGTTTTAATTATCGTTAGTCCCACATTGGTTCATAGGTGTCATGTGTTAAGACTGTTTTAAAGTTGGCATGCACTATGAAATCAACTAGGAGTTTCTATAGCACAAACTCATAAAAATACACTATGTGCGCTATGAAAATAGGGATTCGTAACTAGGATATTTCGTACTGCAAAACCTAGAATTTGCACTGGCTGCACTACAAAATCGGGGATTTGTGCCAGATCTTGTCTAGTTGTCTTTTCCATCAAAATACCTTAATGTTTCATCACCATGTGTTAGTCCTTGAACCATGGCTATCACATGCATCCATTCATTTTCATCATTAGATTCGTTAGATGTCTTGTACGCATTCTTTCAAATTTCAAAAAAAGTAAGGTGAGGTGAGTTAGCCTTAGTTTTTCCCGTGTTCCTTTCATGTATAAGAAGACAATTGGCAAGCTTAAGGATGGAACTCATCAGAACTTTTTGAAAGCTCAAGCGAGGAAGTTCTCAGTTTCAAATTCAAGTGAGACAGTGTTCAAACCAATACAGTGCAGGTTTATCTTCAAGCTTCCTTGCAGGGAATTCATAGACATGTCTGAAGAAAGGAAAAATCATAGATTAGGCTGGTGTCTTAGAGCTGATCCTGAAGGTTTAGATGTTCTCATGAGAAGCAGAGAGGTTGAACATGCATTCAAATAGGTGGGTTGTTGGAGATTCTGCAAAAAGCTTCAAGGTGGTCATGTTCAAGTAACCAAAGATTTTGCTTTCAATTTTGCTAGTTTGAATTCAAGAGTTGGAGTGCTAGAAATTCCAATTTCTCCTGAGGTCATATCTGCAGTCACTGAGATACCAAGAAGCTAGGAAATATGGTTCAAGAACTTTAAATTCGAAATGGCACCCTGCCAAGAATTTTTGAAGCCAGAATTCATAGGCTTGGACTTAACCAAATCAGTTCCCAGAAACTATGTAAAGGATTCATATGCCAACCTGTTGACATACATCCAAAGATAGTTTACCTATGAGGGAGATACCATAAGGTGTACTCTTACCATTTTAAGCTCATCTTACATTTCATTGGAAATATATCTCTTTATTTACCTTTTTATATGTTCCGTAGCTTAGGAAAAATGTCTGATAAGGTTCAATTGAAGAAAGAAGCTTGTGAAACCTCCTTATTCCATCATGGGTTGATCAAGTTGATTGTTTTACATGAGCTTCAGAAGATTGGAAGAGAATGGTCTGCTTTCTTGTTTATGACAGGCTTTAAAACTGAAACAAGACTTAGCCTTAAGGCTAAGGATATTTCTACACCAACAGTAAGTCATCAGGAGGAAACAAGATCAAGAATATTTGTGAAATTGAAAGCCAGAAAGTAGGTGAAGGAGATTATGACACCACTAGCAGTTCAAGACACCCCTCAAAAGTGATAGAGTAAGAAGGTTTAGAACAATGAGGTGGTACAAGAGTATTCTGTTGATAAAACTGTCCAAAGAAGAGTAACAAGAAGTCAATTAGCCAAGGAAAAGGGGAAGACTGTGATTGATGATGAAAGCCAGCTTCAAAGGGAAGTTTGAATAATCTCCTCTAGGCCATCGACATAGAAGAGACTCCTCTGGTCCAAGTAAAGCTACTTGAAGCCAACAAGAACAAAACCAAAAGAGTTAAATCTTCCAAAAAGCTTCAATTTAATGACCAGGTCTCAGAGTTTGTGTTCAAGCCAAGAAGACCCGTGACAAGGCATTCAAGAAGGATACAAGAGGCATAGTTGGAAGCAAGTGAGATAGGGGAGGTAGTAGAATTACATGAAGAACCTATGGTTCCATCAAAAACATCATCATAACTGCAAAAAGATGACAGAGGTAAGGAAGTTATCACTCAGCAAGAGGAATGTGGTTTTGAAGAGGTAAAAAATAAATTGAAGCTTTCCAATATTGAGATTGCCAAAATTAAAAAAAAAGCAAGGAAACATGCAATTAAGGAAGCCAATTTCAACAGAATGGAGGCTCTGTGGGAAGATAAAATAGTTTCAATACCTGAAGTAGTTAGCTGTCATGCTCAATATTTCACTTGGACGGTCCTTGTAATAAAAGAGGCAAGATATATCATAAGGGTCAATGAAAAATTGAGAACTAGAATTTGAATGATGAAAATACATATCGAAGATTTGAAGATTCAACTAAATGAACCAGAAGAACAACCTCAACATAAATGAAGTAGACAACAAGTGAAGCAATTTTGGGACAATTTTGATGTGAAGTTTACTTTTTGAAGATTGAAGGTTATTTTGGATAGATAATGTCAGATTATTTGGCTCATAGCATGTCGATAAGCCATCAAAAAATCCCAAAAAATGAAAATAATTGTGTTCATGAATCACACAAAAGTTTCGTAGCGTGCTACAAAACTGCTAAAAATGACATATAATGCATAGCAGTTTCGTACCACACTACAAAACTGCTGAAGCTGCCAGTTTTGTTTTTTGAATCAATTTTGAAATGAAAGGGGGGAACCATTATGAAAGAATGCTACTGCAGAAGATACAAAAGGGCCACCTCAGAAGTTTGGAATACTAGGCAAAGGAAAATTCAAAGAATGAGAAGCCTCTAATAACGCCAAACTATGCGCTATGAAAACAACAGTCATTTCGTAGCTCAGATAGTTGTCATGCTTCAACTTGCATCTAAGGGGTTTTGTCTTAGCACGAGTATATGAGAAGGACCTTTGGACTAATTCAAGGCATCACATGTTATCAAAAGGGATAAAATGGTTAGCATAATTTGAGGAACTACTTTGGAGACCAAAGCAGAAAAAACAAGGACAGTTTTCCTAGTGTCTAGGGATAGTTAAAGGACAAGTAATCAAAGGCCAGCATGAAGTTTAAAGTCATCACTCAAGCCAAATATGAAGAGGGAAAAATGTCAAAGAACGAGTTTGGTTTCATAGTTAAGGTTGTTACCAACATAGATAAGGAGTTACACTCCTAGTCAAATTAGGTCTCTAAGACTGTTAGTTTACAGTCAGCTGTAATTAATAGTTTGTTTAAAGTTCAATAGGTGTTAGGTATAGAGAAATTCGAATTCCCCTCTTACTGGAGGAAGGAATTCAAGATTTTAAGGAAACTCTATATATGATAAGAGTTGTAATGCATCGGGGATTGGAAATTTTCAAAGAAAACACTCATATTGTGTCATTGTAGAAGATTATATTTTTTTTATGAATACAGACTTTGGCTTACTTCTCAGGATTCAGAAAGAGTTCAATGGTGGCTTTTTTATGTTTGTCCTCATTTACATATTTGCAGTAGTATGAATGTATGATACTTAGAACTCATTGGCAATGCTTTAACTTCCTTCATGCATTTGTAGACTATGTTTCCTACATGTTCCTATGTGTTAACTAATATATTGAACTTTTGATGCCCCAATTTCCATGTTAAACTAATATTGATGTCATACTAAGCATTTTCTGACTCCATAATCCCAATGGATGTTTATTCAATGTGTTTCAACCATTTACACTCCTTTATTTGTTCCATAGAGTTAGCCATATAATCCATTATCAAAATATTTACCCTAGTGAAAGATCCCTCTCAAGTTGAGGAGGCTAAGCCTTAGCCAAAAGTTGGTTTGAAACGGTTACTGAAGGTCTACCTGATCAACAGCTTGTCAGGGTTAGGTTTTGTGATAACAGTTTCATTGATATGAGTACATTGAAGGACTAGTACTTTCTTGATTTAGCATATTGGCATTGTTGTTTTCTTTTCTCCCTAGCCTAGTCAAGGATAA
The DNA here is from genome assembly GCA_031772625.1 of Pinus tabuliformis. Taxonomy (NCBI): domain Eukaryota; kingdom Viridiplantae; phylum Streptophyta; class Pinopsida; order Pinales; family Pinaceae; genus Pinus; species Pinus tabuliformis. The sequence continues at coordinate 648,198,732 of CM062809.1, forward strand.
GATAGCCTTCTTAGATACTAACTACCTCATTGCATCTCTCATCTGTGTATTACTGCCCAATGGTCCTCTAGAGTCTTTGGATGTTATCTTTTATCTATCTGTAATCCAACCTTAAAGAAAGTTCATATCTAATAGATAGAGACTGGCACAATGTTATTAGACTCTGAATGGATTGGGGTTTTAATAGACTCATTGTATTGAGTAACTATTTTAGGTTATAGTGGCATTAAAATTGGTCAATAAACTGGAAGGTATGGTTATTTTAATCTTCACAATTATTTAAGTGGTCCTCTAGAGTATCTGGATGCTATCTTATATATAACATAATTTTAGTAGACTCTAAATGGATTGGGGTTCAAACTAACTCATTGTATTGAGTAACAAGCCTAAACAAGTGGTAGTTACAATAGGCCCATATCATCGAGGAAGGAATAGAATGTATGGCATAAGGAGAGCGAGGTGGGTTCAAATACAATATCTTGGGCCTTAAAGTGCATCGTGAGGCAAAAATGAAATAAATGATTCTCTGTTGCATCACATTTGGTTTATGATGATATTTTGATGGATGTGTTGGACTAGTACTATAACTAGTACTGGTCCCTACACAATAATAGAAGGCTCTCCCCTATTTAATATGTGATATATATTAATCTAGCATGTTGAATATTTAAATCCATGGGATATGGCTGATCAAAAACCATGAATTTAACATGTTACGTGGAGGATTGTTATGGAGTAGTTAATATATGGTGGATTATTTAATATATGGTTGTGGAGAATATTACATGGGTGGAGGGATAAGGAGATAAGATATGGTGCTGGATAAACCATAAAGTTCGAAAAAATTAATGTATGCCAACTGCTGTCGAATATCACAAAGAAAATCATGCTTTTTGTAGATTGATCAACAAACCTAGAGTTATAAACTAACATGCTCAACCATTGAGCCATGGATCATTTTGTTGTTTGGATTAACAGTTCCATTTCATTTTAAGTGAAGCATATAGTGTTTTTGACTTATTGAAGCCGTTTGGAGATCGTTTTGAGCAAAAAAAGAGTCAAAATAGGGGTTTTGAGGCCTTATGAATGCACTGGTGGCATTATTTTGTTGATTTGGAGCTTATATTTTGATGTACAATAATTTTTAGAATTTTTAATAAAGAGGCCTCTCAACTGAAGACTAGGCCTAAAGACGTAGGCTTGAAGATAGCCGAAATTCGTTATCAATGTGCTAGTGTCTTTGACTCTTGTGTACTTAATTATTGTTGTTTATTTTTCTGAAATTTTCCTTTCAAGTTTCCTATGATAGTTAAATATAGCTCTTTTTAATGGTGGTTTTTAATTATATGCATACACTTTTAAAAAGTTAATAAACCAGTATCAATTTCGAACGGGATTCAAATCAATTGGTATCAGAGCAGTTACTCATAGTTTAGTTTAAGTGTGCATGATCACAAAGGGAAAATCAAGGTGTGATGAAGGAGAACTTGTTGAAGGAGATCCAGAAGATGGCTCAAGAAGAATCACATATCGAGGAGAAGATATGGTTGAAGAAGGAAGTGGTGATCATCCTTTCAGATCTAAAGCATAATTTGTGGATGCTTTCATGACCTTGCGAGCCATTGCTGAGGAAATTGTACCATTAGTTTGAAAAGGTGAAAGAGGAAGATAAGCCTAAATTTGGGGAAGCTGAGGCATCACATTCTAAAAAGCCTAAAGATGAAGGACTGTCTGATTGAGGTAAAAAATATAGAAACTAATGATGATAAGAAATCTCTTATTTCTTCTCTTTTTGGTGGTTAACCTGAATCATCTTCTCCAAAACCTTTGCTTAAATTGGATGTAAAATTTGACTTACCCATGTATAATGATGAAATCAATGTTGAGAAACTTAATAATTGGATTAGACAAATGGAGGTGTATTATAGTGTGAAGCATATTTCTGATGATGTGGTCAAGATTCGATTAGCTTCACTTCATCTAGAAGGTACAACACTCATATGGTGGCAGAGTAAGTTAAAGCATGGGACTCAATAGATTGGTAATATTTTTCCATCATGAGTGATTTTGTTTTTGCACTTAGAAATAAATTCTACCCATTGGGATATAAGGAGAAAACCTTAATAGAATGGAAATGTCTTAAAGTTAAGAAAGGATAATCGGTGCAAGAATACATAGATGAATTTCGAAAGAAGGAATTAATTCATGATATTCCCTTACATACCCAAGAAATGTTAATGAAATATATAGGAGGATTACCTGAATATATTCTTAATATTATATTCATGTTTAGTCCTACTAACCCAGATGAAGTGGATGTTCAAGAAACTTGCATTGAAGCAGGAAAAACTAGAGTTGATGTATCATCAAAATCAACGTCTAGAAAAGAGGGAAAAGGAAAGGGAAAATCCAAGAGGACAAATTCCATTATGATGGAAGAGGAGAAGCTATATTTCAAGTATTGCAAGAAGGAAGGTCGTGATGAAGAACATTTTTGGAAACTACACACCGAAAAGCGACCAAAGTGGTTTAAAGGAATGAAGGGTAAGCAGAAAGTTGCAGCAACAATAGCGACAACATATTTGGGTTCAGAATGAGGTGACGAGGGTCAAACTGTAGTAGGTTTGGAAGGTAAATATGATGATGGTAATAATTCTAATATTTCATGTGATATGGAAAAATGCAAATTATTTCATATAAGGGTCATTATGAAGCATACTAAGATCGACACTTTGTTAGACATTGAGTCTCAAGCTAATCTAATTTATGAGGAAGTGGTTAAGAAGTTGGCATTAAAAATTAAAAAGCATTATAGACCTTACACACTAAATAGGATGAGAAAAAATCATAAATTTCTAGTAACTAAGCAATGTAGCTTGCAATTTGCAATCATGTCTCAATCTGTGGATAAGGTCATATGTGATGTAGTGCCACTAGATGCACATGGAATGGTCTTAGGTAACCCTTATTTATATGACCGAAAGGAATTTTTTTACAAGGAAATAAATCAATAGAATTTGTTTAAAAGGGGAATTGGATATATTGTGCATTCTCATCCTGTAAAGGCAACAAAATATTTTCAAATAGTGGAATAGTTAATGAGCGCAGCTTATGCAAGTAAAACTATGTTTGTACCATCAATGACACTTAAGCATAAATCAACTAAAACAAATCAGAAAAATGTGCTTAAGGAATCTAAAATTGTACAAAAACTATCATTGCATGATAAGTTGAGTTGTGTTCCAGTTATGAAGAGTCAGTAGGGTACAGTTTCATTTATGTCAATATGTTCAGTGTTGTTATTTAGCTTGCTTCTTTTCAACAGTATGTGGGTTACAACAACAAACATGGATGTAGATATGGATGGAAATGGAAAAGTGTGCTTTGTAATTTTTATGTTGTACTAATGATTGTGTGGATGAGTAACATGTATCGATTCAGAACAAGTTGGCCCAAATATATCGGGTAGGTGGAGACACATTGTCTTCACCTTCAAATAGTGTAGAAAACCTTTTGGTGGTACAAAATGTCTTAGTTGGGATAAATGATCCAAATGATCCGAAAATATCAAGGAGTGATCTCAAGGATCCAAAATATGCTTAGATTTTCATAAAATGCTCGAAAATCAAAGTTGTCACATGCTTTTGAAATAGTTTCATTGTGTAGATTTCGTCATTCTGAATATAACACAACTTGAACAGGAGAAACCCAAATTTGTATGAAGAAGTTATGCAAAGTCAAAGTTTAGGTCCAAGTAGCGAAAAGAGTCAAAGGTCAACTAGTCAAAGTCAAAGTCAATGCTCAAGGTTCTGGTAGTTAAAGTTAAACTCAAGGTTCCAGCGGTTAGGGTTCAAAGCTCATGGTTCTAGCTGACATGTGGTGCTTCCAAAGCTTGATAAGTGACGTTACGTGGTTGGTTGATTTTGGGCCAATCCTGAGGTGATATGTGGCCCTATCAAAGAGCAACACATTGCCTCATAAGAGTGGTAAAAAAATTGGTAGGAAAACCAACAGACCAAACAAGATTCAAACTTGTAACCTTTTGGAAACAATATTGTTACTTACCATTGAGCTAGAATGGTGGTTCTTGTTATGTTTATTGCGCTGCATATATTTAAAGGGATAAAGTTTGTTATAACCACTACCATACATATCATGTGCCTTACCATTGAGCTACAATTGTGGTTATTGTTATGTTTATTGCACTGCATATATTTAAAGGGGATAAAGTTTGTTATAACCACCACCATACATATCTCTTCGGCATAATTGTCAACATATATGCTCTGCCATAGCTATCGGACTATTATGGCTTATTAAAAACCATGAATTTAACATGTTACATGGAGGAATTTTATGGAGTATTTAATATATGGTTGTGGATAATATTACGTGGGTGGAGGGATAAGGAGATAAAATATGGTGGTGGAGAAAAAAGTAATGTATACCAACCGTCGCCAAATATCACAAATACAATCATGACTTTTGTGGATTGAACCACAAAATTGGAGTTATAAACTAACGTACTAAACCATTCAGCCACAAGTCATTTTGCTACTTGGATTAATAGTACCATTTCATTTTAAGTGCAACATATAGTGTTTTTGGCTTATTTTAGCCATTTGGAGATGGTTTTGAGCATGGAAAGAGTCAAAATAAGGGTTTTGAGGCTTTCTGAACACATTGGTGGCATTATTTTGTCTAGCTGAAGCTTATATTTTGATGTACAAACATTTTGACAATTTTTAATAAAGTTGCCTCCCCACAAAAGACCGGACCTGAAGACGTAGGATTGAAGATAGCCAAACTCTATTTTCAATGTGCTGGTGTCATTGTCTCTTGTGTAATTCATTATTAATGATTATTTTTCTTCAATTTTCCTTTCAAGTTTCCTATGATAGTTAAATTGAGCTCTTTTTAATGGTAGTTTTTAATTACATGCATATACTTTTAAAAAGTAAATAAATTAGTATCATTATCAATTGGGATTCAGATCATTTTGAGTTAAAGTGTAATTCAATTATGCACACGAGAGTTTCTTGCTAACAAAATAAATAGCATAAGGAATTTTATTTTCTGTTATGAAACCAGCTCAAGAAAAGATAGAAAAGATAGATCAACGCCTTAGAATTCAGCCTCTTCGAGGGGGCAACCTCCTTTACATTACATAAATGAACAATTCTTGGATGATACAAATGAAAAAACCTCCTTTCTATATATAGGAGTCTAAGGAGTCACAATATAATCCAGCCGACCTAACAATAATAATATAAAGCCACAAAAATAACAATAGAGGGATTCTATGGGGCACAGAAATAACAATATGGGGGTAATAGGGGCACAACAATATAAATAAGGGGTATAACTACAATAGTAATGGGGTAATCACTAGTATTATAGGGACCCAAATGCCCCTCTCCTTCAAAAAAGTGTTGTCCTCAACGCTTGAGCAGTTCTGGATACTTCTGCATAAAATTCTCATCCTCCCATGTGGAATCTTCAGCGGATAAGTTCTTCCACTTGATAAGATACTCTGAAATTGATCGATTTCGTAGCTGTCGAGTTCTTGTTTCTGTGACTGCTTCCGGTTCCAATATAATTTTTCCTTCCTCGTCAAGTTCTGGCAATATTGTTTGAACTGGGAGCTTGTCGCCTATAACCTTCTTTAAACATGAAACATGGAAAACTGGGTGCAATCGAGAAGCTGCAGGAAGCTCCAATTTGTATGCCATAGTACCAATCTTTTCCAACACCTTGTATGGACCATAATACTTTGGTGATAATTTATTATCCTTCTTAGCTTGCTTTAGGGACATTTGCTTATATGGTTGTAGCCGTAGGAATACCCAATCACCTACATCAAAACTTCTTTCACTGCGATGTTGATCTGCCTGTTGTTTCATTCTATTTTGTGCCAACACGAGGTTATCCTTTAAGAGTTGGAGGACTTGTTGTTGATGTTCGATGTGATGTTCCACTGCCTGAACCTTAGAATTTTCTCTTAAATATGATGTGATTGATGGTGGTTGATACCCATAAAGTGCCATAAATGGGGTCATTTTTGTTGCTGTATGGAAGGAAGTGTTATACCACCATTCAGCCAGAGGCAACCATTTGACCCATTGTGTCTGTTTATCAGATACAAAGCAACGAAGATATCCTTCCAAACATTTGTTTACTATCTCAGTTTTCCCATCAGATTGAGGATGATAAGATGAGCTATGAGCTAACTGAGTACCAAGACAAGAAAATAATTCTGTCCAAAAATTTCCAGTGAAAATGGGATCTCTGTCACTTACAATAATCTTTGGGTTTCCATGTAGCTTTTGAATTGTTTCCATAAATGCAGTAGAAACTGTACTGGCTTTAAATGGATGTGATAATGCACAAAAGTGTGCATACTTGGTAAGTCTGTCAACTACCACCATGATGACACTCTTTCCCTCAGACTTGGGTAAACCTGTGATAAAATCCATTGAAACCTCCTCCCAACGTTGGCTTGGAATGGATAAAGGTTGTAATAGACCCGGTGTCTTAATTGTTTCAACTTTATTTTGTTGGCAAACCAAACATTCCGCCACAAACTTTTGAATATCTGATTTAAGGCCATCCCAAAAAAATTCCTTCTTAACCCTGTGGTAAGTTTTTAAAAATCCTGAGTGCCCTCCTAAGGGAGAAGTGTGCAATTCCATAAGAATCTTTTGTTTTAGCTGGGAATTCTTACAGAGGTATAAGCGATCTTTGTACCATAACGAATCATTTTTCCAGCTAAATGTATCAGAAGTACTGGAATCTTGTTGTAGCTTTCGAATAAGTGCCCACACTTCTTCGTCATTCTTCCATTCCTCCCTTGCTTCGTTTATCCAATCTGGTTGGATAATAGAAATGGCACACAACAATGCTTCCACATCCTCATCCTTTCTTGAGAGTGCATCTGCCACCACATTTTGCTTCCCTTTTTTGTAGATGATTTCAAAGTCATAACCCAACATCTTTGTGACCCACTTTTGTTGCTCTTCAGAGGATAATCTTTGTTCTAAAAAGTATTTAAGGCTATCATGATCCGTTTTTACCTTGAAGTGTCTTCCCATTAGGTAGGGTCGCCATTTCTTAAGTGCATGGAGTATTGCCAACATTTCCTTCTCATAAATAGCTTTGCTTAAAAACTTTCCCTTGATTGGACGACTTTCAAAAGCAATGGGTCTTTCATCTTGCATTAGAACAACACCAATTCCATTTCCTGAAGCATCACATTCCACAATAAAGGTTTTTGTGAAGTCCGGTGTAGCTAAGACCGGTGCTTGGCACATTGCCTCTTTAAGATGTTCAAAGGCCTTTGTTGCTTCCAGAGTCCATGAAAATGAATCTTTCTTCAATAATGTTGTTAGAGGTGCTGCTATTCTCCCATAATTCTTAACAAACTTGCGATAATACCCTGTCAACCCAAGAAATCCTCGCAGATGCTTTATGGATGTGGGGATTTTCCATTCCTTAATGGCTTTAATTTTGCTAGGGTCTACCTTAACTCCTTCATGAGATACAATATGACCCAAATATTCCACCTCCTGGACTCCAAAGAAACATTTGGATCTTTTTGCATATAATTGTTTCTCCTCCAATAGTTGTAGCACCTTGTCAACATGTTCAACATGATCCTTCCAAGACTTGCTGTAGATTAGTATATCATCAAAAAATACTAACACAAATTTTCTAAGGAATGGTTTGAAAATTGAATTCATCAAACCTTGAAATGTTGAAGGTGCATTGGTAAGGCCAAAAGGCATGACCAAAAATTCATAATGACCCTCATGAGTTCTAAATGCCGTTTTCGGAATGTCTTCAATCTTCATTCTGATTTGATGATATCCCGAACGAAGATCCAACTTGGTGAAGTAAATTGATCCATGCAATTCATCCAGTAATTCATCAATGACAGGAATGGGGAACTTATCTTTAATAGTGAGCTTGTTGAGCTCCCTATAATCTGGACACATGCGCCATGATCCATCCTTCTTGTGCACCAATACTACTGGAGCTGAGAAAGAACTTTGACTCGGTTGAATTATACCAGCCTCTAGCATTTCTGCAACCATACGTTCAATTTCACTTTTTTGGACATATGGATATCTGTACGGCCTGATGTTTGGAGGAACACTTCCTGGAATCAGATGAATAGCATGATCATGATCACGCATAGGTGGGAGACCTTTGGGAGTCTCAAATACCTTGGAATGATTGTCCAGGACTTTTTGGAGATCTGGAGAAATAGATGATTCCAATGTGGAAACATCTAGCGAACATAATTGTGCAATTACACCTCTTTGCTCCTTTTTTAGAAGCTTTGTCATGCCATTAGAGCTGATTATCTTTCCTGGTTTCCCTGCAATACCCCTTAATTCAACTTCCTTTCCTTCCACAGAAAATTTCATGAAAAGTTCTTGAAAATTAAAAGCTATTGTACCCAAGGATTGTAGCCATTGGACTCCTAGTACAACATCAACACCTCCCATTGGAATGGAAAGCATTGGGCTAGTCAATACATATTCTCCCATGGATAGCTTGATATTATGGCACTTTCCAGAACAATTTATTGTTCCTCCATTTGCAATCATCACTTGACACTCTGGTGCTGGATATAGGAAGCAATTCAATTCTTTTGCTACCCTACAATGAATAAAATTGTGGGTGCTTCCTGAATCAATCAACACTATTACCTTTTTCTTCTTGATTTGTCCTTCTATCTTGATGGTTTGAGGAGTGGTAATTCCCGCCAATGCATTACAAGATATGGTCGGATTTATTTGTTCTTCATCTAGGCTTTGTTCCTGGAATATATCCTCTTCTTTTGACCTTTCTTGCTCCTTTTCTTCTTCCTCTTCACAATCTATGTAGAATAATTTCTTCTCAGCACACTTATGACCTTTTGTGTATTTGCTATCACAATTGTAACAAAGCCCTTTTGCTCTTTTTTCTTCCAATTGTTGTGGTGTCAACCTTGTAGGTTGTGGAAGACTATGGGCAACAACACTTCCGTCTTTATAGTTGTGAATGGTATGCTTCCTAGTTGCCATAATTTTGCTTTCCATTTTTCTTGCTAACCTGAATGCCTTCTCTAATGAATCAGGTTCCCAAAGGCACACATCATGTTGGATATTATCCTTTAAAGACCCTATGAACACATCAATCCTATGCTCCTCTGGAATATCTTTTACCCTTATGTTCAATTTTTGGAACTCCTCAATGTGCTCCATTATTGAACCCTTTTGTTTGAGACTTATCAATTGGCTAAAAAAAGTGTTGCTTTTTGTATCCTCATAATGTGCTATCAATTCTTCCGTAAAAATTGCCCAAGTGATAAATTGTTTACGAGAACAAAGCCATTGATACCATACAAACTGATTTGGTTCCAAATATAAAGTTGCCATACGTACCTTTTGTGTGTTTTGCACATTATTGAGATCGAAGAATTGCTCCATCTGTAATATCCATGTGGCGGGATCCTTGCCATCAAACTTCCTCATATCGATTTTTGGAACATGGTGAGTCTTCGATCCAACATTAGAGTCTATGGAATCATGATTAACATTTCTTTTGTTCTCATCATGAGTTTCCTTTAGTACTCTTTCACCTTAGTGACCATTTCTTGTAGCAACTTATCCATCTTATCATCCATGCCATCAATTTTAGCGTCCATGCCATTCACCTTAGCTTCCATGCCATCCATCTTAGCTTCTACACCTTTCTTTAAACCGTCCATCTTAGCTTCTACATATTTCCTTAAACCATCCATTTTAGATTTTGTTGCTTTTTGTGCAAGTGACATTTGTTGCACTTGTTCTTGTAATTTTGATATATCATGTAGCATTTCTTCTTCTTCTTCATGAGTCATGCTAGAGCTTTAGGTTCCTTACTAGGTGTTTGCATTTTCTTTCCTCGGGGCATCAGTTACCGATAATAATTCTCTAATATGCCCTTTGAATTCCTTCAAAATAAATTTTCAAACCAAGCTTAAGCAAAAATTAAAGAAAATCTACACACCTTTTTTCACTTTGTAAGAGCTCGATATTGCCTCCAATGTATCTCTGTACTTTCTAATTATCTAGTTCTGAATTTGTGATCTGTAGTAGCCCTCTGTGTCCTCTTTCCAATGCCACAAGTCTGACCCAAATTGGATTCTCCAAGGAAGAGTTATGTGAAATCTCCCACAGTGACTTGATTATAGACTAGTTCCATAGAGCGAACTTGTACGACATGCCACGTGTCACTGTTCCAACCTTTGACTCTGAAAAATATATAAAAGAAAACTACAGTCTGTCCTCTTTCTGTAACTTCTTACGAAGTTTCAATCTGATGCTTAGAAAGAAAGTTATGACGATTTTCCCCAAGTCACTTGTTTTGAGTGTAATTCAGGAGTCTGCAAAAAGACCAACTTCCTCAGATCATATCTCCGAACATATCACGCGAAAAAACTCTGAAATTTGGACCCAAGGTTCAGCGCGATTTCTTCTCAAATGGGTTTTTTTTGCGACTTCTGAAACGTCACAGAAAAAAAGTTATAGCGAAAATTCCACGATGACCTGTTTGGAGCAGCGAAACCCTAGAATCCAAAGCTCTGATACCAAATGTTATGAAACCAGCTCAAGAAAAGATAGAAAAGATAGATCAACGCCTTAGAATTCAGCCTCTTCAAGGGGGAAACCTCCTTTACATTACATAAATTAACAATTCTTGGATGATACAAATGACAAAACCTCCTTTCTATATATAGGAGTCTAAGGAGTCACAATATAATCCAGCCGACCTAACAATAATAATATAAAGCCACCAAAATAATAATAGAGGGATTCTATGGGGCACAGAAATAACAATATGTGGGTAATAGGGGCACAACAATATAAATAAGGGGTATAACTACAATAGTAATGGGGTAATCACTAGCATTATAGGGACCCAACATTTTCTCTCAAACCCAACATAGCTCGAAGGGTTTTATCTGATGGATCAGTACAAATGTGAAAAGGAAGAGACCAATTTGCTCCCCTTAGTATTGGAGAAGCTATCAATCTTTCTTGTAGTACTTGAAAAGAAGTTTAATAATCAATATCCCATGCAAAATCAAAATATTTAGCTAATAACTTTAGCATAGGAGAAGAAAGCTTAGCGAAATTCTTGATAAATATTTTGTAATACCCTACATGCCTAGAAAGCTTCTTACTTTCTTTTGTGAGGCTGAGATTGGGATTTGTAGGATTACTTCAATTTTTACATGATCAACCTTTATCCCAGTTTGTGAAACAAGATGACCAAGCATGATTCCTTAAGTTCTCATCATTTTTCACTTTTCATTACTCATATCTAAATGAGTTTCCAAACAATGAATCAATACTTTCTCTAAATTACCCAAAGCTTCTTAAATTCATTCCCATACACTGTAAAATAGTCCACATAGACCTCCACACATTCATGTATCAAATCAATAAAAATAGCCGCCACAACTCTCTCAAAAGTTGTTGGAGTGTTTCATAAGAAAAAAGGAAGAACTCTATAGGCATAAGTACCCCAAGGACAAGTGAAGGTGTTTTTGTCTTGGTATTCTAAGGCTATTTGGATTTGATTATAACCACTGAATACATCTACAAAGGAAAAATATTTCTTTCCAAATAGAGTATCCAACACTTGGTCAATAAAGGATAAAGGAAAATAATTTATCAAGGTAGTGTTGCTTAATTTCCTATAGTCGACACAAATCCTCCATTCTCCATTCTTTTTTGGGACAACTACTAAAGGATATATCCATTTACTATCAGAAATGGGATATATAGAATTAGCACTGAGAAGTTTTTGGAGTTCTTCTTTAACAATCTCCTTAAGAGTTGGATTCATTTTTAGACTTAGTTACCGGAAAATCCATAGTAAAAACCATTTTCTGTCAATGTTTCAAATCTCAACTGGGATCCATCATCAGGACGTTCTTGAATGCTGATAGTTGGATACATTATTTTTTGTGTTGTCTTACTAGTATTATTTATTCATTAGTATAAATGTGGTGTGTGCAGGTACTGGGATGAATTCCTTTCATATCTGAATAGTCCAAAGAAAATGCTTTAGAATACCATTGGATCATGTTTATTACTTGTTCCTATTGTTCTGCACTTAGTTCAGCTTCAATATATAATTTTTTACCAAGGCTACTTTCAATAAGTTGAATACTCGATTCTTTGTTGGCAAAGGATGCAAAAAAAACAAGGTGAAAAGTCTCTTGAAATTCAATACTGAAACCATCAACGATAACAAAACTAATAAAAGAATCAACAATAGCTAGCCATGGCCTCCCTAAAACTATTGGGTGTCCTGGTTTAGCAATTTTAGGAGAATTACTACAAAATCTACCAGGTATTCCCATGAATCCACAATTACTATCACATCCTCTAGGACTCCCTTAAGCTTAACGATAGACTTGTATGCCAATTCTAGCACAATAGCTGTAGGTATTACCTAGGTTAGTTGTAGAAAAGGCATAATATAAATGGTCATTGAATTAACTATGGCCCCTAAATCCACTAGGGTATTAGGCAAGAAATTTCCATTAATTTTCGCAGTTACTAATGGATTTCAAGGATCAACATATTTTGGTGACAATCCCGATTATTTTACCAACTACCTCAATGGTTTGGTTATCTTTTGTCTTTATTCTCGGTTTATTAATACAAATATCCCTAACAATATAGGCATAAATATGTATGTCCTTAATGGCTTGAAGTAAAGGGATATTTATATACAAACATTTCTCAATTCCTATTCCAAATCATATTCCACAGGTACTTTGGTTTTCTTCACAAGCATTACTTCAGGAAAAGTAGGTTCTTTGGGTTCTAATTGATCTCATGGTTCTTTTATTACATCCTTTTTGTCATCTTCCATTTGTTTATTTTCAACCAGTTCATTTTCATATTCTATTTGGGAATCCTCCTCTTAGATAGTGGTTTCAGGTTTATTTTTATTTAAGACTTTCCCATATCGTAGTTGAATTTGATTTAAAAAAAAAAGTAATGACATAGGTGGGGAAATTTTGTAGTTCTATGTTTTTCATATGTTGAGGAGACTTATTATTAATATTAGGTACAAGTTGTGTAGGCATCTGAGTTGGTCTTAGAGGATTTGAACTAAATGGTTGTTGCATATGTTGTGAAGGTTGATTGGTATTTTGGGGTAACGAAAGTGGTTGTTGTTGTGGTGTAGGGTAGGGTGGATTATACCCTTGCTGAAATTAAGGGACATTAGGTGCATATGGTGCATAAGTTGGGTATTGTGGTTGATATTGGGAGTATGAGGGTGCTGGAAATTAAGGCTGATAGACATTCCCATAGGGATTTCCTCTCCAACCTTGACTCCATGGTGAATTTTGAGGTGATTGAGTTTGTCGTGAATAATAAGGTGTTTGAGGATTCCAGGTTTGGTATTGGGGATAAGGCTTCACATTACGGTCTTGATATGAGTTAAGCTTTGGTGCCCTCCATGTGGTTATCTAGGAGGATGGGAAAATTCATGTGTTTTAGTTCCTCCTTTGAAAATGGCTTGTAATCCTGGTAAGGAAGGGCATGCCTAAGTTTAATGATCATTCGTACAAATTCCACAAAACTCCACCACATTAACATGACACTATCTTTTAGCATGTTTCTTTATGCACGTAGGACAAAAGATGACCAAAGAATGATTTTCTTATTCCTATTTTTTCTTAATCTTAAGAGTGTCCAATTGATCACTAATGGTGTTCAAGATATATGTCTTAATGTTTTCTAAGAGATTCCATAATTATGTTAGACTAAAACCTCTTTGAACAAGCCTAGCAATTATTGTTACAAAGTCTCTTGTACTGTCTCGAATTATTTTGCCTGCTTTAGCTTGAGTCCTAGAGTATGATCTACATAATTCAAATATCTCAGCAAAATGTTTCTTGTGTATGTTCCCTGAACTTAAGAGATTTACTGTTTCTATTCAATCGTCCCTTAATCCATTTAACAAGAAATTCTTAATAGTTTGCTCATCAATATTACCTATTCAAGACTTATGGAAGTTTTAATCACTTGGTTAGATAGGTTGGGTTGTTATGAAACCAGCTCAAAAAATGATAGAAAAGAGAGATGCACGCCTTAAAATTCAGCCTCTTCGAGGGGGCAACCTCCTTTACATTACATAAATGAACAATTCTTGGATGATACAAATGAAAAAACCTCCTCTCTATATATAGGAGTCTAAGGAGTCACAATATAATCTAGCCGACCTAACAATAATAATATAAAGCCACAAAAATAACAATAGAGGGATTCTATGGGGCATAGAAATAACAATATGGGGTTAATAGGGGCACAACAATATAAATAAGGGGTATAACTACAATAGTAATGGGGTAATCACTAGTATTATAGGGACCCAACATGCCCCTCTCCTTCAAAAAAGTGTTGTCCTCAACGCTTGAGTAGTTCTGGATACTTCTGCATAAAATTCTCATCCTCCCATGTGGAATCTTCAGCGGATAAGTTCTTCCACTTGATAAGATATTCTGAAATTGATCGATTTCGTAGCTGTCGAGTTCTTGTTTCTATGACTGCTTCCGGTTCCAATATAATTTTTCCTTCCTCATCAAGTTCTGGCAATATTGTCTGAATTGGGAACTTGTCACCTATAACCTTCTTTAAACATGAAACATGGAAGACTTGGTGCAATCGAGACGCTGCAGGAAGCTCCAATTTGTATGCCATAGTACCAATATTTTGCAACACCTTGTACGGACCATAATACTTTGGTGATAATTTATTATCCTTCTTAGCTTGCTTTAGGGACATTTGCTTATATGGTTGTAGCCGTAGGAATACCCAATCACCTACATCAAAACTTCTTTCACTGTGATGTTGATCTGCATGTTGTTTCATTCTATTTTGTGCCAACACGAGGTTATCCTTTAAGAGTTGGAGGACTTGTTGTTGATGTTCGATGTGATGCTCCACTGCCTGAACCTTAGAATTTTCTCTTAAATATGATGTGATGGATGGTGGTTGATACCCATAAAGTGCCATAAATGGGGTCATTTTTGTTGCTGTATGGAAGGAAGTGTTATACCACCATTCAGCCAGAGGCAACCATTTGACCCATTGCGTCTGTTTATCAGATACAAAGCAACGAAGATATCCTTCCAAACATTTGTTTACTATCTCGGTTTGCCCATCAGATTGAGGATGATAAGATGAGCTATGAGTTAACTGAGTACCAAGACAAGAAAATAATTCTGTCCAAAAATTTCCAGCGAAAATGGGATCTCTGTCACTTACAATAATCTTTGGGTTTCCATGTAGCTTTTGAACTGTTTCCATAAATGCAGTAGAAACTGTACTGGCTTTAAATGGATGTGATAATGCACAAAAGTGTGCATACTTGGTAAGTTTGTCAACTACCACCATGATGACACTCTTTCCCTCAGACTTGGGTAAAACTGTGATAAATCCATTGAAACCTCCTCCCAACGTTGGCTTGGAATGGATAAAGGTTGTAATAGACCCGGTGTCTTAATTGTTTCAACTTTATTTTGCTGGCAAACCAAACATTCCGCCACAAACTTTTGAATATCTGATTTAAGGCCATCCCAAAAAGATTCCTTCTTAATCCTGTGGTAAGTTTTTAAAAATCCTGAGTGCCCTCCTAAGGGAGAAGTGTGCAATTCCATAAGAATCTTTTGTTTTAGCTGGGAATTCTTACAGAGGTATAAGCGATCTTTGTACCATAACGAATCATTTTTCCAGCTAAATGTATCAGAAGTACTGGAATCTTGTTGTAGCTTTCGAATAAGTGCCCACACTTCTTCGTCATTCTTCCATTCCTTCCTTGCTTCGTTTATCCAATCTGGTTGGATAATAGAAATGGCACACAACAATGCTTCCACATCCTTTATCTTAGATTCCACGCCACTTATCTTAGCTTCTGTTAGCTTTTGTGAGCGTGACATTTGTTGCACTTGTTCTTGTAATTTTGATATATCATGTAGCATTTCTTCTTCTTCTTCATGAGTCATGCTAGAGCTTTCAGGTTCCTTACTAGGTGTTTGCATTTTCTTTCCTCGGGGCATCAGTTACTGATAATAATGCTTTACTATGCCCTTTGAATTCCGTTAAACCAAGCTTACACAAAAATTAAAAAAAAAACTACACACCTTTTTTCACTTTATAGAAGCCTGATATTGAATCTGATGTATCTTTGTAATTTCAGATCATCTAGTTTTGAAATTGCTACCTGTAGTAGCCTTCTGCGTCCTCTTTCCCATGCCACAAGTCTGAGCCAAATTGGATTCTCCAAGGAAGAGTTATGTGAAATCTCCCACAGTGACTTGCTTTTAGACTGGTATAGTAGAGCGAACTTGTACGACGTGCCACGAGTCACTGTTTCAACCTTTGAATCTGAAACACACACACAAGAAACTACATTCCGTCCTCTTTCTATAAATTTTTACAAAATTTCAATCCGATCCTCAGAGAGAGAGGTATGACGATTTTCCCCAGGTCACTTGTTTTGATTGTAATTCAGGAGTCTGCAAAAAGGCCAACTTCCTCAGCTCGTATCTCAGAAACTATCGCGCGAAAAGCTCTGAAATTCGGACCCAAGGTTCAGCGCCCATTCTTCTCAAATGGGTTTTCTTTGCGACTTCTGAAATGTCACAGAAAAAAATTATAGCGAAAATGCCACGATGACCTGTTTGGAGCAGCGAAACCCTAGAATCCAAAGCTCTGATACCAAATGTTATGAAACCAACTCACAAAAAGATGGAAAAGAGAGATCCACGCCTTATAATTCAGCCTCTTCGAGGGGGAAACCTCCTTTACATTACATAAATGAACAATTATTGGATGATACAAATGACAAAACCTCCTTTCTATATATAGGAGTCTAAGGAGTCACAATATAATCCAGCCGACCTAACAATAATAATATAAAGCCACAAAAATAACAATAGAGGGATTCTATGGGGCACAGAAATAACAATATGGGGGTAATAGGGGCACAAAAATATAAATAAGGGGTATAACTACAATAGTAATGGGGTAATCACCAGTATTATAGGGACCCAACATGGGTTGTGTCAACCTACAACCAAGAGTAACTATTTCAAACCACTTGTAGTTAGAAGTTAGCCCTTCTAGCATGAGAGAGCTCTATCAAAGAACACAATATGATGTTCTGGTTAAAACTCAAAGTTAAAATGGCTAACTCTGGATTTTTATATGATTTTTTCAGGTGAAGGAAAGTGTGATAATCACCACCATTAAACATGGAGTCAAAAGAATATATTGATTACAGACAAACATCGTTTTGTGGAAGTTGGCGAATTTTTTGGTTTATTAATGTGAATATGAACATTTACAGTAATCATAGTAAATTGAAGGAATTTGGAGCAATATAACATTGAACTCCAAGTAATCAAATAAGCAGTGAAAACTGATAAAAACATAGAAGTATGATGAGATAGAACTGAAACCAAAAATGAATCCCAGGTTAAAAACAGAGTATTGATGCAAATTGTACTTCTTATTAACTCGAACAAATATACAAAAGTGGTCTTCTCACATCCTCCATCCCCTTTTTCTCATCTTTCCCTATGAATATGTAAAATGAGAGGTTTAAAATCCATCTCATAATACAAATCAACTACTAAGAAAAAATTGACACATATCTTAACACTACGCTTCCACATAATATAGTTGAGTTGAATTCTCATTCATAAAATTTTGGAATGTTGAGTATACTTGACAAATCCTATTTGAAAAAGAAGTCTTCAAACTATTTGTTGTCCCATGCTTCCACCTCTTGACTTCCCAAATATCAAATCCTAGTATGGGGAGTCCAAATCCATCCTTTGTTGAAGATAGATTCCTATTACAATACTTCAAGAATAAAATATTTGAAAAATATGTTGATATCATATTATCTAGGATTTGATTTTTGACACACTGAAATTCAGGAAACTGAAGAGTGAATTGTGGGATTTGAGAGAATATTAATCAATATTCATTATCGAAATCAATTTGGAGTCAACCTTTCTGAGCTGGACCTCCACCAAGTTGAATTTCAAAATTTCTGCAACAAATCTGGCTAGGAAAAATTCTATAAAATAGGCCTCACAGATAAATGCATATATTTCAAACCCTGATAGCTGTATAAAAAATGAGAGATAATTTTGTCGATTATCTCGTTCTGAAAAAAGAAATCCTTCATATTCCCAAAATTCCTTTCCTTTTGGTCATAAAGTGAGCTTGAAGTTGACTATTAAAACAATCATTTTCAGAATTTCCGTAGCAAAATTTTGGTAGAAAATTTCAAAAAACACCTTTCTACTCGATGTTTGTCCTTTTTGATAGTTTTGAAGTGTTAATTGATGTTTATTAGCTAAATACATGCCATTTACACTCCCTTAGCTGAGGTTTAACTTAATTTTTTCTCCATGAAAATCTACAGCAATTTCGTAGCAAATATTCACCTTTAATATGGGGAGTTGCTATGAAATTTGAATTTTCTGTTGACATGTCTTCTTGAAAAATAGGAGTCCTTTGTGTGATGATGTGGAAACTCCTATTACTTGTAGTTCATCTAGCTTCCTTGTTGTTTGATGTTCAAAAACTCCCAAAACGTAGAAAAATAGAGTTTTGACAGTTTCATTACAAACTTCAGTAACAAATTCAAAAAACACTTTTCTACTACCCCTCTACTATTTCTACAAGTTCTGAGGTTTTCCTTCATGTTTTTAAGCTAAATAAATGCCTTTATAAGTCCATTTTCTATGTTTTTAGTTTTCATTCTGTTATAGACATTTTTGTGCCTCGCGTCATGGAGCATGAAATGTCGATAATTACAGGGATCCTCAGTCCCTAAACATGTTGTTCTTACCCCTAAAAGAACAAGGTCATCAAACAACAGCACTTCCAATCAGTTCTCCACCTGAAAACACTTCAAAACAGGCTTATTTTGAATCATGTCAGCTGCTCCACTGAGCTTCTGCGCTGGAATGCAACTGTCCCTCCTTGTACCTGCGCTGGAAGTCAAGATTAATGAAGGCTACCTACGCTGGGCGAGATTGGCCAAGTGGCACAGTCATCATGCAAGGTGTCAACTGCCCAGGAAGCTTCCAAACTGACACTTGGTTCATGAGATTCGCCTTGTGATGAGTAAGAGGTACTTGATCACCATGTGTAAGCAAGGATCTCCAAGTGGACTCAAGAACTGAAGATTAACTGAAGAGGGAGAGGACACAAGGCAACTTCATGTCAGTCTCAAGCTGACTCATCCTCTCTTCTTCTCTCCTATATATAGAGCTCTTCTATGAGGTCTAAGGGGGCTGGAATTTTGTGTAAAGCAAGGAGGTGCTGTTGGATTACAGTTAGAGCTATTGGGTGATTGTTTTACTAGAGGTGAAGAGGAGAGTTCTTGCTGCTGGGGAGGTGTTGCTGGATTGGAGCCATCATTGGTTGTAACCTTCTCAGAACCTTGTTACTTCTATCAATAAAGTTTTGCATGTTCTCCTATATACTTGTATTGCATTGATGTATTGTATTTACATGTATATTTGATTCACCCTAATCCATGCTTCAGTTATGAGTACATGTATCTTGTAGTTTCCTCTCTTGTTTTGTGCAGGATCTGTGTGTAGCTAGACCGGCAAAGAGAGCAAGGAGCTGGGAACAAGAGACAAAGAAAGAGGACAAGGATCGACTAAGCGAAGGACACCAGGTTGGTTGACCTTCTTTTCCTTCTCTCTGTACTTTCATAAAGGAAATCATCAAAGCTTTACTTTCAGTTGTTGCTAAAGACTGTCACCTTTAGAGTAGGGATAGGGTCATCCGCATCGGATACTTTTCCCCACAACAAACTGGCGACTCCACTGGGGAGCCTAGTATCTTGTTGGTGTTTGTAGTATTTTGCTATTCATTTCTTGAAGAAAAGAGTACCAAATCGAAAAGCTTTTGACTATATCAAAAGCGAAGTAGAGGGACTGTTACTCTTGCTCATTTGCTGAGCAAATTCAAGATTTGAAGAGCTTATCTACAAAAGACTCTTTACTCTTTGTGATAGATCTTCATCCTCTTGATCATCCCTTAGCCTGTACTTGACCTATAACTTTTTATTTCAGCAAAAACAGTGCATTTTTGAGCTTTTTATGACCCGGAATTCTTTGTAGACGAAACTCTCATGAGTCAGTGTAGGCTATCCACAGGCAGTCTGCATTACAGCGCAGGTGCTCCCTTCGGGAACTGCGCTGAGAGTCAAATTGGCAGACTAGAACCTGCGCTGGTCCAGTTAGCCATTGTCTTGCTCAGCTTTCCTTTTGTGTCTTGGCCTTGTTTTCACTGATTTTTGCTGATTGCTTGCTGGTCATTGTACTTGCTGTAAACCACTTCTCCTTGACATTATTCCGCCTCAGTTGTGTGATGAAACTGTGAATGTTCTTTCAGTATTTCTTGTTTCAGTTACAGTTTCCCATTGTGAAAAGCGAACCAGTATAGCTGTGGCCTCTTAGATCCTGAACTGTAAAAGTGTCTTTGTGATCTGAAGAGTTAGTTTTGTTACTGTTCATGGCTGTTTGAGTTTGTTTGTTTTTCACTTTATGGTTTGAATTCATACATTGTTAGTGTTGAAACAAGTACCTGTAAAGCGTCTTTTCATTTTAGAAAAAACTGGTTTGTTTACGCTTCAAATTGAATTCGAAAGTCATACAACAGTTTTCCTTTTGTCTACATCAACATTAAAGGAAAAGAAAAGAAATACATGCATCTTGCATTTGCATTTTTTATAAGTTTGGGTGTCTGATCTAGGAGAAAGTGCATTAGTTTGTGCTTGGTGCTCTGTGTGGAAAGATATTGTTTTTCTCTCCCCTCAGTAGTTAGGATTTTCAAAGCTAAAAAGATTGTGAAAGCTTGCTTATCATTTTAGCTGCATTTAGGAATTTGTACCAATACATCTCGTGGTGATCCTGAAAGACAAACTGATAAACAAGATCAACTTAAAATATATTGAATGAATCTAAAAACGCATTGTAACATAACGCTCACAATAGAGGTCTAGGTAGAGACGTGTTTCGGCGTCGTTAAACGTAGTGACTGTCGATCTCTACGAAGGTGGGTGATTCCTCCTGAGGGACGATAGCACTAATACGGACTTGTGCTCCCGCGTACCGTCGCGTATATTGGGAGACCCCTATAGGCAATTATCCTTTATCCTTAGGAAGCCGTGTCGGCCGCCCTACTGATCGCGATGCAGTGAACACAGCATTCACGAAGATCGACCACCCGTACCGTAAAACGTATTCTGTGGTTTCGCGAAAGGTTTGGCACACCCTCTGCCTAGATCTCCAGAGCAGTTTCTTTTGGCCCTTTTCAAACTCTATAACTGAAAAGGTCCAACCGAGCATTTGTCACTTCGGGCTCGTTAATACATCGAAGGCGACTAGAGTCATCTTTAGCTTTTTCTCGACTCTTAAAACATGAAAAAGCAAAGTTGTGTCTAAAAGCGTCTAATAAAATTCATTCAATACGGAAACATAATTCCCCTTTTTGTATTTTAGTTGATCAAGTAATCCGCAACCGTGGAGGAAAGTCAATTAAAACTCCGTCGTTCGGGGAGACTCGCGAGTCAACCACCTTTGTCTCCGGAACCGAGAGTAGTACGGACGAAGCGAACTCGCTTGACCAGGTCAAAATCTCCTTTTAAAGTTGGAACAACAGTTCCGACAACATCTGAGATTCTGGTCACTGGAATCCCTGCCTCTATTGAAGAAGTTCAACAGCAACAGAAGGACAGTTGTACTGATCCTAGTCTGAAAACAAGTACTTGCATAACTGAACCAGTTCCATCTGAAACCGGTCCACAGAGTCTTGTTGTTCAAACAACTGTCGCTGTCGAAGCAACCCCTTCTTCGGCACCAGAAATCTTTTACGGACCTGACGGTCTTCCTCTTCCTCCTGGTCTGATTGCAATAGAGGAAATCGTAGAGGACCAGCAAGCAAATACTCCAATTCATTTTGGAGTAGGTACCACTCTTTTTCCTTCTGCATCAGAAGTTTGTCCATCGCCACTGGAAGTTCCTGAAGAATCGTTAGGAAGTTTATTGGATAGACTTAAAATGTCTGAACAACCGTCGACATCTAGAACTGTGCCAAACGACACAGCGACAGCAGAAGCTCCTGCTGCCAATCCAACGATGTTTGCCGGCATACCAGCCGTCCCGACTAGCTCTCATCAGCTAGAAGGAGTCCACCCAGGGACTATTATGACAACTTGGTCTGTTCCAGTTTGTTCTTCCGGTATAATACCCGGTAATTCTTATGTTGAAACTAGACAAATTGATCCCTTTGGGAATCATTTTGGGCCATCCAGTCCTCAAAGGCCATCTATACCCTTGAGCTCCGGATTGTTACCGTATGGGGGGCAATATGCCCTTTCACTTCCTCTTCCGGGGGATACCCATACGGCAGTTTTCAACCACATTCAGGTTTGACTGAAGTAACGACGAGTGGTTGGGTACCTATGTTACCCCAACAACCAAGAGTTGTATATTCCATGCAACAATGTGTACCTATGTCTAGTATCCCGACGACGCCAGCAATTGTAACCGTGTCGCAAGTTCAATCGATGCCTGTTGTATGTCAACCCCAAGTTGTAATGCAACAGCCTATTGACCCTGCAACACAACCACAATCGCCAACTGCCGGGACGACACAGATACAAACGGGAACCATAACCCCGCATCTTGGTCCGTCGGTTAGTGTCGCACAGCAAAACATGGCTTCACAACCATGGATGGTGCAATACCAACAACCTCAGTTTCAACAGGTGTACCAGGGATCTGAGCAACAGATCTTTGCAAATAGTGGGCAACCCTATATTCAGAACGGGTTAAATCAACCACTTTACAGTGGCCAAGCCCACCAGCCATATCAGTCATATCAACATCAGTTGCATTATGCTGGTGTGCAAAGGCCTACTGCTCAGGCGATTCCATCGTATCCTGGGTACGCCTCGCCAAACCTGAATCAGCAGTTGCCATTCGTGGCGACCTTAGAATTACCAGATTTACATCGATTGACGAACGATCCAATCGCCTATGCCCATTGGTGGCCAGCGATTCCTCACAAACTTCCTTCGGACATTCCTAAATTCAATGGAAATCCGGGCGAAGACCCGTCGAATCATGTGATGACATTCCATCTGTGGTGTTCGTCGAATACCTTGAATGATGATTCGATAAGGCTTCGTCTTTTCCAGAGGACATTGACTGGTCCGGCGGCCAAATGGTATATTGAATTACCTAGAGCCTCTTTCGACAATTTTAGTTCCCTAGCCACGACTTTCTTAACACACTTTCAGTTACCTATAAGGTACGAAACTGGAACAGAGATCTTGACCAATTTCAAGCAGACAACGGCCACACATATATCTGATCATATACATGAGTGGCGTCGTCGTCGCAGAATGGTAAAAACCTATGTTCCAGATCAGCTATTAGCTGAGTGGTTTATAAAGTCGCTTCTGCCGGCAATAACAGAAGATGTGGCCAAGGGAGGCGTCGTAACAGAGGAGCAAGTTATTGCTCGTGCTCAATATTTGGACTTAGTATATACTCAGTCGGGCACGCTCTATGATAAGATACCTGATGCCCCCAGACCGGAATTTTCAATCCCTCCTCCTCCCGGATCGAATAGTGACTCTCATGCCGGTGATGGCGTGATTGGAACTGCAAACGCTAAGTCGACAAGGGATTCGAATAAGAAAGCCCGTAAGACTTCGAATCAAAAAGCAAATCAAGAGATTCTTGCTTCGGAGGTAAATGCTGTATCTACGGATAAAGACAAAAACTCCAATCAACCAGGAAGCAAGAAGAAACAAAACAAAGGGAAGAAGAAGAAACAAGGTGAGTCATCCCCTCAAAAAACTTCTTCAAACCCTCCTGGGCAAAGGAAACAATTTCCTCCATGTCAAATATGCGATGAAAATCATTCAACAAAGAACTGTCCGTTCAAAGCTGAGTTAAAGAGGTTCTTTAAAAGTTCCCAAACTTCAGCTGTGTTGACTGATCCATTTCCCACCCCAGGTCAAAATATGGTTGATAGTGGAAATGCTTCCCCGTCTCAAGTGCTTATGCTGTCGGTTTCTAAGCAAAATGATGCTTTGATCTCGACTAGGAATAAAGATTATGGGAATCCGCCGGTGTCGAACGACAAAGGGAAAGATCAACCCAGTAGTTCGACAACAACTTCGGCAGAAGTTGTACCCCCCCTCACGCATGAATTAACAATAAAGCCGCCTAAGGGAGTAGTCCACAAGTCGACATTCAACCCTCGCGCCAGAGCGGCGCAACACTATAATATAGTGGAGGATTTGGCCCAATCGCCATCTGCTATGTCGACTCTTGAGGTACTACAAAATTGCCCATCCCAAAGACAGGCATTGTTATCAGCAATTGGTGGAGTGGATCCTAAAGATTCCAATCTTGTATCCTTTGATCACAAAGGATATGATCCTCAGTTACCAGCGCAATTAGCTTTCCTTATTCAAGTGAAAGCACTCAACAAAACTGTTCATAGAACGATTATTGATGAGGGCGCATCGACATGTATCATGTCGATGAGTTGCTGGAAAACTCTTGGATCTCCAACCTTGTCGCGATCTTCGACGACATTGAAAGCATTTGACGGTAGGTCGTACACTCCGTACGGTATCCTAAATAACTTTAAGGTTGAACTAGGAGGAAAAACAGTGGAGATTGATGTTGAAGTCATTGATGGCAATCTTGACTATAACATCCTACTGGGAAGACCATGGATATATGCCATGGCAGCTGTAGTGTCGACATATTTTAGGAAGATCGCATTCCCGTTTGAAGGAGGGATTACGATCGTCGACCAACAGAATTTCCTCCCTAATGGTTCACAAGTTACTGGAAGCATTCCCCTGATCCATGGGAGCGACCATTCGATAAAAGATATCGGAGTAGGCTTGCTAAAAGATCCCACAATGATGGGAACTTTCGCGTTGCCACCTCCTTTCCATATAGGGATATCCCGTTTGTAGCAACATGCAACATGGTATCTTCATCGAAGGTCGCAGAAGACAAAGTCGTCATGGATCATCAAGTGGTATTGCCTCCTAGCCCTATTGAAATATTGTAGCAATCAATGTTTCAGGCATGGGAGGCGAGCCCAAATGAACGCTCGTCAAGCGTTTGGGTAGATAGGTCCGAAGAATATGGTACCCCATTAGATCCATGGTCAAAAGTTCATGGGACTGACGAAGGAATCTTACAATCAATGATGATTGAGGGGGCACCATGGAATGATCACCACCATCGTTCCCTTCTTCCAGAGTGTGAAGAAGAAACTCATCACGACCTATACCACCCTTCAGTGTTTGAATTCCTAACAAATACTGTAAATACGGTGGATTCAGAGAGAAACCTATCCAATATTGAAGAGACTGTAGCCATAAACATCTCGACAAAATCTGATGTTGTTGAGAATATTCATGTCGGCAAAAGTTGTTCCCCTTCAGAACTGGAAATATATAGTGCTCTCTTTCGCGAATTTAGAGATGTCTTTGCATGGTCATATGATGAAATGCCAGGCATTGACTCGAGCATAGTTGAACATGAAATTAAAATGTATCCTGATGTCAAACCAGTAAGACAACGGCTTCGGCAGGTACATCCGAAGAAAGCCGCTGCCATTAAGGTTGAAAAACTTCTCCATGCTGGATTCATCTACCCGGTTCCTCTAACCGATTGGGTATCGAATATTGTCCCTGTTATGAAAAAACAAGGGACGATAAGAGTGTGCGTCGACTATAGGGATGTAAACAAAGCTTGTCCAAAGGACAACTACCCTACACCCTTCATCGACCAGATAATTGATGAATGCGCCGGATGTGAAATCTTTTCCTTTATGGATGGATTTTCCGGGTATAATCAAATAAATATCCGCCCACAGGACCAGTCTAAGACTGCATTCATCTGTCCGTGGGGCACATTCGCTTATCGAAAATTACCCTTTGGTTTAAAGAACGCAGGGGCGACGTTTCAGAGGGCAATGAATTATGCCTTCCATGACATCAAGAACATTGTTCAACCTTACCTCGACGATCTTCCGGCTCATTCGCGGAAGCGGACTGATCATCCGCGGCATTTGAGAGCAATATTTCTACGTTGCCGACATTACAAGATAAGACTCAATCCGCACAAGTGTGTGTTTTGCGTCGGTTCTGGTCGTTTACTTGGCTTTGTTGTCTCTAAGGATGGGATTCGTCTCGACCCCTGTAAGGTTCAGGCAATCATTAATTTGCCTCCACCTTCAAATTTGCTTCAGATTCAGAAACTCCAAGGGAAAGCAAACTTTCTGAGGAGGTTCATTCCAAATTACGCAGAACTTGCCAAAGGTTATACTCGTCTTTTGAAAAAGGATGTACCTTTTGTCTGGGACCAGGTTGCGCAAGCTTCCTTTGACGCTCTGAAAGATTGTCTAGTAAGAGCATCATTAATGTACGCCCCGGACTATCAAAGAGATTTTAACCTGTATCTAGCTGCAGCAGATACGACCATTGCGATGGTCTTAGTGCAAGAAGTCGATGGAATTGAACATCCTATTTATTATTTAAGTAAAAACTTAAATGATACAGAAAGTAAATATTCCTATGTTGAAAAACTAGCGCTTGCTGCTGTTCAAGCGATTCAAAGGTTTCGACATTATGTCCTCTTTAGGAAAACTACCGTTCTGTCAGATTGCAATCCCATGACATATATACTGTCGCGACAGTTGCTTGGGGGCAAATATTCAAAATGGATAGCCATCCTTCAAGAGTTTGATTTAGATTTTGTAAAATCCAAATCGAAGAAAGCTCTAGTTTTCGCGGAATTATTATGCGATCTCCCATCGTCGTCCAACGATGAAACATCAGAAGAGTCAATCGTGGATGAAAATTTGTTTCTGATATCAGTAAGCGATGAGTGGTATGGAGACATCATTGTTTATCTCCAAACCCAAAAATTTAGGCCTAATACCTCACACTCGGAACGGAAACGTATACGATACCAATCTAAAGACTACATGATCGTCGGTGATACACTTTACCGTCGTGGTGTCGATACGGTTCTGAGGAGGTGCCTTACCCATGAGGAGGCCGAAAAAGCCCTGAATGATTGTCATTCAGGCGCGTGCGGGGGGCATCAATCTGGATATGCAACAGCACAAAGAATCTTACGAGCAGGATATTTCTGGCCAACTATGTTTAAAGATTGCATAATAGCTGTCAGAAGTTGCCATGCATGTCAGATCTTTGATAGCAAAACCAGAAGACCGCCCGCACCCTTACAGCCGATAGTTGCTGTTGGGCCCTTCGCCAAGTGGGGCATCGATTTCATGCAATGTAACCCCACCTCGACCGGGGGGCATGGGTATATTATAGTCGCTGTTGACTATTTTACCAAATGGGCCGAGGCGATGCCTACATTGGATAACACTGGTGAAACAGCTGCCCTTTTCTTTTTCAATCATGTAGTCGCCAGGTTCGGCGTTCCGCAAGCTATAGTGACAGATCATGGATCGCATTTTCGCAATCACATGATGGTTGAATTAGCTGCCAAACTAGGGCTATCGCACGACAGCTCTACCCCGTATTATCCACAAGCCAACGGACAAGTTGAGGCAATCAACAAGGTCCTGAAGCGTATGTTGCAAAGGATGATCGGGGTTCACAAAAGAAGATGGCATCTAATCCTGTACTCAGCATTATGGGCTTACCGAACCTCGGTAAAGAACGCCACTGGGTTCACACCATTCCAATTGGTGTATGGCCTGGAGGCAGTCTTACCGATCCAGTGCGAAATTTCGTCTCTTAAACTCGCAATTGACCTCCTCCCCGGAACCTCAGAAGAAGAGGCTCGTTTCTTGGAATTGATCCAGTTGGATGAAAACCGTCGTGACGCCGCTTTGGCGAACGAAGCCCATAAGAAACGAGTCAAAGCACAGTTTGACAAGAATGTCAAACCTCGCAACTTCTCTGAGGGTGACTTGGTTTTGCTTTACGACCAAGAATCCGATAAATTAGGAGCAGGAAAATTTCAGTCCTTATGGATGGGTCCCTATATTGTTAAAAGGGTGTTAGCAAAAGGAGCCTACGAGTTAATGGATTATGACGGAATACCACTGGCGCAACCCCGTAACGGGTTGTACCTCAAGCGTTACTATGCCTAAATAGTAACCTGAGTGCTTTTGTTGTATTTTGTTTTCGCTAAAATGTTTGTTTCGGTAGTAATCCACCCTTCTCGTTTGTTGCAGATGTCGAATTATTCTGATACATATGTGGGATATGCCGACGGAGCGAGTCGTAGTACGCGGAATTTGTCCTCCGCTGCCTGGGCCATTTTTGATCCAAGCGGCGAGTTAGTGAGTTTCAGAGGTGTGTGTATTGGACGGTCAACAAACAATATCGCTGAGTATAGTGCGTTGATCGAACTCCTCTCTGATACCATCGCTCATGGTATACGCCGACTAATTGTTAGGCTAGACTCACAACTTGTGATACTACAACTCACTGGTATATATTCAGTCCGCAATCCAGCTATTTATCGTATGTTTCTAAGAGTTAAGATTTTGGAAAGAGAGTTTGATTCAATTCAATACCAACATATTTCCAGAAACTTGAACACATTAACAGATTCATTAGCAAACTATGTATTAGATAGACATTTACAACATATATAAAAAGAGATGCATCGGTGCTATGCAAGTGGATCACAAATAAACTGAAATAAACTCCGAAAATCAAAATATATAAAGCTGTTTATAGTTTGTACATAATGTGCTGTAATCAAAACAAAATTGGTCATATGACCTAGAACTCAAAAAGATGCTAGGGGGCACCCTAGCCTAGTGGTGCTCATGAAAGTACGTCACGGTCTGTGCGATCATGCGCAAGAGACGAGTCCATCGTCTAGGCACGCCGATGGTGTGCCGCTGCAACTGTAAAGGTAACTCGTCAATCTGTACATCCGGAAGACCACGAGTAAGGCTCTCAACCTGCTCCTGCACAGCTGCAAGTATCTCAGTATCACCAAGGTCGCGAATAACAACTCTCCTAGCAGGCTCTGCTGCTGGGGCAGCAACTGGCGATCGTGGACGAGCTACTGGACGAACAGGACCAACATCTGCATGCACCCAAGAGTTTGATCAGTTTTGAACAGTAAACATCATGAATAAAAACAATAAACAGTGATATGGTCAGAGATTTTACCAATAGCGCCCCATTGCTCGCCATCCGGAAGCACCAAGTCCGGATCACCTCGGTAGTCCATACCCACATATGGATACTCAGAAAATGCCATCTCCTGACGCTCGAACCACCTAAAGAAGGACTCAGTGAATGTAATATGAGGTTGACCAGCATGCCGGGACATATGGTCAACCCACCTCTGCATGCGTGGCTCGGTCGGAGAAGGCACATCAAGCAAGATGTACTGAGGTTGCATCAATGGGATTTTCTCCAAGACAAAGGCAGTCAGAATAGAACCAAATCCAAAGTTCTTCAGCCCCCCGTCCTTTACCTTGGTCAATTGACTTTTCATCTGAACAAGTACTGCATCACACCAGTTAAACACTTTCGGTTGGAGACACTCCAAGGCGTGCTGCATATAAGATCTGTTGGCAACATGTAAAGCTGCGCTACCGGCCATCCTACCAATGGTAAACAGAATGGACCTGAGAGACCTGTCAGTGATGTCACGGATATTGATCTTGCCGTCTTTGCTCGGCTGTGAACCTTCCCGGCAATACTGACGGATATAGTCTCTGGTGGAAGTAGTCCCTCGAGCCGTACCTGACAAAGAAATGGGAGCACCCCGCCTTGACAACCCAGTCAAGAAGTACATGTCCTCTATGGTCAAGGGGAAGGACTTCCCCCTAATCTGGAATACTTGGTTAACAGGATCCCAAGCATCAAGCATATACTGCAGTAAAGAAATCTGTGCTCTCATGCTAGAGATACGGAAGAACTTCAGCAGGCCACAGTTCCGAAGCGCGTTCACCGTGACTGGGTCATGGAGTGCAACCATGTCCTCTGCTTCATGTTCTCGTTCTCGCCATGTAAGGGACATTTTGTCCAAAGTTCCCTACAATCAAACAAGAGAAGGAGTAAGTTCCTGATTTTGATGAAAATCTGGCGAAAAATCATCAAAAAACTCATGCAAAATCAGCTTTTTTAGGCCCAGCGCAGGCAGAGAGTCTTCCCCCTGCTCTGGAACTCAGTCTGCCTTAAGGCTGCCTGAAATACAGCGCAGATTTCGAAAGGGGAACCTGCGCTGATGCCAGGGCGCCCTAATGAAACCCCTGGGGCCCAGAAACTCTGAAAAACATGCATGAAACTGAAAAAGGAAACCATGAAAGTGAAGGGCTAAGGTTTAGCTCCTACCTGGTCCAAACGGCGCCGAAAATCGTCCACAGAATCTCCCGGAATCAGCTGGTGAAAATCAAGGAAGAAGAGGCACCTCCAGAGCTCCAACAAGCAAAATGCAAATGAAATGGTAAATGAGAGGTAAAAACCCCTTTTTATGACTTTTTACACAGTTTAAAGTTAAATATTAGGGTTATAATCTCGTTTTCATGCAAATATTGTCCATTTCTAACAAAATTTGTTGCAGCAATTGAAGATGAAGTACTACATTTGAAAAGAGAAAAGCTAGTAAAAGTAAAAAATTAAATTTGACCATGAATCGAGCAGTTTTACCACGGAATTTATGCTCGTTAAAAAATAGAAAAGTGTGAGCAGAGTTTTTCCGCCAAAGTTCAAGCTCATTAAAAATGAACCTATCTCGGTAAATAACCATTGCGATCGTAAATTTATAAGCCTTAAAAGCCTTGGTCGTGTTTTCATCCATCACCTCCATTTCATTTGGCCGATCGTTCACCCCCATATGTGTGTTTACCTATTTTGAGGAACAGCTGCGAAGAGTGATTTCACCTAGCCATCCTTGTGACACTACCGTGATTGGAAAATTCCAATTTGTACCTGGAATCAGTTGCTATCCCTGTTTATCACTCGTTCCTCAAAAGACGAGTCTTCTTTGAGCTCTTTTCACTGACTCGTAAAATATGAAAAGTTTGCCGAGTTTTTGGCCTTCTAGCTCGTTAAACGACCGAAAGCTATCCCTCCTCTAGATTTTAATCTTTTTGGACCTGAGGGATTATTGCACAAAAAGATCGAGCGCTTGTCTTGTTCGGCTCGTAAAAGTACCGAACAGCCATCCCTTCTGTATTGTTTTATACTTTTTCGGACTTAAGGGATTAGATGACGAAAAAGGAATTATGGAGTTGACTTTCTGTACCTTTTCAGACTCTCTAAAAATGAAAAGGACCGAGTTTTCCTTGTCGTTAGACTCGTTAAAATGATTAAATAGCGACAAACTTGTCTTTAGACGAGAACGAGTTTCCCTATCGCTAGGCTCGTTAAATCATAGCGATGGGCTTGCCCGAAGGGCAGGTTATAGAACAAGCATATGTTATCCTCCTCAAGCTTGACAAAAATAAAGAGGTACTGGTCAGAAATGACTGGGGAAAAATTGGGAGAACATCAAAGTTTAATGGTAGCAAGTCACTCTTGAACATGACACTTTTCCTCCGTACCACATCGGGTTGGGTTGTTTCATTCACCGGTCTCATCACCATGGTCCTCGCCAAACCATCCACATTTGGGGTAATGCTACCGATCCATCGCATCAGTGTCGTTATATGTTCAAGAGGGGTCATTCTGAAAGTGTCAACCGTGTCCCATCCACTGCCATACATTATCCTTCATCCATTCATGATCGCCACCCTGAATCATATGTCACAGTTTGTTTTCACCTCCACTAAAATCATTAGCTCCGTTCCGTGTCATTGATGTGGGATTCATTAAGGCCCTCCTTTGACGGATCGCTTCTTGTCGACTTCAGCTCATTATCCAAGAAGTTGATCTAGGAACACCCCCATCAGTACTTTGAAGCTTGCATGCCTCAATGGCAAGTTTCTCACTTCCGGCGACAGGTATACATCAATGACCTTCGACCAGAAGATTTTGCGTGGCGTTCGACACCAAGTCCTTTATTCACGCCACGTGAATTGTACTGCAGTACCTTGAGGGTCATCGTCATTATTGGTGATTCCTCTCGCGCTTGTTAACGGTTTTCATTATTGACCGGTAATCAAGCGATGTCTTTCCATGTTCGACTTCAGCGCAATTCTCACATGGATCGACTTGTACTTAGAGTGAAGATCGAACGAGTTTGAAGACCCCGGATCTAGTTTCATCCATCCGGGCTGTGATATATATTCAGGAAACATAAAAGCATTTGCCATGTACATCATTGCAGCAGATGATCATCCTATTCAAAGGATGATAATTTCAGCAGAAAATTATCAGTCTACCTTCAGACGATCGTCTGTCATATGTACCAAAATGTATTTATAAAAGCTGAGCATGGGAATGCCCGCCTCAGCTAGATCATGAAAATAGAATGAAAAATAATGTATTGTATTACAGGGCTCCTCTTCAGCACTGGAACGAACTTCGGATCCTCTAGATAAAGCATTTCACCCGATAAACGGCCTCATACTTTAGGGGGCAACTGTTATAGACATTTTTGTGCCTCGCGTCATGGAGCATGAAATGTCGATAATTGCAGGGATCCTCAGTCCCTAAACATGTTGTTCTTACCCCTAAAAGAACAAGGTCATCAAACAACAGCACTTCCAATCAGTTCTCCACCTGAAAACACTTCAAAACAGGCTTATTTTGAATCATGTCAGCTGCTCCACTGAGCTTCTGCGCTGGAATGCAACTGTCCCTCCTTGTACCTGCGCTGGAAGTCAAGATTAATGAAGGCTACCTGCGCTGGGCGAGATTGGCCAAGTGGCACAGTCATCCTGCAAGGTGTCAACTGCCCAGGAAGCTTCCAAACTGACACTTGGTTCATGAGATTCGCCCTGTGATGAGTAAGAGGTACTTGATCACCATGTGTAAGCAAGGATCTCCAAGTGGACTCAAGAACTGAAGATTAACTGAAGAGGGAGAGGACACAAGGAAGCTTCATGTCAGTCTCAAGCTGACTCATCCTCTCTTCTTCTCTCCTATATATAGAGCTCTTCTATGAGGTCTAAGGGGGCTGGAATTTTGTGTAAAGCAAGGAGGTGCTGTTGGATTACAGTTAGAGCTATTGGGTGATTGTTTTACTAGAGGTGAAGAGGAGAGTTCTTGTTGCTGGGGAGGTGCTGCTGGATTGGAGCCATCATTGGTTGTAACCTTCTCAGAACCCTGTTACTTCTATCAATAAAGTTTTGCATGTTCTCCTATATACTTGTATTGCATTGATGTATTGTATTTACATGTATATTTGATTCACCCTAATCCATGCTTCAGTTATGAGTACATGTATCTTGTAGTTTCCTCTCTTGTTTTGTGCAGGATCTGTGTGTAGCTGGACCGGCAAAGAGAGCAAGGAGCTGGGAACAAGAGACAAAGAAAGAGGACAAGGATCGACTAAGCGAAGGACACCAGGTTGGTTGACCTTCTTTTCCTTCTCTCTGTACTTTCATAAAGGAAATCATCAAAGCTTTACTTTCAGTTGTTGCTAAAGACTGTCACCTTTAGAGTAGGGATAGGGTCATCCGCATCGGATAATTTTCCCCACAACACATTCTCCTCCATGAAAATCTATAGTAATTTCGTAGCAAAAAACTGGCTTTACTATGGGGAATTGCTATGAAACTGTGCATTTCAGAGTTTTTTTTATTTTTCATGATTTTTTCCACCTCCGTGTCTTTTCTAATAGCCCGAATAAGCCTGTATACTATTGAATTATTAGTTAAACATAGTATAGGCAAAATTTATGGATGTTACCATTTTCAAGGGGTGGTCTCTACTTCACAAAAAATCTTCAAATTTCTTGATACTCAAATATACCTGAGATAAGAGAAGTTGTAAAGGAATTTCTCAATATATTATTATAAACATTCATCTTCCATTTGTTGCATCCTAAAAATTTCATTGATATCTTTTTTTTACATTAATATTCATACTTTTAAAGAAAGGTGAATTTCATTTCATCCCAAGAAACGATAGTATGCTCTGCTAGACTCATAAACCACCTAAGGGATGAATCGTTTAAAGTGGCAGGAAGTAGTTTAAGTTTATGATCATCATAATGATAACTATAACTCGTAAAAAGAATGTCAAACTCAAACAAAAATGAATCAGGGTCCTCTAAAGACATACCATGAAAGAGTGGAAGAGATGTCAAGGATATGTTCTTCATAGTAACATTCCTTGAGATATCCAGATTAGGGAATCCAAATGTGGTCTATTTTTCTTCTTCATGTTCATTTTCACTAGTTCCACCTCTGGATTCTTCTCTTATGCAACCATTGCAATTAATTCTATCATTTTTTTTATTCTCTCCACCTTCCCTGCCAGTCATTCCTCCAAAATATTTGAAGGAAATAGAATTAGGTGTAGTGTCCTAGCTAGAAGAGGACTCAATTGAGTTAAATATTATATGCATAGGTCCTAAATTTCTTTGAGGTGCTCCCACTATAGACTCTACTTGTGAGATCACCACCTCTTGGTGTACTGGTACTTGTTCTATCTCCAGAGCTGCTTTAAATGCGGGTTGTTCTTGTCGCGATATATCTCCAAATTATATTATTTCTTCTGTATACACCTCTTCCATGTTTGAAGCTACTATTGCAGTTGAAATTTATCCTCTCACCATGTTGCTTGCATAATGATTAGTAGATTTTATGGGGGGGGTTTTAGTGGAACCAAACAAATTTGAAGGAAAATTTTCAACCTGAATAAACCTACCATTACTATCCCTAGGCCTACCCTTAGTTCTACGCATATAACAAATAAAGCTAAAATAAATTAGTCAAAGACAACCAATCTTTGGAGTGACCCTAACCAAAGTGGATGCATGGCTCTTCACTCCCATCTTACCATACTTACTTTTCCCTCTAGTTTCCCTATATCTTTGTTGTTACAAACATTAAGATACTAATATCAGCTTACGAAACAAAATATTACCTGGACAATTTGCAACTCCCCAGAAATGATGCCAAAATGTTGGGAGTCATATATATATGATTAATATCCCTTCATTAAAGCATCAACCATGGTTCGTAAACTTTGAGTTACAAGATAACACTGGTCTAGGAACACTATTTACTATGGAAATATTCTATTTTTAAAGTATAACCTAATGAGACAATCCAAATTTGTAAGATGTGGTACACAATATTTATTTATGTTTTTAACTTAGTACCAAAGTAAAGTACCAAACAACCTAGCAAATACAAATTCATATTTCAATCTTAACTCTTAAGTCTAAAGGGTTATTTAACTCTCTCGTAAAATGATAAGTTTTGTAAATAAAATGACCTAATAAATTCACTAATATAAATACTGTGAAATAAAGAAGTCTATTTGACTTATGCAAGATGATAAAATACTATAAGATCGATATCAAATTGAACTTATCAAATCTATAACAATTAGATAATTCTACTTGTTGCAAGTCTGATAACGATCAAAGAAATTAAATTCATTTAGATCCAATTGTCATAAATATTTATATCCTGTTTCAAAATGCAATAAAAGGTTCTCAATAAAAACAATAACAAAAAAGAGTCTATGTTCAAATTTAACCTACAACAATCAGTGTGTAATCAATATGCAGTCAATTCATAATCAATCCCACTTTTAATAGTTTGCTAGAAATATGTAGTACTAGAAAACAACACTCCAATTAAAAAACAAGAGGTTATCAAAATGGCAAATCACAATTACTTTGTACTAGATCTAATCATGCATATTAAGTCTAACTGGAACTAACTTCACAAGGCTTGGCCAAGATCAATTGTGGGCCCTTTTCAATGACCTGAGTCAAGCTAAACTAACTACAATAAATTAAATTAATAACAACACATCAATAACAAGGAAAGTAAGAACCAAAACATTGTATAAAGTCTTCATTAAAATTTGTGCATCATAATTTCTAGTATTTTGAATCAAAATAGAGCTCACATATACTCTGGCAAGAATACTATGACTAGTCCTTTCTCCTCTCCTTTGTATTCAGCATATGACACTACTGATGATTATCTTTTAAAGAGATCACTATCTAAAGATAGATTTACAACCGAATGAACAAAAATAGCACAAAATGATTTGATAGTTTCATATCAAGACAAGACCAAATTTCTTGGAACATTTTTCAAATATATACAATTTGATTCCCAAAGAAATTCATCCTCTTTTTCAATTACAAACAAATGTCTCCCATATAATTCCTAACATATTCCTGGAAAATATGACATGGTTCTGAACTAGTTGGAGGAAGTTACCAAACAATTATTTACCATTAGCAAAAGGAGTGAGAAATATACTCTCAGGCTTGCTACTGAATAATCTTGGTACCGAATTAAGTGCAAAACATAGTGTTTAATATATTCCTAGTACTAAACTATACCAATCCAAGTGTTGAAACATTAAGTAGTCTAACCAAAGACTAAGGAGTTCACATTTTCATGTCAAGGACCCCTAGTAAAGATGCAACCATATTTTGATGTTAGCAATAGGACATAAACTCACTTAAACATTTGTCTAAATCAACCAAATAAGTATGAAAATGAATCTAATCCATGACTCTTTACCTCCATTCATAATTTGGACCATTGATAGGCATAAGGACAATGTAGAGTATAAAATTGTCGAAAATGAGGAAGGATGACTATGAAAAATGGGGAAGTAGTCTTCACAAACCCTACAGGACCATAGTCGAGTGCACCAAAATGAAGAACCAACCATCATGAGGACATTGGAGATTCATTTCCTTGATCTTGGGCAGCTACAAGACCTTTATAGGCTACTACAAGACCACTTCCAACGTATACAAAAACATAGATGTGATTCCATGAGGTTACACCAATAGAATAAAGATTTTGTGCACCTGCAGACATCATGTAGGGTGCTACAAGATCACCAATATCATGGAAAAATAACAGTATTGATTTTAAAGAAGAATGCACCAACAAAATCAAAAACCTAAGCACATATAGGACCTCCTATAGGGTGCTACAAGGTCATCATCAAAGCAGTAGAAGCATGCATGTAGTAGATAAATCACAGTGATTTCTGAAGTAGTAAATCCTTGAAGTAGAAGACCACAAATACAACACTCCAAATTGAATTTGATAACCCAGCCAACAACAACACCTGATTTCAAGAGAACATGCATAAAATAAAAAGGACCTCCATCATCGAAGTTTCAACCAGCTGAAAACATAAAATTCTTATATTTTTCTCAAAAAAATGGAGGAATAAAGGGAGAAATAGTAATTCCTATTAGAAGACGCTCAAAAGTAGCCTTATCCAAGTCCATAAATGTCATGAAAACATTAGTGATCAACAAATAAAGTTCAAAGCCACCAAAGGAAGCCTGAACAGTCATACCAACATCATCAATATCATATGCAAAAACACATCAGGGGTAAATCCCATGTATGCATCCTTCAAAACCTCTCCTACAGACATATTTTAGCCTTAAAAAGGTTTTTATAGGCAAACTTAGTAGCAGAGCAGACTCGAACTTGTCTAGTAGTTAAATTCACTTTTCAACCAAGACACCCACATGTGTGAGAGAGGAACAAGACCAAAGTGAAAAAGAATCTAGAAACTAGATTGTTATGATTTAGTCATGATACAGGATAAGGAGTGTGAAGGGGTAGGTGGGGTCAGCTCAGTTAGCTCAAAGAACTCTGAGTTTATTTTGCATGGAATGAAAAAAGAGAAAATAATTTTAAAAATAAATAATAATATTAAAATAAAATAAAGTGGTGGACCCTCCACCTCTTGGCATGCAAATTGGTTACTACATGATCCTACAGGTGTTGTTTTAGGATACAGATGGACTGCTACAAGATCGTATAGGTTGATGAAGGAATTTGATAGAGTGCTACAGGATGCACATTTTTGGCCAACATTGTCATCAGACCCTGAAGAACAAATGAAAACTACCAAGAAGGGTGTGAGTACAAATTTTCCTCACCATCATTTAATATAGGAACTTAAAGAATTACTTTAATTATCATAAAAACACTATGTAGTTCTCACATTTTTTAGTTTTAGAAATGAAAAGTAGAGAATTAATTGAGTGTTTATTTCATAAACATGGCGGTATGAAAGAATCAGGTGTATTGAGCAAGAAGAAGTGCATTTTGATTTTTTTCTTTCTCTATTTCAACAACTTCCACTACACGGGAAACCCTAGGATCTTGTAGAAACATAAGACAAATATTTTCTTCCATTGTAATTAGAATTATATTAAGCCATGGTAGGAGGATTTAGCAAAAGAAGAAGTTGATATTGAAGGGGAGAAATCAAATAAATAATCAGAAGAAAATATAGGAAAAAAAGTAGAATAAAGGTTGAGCCAAAGCCAAAGGAAGAAGTTCAAGAGCATGCAGGGTTCCAACTAGTATGGAAAGCTACATCCACATTAGTATAGGACATTAGAAAAGTCTTCCAAGGTATAAAAGAAGAACAACATGGCAAGAAGATGAGTATGTTGCTTAGAGGATTCCTAACCATTTCAGTAGGGGGTATGATGGGCCTCCAAATTAGATACAAATTAAGACCCATGTAAACTTTCTTAAGCACATAAAGACTATAATAAATCTCTCCTTTGAAACTTAAAAATTGTTTTTTAGCTTTAATATGTTCTTAAGAAGGTTTAGAGATAATTTCATATTATGTGCCTACTATTATTTATTTTTGTAGAATATTGTGAGAATATTGGACAAATTATGAAAATTTGGAATATGAGATAATCTAGAGAATTGATCCCTGCTACAAGATAGACCAACATTGGCTAATAAATGAATAGGATATTATGAAATTATTGAACATATTCTGTAGATCCAATGATTGAGAAAATCTACGAATGTGCTCCCTGTCATTTAATGAAGATTCCTACTGTTAGGAACCAAATACACTTTTTGAGGGATTTTTGTGGCAAAATTTGCCTCCTTTCAAGTAAGATTCTTTCACATCAATTTTTATAAGTAACAATTCAAATTTTCCTCTATGTGCAATTATTTTTTAGTCTTCTTTTTAAGAAAACTTATTATTTAGCAACTCTACCTTCATTTCCAATAGGGATGTACTTGGATTTAACTTAAATAATGAATTTTGTTGCCATTTTTAGCTTATAAAGCTTGGTTTCCTTTATATGTATCTAGGTATCCTTGGGCTTGGCTATCCCAAGAGCCTGAGAGCCCTATTGTACAATTTTGTTTTCTTGTTTGCACTTCTTATTCACTCGCAACTCTTATTCTTGTTCTTCTTATTTCTGCATTTAGTATTCATGCTTCATTTTCTATAGTTTAGATTGGTTAAATGATTGAATGAATTCTTTTTGAAGTTCATTTATACAGGTATAAGCGTGATTCATCCTTAGAATAGCTTTGAAAAGTCATATTCATCATTGAGCTACTTGGATTGGTTTACTAGTTCACAATTTTGAAATTTCTAGAAGTATCTTGTAGAAAAATAGTAATACATTTCTACTGAATTTTAGGATGTATTAGTGATTTATTTCAAGTTTATTCCACTTGGATTTAAGCCTAAAAAATCCAACCTAATAAAAAAATTTACTGCATAGAATTTTCACTTTATCAGGTTATGCATTTGGTAGGTTAACTAGCCCACTCATTCTTGAATTTATTGTTTTTAGAGTAGTAATTTTCCATTCATTTTAGAACATGTTAACAAGGGTATTTTTGTGTGGTTCCAATTTAATTTTAGTTCTAAGAAATATTAATTAATAGCAAAATTTATCCCATCTCATTTTCATTTTATTTTACGTGGTCATTTGGTGAGATAACTCAGATGGAAGCCTAGGTATTTTAGTCTTTTCAAGTAAAAGAATCATAAGATTTCTTGTGTACAGGTGAGAATATAGGTTTTTAGAGATACTAATTTTCATTTTAATTTTTCATCCTATCATCAACACCTTCCCTCTTCCTCAACAACCTCTTCAAGCAAATTGTCTATAAAGAAGTCTTTTTAGATTTGTTAGAGGCCATTATTTGCATCTTTTCTGATGCAAGATGGGCTCATGAGGAGAATTAGGCTTGGAAAGAGCTTCATAAACCCTTATCCTACCATATTACATATTTCCTCACCTTCAAATCAACTTTTAATCCCACTGAGTGCTCTCGAACCCGATCCTATAGAAAAACAAGATAATATTGTGGCACTTTGTACCAATCCTGTAGCCATTAGGGGAATTTTGAGGTCTAAAATTGGCCTCCTAAGGAAATTATAAAATAATAGTGGAAATATAAAATAATATTAGATTACATCATCAAATTTTAGAGGGAAAAAATAAAAGACTATTTTTTCAACTTATCTCCTTATGGGTTCACTCAAATTTCAAGTGGCAACACTCGTTGGATGAATAATTTGATTCCTCATCCAAGGAGTACCCATTTGGCATACTTTTGATCTACCTTGATACAAGAAAAATGAGAAATACATGAAAAATGTGATTTTTATCACATTTTTCATGTATTTCTCATTTTTCATGTAGAAGGGTCCATCGAAAGTATGCAACATGGGTACTCCAATCACGTCTTTTCATGTATTTCTAATTTTTCATGTAGCAAGGTCCATCTAAAGTATGAAACATGGGTACTCCTTGGATGAGGAATTAAATGTTTGGTCAAATGAGTACTCTCGCTCGAAATTTGAGTAAAACCTTAGGGAGATGAGGTTAAAATATGAGTTGAAAAAGTAGTTTTATTATTTTATTATTTTATTTTTATTTTTTTACCTTTTTACTCCAAAAATGGCGAATCATCCCCCATGGTTGACATCATAAGCTTGAATCCTATTGGTCCTTATAAAGTTTTTTTTGGTTGTATACTTTTCTTAGGAGGCCCATTTTAGACCTCAAAATTCCCCTGATGACTATGTAGAGACCCTCCAAACTCAAACAAAATTTCCCTTTGAGATTTTTCTGGCATCTTGACCATATACAATGACCCCTAGGCTCTGAAACCAAGTTTTAAGTAGATTAGAGACCACTTAGGACTTGTCTTTTCGCCACTATAATTAGGGTTAGTGTTATGAAACAAACTCACAAATAGATAGATCAACAACTTAAAAATTATCCTCTTCGAGGGAGGAAACCTCCTTTGCATTACATAAATGAATAGTTCTTGGATGATTCAAATGAACATACCTCCTTTCTATATATAGGATTCTAAGAGGTCACAATATAATCAGAGCCTACATAACAATAATAATGTAAGGGCACAACAATAACAATAGTGGACTTCTATGGGACACAATAACAACAATATGGGGATTGCATGGCCCACAACAATAAGAATAAGGGGGATACACTAACAATAAAAATAAGGGGTTACAATAGTAGTATAGGGACCTAACATTCCCCTCTCATTCGAAAAAGTGTTGTCTTCAACATTTGAGTAGTTATGGATGCTTCTGTATAAAATTCTCATCCTCCCATGTGGACTCTTCAACGGATAATATCTTCCACTTGATGAGATACTCTAAAATTGATCAATTTTGTAGATATTAGGTTCTTGTTTTTGTGACTGATTTAAGTTCCAATATGATTTTTCTTTCATCATCAAGTTCCAACAATATTGTTTGAACTGGAAGCTTGTCACCTATAACCTTCTTTAAGCATGAAACATGGAGAACTAGGTGCACGACGGAAGATGAAAGATGTTAGGTAAACTTGACTCAGGATAGAGTCAAAGTTGTCCAGGTTAAACAGTGATGGTTTTGGGGAACATGGTATTGTGCACCCATAGTATTCTGCCTGTGGTATTATATGTAATGGAGCCTATAAAAGGTTAGAAGGACTTCATTGTAATGAAAGACTTGGAGGTGAGCGGTGAAGGCTCACTTGGTTGGATTGGCCAGGGTTTTGGCCAATGCTAATAAGATCTTATTGGGTTGGGTTTTTCCCCAGATTTGGGGTTTTCCCGGATAAACATTTGTGTTTATGTGTTTATGGTTGTTGCTGGTTATTTTTATATTTATTCCTCTCAGTAATTATTTATGTTATGCAGTAAATTTCTTAACAATTGGTATCAGAGCCAGATATTGGCTTCAAAGGGATTCTTTGATGCCAGGGGTTTATAGTGCTTGATGAGATCAATGCAGCAGATCTGGGTTTGGAAAATAATGGTGGAAAAATCGTACGCGGAAGCACCTCAAGGAAAATGTGCAGAAGATAGTGCCGTAATTTCCAGGGATCACAGTGCATTTGCGATATTTACCAGTTTGGAACATGCTGACGAATTGTTCTGGATTCATGCGGTTTCGAAAATTGTTCGTTTTCTACTACGTGAGGCCACTGGTGGTGCTGGAATCTACAAGGTTCTCGGGCTCACAGTTGGAGCAGTTTGATAAAAAATTTTGAGCAAATCAAATTGAGAGAGGATGGATCAGAATCGCAGAAAAAAAAATAAAAAAAATAAAAAATAAAATAAAAAATAAAAAAAATAAAAAATAAAAAATTAATGAAGTCAAAATTATTGCATGTAAATGGGCATACTACTATAAGACTTGGTAAGGCATGTCTACCCATGGGTGATCACCAGTAAAGTCTGGGTTAGACCTAGGTAATAGGAGGGATGTTGGGTTAACAATACCCCGGGTAAAAACTCTGAGGGGGGTAAGAGCTAGAGTGAGCGGGGTTGTCTCAGTTAGCAGGTTTGGCTGGAGTTAGTCAGGGAACCCCAAGTCAAGCTTAAGGGGGGAATTGTTAGGTAAACTTGATTCAGGAGAGAGTCAAAGTTTACCAAGTTAAACAGTGATGGTTTTGGGCACATGGTATTGTGCACCCATATTATTCTGCCCGTGGTATTGTATGTAATGGAGCCTATAAAAGGTTAGAAGGACTTCATTGTAATGCAAGACTTGGAGGTGAGCGGTGAAGGCTCACTTGGTCGGATTGGCCAGGGTTTTGGCCAATGCTAATAAGATCTTATTGGGTTGGGTTTTTCCCCAGATTTGGGGTTTTCCCAGATAAACATTTGCGTTTATGTGTTTATGGTTGTTGCTGGTTATTTTTATATTTATTCCTCTAAGTAATTATTTATTTTATGCAGTAAATTTCTTAACACATGAAGCTCCAATTTGTATGTCGTAGTGTCAAACTTTTGAAACGCCTTGGAAGGAACACAATACTTTGGTGATAACTTATTATCCTTCTTATCTTGCTTGAGAGGCATTTGTTTGTATGATTATAGCCGTAAAAATACCCAGTCGCCTACATCATAACTTCTTTCGATGTGATGTTGATCCGCCTATTGTTTCATTCGATTCTGTGACAAAGTAATGCTATCCTTTAAGAGTTGGAGAACTTGTTTGTGATGCTCAATGTGATCTTCCACTTCTTGAATCTTAGAATTTTCTCTTAAATATGATGTAATGGATGGTGGATGATATCCATAAAGTGCCATAAATGGGGTCAATTTTGCTGCAATATGGAAGGAAATGTTATACCACCGTTTAGACAAAGGTAACCACTTGACCCGTTGCATTTGTTTATCATATACAAATAAATGAAGATATACTTCCAAACATTTTTTC
Source organism: Pinus tabuliformis (assembly GCA_031772625.1). Lineage (NCBI taxonomy): Eukaryota > Viridiplantae > Streptophyta > Pinopsida > Pinales > Pinaceae > Pinus > Pinus tabuliformis. Next base: position 648,242,472 of record CM062809.1, read on the forward strand.
ACTATCTCATTTTTCCCATCAGATTGAGGATGATAAGATGAGCTATGAGCTAATTGAGTGCCCAGACAAGAAAATAATCCCGTCCAAAAATTTCTAGTGAAAATGGGATCTTTGTCACTTATAATAATCTTTGGGTTTCCATGTATCTTTTGAATTGTTTCCGTAAATGAAGTAGTAACTATAGTGGATTTAAATGGATGAGATCATGCACAAAAATGTGCATACTTGGTAATTCTATCAACTACCACCATGATGACACTCTTTCTTTTGGACTTGGGTAAACCTATTATAAAATCCATTAAAACCTCCTCCCAACGTTGACTTGGAATCATTAAAGGTTGTAATACACCTGGGGTCTTAATTGTCTGAACTTTATTTTTTTGGAAAACCAAACATTCTACCACAAACTTTTGAACATCATATTTAAGGTCCTCCCAAAAAAATTCCTCCTTGACCCTGTGGTAAGTTTTTAAAAATCATAAGTGCCCTCCTAAGGGGGAGGTGTGCAATTCCAAAATAATATTTTGTTTGCGATGGAAATTCTTACAAATATATAAATGATCTTTGTACTATAATGAATCATTTTTCCAACTAAATATATCATAAATACTGGGATCTTGCTGCAACTTTTGAATGAGCATCCACATCCTCATCCTTTCTTGAGAGTGCATCTACAAAAACATTTTGATTCCTTTTTTTGTAGATGACTTAAAAGTCATAACCCAACATATTTGTGACACATTTTTGATACTCTTCTAAAGATAATATTTGTTCCAAAAAGTATTTAAGAATATCATGATACTTTTTTACCTTGAAGTGTCCTCCCATTAGCTAAGGTCGCCAATTCTTTAGTGCATGTAGTATTGCCAACATTTCCTTCTCATAAATAGGTTTGTGTAAATACTTTCCTTTGACTTCACGACTTTCAAAATAAATGGGTCTTCCTTCTTGCGTTAAAACAACACCAATTCCCTTTCCTAAGGCATCACATTCCACAATAAAGGTTTTTGAGAAGTCTGGCATAGCTAAGACCAGTGCTTGGCACATTTCCTCTTTAAGATGTTTAAAGGCCTTCTTTGCTTCTCGACTCTAATAAAATGCATCTTTCTTTATTAATTTTGTTAGAGGTTTTGCTATTCTCCCATAATTCTTAATAAACTTGTGATAATACCTTGTTAGCCTGAGAAATAATTGAGTATGATTTATGGTTGTGGGGATTTTCCATTGCTTAATGGATTTAATTTTGTTAGGGTCTACCTTAACACCCTCATGAGATATAATATGACCTATATATTTCACTTCATGTACTCCAAATAAACATTTAGAGGTTTTTGCATATAATTGTTTCTCCTCCAACAGTTTGAGCACCTTGTCAACATGTTGAATATGATCCTTCCAAGACTTGTTCTAGATTATTATATCATCAGAAAATACTAATACAAATTTTCTAAGGAAGGGTTTGAAAATGGAATTCATCAAACCTTGAAATGTAGAAGTTGCATTGGTAAGTCCAAAAGGCATGACCAAAAATTCATAATGACCCTCATGAGTTATAAATGTTATTTTTGGAGTGTCTTTGGTCTCCATTCTAATTTTATGATATCCTGAACAAAGATCCAACTTGGTGAAGTAAATTTCTCCATGTAATTCATCCAACAATTCATCAATGATAGGAGTGGGAAATTTTTATTTAATAGTGAGCTTGTTGGGCTCCCGATAATCCAGATACATGCGCCATGATTTATCTTTATTATGCACCAATAGTATTGGAGCAGATAAATAACTTTGAGGAAGTTGAATTATATTGTCCTCTAGCATTTTTGTAACCATGCGTTCAATTTCACTCTTTTGGGCATCGGGATATCTGCAAAGCCTAATGTTTGGAGGAACACTTCCTAGAATAAAATGAAGCATGATCATGATCATGAATGGGTGGTAGGCATTTTAGAGCCTCAAATACCTTGGAATGATTATCCAAGACTTTTTGGAGATTTGGAGAAATAGATGATTTCACTATTTCAATCTCTATTGAGGATAATTGTGCAATTACACCTGTTTTTTCTTTCTATAGTATCTTTTTCATGCCATTAGAGTTTATTGTCTTTCCTAGTTTCCTTGCGATACACCTTAATTCAACTTCCTTTACTTCCCAAAAAAATTCAAGATTTTCTTTTGAAAATTAAAAGCTATCATATCAAAATATTTTGACCATTGGACTCCTAATACAACATCAACACCACCCATTGGAATGGAAAGCATTGGAATATTCAATACATATTCCCCATGGTTAACTTGATATTATGGCACTTTCTAGATAAATTTATAGCTCCTCCATTTGCAACCATTACCTGACACTCTGGTGCTGGATATAGGAAACAATTCAATTCCTTGGCTATCTTACAATGAATAAAATTATGGGTACTACCTGAATCAATTATCACTATTACCTTTTTGTTCTTGATATGTCCTTTTATCTTCATGGTTTGAGGAGTGGTAATTCCTACCAATGCATTACAAGATATGGTCGGATTCATTTCTTCTTTCTCTAGGGTTGGTTCATAGTGTATATCCTCTTCTTTTAACATTTCTTGCTCATTTTCTTCCTCCTCTTCACAATCTATGCAAAATAATTTATTCTTGGCACACTTACGACCTTTAGTGTATTTTCTTTCACAACTATAAAATATCCCTTTTGATATTTTTTCTTCCAATTTTTGTGATGTTAACCTTGTAGGTTGTGGAAGGCTAGGAGTAACAACACTTCCATATTTATGACTGTGAGTAGTAGACTTCCTTGTTGCCATAATTTTGCTTTCAACTTTTCTTGCCACCCTAAATTCCTTCTCCAGTGAATAAAATTCCAAAAGGAGAACCTCATGTTGGATGTTATCCTTTGAAGTCCTTATGAAGACATCAATCCTATTTTCCTCTAGAATATCATTTACCCTTATATTCAATTTTTGGAAGTCCTCAATGTGCTCTACTATTGAACCCTTTTGTTTGATATGTATCAATTGACTAAAGAAGGTGTTTCTATTTGTATCATAATAATGTGCTATCATTTCCTCCATAAAAATTGACCAAGTACAAGTGGTTTACAAGAAAAAAGCCATCGATACCATACAAACTGATTGGGTTCTAAATATAAAGCTGCAATGTGTTGCACATTATGTACATCAAAATATTGCTCCATCTGTAGTATCCATGTTACCGGATCATTGCCATCAAACTTCCTCATATTTATATTTGGAATATGGTGGGTTTTCAATCTAAGTTTAGATTCTACGAAATCATTATTAACGTTTCTTTTGTTCTCATCATGAGTTTCATCTAATATATTTTTGCCATTAGCAAGCTTTTCTTATAGCAACTTTGTGAAACCTTCTTTCAAACCTTCCATGTCTACTTTTAAACCATCCTTAAAACCTTCCATGTTTTATTTTAATCCATGTTAGCTTCCATTTCATTTTTGGTTACTCTTTTTGAGAGCGAAATTTGTTGCACTTAGTCTCGTAATTTTGATATATCATGTTACATTTCTTCCTCTTATTCATGTGTCATGGTAGAGCCTTCTGGTTTCTCAATAGGAATGTCCATTTTCTTTCTTCGAGTCATTTTAGAATAAAACTAAAATCTTTGAATCACACCAAACTAATTTTTCAAACAAAATTTATGAAAATTTTAAAAAATACACAACGTTTTCCTGCTTTTTAGGAGCTAGATATTGCAACTGTTGTATCTCTATAATGAGAAATCTCCAAGATCTGAAATTCCATCCTGTAGTATCCATATGAGTCTTATTTCCAACAAAACAAGTAAAACCAATATTGTATTCTTCAAGAAAGCATTATGCCCAATCTCCCACGATGACCTGATTATAATCTGGTTCAATAGAGCGAACTTGTACGAAGTGCCACGTGTCACTGTTTTGACCTTTGGCCTTGAAAATATAGCAAGACAAGATCTGAAATTAATACACGAAGTTCACGAAGATTTTCACTCCACATGGTTTCAGTTTCCACTTTTTAAGCTTCTTATAAAAAAAATATATCGAAAATTCCACGATGATTTTTTTGAAGCAGTGAAATCGTAGACTCCAAAACCCTGATACCAAATGTTAGCAACCAGCTCACAAATAAATAGATCAACGACTTAAAAATTATCCTCTTCAAGGGGGGAAACCTCATTTAAATTACATAAATGAACAATTCTTGGATGATTCAAATGAAAAGACCTCATTTCTATATATAGGAGTCTAAGGGGTCACAATATAATCAGAGCCTACATAACAATAATAATGTAAGGGTGCAACAATAACAATAGTGGGCTTCTATGGCACACAATAATAAAAATATCAGGACTACATGGGCACAACAATAAAAATAAGGGGGGTACACTAACAATAAAAATAAGGGGCTACACTAGTAGCATAGGGACCTAACATTTAGTAAACAGGTTCATGAATTGAAGGGTACACGAATGGTTTACATGATTACTTTTTGAAATGATTAATGAATTTTATTACTAGCATATGGTCTCTTTGAATGCAATGGCATATATTTGTTTCATTTTCTTTAATTTACGAAATTAGAATATGTTTACTTTCCTTGTCTTTTGTTTCTACAATAGGTTAAGGTTTCCATTTCAATCATTTCCATTTATGCAATTAGTTTAGGCTTGATTTCATGATATTCACTTCATTGCATCATATCAATGAAATAAGGACACATTTCATGTTTCACATATAATGTTGTCATCTCTTATGTTTATACGAGCCCAAAGTTGATAAATCAAGTTAGTAGCCTTGGTAGTTGTAACATTCTTGTTGGAATATCAAGGCTCATCAATGAAAGAGCCCCTCCATGCATATTGGGGTTCTACCCAACATAATCTCAAATATTTGCATGGGATGATTACCCTTGGTTTGAGATACATTGTTGGAGACTTGATACTTCATGGAAATATAGATGTTGACATGGGCAGGAAACATTGTTGATAGGAAGAGCGCTTAAGAATGTTTTTGTTAGGAAACCAACTCACAAAAAGATAGAAAAGATAGATCAACACCTTAGAATTCAGCCTCTTCTAGGGGGCAACCTCCTTTACATTACACAAATGAACAATTCTTGGATTATACAAATGACTAAACCTCCCTTCTATATATAGGAGTCTAAGGGGTCACAATACAACCAAGCTGACATATCAATAATAACATAAGGGCACAAAAATAACAATAGTGGGTTTCTATGGGGCATACTAATAACAATTTGGGGACAATAGGGGTACAATAAGGTTGGGCATGGGATTTCTATGGGGTAAAATGTACGGTGTATGGAGAATGAAAACTACCCTCAAACGCCTTCTCGGGACCTTTGACAGACTGTAATATTATCTGCAGAAGCTACCAAGTTATACACATGTTCATATATGAATATCAATTAACAAAGTATGGAAAGAGGATTACATTAAGTCTCCTTCTAGATTTGTTTGTAGATTGCATTGCAGCGAAGAAGAACTCCCTCAAAGACGACTCGAAATAAATTCCCACACAAAGGAAAGGCAAACACAATCACTGCATACAACCTTGAAAACCAATATATGAATACACAATGAAAATCTATTTGCATACAACTAAACTACTCATCTAAACAAGTATTGAATGAAAAACTCAATGAACAATGTTACTGACACTATGGAGTAGGGAACACAACTGAAGTTCTATATTAATAACGGAAGGGTGATTACAACCATCTGTTGTATCTGTCTTCCTTTACCCCTTCCGCTTCTCTCTATCTCTCTCTTCTAGCTCACTTCTTTAGATATGATACAATCCTTAATAGCTTAGTAGACTATCATTTCAAATGCTCTGACCCCTTTCACAATGATCCTCTCACTGCTTATGTAGCAATCGAGTTAGGGTTTCCAAGATCCTCATAGAGTTCACTAGGGAAAAAGAAATGAACTTGCCCTACTTTTCAGCTCTTTCCCATTTTCCTCCTTTGTTCAAATTAGAATTTCCAAAAATAGCTCGATTTTAGATATTTTCTTTCTTTTCTTAAGTGAATTTAGGGCCAAATATCTAGATATTTATGAGTCATTTCGTTGGTTTAACCCTTGGAACTTCCCTTAGTTTCACTAACGTTGCCCCTGGTCTAACAACTTGAGTTAGTAGGGTCACTAACACACCCTTAGGCTTGGTAACAAGCTTTATAAAGTAGGTTTTCAGTGTGCAACCAACGTCAGTGTGGAGTCAAGGCTTGTAATTGTGGTCTTTGCTTTAGTCATGTTGTCTTTCACCTCTGAGTTGATGAGGAGGTCATTTTTTTGTATAAAAGATGCCCCCTAAAGTATGAGATCAGAGGTAGAGACGATGGCGAAACACTTTACTAAAACTATAATTTGTCTGTCACAAATGTGAGAGAGAGAAGCATCGGGCGGCAAGGGAGACCTGATACAACAAATATATATAAAACTGCTAAAATCATGTCCTAATTCGGGCATTCCCATGCTGAGTAGCTATGTCAGAGTAATTTTCCCCAAGGAGATATAACAATACTGGCTGCCGATAAGCACAATGCGGATCTAGTTGTCATAATAGAATCATCCTGAAACAGTTGTCTCCAAAAAACAATATCCGTAGCTTGGGAGAGGAAACAAGGCTAAATGATGCAAGCCTCTACCCAAGGTCTTGATTTCCGCTTCACCGAACGACATAGATCGATACATGTGAAAATATGCGTTGACATCAAACATGCACGAAATCATCTGATTACCAGTCAATAATGGAGACCGTTAACAGATGCGAGGAAGGCCACTGATAATGGTGATGGTATCCAATATGCATAGTACAAACTAGCGAGTGTGAAAGATGGCTTTGTCATTGAACACCCATAGAATCGCTTAAACAGAAGCCAATAATGAGAGTCCCTGATCAAACACAAGGTAACCTGCCACTAATTTCTTCAAGTACCAAGGCATTCAATGTGTTTTTGGGTTATCTTCCTAGATAGAGTGTTGAAGTCAATAGGAAGAAACCTGTCAAAAGGTAGGCAATGATGTGTCCTACATCAATCGACACGAAACGGGACAAGAATGATTTTGTTTTTTTAGGAATCTTTTGAGCATTTGGGTCTTACACAACGGTGGGCATGATGAAAGGATATGTTTGATCGGTCGATGGAGGAAACAAATGGGTAACCCTTGAACAATAGAAGGCACGACAACGGTTTTAACCAGACAACACTTGACTCATGAACACTACAGAGTGTTAGGATACAGAGATGCAATTACATTAGGGTATATAGGCTAAACTCATAGGATGGTAGGGTTCATATTGAGAGGCCGTCAAAAAGGAAGGTTTATCTGAGGGAGTGCCATGTTCAAGGGAACGGCTGCTATCAAACCATGCTTTCTAATATGTAATACAGTTGTATTGTCCACTTTCCTCGTTTGATAAATTTAATGAGTCCAGATGGGTAAACTCATCATTGATCAATATTTTCATGTTTAAAGAGTCTGAAAAGGATCGCAAAAAGAACGACTCTTTGCCTTATCTGATTAGTTTAATGAGTCTAGATAGGCAAACTCGTCAATTTTTTCATGTTTTAAGAGTCTGAAAAATATCATAAAAAGAACGACTCTATATCTTTTCTGTATAATTTAAAGAGTCCAGAATAGAGAACTTAGTGGTCTTTTCATATTTAGAGAGTCTGAAAAGATCGTAAAGTGCAACTCTATGGTGGTCCCTTTGTCATAGTTGTTAACTAGGTGCGACAAAAGGTTAATAGTATACCTAGATCAGTTACTTTTCTGTTAGTTAATCTATTGAACTTGGATAAATAGAAACCTATTTTCAATAGATGTCGACCTCATTTTGTTATGAGTACGAGGCAACAGACTAAACTCATTTTTCGTCATGAATTTTTAATGAGTCACGCGACGACAAACTCAATACCTTCATCAAAATTTTTAATGAGTTAGATGAAGAAAACTCAGGGTATCTTTTTCAGTTTAGTGAGCGAGAAAAAGGGGGAAAATAATGGCTCATTCCTTCTTCATAGTTTTAACGAGCTCAAAGGAGGAGAAAAAATCGGGGATTTTTTGTTTTAAGAGCAAGAAACTGTCCCAAAAAAGAAAGTGCTCTTGCTGTAGCCGTATATTTTTAATGAGCCAACATAAGATTAGGATTTTTCAGTTTAACGAGCGAGAAAAGTACCTAAAAGAATGCTCGAGTCATCTTTATCAAGTTTAACGAGCAGAAAGACAAAGCTCGGGATTTTTTCAGTTTAAAGAGCGAGAAGAAAGCGCCTAAAAGGAATGCTCTCTTGGTCTTTTTTCAGTTTAATTAGCTGGAAAAAGATCAAAAAAGAGTTGCTCAGAGCATCATCATATGGATTTAATGAGCGCAACGATGAAAAATCAGAGATGTTTTTATTTTTTAAAGCGTAATAAAATATCTCAAAAAGTTCTCTATTGAGAATTGCATGCCAGTTTTATTGCTTTTCATTCCTGAAGGTGCTTTCATCAAAAGCGGTAAAAAGTATAAAAAAGGCAGCAATTCCTATCATATGGGTTCATGCATGATAAAAAATAATGGAGAATGGACTATGTCCTCTTTAATGATTTCAGAAAATCATGTCTCCAAAATAATATAAGGAAATGATTTGAGCTTTCACATGCATCATTCTCACTATTTTGAGTTTTGTGAGGGCATTTTGGAGCTAAAGAGGAGCAGATTTTCCACAAACCATTGTAGGAGATCCAAGCGACCATTCGACATGCCATTAGTCCCAGGTGATGGCTAAAACCTTTCTCTATGCATTTCTTAACCTTTCTTGACAGTTTTATGGGTGGAATTTTGCATATCTAAGGTGCCATAAAGCCCTATTTGTGCACTAACACCCTCCAGATGGCCAGTAGGGAGCATTAAATGCTTTGTACAAGCCACTGGAGGGCGTTAATCCTCCATGTGTAGCACTGGGGGTAGTGTTAGAGCTAAAGGGAATAGTTAAAAACCTCATGCATGGATTCCTTAAGTGTTTTTGCCCCATTTTAACTGTTTTTAGGGTTATTTTGTGCAAGTTTTAGGCCGAAATGACTCACCTATCAAGAGAACGGGCCCATGATAATGAGGAATTTCTGATGTGAAATGATCCAACATGCATAATTACATTGTGTTGTTGCAGTTCACTGAAGCATGCAAAGTTGGAGCTGATGAGAGGGCAGGAGGATTTACCGAGATGGATTATCCAGTGTCGAGATGAACATAAGCAAGTGTTCAGGATTTGAGATTAGGTGTTGGCTATTGACCGTGATGACATATATTTTTTGACTGGTTTTTCATCCCATGGGGCATAGGAAAACCTCACCGGTGGCAGGTCAAATGCACGATCTACCTCAGAGTTGGTGCAATCTTACTGCATCCCTAAGAGTGGACTAGTCATCAACAGAGTCCCCATAGAGAGGATAAGATCCCAGTCTATGAGGGTAGCTTTATGGTTGATTATGTAGCTGGCAAGGTCAAAGAGTCCTCATGTTGTGACAAAGGCCCAACTGTTGCTTGTAGTTGATTGTGTCCAGCCACAGATGTTCAACTAGTGTGAAGCAGTGCTTCACTAGTTGAAGGCAGAATTAACAGCATGCAAGACTCATACCCAACATAGTTTTGGGTATGGTACTATCATAGTCTCATTTTTCCTTGAGAGGGTACCTGTCATGCACCCAAGGATGAGCTTAGGTCCCCTTGATCTGAGGGAGCCAAGGCAGGGTCACTGGTCATCACTCGATCCTCGCATAGGAGGAGGACTGCTCCGGCATTTCTTCAACGAATATTTCTTCCAGTGACTTCGTAGCCAAATTGTGATTATTGATGACTATGCTTATGAAGGCATGGACTTTACCAACAACCTAGACTTGATGCTACCGCTCGGGACCAACTGGGGTCCTCAAGGTGAGAATAATTTTTGATAGTACATTAAGTATTTTTCAGCTTTTGAATTTTTAAGTAATGTTTTTTATAGGAGAAATAAGTACTGACATGAAACTTTTTATGCTTAATGCAGATGTGGCACCATTACAACCTGTAGGCAAACCTTACCATATGCGACGAGGAGGCCAACTACCTACTAGAGGGGGCGATGCTGACAGTCTCTGCGAGGTTCTAAGGAACCTAGAGGGTTTAACTATGGGTGTCCGCCCCCCTTCCTATGAGGGAGATTCCCGCTCATATGCAGCGGCACACAATTGGTGTACCTAAGCAGTTTCGTTTTCCCCTTCGGAAGGTAGCTAGAGAAGTTTTAGCATTTCAAGAGCAATAGGCTCTTTAGCAGGTGTTTTTTCGTAGCCAAATGGGTGTTTGTAGCTTGGCTTTTGAGCCAATTTGTACTTAAAACATCCAAGTTTTGGAATATTTTGGTGTAAAAGACTGGATTTTGATCTATATAGATATACAAATATTTTTGGTATTTTGATGGTGTAAATGTGTTTTTAAATGTTTTTTGTAACAAATTTTTAACTCAGTAAATGTTTTAATTTTCATGCATGCTTCTATAAATAATGAGACAAATGCCAATCTAATACATAGTTAGCTAACGAATCAGCAACCGTATTTAATTCTCAAGGAACATGTTCATATGTGATTATTTCAAATCAATGTTCCAGGAGTCACACCCTTAGATAATGACATAACAAGGTTGGATTACGAACGTGATAACAGTTTGTCAATTGCATAATGACTAGCTGGGAGTCTAACCTGACCACCAGATTGGAGATGTCCCTTGATGACGCTTTCGTGAGAAGTGAAACTACAGACATGTACTTGGCAATATTGTTGGTGGTATACCAAGAAATACCCCTCTAGAGCAAAATAGTTCTGAATCGCGTGTGTAGATGACCCAAGCAGCTGATGCAATGTGTCGTGTGTGATGACAGGCACCATCCACATATCCTACGTACGCTAAGGGTAATGACGACATCTGCATTGCGAGAATAATGCATGAGACAAGTACTCCACTAAATAACAAAACAATCCAATCACAACAAAAGGGGAAGGAAAACTTATGAATACATAAACTTACAAAGCACATGCCCAGTGCAATACTAGGCATAATACTTTTTCAAATAGAGCCCATATATGGGCTCCTTGAGTGGGACTCCTTCCCGATCCTGCAGTTTATATGCCACTGTGGGGAGGAATTTCTTTACAACATAGGTACCCAGCCAAATGAGTTGAAGCGTACATGCCTCCACGAGGTCATCTTTTGGATGATAGAGTAACACAAGGTCACCCTCTTGGAAAGAACAAAACCCAACCTCTTTCGCAAATTGGGATTGTACCCATTACTTGTGAGACTCGAGTGCCAAATTGGCATCTTGATGGGTTTTATCTAGCTGTTTAAGGTATAGTAGGCATTCTTCTTCAGCAGTAGGGCCGGGCATGGGTTCAACAGCTATTTCTAGGGAAGGGATCTGTTACTCAATGGGTTTTTCATCATCGTAAAACTGGATCTCATGTTCAACAATAAACGGATTAATTTCAGGAATTTCCTCATGAGACCCATGGAATACATCATGGAATTCCTTATATAGGCAGGTGGAGCTCGTAATTTCCTCAGGATTTCAATCTGCTCACATCTAGATGTTTTCCACAATGTCTATCTTGATAGAAGTATCGATAGGAAATGATTTGGAAGTGTCGCCCATGTTTCCTTCTGCATCCAAAATTTGGATGGTCGCATAGGGCGAGGAAATTTTTTTTGGTATCTCAAGGGAAAAGATTTAAAGAGGCATCATGTCCAAATCAGATATCGAGACACGATGGTGCCAATTCTCCCAATGTTGCTCTCCAAAACTCATGATTTCTCGAATGGATTCGTCCATGGGTAGGAGTTGATTGAATGGATCTAAGGGAGGAGCGGTTATGGAAAGGGTGGTGGTACCGTCGGTAGTAACCAACATGACCGGAGATGTGGATGCGGATTGAATGGCTTGGTAGGCTGATTCAGCTAGTGAAAACAACATCTAATCTCCGAATGTGTTAAGGTCTGAAGGAGCCGGCAGGATCCACAGATTGGTCAGTTCATGAGGAATATATGAAAGCATGTTGACCGATTGTGAAACCTTGGGTAGCTAAAGAGGAAAACAACCCATGAGGGAAGAAGCCTTCAGTAGACCAGTACCTAAACTAACATAGCAATCAGTTCCACCTCCTACTAGGGGTACGGAGCCACTTGGTAATGGTGAATAATCAGGGGTGCAGAAATACAACTGATCTACTGTAATAACCTTTCCATCCAATGGAAATAGGATGATGCGAAATATAGTAGATACGATGGCCATCATGGCATATGTCCAACCGCGACCCAACAAGAGATTATAGTCAAGTTTTTTGTCTATGACTTCTATGTCCACTGTTACGATCTTCCCATACAAAGTGATGGGAAAATTGGCTATGTATCCTTTTGGGATAAAGGTGTGGCCATCGAAAGCTCTAAGGGAGTTTGACGATGGGGATAGGGTTGGAGAACCCAAGGCGAGCCAACATGAAGCCGACATGACACAGGTAGAAGCACCTTCGTCGATGACAGTTCTGTGTATACCTTTACCTTTCGAAGTGATATGCACCTGGAATGCAAGCTGGTGAGAAAGGGGAGGTTTACGCTTGTCCATGTCAAAAATAACAAGCATGGAATCCATTGGGTCAATACCCCCAATAGCCGAAAGAAAAACTTTCCATTGTGTTGGGCATGTTTGTAATACTTCGAGTGTCGACATAGCCGACGACGCTTACGTCAAATCCTCTACAATGTTGTAGTGTTGGGTAGTACATGCAGATGTATTGTGTGTTGTGCATCGAAGTGCCCCTTTTGGGGGTCGAATTACAAGGTCCTCAACCGGGCTTTCGATATAAAAATCATTGGGTGGTGGTGGGTTTTGACCTGAGGATGGTTCTGCTGCAGGAGCGACAAGAGCTCCATAAGATTTGGCTCTTGTGGCGATTTTTACCATTTTAAATGTGTAAACGGTAGAAGATCCTTCACCAGCCGAAGGATGTTGTGAACCATCATTGCCCCCTTGCGGGGGTTGTGTTTGGTTTGCAATAAGATTTTACTGCTGTTGAGTGGGAAAAGAATTTCTAAGGACAGTGGGTGCCTTACTAGAATCCCTTTTGGAATGGTATTTTGTGCATTCCTGAAGCCGTGGACAATGCCAATTCGTGTGGTCTTTAGCAGAGAGTTTGCACCGATATCTAGTGGGTTTATCCTTTTCCTCATCAATAGGTGAAACGACCTTCTATTTTAGGTTGGGTTGCTTGGTTTACTGCACTTAAAAAGGATCGGTCTTTTTCTTATTCTTCTTTTTCTTGCCATCGGATTTTTGCGTAGACTGCATAGAGTTTATCGCAATGGTAGGAAGAGTAGTCGTATTGGTAGAGGGGTCCACTGCCATCTTGGAAATGGAACCACTGAGTTGTTTTACGGTGGCCCTGGAGGTTGTGATGACAATCCCGTCCGCGTGCACTCTGGGGTGCTGAGTGGTAGAAGCATTGGGGTTACCGAGAGCATTGGGGATTATGTTGTAAAGAGTTCCAGACTCTGAATATATCAGATCTAAGTGCTGGGCATGATGTATGGATTGGTCCTTTGTGACCACACCACCTAAAGCAACATCTCTAGTGATTTGTGGGAGTAAGGACTTACAGAACTAGTCCGTTAAGAGAAAGTCTGGGATGGAAGCTTTGACTAACCTCCACCTACTTCTCCATTCATGAATATGATCGAAGATGTAGGTGGCAGTATCCTAACGAAATGAAGTGAGGAGCTCTGTCCCAGTCTCATAGCGGATGGGTAGTTGGAAGTGCTTTAGGAATTCCATCGCTAAAGCGTCAAAGGTGTTTACTAATGTGCGTGGTAACTCAATATAAGATTTCACTATGTTGCCAGTGAGGGTGGGGGGAAAAAGACATAGCCAAACACTATCATCCACCATAGAGTTTGAAACACATCAGAGATGATAGGTGGTGATATGGGTGCCTGGATCCTCCCCTTGTTTTCCATCAAACTTTGGGATGTCCATTGGTATCTTATGCGATATCGGTGGCCATTGTAAGTTGTGATAGATGGGGTCATTTGTCAGCTTGTATAAGTCAGGTATATCCAACATTTCCAAGAAAGGAAGAGAGTTAGGTGCCCCCAACTCAGACCATGGTGATGACGAATGACTTGAGGAGCTTTTTGCTCCTCCCATTGTTTGGTTCCCCATAGTGTACATGGGTTGCATGGTGTAGCAGTTGCTTTACCGTATGGTGTTGTAGAGTGGATTTCCATGAGGATTTTGATACTGGGGTATGAGATTTCCTCCAGTATAATCATTGCCCCCTTGACTCATTTGAGTATGTGAGTAGGGTGCCCCCATGGACTGGTTAGGAACCCCTTGAGGATTCTCACCCGACACAGAGCTAACCATTTTTCCTTGATTGACAAAGGGAACGCTCATGTCAATTAGCGATTGACCATGCATGCCTGAGAATGGAGGGGGAACTATTACGTTCCCTACCGACATGTGCATATTGGGAACCCCCCAGGTATATGATCTGGGGGTTTGAACTGTACATTAGCGGCCAACCATATTGTTGGTAAATGGGAACAACGTCCATAGTGCCACATTGAGTGTTATAGGGAGCACTATATGTGGCACTTGTCGAAGGTATACAGTTTGGCACCATACGAGTGGAACCTGGCATTTTCTGGGTTCCACTTGTAGAGGGTGTCATGTGAGTGGTTGTACTTGGGACAAACGGGATAGCGGGATTCACCATTATCAATGTTGGGATGACTATTGACTGGGGGAGTGGTGAAGGACCAAAATGTCCCTAAAGTTCCACAACCCATAAGTCGTCGACTGGATAGATGGAAATATTCCAACTACCAAAGCGGGAAGTATAGGTACCACAGTATTCAAGACAAGTTCCAACGAATTCGCGATGGAGAGTTTAAGGGAGGAAGAAATCCTTCGGTAAAGAAATCCTACGACAAAATTAAATCAACGGTTGTCCAAACAGATCCCGTGTGAGATCTAGGAGATTGATCCCCCAAAGATGGGGAACCTGGTTTAGTCGAACTCAACGGATCTTCCATAATGAGTGGAGGAAGTCCTAACAATTGTCTGGAGTGACGACGAGGGCCGGATGTAGCCACAGTGACCGTTAATTTTTATCAATAGATTTTATCATGATATTATTTAAAGTCTCAAAATGATAGCACTCAGGTACCTAAAAAAAATATAAAAAGTACACTAAATGGATCAATTAGTAAACAGAGGGAAATTACCTTGTCTGATAAGTACCAATCACCAGAGCTGAAACCGAGTATCCCAATGAATAACAGAGAAGGATGGATAGATGTATGGTTATTCTTACTCTAGAGCTTCGCCCGAACCTTAGATTGATGGGCCAAGTACTCTCGTGAAGACGAGCACCCTCCCAAAACTTGAAGATAGAGTAGATCTGTCCGTGTTAGGTACCAGAACAGCCCGTCCCAGTCACATTGTGTAAGTCCCTATAAGTGTGGCCACTAGAGATACCTCAGATCACAGACACTATCGGGGGGGACATAGTCATAGACAACATGCTGTGTGGGCAGGATACTGAGTCCCCGACTCAGTTCTGAAATCCTTGAAGGGACCCCCAATACACAGAATGCCCAAAGGATTTGTAAGAGAAGGCAGACTACCTTCAATTACAATCCGATGTGTTCTCGTATTTCGCTTTTCTTTTACTCGAGTGTGTTATAGACATTTTTGTGCCTTGCAGCTCCAAGCATGAAATGTCCATAAACCAAGGGCTCATAAGTCCCTAAAAGTGTTGTTCTAACCCCTAAAGGAACAAGGTCAACAAATTACAGCTTCTCCCAGAAGTTCTCCACTAGAAACTGCTCACAATAGGTCAAAACAGGATCATTTTAGCTGCTCCACTAGCTAAGTGCGTTGCATAGCACCTATATCCACTGGCTAGGTGCGTTGCAACACACCTAAATGCACTATGAGGGTGCGTTGAGCGAGAAATGACAAATGGCAGTGTCATTCCGCGAGGTGGAGAGACAATGGAAGCTTCCATAATCTTCTCCTATGACACTTGCCTCACTGAATTCGACCAAGGATGAGTAAGAGGCCTTCAGTCTCCAAGTGGAAGAAAGAACTGACAGAGAGAAGACACTAATAAAATCACAAGCTGACTCATCCTCCTTGCATAATTCTATATATGGATCCCTCATCCCAGAGATCCAGAGGCTGGAATTTTGCACATTGTAAGGAATTGATGTTGGTTTTGAGACAAACATCAGAGAATTGGGTGATCTATGCTTTGTTGGAGGTGAAGAGGGGCTTCTTTGCTGGGAGGTTGATGCTGGGTCAGGAATCATCGGTTGTAACTCCTCCTGGATCTTCTTATTTATCAATAAAAACTATTTGAGTTTCTCCTCCATGCTTTTTGTATCATTGATGCTTGTTACATTTTTATGGTTAACTTAAATCTGATCCTAAGTTATTTATGAACATAGATCCATGTCTTTGTATGGCTTTCTTATTTTGTGATCTTACAGGTACTTGGTGAAGCTGGGCAAGTAAGGGAGCAGGTAGCTGGAAGCTGTCAAAGAAGAGAGGGATTGGATCAAAGGATTAGCGCAAGACACAGGTTGGTTCTTTCTATTCCTCTCTATTTATAGTTCATAAAGGAAATACAAAAGTGGTTTTTCTCTGTTTGTTTCTAAGGCAACTGTCACACCTTAGTGGGATAGAGCAGTTCTAAATAGACACTTTTCCCAGTAACAAAATGGCGACTCCGCTGGGGAGAATGTCTAATTAGTTTGTTTGTGTATCTCTTGTTGTTTGTCTCATAAACTTATAAGTAGCCATCGAACAGCATTTGCCATAACAAATAAAAAGTAGACATCTGCTGCTTCAATCCATTCACTGGATCTGTTTATGATTTGAACAACTGATTCATAGACTATCTGATTGCCCTTGTGATAGCTCTTAGACCCTCCTTAGATCTACCCCTGATTGTACATTACTGATTGCTTTTACTCGGCCAAAAACCAAAGACTAGACTGCAAACTGTGACCCAGAACCTGGATAGAATTCTCGTTTCTGCCCCAGCACAGGTACTGTGAAGAGATCCTGCATTTCAACGCACTTCCCGGAAGGGAAACCTGCGCTGCAATGCAGTTTCTCTGTGTTACAGGTGCACTGATCAGCTTAGCCCTGTGCAGCTGAGGTTCTTGTGCTTCATTCTTTCCAATTTTGTCTATGAATTTTGCAGCCTGTGATCAGTATATGACTGTTTAAAACCCCTTTTTCCTTACTGATATTCCGCCTCATTTGTACAAAAGAACTGTAGATGTTTTTGTGTGTTTGTTGAGTCGTTTACAGTTTTCCATTGCAAAAGTAGAATAGTCGTACTGTCATCCTTTGATTTAGATCTGTCGCAAGTGTTGATTTCAATCATAGGAGAAAGTTTGCTTGCTGTTGATGGTCGACTATACTTTTACTACTGCCTTTGGTCTGAATTTGTGAATTTCTAGTGTCAAAACGAGTATTCATTTCAAAATCGTGAAGTGTCGTAATCTATATTTTGATTTCGAAAAGAAGCTTGTTTGTGTTTGTCGCTTGAAAGCAAATCCAGATTTGTACATCAACTTTCCTTTTAGCATCAATACTAAGAAAGTGAAAAACAAATACATGCATGTGCATTTGCATATAGACAGTCTGTTTGGCTTGATTTAGGAAAGTGCATTTATAGTGTGCTCTTTGCTCTTTGTGAAAAGATTGTGTCTTTCTTTTCCCCTAGTAGTTAGGATTTTCATTGCTGGAAAGAGATAAAAGTTTGTTTATCATATTTAGATTGCATTTTAGGAATTACATCTACATATCGTGGTGAACCCAAAAGGAAAACTTCATAAGAAAGATCAACTTAAAATAAATTCAATGAATCTAACAACGCTTTGGAACTTAACGCACAACATTTAGAGGTCTAGGCTAGAGACGTATTCCGGCGTCGTAAAGCCTGGTAACTGTTGTCCTCACTGATGGTTGGGTGATTCCTACACTTTGAGACGATAAGTGCCAGTACGGACTTGGGCTCCCACGTACTGTCGAGTATATTTTGGGATACCCCTATAGGCTTAAATCCTTTATCCATAGGAAGTCGTGTCTGTCGCCCTATCGATCGCAATGCACTGAACACAACATTCGGGAAGATTGACTGTCGTATCGTAAAAATTATTCTACAGTTTTGCGATTGGTTTGGTACTCCCTCTACCTAGACCTCCAGAGCAGTCCCTTTCATTCCTTTTCAGACTCCTTAACGAAAAAGGTCCATCTGAGCACTTGTCACTTCAGGCTCATTAAAAATTGAAGGAGACTAGAGTCATCTTTTGTTTTTTCTCGACTCTTAAAAACTGAAAAACAAGTTGTGTCAAAGCGCATAAAAATTTATTTTAAACGAAATATTCATACCCCTTTCCTACGTTGATCTTGGGTTGAGAAAATGGAGTCTACCAACCAAGGAATTCCCCTTGGTGGAAATCCTAGTCCCTTCTCCTCTTGGGGAGATGTTGGTGCACCCCATATGGCCACATTGTCACTTCCAGGGCTGACAATTGGTTTGCCAGTATGGCTCTTCTCAACCTCTGTCATTCAGAACACCACTATTCCTGAACAATCGAATCAGCAATTAGACGAGTCCAGAGTTGCCCACCAGCCTTCTACTTCCTCTAATTCTTCCTCTCCTCCTTCCTCTTCGCTTGATGGGGCTGGTAAATCCAAAGGTCAAGTTCCTAAAGAGAAGAAGGAAAAGAAGAAGAAAGAGAAGAAGAAGAAGGAGCCAAAGGCGAATGGGGGAAAACGAGTGTCATCTAACGAAAATCCACACACTGCACCGACCAGGCCTAAATCGCCATGTGTCATTTGCAAAGGAGACCACTTTCACAGAGATTGTGCTTGCATCCCTCGGATATTAAGGGACTGGTCTCCTCGTTTGTACATCCTGGTGTCGTCAACCTCTGATGATCATGTTGAAAGCACACCATCAACTAGTGAAAGTGAAGCCCCAGGACAAAAAGGGAAATGTAGATTTCCTTGTAAACTGTGCGAAGGCGATCATGCCATCCATCGTTGTCCCTTCTTAGACGAAGCTAAAAGAGTTTTGGATGATCGTCCGGTTTCACCGTTACGACTTCCTCCTGGATATAAAAAACTCTTGCCGAGTCCGTCACTAGTTGAAAATCCAGCTGGCCCACTCAGGTGGTCGGCTGAAGCACCTATCATTAAAGATAAACCATCTGGATCCATACCAGATGAAAGTCAAAAGGTCGAGGTGGCAGTTGACCCGGTCTTGCCTTCAAAGATTTTATCTTCAGATGATACAGTCACTGAAGAGAACAAGGATGACACCGTCCAAATTCTCTTCATAAACACAGACTCCGATGAACATGGGGGCAATTTACCCGTTCCTTTACCGCAGGAAGGAAGTTCGTCAGAGTCGTACCCGGCCGTCTATTCGGTCCCACCTCCAAGCAACCTAGTTGTCTCCTTCGACTGGAATCAACTAGGCAGACCCCGTTTACCAGCAAGCATACCATTCCGAATCATCGTTCAAATATATAGAATGGTTATGGATGGTGCCATCATAGATGAAGGGGCTTCTATGAGTATCCTTTCCTCAACTGCTTGGAAAGCGCTTGGTTCGCCATCGCTTTTGCCTGAGATGAGAAATCTGACGGGCTTTGATAAAGGAACCAGTCGACCTTTAGGGATCCTTCCCGATGTGCCCATAACATTGAGAAGGAAAATAGTTCGCATGAATGTAATGGTAGTTCAAGGACCCCTAGATTACAATCTACTCCTTGGACGAGACTATATTTATTGCATGGGGGCAATTGTCTCCTCACTCTTTAGAGTAATGTGTTTTCCGCACAAAGGAAGAGTGGTCAAGCTCGTGGACCAGCTTTCATTTCCCGGATCATATAGAGCAAATAGTCATATACCATCCCTGAATGGTCTTTTCACGCAAGAAATGTCTCAATCTCCAGTCCGTCCTCCTGATGAGTGCGAGTAATTCGGAGGGATATGACTGAAACCCAGGGGGCATGCACCCTGGTCTGCTTTGGCAGGAAAACTTCGGGTATAGGATAGGTTTCCGCGAGAGAATATGACTAGTCTGTACCCCCATCCGTGATTGGAAGAGGGGGTTATTCTGGAATAAGATTCTCTTGTCAAAGTTATGTGAGTTGGCGAGCGCCGCAACTCACCTTTGTTTATTTTGGTAGACATTGCCAAAGAAGTGTTTTGCTTGCGCCGCGAATAGAACAATCTTTGGGTGACCTGTAAGAGGTAGGCCTCTCTCGGTAAAACAAATGTTTTGGCGGATAGAAGTAGAGGTAACCTTGAAACTCTGTTTTATACCTGGGGGCATGCAAACCTTTTTGAGTGCAAGCAAAGAGTGATTATTTATCTGTTTTTTAGATTAGTCGTTACCTAACTTGCATAAAGAAAGGATGTGAGGCAAAACTCTAAAAATTGCCTTTTTTATATGAGACATTCTTATCATATGACTGGATTAATCGAGCAGTGTTACCGCAAGGTTCAAGCTTGTTAAAAAATAAACCCGCACCGAGAAAATGTTTCCACCCGAGTTTAAGCTCATTAAAAAATGAACTATTCCCTGGCAAATAACCACCGTGAATGTAGTACTTCAACCATTAAAGCCTTGGTCGTGATTGCACCGTCACCTCCAATTTTTCATTGGCCGATCATTCACCTTCATTTGATTGTTTACCCATTTTGAGGAACAGCTGTGAAGAGTGATTTCACTAGCCATCCTTGTGACACTACCGTGATTGGAAAATTCCAAACCTTACTTGGAATCAGCTGCTACCCATTTTATCACTCGTTCCTCAAAATACGAGTCTTCTTTAAGCTCTTTTCAATTGACTCGTAAAATATGAAAAGATTGCCGAGACATTGGCCTCTCCAGCTCGTTAAAGGGACAAGAAGTGCTATCCCTCCTCTAGATTTTAATCTTTTTGGACCTGAGGGATTATTACACAAAACGATCGAGCGCTTGTTTTGTTCGGCTCATTAAAGTTATCGAAAATTCATCCCTTCTGTATTGTTTTATACATTTTCGGACTTAAGGGACTAGATGACGAAAAAGGAATTTTGGAGTTACCTTTACGTACCTTTTCAGACTCTCTAAAAATGAAAAGGACTGAGTTATCTTTGTCGTTAAACTCGTTAAAAAGATTAATAGCGACAAACTTGTCTTTAGACGAGAACGAGTTTCACTATCGCTAGGCTCGTTAAAACATAGTGATGGGTTTGCCCGAAGGGAAAATTATAGAACAAGTATATGTTATCCTCCTCAAGCTTGACAAAAATAAAGAGGTATTGGTCAGCAATGACTGGGGAAAATGGGGAAGAAAACTCAAAGAATCTTTATTGGTAGCAAGTCGCTCTTGAACATGACACTTCCACTCCGTGCCCGAGTCGGGTTGGGTTGTTTCATTCACCGGTCACATCGCCATGGTCACACCATACCATCCACATTTGGGGTTAATGCTACCAATCCATCACATCAAGTGTCGCCGACATGTTCAAGAGAAGTCATCCAGAAAGGCCACCTGTGTCTCACCCACTACCATACATTATACTCCATTCTTTCATGACCGCCACCCTGAACCGTATATCATCAGATCGTTTTCACCTCCACCAAAATCATTTGCTCCGTTCCATGTCATTGATGTGGCATTCATTAAGGCCCTCCTATGACGGATCACTTCTTGTCGACATCAGCTCATTATCCAAGAAGTTGGTCTAGGAACACCCCATTCAGTACTTTGAAGCTTGCATGCCTCAATGGCAAGTTTCTCACTTCCGGCAACAGGTTTACATCAATGACCTTCGACCGAAAGATTTTTCGTGGTGTTCGACGCCAAGTCCTTTATTCACACCACATGAATTGTACTGCAGTACCTTGAGGATCATTATCATTATCGGTGATTCCTCTCGCGCTTGTTAACAATTTACATCATTGACTGGTAATCAAGCGATGTCTTTCCATGTTCGACTTCAAAACATTTCTCACATGGATCGACTTGTACTTCGAGTGAAGATCAGACGAGATTGAAGACCCCGGATCTAGTTTCATCCATCCGGGCTGCGATATATATTCAGGGAAATAAAGACATTCAAATGTACAACATTGCAGCATAGATAGTCATCCTACCAAAAGGATGATGGCTCTATCAGAATCATCAGTCTACCATCAGACGATTGTCAGTCCTATGTACATGAAAATGAATTTATAAAGCTGAGCATGGGAATACCCGCCTCAGCTAGATCATGAAAACAGTATGAAGATAATGTATTGTATTGTATCTTATTACAGGTCACCTCCCATCATTGAAAGAACTTCGGATCCTCATAATAAAGCATTTCACCCGATTAACGGCCTCATACTTTAAGGGGCAACTGTTATAGAAATTTTTGTGCCTTGCAGCTCCAAGCATGAAATGTCCATAAACCAAGGGCTCCTAAGTCCCTAAAAGTGTTGTTCTAACCCCTAAAGGAACAAGGTCAACAAATTACAGCTTCTCCCAGAAGTTCTCCACCAGAAACTGCTCAGAATAAGTCAAAACAGGATCATTTCAGCTGTTCCACTAGATAAGTGCGTTGCATAGCACCTAAATCCACTGGCTAGGTGCGTTGCAACACACCTAAATGCACTATGAGGGTGTGTTGAGTGAGAAATGACAAATGGCAGTGTCATTCCGCGAGGTGGAGAGACAATGGAAGCTTCCAGAATCTTCTCCTATGACACTTGCCTCACTGAATTCGACCAAGGATGAGTAAGAGGCCTTCAGTCTCCAAGTGGAAGCAAGAACTGATAGAGAGAAGACACTAATCAAATCACAAGCTGAATCATCATCCTTTCATACATCTATATATGGATCCCTCATCCTAGAGATCCAGATGCTAGAATTTTGCACATTGTAAGGAATTGCTGTTGGTTTTGAGACAAACATCAGAGAATTGGGTGATCTATGCTTTGTTGGAGGTGAAGAGGGGCTTCTTTGCTGGGAGGTTGATGTTGGGTCAGGAATCATCGGTTGTAACTCCTCCTGGATCTTCTTGTTTATCAATAAAAACTATTTGAGTTTCTCCTCCATGCTTTTTGTATCACTGATGCTTGTTACATTTGTATGGTTAACTTAAATCTGATCCTAAGCTATTTATGAACATAGATCCATGTCTTTGTATAGCTTTCTTCTTCTGTGATCTTACAAGTACTTGGTGAAGCTGGGAAAGTAAGGGACCAGGTAGCTGGAAGCTGTCAAAGAAGAGAGGGATTGGATCAAAGGATTAGCGCAAGACACAGGTTGGTTCTTTCTATTCCTCTCTATTTATAGTTCATAAAGGAAATACAAAAGTAGTTTTTCTCTGTTTGTTTCTAAGGCAGCTATCACACCTTAGTGGGATAGAGCAGTTATAAATAGACACTTTTCCCGGTAACAGAGTGGTCCCAGTAGTATGAGTGTAGAAGGATTTTTTCGCTCGTTAATGACACTAGTTTTGGTTTTCGACCTTGGGAAATTCACTCACATGCTTATCCCAAGATCCTAGCCTAGCTAATGTTGGTTTTCTCAAAAGAGTAATTGATTGATTTTAATGTAAATTTTATGTGTACTTGATTATTGTCTTCGGTAGGGGTGTTGACATATGAAATATGGTGCGACTCTTGACTCAATAAATCATGCAAAAACAATGCTATGATTTTTTTTTTCAATTTGATGCAAACAAGTTGTATTCTACATATTCATATTTTTCACATATTCATAGTTTCTTTTGTGCATCTATAGTCTTTCAACACATGCATAACAAAAATATTTTTTTCCAATGTTTCCTAACAACTACTAAAAACCAAAATGAAGCAACTTACAACTAGTTAAACAGATGGATGAATACAAATTGTCAGTCTTTCTTTCAAAAAAAATGTTTTTAAGAGAGAAAAACCAAAACCTTTTTCCTAAAAATAAATTTCTAGGACACCAACTTTTATGACATAATACAGTTACAGATCTTATTTCAGCCCATGAGAAGAATTTCCATCCCTTTTGGTCCACAGACACTGCTGAAAATCAAGGTAATGGGAGACCAACGCTCTATAACAGTGGCTACAGAGAGTTAGTAGACCCACTAACGATTCCTGTGAATAAGAATAGTGCTTTATAAAGGTCTGTGTAGCCTACTAACCTGCGTTAATGTGGGAAACATATCAAAAAGAGGGTTTCCAAGATCAGTTTCTGAGATGAATGTATACTAGTAGGATGCAGCAAGATATTTGGTGGATCAGAAAAGGATTGCAGAAGAATAGGGAGCTCTTAGAAGGAAGAGAGAACCGAGAAGAGTCTGGGTAAACCAGGAACTAGATGTATAGTCCCCAGCGGAGTCGCCAATTCTTCTATGGGGTAAAATGCACGGTGTATGGAGAATGAAAACTACCCTCAAAGACCTTCCCATGACCTTTGACAGAATATAAGATCATCTGTAGAAGCTACCAAGTTATACACATGTTCATATATGAATATCAATTAACAAAGTACAGAAAGAGGATTACCTTAAGTCTCCTTCTAGATTTGTTTGGAGATTGAAAAGCAGCCAAGAAGAACTCCCTCAAAGCCGGCTCCAAATCAATTCCTGCATAAAGGAAAGGCAAACACAATCACTGCATACAACCTTGAAAACCAATATATGAATACACAATGAACATCTATTTGCATACAACTAAACTACTCATCTAAACAAGTATCGAATGAACAACTCAATGAATAATGTTACCGACACTATGGAGTAGGGAACACAACTGCAGTTCTGTATTAATAATGAAAGAGTGATTACAACCCTCCATTGTATCAGTCTTCCTTTGCCCCTTCCACTTCTCTCTCTCTCTCTCCCTCTTCTAGCTGTTAGGATATTCCGACACATAGGATATAGTTAAGTTCAACTTGGTCTAGTATAGAGTTAGGTTAGAGTTAGGTAAAGTGTGTTTCTTTATCGTTGTACATTTTGTAACTTACAATCCGATGGTCACGATATGTAGTGATCCGACGATTCACTCTCACCTCGGTATTACCGACACTTGATCCGTGGCTTGACACCCGATTGGTCCATGAGTTCTATTTAAAGCACATGGAGGGTCATTGTTCAGGTAATCCGTGCATGAGAGAAGCTTATGTAAATTTTCATTCTTTGATTAATAAATTGCCTGTAGTACCCACGTTGGGACAGGCCATGGACTGTTTCCCTCCTTGCACTCTGAGGGTTTTAACCACGTCAAAAATACTGGTGTATTGATTTGAGATCTGGTTGTGAGCGGTGTCCTTTTGGTATTCTTTCTGTGGAACTTACCCTGTAAATTCCTACATGGTATCAGAGCTTGGACCCAGGTTCGATTCCCCCAAGTTGCGTTTGAGAGGGGGTGTTGGAAGAATCACCGCACCTCTATAGAATCCGTAATTTCCACCCTGGGGATCCTAGTCACTGGCTTGTAATGTTTACCAATACCTGCGGGTTTTGGTGTAACGGCAAACCTCCACATGGTATCGCTCCCTTCAGCATCTATGTAAAGAAAATATGGTGACAGGTCTTCCTATGGTATCTTGCAGAGATGGTGTTTGTTCCGGATGTGTACTCGGAAAACATCATCGGGACAGTTTTGACAAACGTGCCTCTTGGCACGCCTCAGCCCCTTTACAGCTTGTGCACAGTGATTTATGTGGTCCTCTTCCTGTTGCTTCATTCTCTGGCTGCAAGTACTTCTTAACTTTCATTGATGATTTCTCCAGACGCACTTGGGTATACTTCTTAAAACTCAAGAGTGAAGTATTTAACACCTTTTTGGCCTTCCAAGCCTTTGTTGAAAAACAATCTGGACATCAAATTCTTAAGCTAAGAACTGATAATGGTGGAGAATATGTTAAAAACACATTCATCAACTTTTGCACCGAAAATGGAATTCAAATGCAACATACTGTTCCATACACTCCACAACAAAATGGTGTAGCTGAAAGGAAAAATCGCACCTTAAAGGAAATGGCTAATTGTATGCTGCAATCTAAAGGACTCAGTCTTAGTTTTTGGGCCGAAGCAATTAATTGTGCAAACTATATAATCAATCGCACTCCTACTAAGGTTCTAGAGAATATCACTCCAGAAGAAGCTTGGAGTTCCATTAAACTAGATGTAAGTCACTTTCGTGTGTTTGGAAGTGAAGCATGGGCCCATATTCCAGATGAAAAGCATAAAGCTTTAGAACCTAAGAGTGAGAAATGTACTTTTGTTGGATGTTCTGAAGATGTAAAAGGTTATAGACTTATTCCATTTAAGTCCAAAAATGTTATCATTAGAAGAGATGTAAAGTTTGATGAAAATAAATCGGCCTACGAGCCTAGTCCGGCGGATGTGCCACCTCTTCCTATCTCTTCTACTTTTGAAAACCTTTCTTCTTCAGATGATGAAAGCGAGGATGATAATCCTCCCCCACCTTCTCAGGATCCTCAACTTCCAAGATGGGTCCGTGCTACTCGGGATGCAGCAGGTGATCTTGCCGGTGATCCTACAGATCAGCGTCGTACACGTTCTCAGTTTGAAAGAGCCTCCTCTTTACTGGCTCAAGCTCCAGTAAATCATGATCCTGACACTTTTGCAGAAGCTTCAGGCCATCCACATTGGGAAGCAGCTATGAATGAAGAATATCATTCATTAATGACAAATGATACATGGGATCTTGTTCCTCTACCAAAGGGACGCAAACTTGTTAGATGTAAATGGGTTTACAGAACCAAGTATGGACCAGATGGGAAAGTTGATAAACATAAAGCTCGTCTCGTTGCTAAGGGCTTTTCACAGGTTGAAGGCATTGTTGAGATTGCAACAAGATGATGGAGCTTAGTGAAAAGAGTCGCCTTCACTAAGTGGGCTCGCAGGCTATTTTTGGCGCAAGTCTATTTTTAGACTATGTCTATTTTTAGACATATGGATCATGTCTATGTTTATGGATGATTGATCAAGTTGGGAAAAATAGATGGACTTCTATTTTTGATGAAAGTGTGAGTGATCACAGTGTGAGTGATCAAGTCTATTTTTAGACTGGCTGTCAAAAATAGAAAAGTCAAATATTATTATCTCACAATAATATTTGAACTATAAACTTAATCTTATTCTCTTGGAGCACTTCAGTTTGAGCTACGGAAGTGGCACATGCAGCTGTCAGAAGGAAATTCATTTTTCTTATGAGTCAGTTGAGTTGTTGCATGCATGACTTCAGTTAGAACTCAAGTGAGTTGAGTTTAGTGGACTGGAGGTACAGTTGATGGAGTTGTGTTCAGTTTAACTTAGTTAAACTGGTTGTAGTTAGTCTAACTGCAGATAGACTAATGATGAGTTGTTAAACTAATTATTAACTCATAATACAACTAAAGAATACATCAGTTAACTCAGTTGCATGTCAGTGCATGTTCAGTTCAACAGGGACAGGTGGTAGAGAATCAGATTGCTATCAGTTGTGACTATAGTTGTGCACCAGATCTTGCACAATCAAGGGATTGAGTATGCCAATGAGTTTGCTCACGTATTTGGCCCACATTTTAGCCTTTTCTCACGTCCACAAAGAGTGAGTGACTATTTTGCAGGTGAAAATCGAGTTTGGGAAGCTAATTCTCATCAGTTCTTGAGCAGGTATTGAGCAGTGGAGGCAGGCAAGCAGTGGAAGAGATTTGGAGATCAGATCTGAGCTGTATTGTGTGTAACAGAGGTGGAGATACTTGTGAGAAGTATTATGCTATGTAATGTTACATGACTCAATCATTAATATACAGACAGTGTGGGGTTTTTAGCGAGATGCTTTCCCCGTGATACATACTGTGTTAATGTGTGAATGCTCTTGATGTTTTATTGTTATTGATGTTGCTATATTCTTGATCAACGTAGAGGAGCTTATGTATTGTGTATGTTTTCCGCATTAGTACATGATCAGGATAATCTCCATTGAATATGTGTTAAATTATTCAAAATTTCTACATGGTATCAGAGCTAGATGATTTGTAGAAAAAGTTTCTACATGGTATCGGAGCAGCTTGATTTGTAGAAGAGATTTTTACAGGATATCAAGCGAGGGTTGATCATCAGATCTACTATTCAGGAAGTGTTTACTCACGAATTCTAGGTCAGAAGCAGTTGAGTTGGTTGCTGGTGGAATTCGAATTTGCAACAGTGTTGTTGAAATGTCTTTCAACAGATTGCGAATGTTATTCCAAAGCAAGAGCGACCTGGCGCTCAAGGATAAACTCAATAACAATAAAGGTGAGAATGGATATTCATCAAAAGTATCTGATGAAGAGAATTACGCTTTGGCTGCCAAAGCAAAGAAAGGGAAGAACGAGAAAGCTTCTCATTCCGGTGCGAAAGGCAAGAAGCAGGATATGTCCAAAGTGAAGTGTTTTCACTGTCACCAGCATGGACACTATGCCACAAATTGTCCGCAGAAGAAGAAGAACAAGCAAGCTGCTGGATCTGCAGGGGGAGAGGCTTTAGCTTCTCAGTTTGAGCTTGATTTTTCATTGATCGCATGCTTGGTTTCAAGTGTGATGGGATCAGTGTGGTTCTTGGACAGTGGTGCGTCTTTTCACATGACGGGAGATAGAGATTTGTTCTCTGATCTGGAGGACAAAGATCTTGGAGTGCACATCGAGATGGGCGATGATGGTAGATACAGTGCGACCGGTATCAGTACCATTTCCTTTGAGAGGGAGTCTGGTAAACCCTTTGTATTGAAGGAAGTCATGCATGTTCCAGGATTGAAGAAGAATCTCATCTCAGTGGCGATGTTAGAAGACAAGGGGTATGATGTTGTTTTCAGCGAGGGAAAGGCCTTCCTGCGCAGCAAGACAACTGGTGAGACTTGGAAGATAGGGGTTCGAGTGAGGAACTTTTATCAGTTGCATGTAGATGGATGCGCAGCAATGGCAGGCAAGGCAGAAGGATTGGTGAGCCGGGATGATGGCGAGTTGTGGCACAGGAGATTGGGTCACCTTCACCATGGAGCCTTGAAGATACTGCAGCAGATCACTACAGGGCTTCCTAAAGGCACACTTGCGCAGTCAGATCAATGCAAGGGGTGTACTTTGGGGAAGTTTGTGAAAGCCACCTTTCACGAGAAGGATAGTCGCGCCACGATGATCCTTGAGAGAATTCACACAGACGTGTGTGGACCTTTCTCAGTTGCTTCGACAGCAAAACACAGGTATTATGTGATTTTTGTTGATGATTTCTCTCGTAAGTGCTGGATCTTCTTCATGCAGAAGAAGAGCGAGACATATTCAAAGTTCTGTGAATTCAAAGCACTGGTCGAGAAGGAGTCGGGGAAGAAGGTGAAGGCTCTTAGGAGCGATAATGGTGGTGAATACATCTCGGACGAGTTCAAGGATTTCTGCAAGGCAGAAGGGATTCGTAGAGAGCTCATAGCTCCCCATAAACCACAACAGAACGGGGTAGCTGAGCGGAAGAACAGAATGATTGTGGGTGCTGCACGGGCAATGTTGCATGATCAGGGCCTACCCCTTCACTTGTGGGCAGAAGCATGCAATACAGCAGTTTATGTGCAGAACCGTTGTCCTCATAGGATACTTGGCATGAGTACACCCGAGGAGGCTTATTCTGGTAAGAAGCCTGATCTTTCTCATTTGAGGATTTTTGGTGCTAACGTTTACATGCATGTGACGAAGGATGCCAGAAAGAAGTTGGAGCCGACTGCAGAGGTTGGGATATTTGTGGGGTACACTGATACGCCCCACAAATATCGTGTGTATTTGCCAGACAGTGGTAAAACTGTTGTGCGACGGGATATAAAATTTCAGGAGGAGAAAGCCATGAAGTGTTCACTTGAGAGGGAGCTACATTTGCATGCAGATGAGGAGCTATTAGTTCCTAAGGATGAGCTTCAGGACGTGGATCAGCCACAGGACGAGGTTCATGGAGTGGAAGAGACCACTCATGCAGCGCCAACCATCAGAGGGCGAAAGCGCTTGACAGAAGCTGAGCCACTGGCTCAAGATGCAGAGAAAGTTGTAGGACCACCTACAGCCCAACGCAGGCAGAGACAGTCACCTGATCGGTACACTGGATACATGGCTCTTATGAGCAAGTGTGTTGTGACTGAGCCATCCTCTTTCGAGGAAGCTGTGGAGGATCCCGCATGGGTAGACGCCATGGTGGAAGAGTATGATTCTATTGTCAGAAACAGTGCATGGGAGATTGTTCCTAGACCGGAAGGGAAATCAGTGGTGGGTTCGAGATGGATCTACAAAGTTAAGCAGGCAGCTGATGGGAGTGTGGAGAAGTACAAGGCAAGATTTTTTTCCCGAGGCTTTTCACAGATTGAGGGGATCGATTATGAGGAGACCTTTGCACCTGTCGCAAGGTATTCTTCCATACAGACGATTCTTGCTCTCTCAGCGCAGATGGGATGGCACATTCATCAGATGGATGTGAAGACTGTGTTCCTCAACGGAGTCATTGAGGAGGAGGTGTACATTGAGCAACCCGAAGGCTTTGAAGTCTTCAGCAGCGAGTCGCATGTGTGCAGGCTCAAGAGAGCGCTGTATGGGTTGAAGCAAGCACCACGTGCTTGGTACACACGGATAGACAACTATTTCACAGGACTTGGATTCTCCAAGAGCGAGGCGGATCCGAACCTATACCAGATTGTGGTGGAGGGTAAGTTGCTTATCATTGTACTGTATGTTGATGATTTGATTCTAACGGGTGATGAGCTGTTGATACTGTCATGCAAGAAGGATCTTGCTACAGAGTTTGAGATGAAGGACTTGGGCCTCCTTCACTATTTCCTAGGATTGGAAATATGGCAGCGCAGTGGTGGACTGTTTGTTTCTCAGGGCAAGTATGCTCGGGAGATACTGGAGAAGTTCAACATGCATGGCTGCAAGCCTGTTGATACTCCTCTTCCTGGAGATTGGAGGAAGGAGGATGCCACTTCGGGAGAAGAAGTGGATGCCACTGTTTATCGACAGTTGGTGGGGTCGCTGATGTATTTGGTTAATACACGACCTGATATATGCTATGCAGTTAACCAGCTTTCACAAGCTATGGTTAAGCCTACCAAGCTCTTCTGGAAGGCGGGCAAGCATGTATTGAGCCACTTGAGAGGCACATCGGGATATGGATCTTGGTACAGGCAGGAGGATGCAGAGTGGGTAGGGAGCCCAACAGACAGAAAGAGCACATCAGGAGGGGTCTTCAGTATCGGATCGACAGTAGTTTCTTGGTATAGCAGGAAGCAGAGATCTGTGTGGATGAGGATGATCTTGGTCGGGTTTTTCGGGTCCAAGCACATCAGGTACCATCATATCAGAGATTGTGTGTAGCGGAGGATCATGTTACTTTCGTACATTCCAACGGAGGATCAGGATGATGATATTCTGACGAAGGCTCTCACCAAGAGCAAATTCGAGTACCACCGAGGCAGGATAGGGGTTGCTGATAATCCATATCTTGTCAAGAGGGAGTGTTGAGATTGCAACAAGATGATGGAGCTTAGTGAAAAGAGTCGCCTTCACTAAGTGGGCCCGCAGGCTATTTTTGGCGCAAGTCTATTTTTAGACTATGTCTATTTTTAGACATATGGATCATGTCTATGTTTATGGATGATTGATCAAGTTGGGAAAAATAGATGGACTTCTATTTTTGATGAAAGTGTGAGTGATCACAGTGTGAGTGATCAAGTCTATTTTTAGACTAGCTGTCAAAAATAGAAAAGTCAAATATTATTATCTCACAATAATATTTGGACTATAAACTTAATCTTATTCTCTTGGAGCACTTCAGTTTGAGCTACGGAAGTGGCACATGCAGCTGTCAGAAGGAAATTCGTTTTTCTTATGAGTCAGTTGAGTTGTTGCATGCATGACTTCAGTTAGAACTCAAGTGAGTTGAGTTTAGTGGACTGGAGGTACATTTGATGGAGTTGTGTTCAGTTTAACTTAGTTAAACTGGTTGTAGTTAGTCTAACTGCAGATAGACTAATGATGAGTTGTTAAACTAATTATTAACTCATAATACAACTAAAGAATACATCAGTTAACTCAGTTGCATGTCAGTGCATGTTCAGTTCAACAGGGACAGGTGGTAGAGAATCAGATTGCTATCAGTTGTGACTATAGTTGTGCACCAGATCTTGCACAATCAAGGGATTGAGTATGCCAATGAGTTTGCTCACGTATTTGGCCCACATTTTAGCCTTTTCTCACGTCCACAAAGAGTGAGTGACTATTTTGCAGGTGAAAATCGAGTTTGGGAAGCTAATTCTCATCAGTTCTTGAGCAGGTATTGAGCAGTGGAGGTAGGCAAGCAGTGGAAGAGATTTGGAGATCAGATCTGAGCTGTATTGTGTGTAACAGAGGTGGAGATACTTGTGAGAAGTATTATGCTATGTAATGTTACATGACTCAATCATTAATATACAGATAGTGTGGGGTTTTTAGCGAGATGCTTTCCCCGTGATACATACTGTGTTAATGTGTGAATGCTCTTGATGTTTTATTGTTATTGATGCTGCTATATTCTTGATCAACGTAGAGGAGCTTATGTATTGTGTATGTTTTCCGCATTAGTACATGATCAGGATAATCTCCATTGAATATGTGTTAAATTATTCAAAATTTCTACATGGTATCAGAGCTAGATGATTTGTAGAAAAAGTTTCTACAGGCATTGACTACACTGAAACCTTCTCCCCTGTTGCCAAAATGAACTCTATCCGCCTTGTTCTTTCCCTTGCTGCCTCTTTAAAATGGGAAGTCCATCAGATGGATGTTAAATCTGCCTTCTTGCATGGGGACTTGTAGGAAGAAATCTATATGGAACAACCCATTGGCTTCATACAAACAGACTCCAGCCTTGTTTGTCGACTTAAGAAATCCCTTTATGGCCTCAAGCAAGCTCCTCAGGCTTGGTATGCCAAAATGGATAGCTTTCTTTTAGAATCTGGGTTTTCTAGGTGTCATTCTGACAATACTGTCTACACCAAGAAAGTGGGTAACTCTCTTATCATCCTTGTTCTTTATGTTGATGATCTTATTCTTACTGGTAGTGATCCCAACCTTATAAACCATGTGAAGTCCAGCCTTAAAAAGAAATTTGAAATGACAGACTTAGGACACTTACACTATTTTCTCGGTCTTCAAGTCTTGCAATCCCAGGAGGGTATTTTCCTTTCCCAGTCCAAGTATGCTTGTGATATTCTTCGTCATTTTCAAATGGAAGACTGTAAGCCAGCCCCTTCTCCCTTTCAGTCTGGAGTCAAACTTTCAGTCTCTTGTACTTCTCCTGAAGTTGATGCTACCTTATACCGTCAACTTGTCAGAAAACTCTTGTATTTAACCCATACTCGTCCTGATCTTTCCTTTGCTGTTGGCCTTGTTGCTCGTTTTATGCAAAACCCCCGTGAAAGTCATTGGAAAGCAGCTAAAAGAATACTTCGTTATGTTCGAGGTACAGTACAGTTTGGGATTCATTACAGTGCCAAAGCAGCTCCTCTGTTAGTTGGTTTCACTGATTCTGATTGGGCTGGTGACCATGATGATCGGAAGTCTACTGCCGGTTATGTCTTCACTCTTGGTTCAGGACCTATTACATGGGCTTGTAAGAAACAGGCTGCCATTTCTCTTTCGTCAGCAGAAGCAGAGTATCGTGGTGCCGTGGAAGCTAGTAAGGAAGCCTTGTGGCTTTGTCAGATCCTATCAGAGTTTGGCTTTGAGCAGCAGCATCCAACCACACTTTGGTGTGATAATCAAAGTGCCATTCAGCTATGCAAAGATCCAGTCCAGCATCAGCGCAGCAAACACATTGAACTACACATGCACTTCATCAGAAAGCTCATTCATGACCATGTTCTTGAAGTGCAATATTGTCCAACAGATGATCAGGTTGCAGACATCTTCACAAAGGCTCTCACAGAGGCGAAGTTCACTAAACTTCGATATATGCTTGGAGTTCAGGAAGTTGTCACTAAGGGGGGATAGGCTCTAGTGCCTCCTTCCTTCTCCTATTGTGTCATATTTGTAAATCCTTCAATCCTATCCCAAGTTGTTCTTAAGGGGGGATGTTAGGATATTCCAACACATAGGATATAGTTAAGTTCAACTTGGTCTAGTATAGAGTTAGGTTAGAGTTAGGTAAAGTGTGTTTCTTTACCGTTGTACATTTTGTAACTTACAATCCGACGGTCACGATATGTAGTGATCCGACGGTTCACTCTCACCTCGGTATTACCGACACTTGATCCGTGGCTTGACACCCGATTGGTCCATGAGTTCTATTTAAAGTGCATGGAGGGTCATTGTTCGGGTAATCCGTGCATGAGAGAAGCTTATGTAAATTTTCATTCTTTGATTAATAAATTGCCTGTAGTACCCACGTTGGGACAGGCCGTGGACTGTTTCCCTCCTTGCACTCTGAGGGTTTTAACCACGTCAAAAATAATGGTGTATTGATTTGAGATCTGGTTGTGAGCGGTGTCCTTTTGGTATTCTTTCTGTGGAACTTACCCTGTAAATTCCTACACTAGCTCACTTCTTCAGATATGAGACAATTCTCAACAGCTTAGTAGGCTATCCTTTCAAATGCTCTAACCCCTTTCACAATGACCCTCTCACTTCTTATGTAGCAATCAAGTTAGGGTTGCCAAGCTCCTCATAGAGTTCACTAGGGAAAAAGCAATGAACTTGCCCTACTTTTTAGCTCTTTCCCATTTTCCTCCTTTGTTCATATTAGAATTTCCTAAAATAGCTCGATTTTAGATATTTTCGTGCTTTTCTTGAGTGAATTTAGGGACAAATGTCTAGATATTTGTGAGTCAATTCGTTGGTTTGACCCTTGGAACTTCCCTTAGTTTCACTAACGCTGCCCCTGGTCTAACAACTTGAGTTAGTAGGGTCACTAACGCACCCTTAGGCTTGGTAACAAGCTTTATAAAGCAGGTTTTCAGTGTGCAACTAGAGTTTTGGTCAAGTATATTATAAGACTGCGAATTGCGAGTGTGGAGCGCAAAGTCTAGGATGAGTCATAGGGTTGTTTGCCCTAAAGTATTGTAATTTAATGTAAAGTTGTGTCAGCCTACCGATGGTCCGCCGACCATGGAATTGTATAAATAGAGCAAGGCTCTAAGTGTAAAAATAAGTAATGATATATAGAATAGCGAAGGCATGGTTCGAGCTTAGAGTTGGATCTGAAGTGTACTGGGTCGTAGTAGTAGGAAGAGGCTCTGTAGCTGAGTGCACAGAGGCCTAGTAGAGTCCACAGCTGAGTGCATAGACCCCTATAGCTGAGTGTGCAGGGTGGAGTTGGGTCTGTAATTAGGATTGAAAGTTAATAAAGAGAAGTTTACTCTATGCATCTATTCTTGAATCTGTATCTGGGTGTTATGCATTACTTTTACTCTATTTATTCACTGCGCGCAACTGATAAGTACTTATATGAATGATTATATATGAAAATAATCTAAGTAATCAACTAATAGTGCCTAATTAAGGAAGACTTGGGTAAATAACATGGGTTGCGCTGCAACTAGAACTGCGTGAAGACAGTATCGCAGTGCGCGAGGTGCCTGCTAGTGCGCATAGTGCAAAGGTTTGACTGCATACCAATCACCTCATATCAGACATCCCCAGGGTGTGGAAACCTAGTTCTACCACCCTCCCATACTACTTTGGGTGAGACCTCAGTCCGCGCTCCGCCAACTATTGCCGAAAGGGCCAGTAGTACAGGGATTTGCTTGGCTAAATCACTTCTGAACCTGGGTCATGCCCCACTAAGCCAATAAATGGTTCTATTGCTAGGACTGGGATCTGCATAAGGGATGTCTGATTTCGTGCCACTAGAACCCAAAAAAGAAGGAAACTGAAGAGTGGTTGGACAAGAAGATTCACGAGTTCGCGACACAGGAAAACAGAACTCCACAAGTATCTAAGCAAAGGTGGTTGGAGCGTTATGTGTATACGGAAATCCACGAGATTTTCTTTGCATCCTTTCCTTTTGAGTTGTATTAGTGGATTTCAAATTTAGCTGACAGCCATGGAAGGTGTAGGCTCGACAAGCCAATAGTGTGGACTATGGAATTAGTGCATAGACTAGAAGCATCAGAGGACAAGATCGCACGATCTGTGGATCATTGGCTCGACCAGATAATAGGGGGATTTATCATTGAGTTTGTGGTAGACATGACCGTGAGCTACAATGAGGAAAAATGGCACTTTCTCAAAGGACCGTGATGTAAGTATATTAAATCTTTGAATACTTGGATTAAGATGCTATTGTGTTAAAAAAGGATCATGTGAATACATTAATATTTGGGACTACGGGGAGCGAAAAGATATACAAAAGTAGCAAAGAATTAGAAAATAGTCCCTTAATTTCACCCTCACGAGAGAGCGAGGAAGAGTTTGCTAAGGTTTCTCCAAGAAGTGCGGTTAGTTTGATAAGGTAGCGGATTCCGCGGTTACCACCTCCACCACCTCCACAGTTTAGTATGGTGAACACGATCAAACTACTAGTATTCAGAGGAGTAGGGAATGAAGATTCGGACCAATTCAGGTTCATGGTAAGAGCAATATGGTAAGCATAAGGTGTCACAGATGACAATATTAAGAAGGTTACATTGGTGAGCACACTACAGGATCGTGCATTAACCTGGTATATCAGGCACTCTAATGGCCACCCAAACGCAGGGATAGCAGAGATCCAGGCCGCACTGAACAAGAAATTTAGTAGGCCAAAGTCAAAAACACAATCAATCATCGAGTTTAAAGAAATCGTGATGCTCTTGGGTGAGACTCCCTGGGATCTGGATCAATGGTTGAAGAGTATGATCCACAAAGCCAATATGACGTTGACAGATGGAAAAAATCACGCATGGTTTGTAGCATCTCTGACACCGCACTTGAGGAAGGCACTATCACAACAGAAACATTCCACCCAGGAAAGCATTGGAAATGGCAATGAGATTATATGAGACCCCGATACAATACCCTGGGTTGGAAGTTAAACAAATCCACGCACAACTATGGAATCTGTGTTTAGAAATGCAAAGTTTGAAGCAAGATAGGGCAATGCGGCCAGAGGCATGCGAGGATGTATGGTGCATAAAATGCAAAGGCCAGGGCCATGACAAGGATCACTTTCCAGTGTTCGCAAACTAATTGGTAGGAGGAGGGCCAATACCATTGATACCGGAGGCATAGGCAGGGTCGAGTGCAGAACGTGCTTTATGGTGTGTGATCCATCAGATAGGAGGAAAACACATGATAGATAATTGTAATTTGTTACAGAAGTATACACAGACACCCCAGCAATTGCTTTGTAATTTCTGTAGGTCAGTATGCCATGACAAGCACACTTGCCGTAGTTACGAGCTAATGATGGATTAGACCTTTGCCTATATGATGCAAACCAAAATGTGAGCCCTTGACCCAGATGCGGGGATGGCGCATGTTGTATTTTAGGGGTGAGGTCGAGGACGAGGTGGCATGGGACCAGGAAGGGCCCACGTACAATTAATTTTTTACAATTACAGAGAACCAGGGCACTATACCCGTGATTGCACCAACCCGACAAGGATATCCTATTCGTATTGTGCTTAGTTTGATCATGAAACAATAGACTATCCTACGTTGATCACAAGGATGCGCAAAAAAGGGGTATTCCAACCTCCCTCGACTGAGAATATACAAATGATGAAGTTTGAGCCGTGCGAAGAGGACCTGAATGTAAACATGATGCTCAAAAGCGGTACAACCATGGGAGAGGATACGGGGAAGCATCCATAGGAAAGTACGTGGGCTCACAAGGCTCCTACAAAGGAACTCGAGTTTGACTTAGAACATGCAAAGGAAACATTCATGGAAGCTAAGAAGAGCTTCACAGAGGCCTCCACTTCAAGTAGTAAGGATCAACCAGAGCCATGAATGGATCCTTCAATGCTCACTACCTTTCTGGAGACATGCATGAAACTGTTGCATGATAGCTAGGCAGTTAAGGGACTACTAGAGCTGATCACCAGGTGCACAGGGTCAGGAGAACCACGTGTAGTCTAGAAATTAGGGAAGCATGCATTGTGCAATGGAAAGGAAATGAGGTTGGCTACACAAATTGGTGAGTATGAAATGGATCAGGTAATCCTAGATCTAGGTTCGGACGTGAATGTATTACCGAAGCAAACATGGGAATGCATGGGTAGGCCAACATTACAATGGTCCCCTATTCAGTTGCAAATGGCGAACCAATAGAAGATTTTTCCCATGGGGAGGTTGCAAGGGGTGACAGTTGATATTGAAGGTGCGAGCACGCAGGCGGATTTTGAAGTAAGAGAGATTTTCGATGACAACAATCTCTATCTTGAGTTGTTAGGAATAGGTTAGGATATCGATATGAACAGAGTCATAAACCTGAAGAAGTGAAAAATGATATTCGAGAAAAAATCACTATGCGTAGTGGTCCCACTGGACCCAGCTAAAGGAGCGCGCTACACTGAACCAGTGCGCGACGATGATAGCGACAATGATCTTGATTGTATTTACAAGATAACTGCATAAGACCAGGATTGGGTGAATACAACTGTAGATGGAAGAATCTCGTGGGAGCATGAAAGCTCCTGCACTTCGGATTCAAATGAAGAAGTAGGGAAATGGCAGAATTGGTTGCACGAAGTGACAACGCTGAATTACAACATGATGCTTATATCATTGTGTTGCATGACAACAAAGGCAAGAGAGTTTCCGACATATGATGGATTGACAGTAGTGGACGAATTTCTGAGCAAATTTGAAAGCGCAGTACCAGAATAGCACCGGTTCGATGCGTTGAAGTGGGCACTGCATGCAACAGTAGCACGATGGTGGGGTACACATCAAGGAAATTTTGAGGATTGGCGCGGATGTAGAAGGATGAAGCACCTATGATTTCGGAAACTGCAACTACGATTAGAAGACAAATATGATGGACGAGGTGACCCATGCATGCACCTCGCAAAATGGACGAAGGTCTATGGGGAAGAACCATAGCCTGAATGGGTACACTTATTCTACCATACCCTGGATGTCATACCCATGAACTGGTATACTGAGACAGAACTCCAACATGGTATCGGCAAATGGGATGTCTTGCGTGAGGGATTTTTGATAACATTCACGTTTGAAGACTAGTGGTTAGATATTGTTGATGATGCACGACAAGCAGTAAAAGCTGCCATCTTGAAAATAACATAGGACCCACTAGAAATGCTTCAACTAGTATGGGAGACCTAGCTAAGCAGTGCCCTAGAATGTTATAACGTGCAGGTGGAGGACGATGATGAAGACCCCAGAAATATTAATATTTTTTGGCTACATGGGGCCTGACCCAGGTTCAGAAGTGATTTTAGCCAAGAAAATCATGATACTACTCGCCCTTTCAGCAATAGTCCACGGAGCGCAGACTGAGGTCTCACATGAAGTAGTATGGGAGGGTGCTGGAACCAGATTTCTACACCCTAAGGATGCCTTGTTGAAGGTTCTGGAGGTTTGCAGTCTGAACCTGCGCGCTTGCGTTGTTCCACGCAGCTTTCTATCCTTCGCAACCTGTGTGCACTTTTGTAAGGGGCACAAATAAAGTGCTATCCTAATCTCTATTCTTACTGTGCTATTATTTTAGTGCTTAACTTAAATTGTGTGAGCCCAATGTTATTATTACTCATTCAACATATGTGTAATCATAAACAATATAAAAACAGAAACGCAGATGCACAATATTCCGAATCAAACTTGTCTTTATTAGTATTCCTTTTCAATTATAATCCAATTATAGACTCGACTCCACCCTGCGCACTCAGTTGCAGGGGTCCACGCACTCAGCTACAAAGCCTCTTCCTAATACTACTATAACCCAGTACACTTCAGATCCACTCTATGCTCTAACCATGCCTTCACATTTTCTATCTATTCTTACTTCTTATCTATCTTTACACTTAGAGCCTCGCTCTATTTATACAATCCCATGGTCCACGAACCATGGGTAGGCCGACACGACTTTACATTGTTTTATAATTCTTAGGGTGGACAACCTATGACTCATCCTAGACTTTCGTGCTCTGCGCCCATACTTTGCGGAGTCTTTACATTACATTGACCAAAACTTGGGCTTTGAGCCCAAAAATATCTTGGAGGGGATCCCATGCCCAACAGGCCCCCAACACAATCATCATGACTCGTCCCGAGTCACTAGGCAACGATCTTGGCATGAAGCCCATCCAATTGTGCCTATGTTGTGCGAAGGTCCACAACGCACGGAGCTGCTGCTGGCTGAACCTGTGGAATCTGATCTTCTGAGCCCACCAAATCTGAATTATCCCCTTACAGTTGTACCAACATATACTGCACATGTTTATAGTCCAGTTCCCTAGTCTGGCCCCTCAGGTCGCGAAGAATGTGTCGCAGTCGGCTAGTCAGATAGCCGGCCCCACCTGTATAGAGCTTTAGACGATTGGCGTTTACCTTGTTGGGGAATGGTTCACTGTTGTGTTTACCTAACTGGATGATGCCTCTATCTGTAACCTCCTTAACCACGTAAGGTCCCAGCCAGTGCATTCTGAACTTTCCCAAGTATTTTTCAAATTTATTATTGTACAGCAGTACTAAATCGTTGACATTGAAGGTGCAAAGTTTGATATGACAATCGTGCTAGGCCCTTTCACGCTGTTTTTGTACCTGTTGATGAAATCCTACCAGAAGTCATTCTTCCTCGAGTTCTTATAATTGCGCGAGCCTCTCTTTGTCTCTGGGAAAACTAGTATTTCTAAGAAATGCTAGCCCTCTAGGTTTGGTAGCTAACCTGGAAACAACAGTCAAAGCAATTCACTATCTTTCCTATGAGTGTAACTTTCGCTTGAATCCTCACTTGATATCCCTCTCCTTTGGCTGATCCTATAACTCCTCCTCGTACTTAACACGCTTGGAGAGTACCTTCACAGCTACAGAAACAAAGACCTATCAAAGCATAATGATCCATCATAGCATAAACATCATAGAATCAAAAATATGATAAACAAATGAATGCATTTACAGTTAACACAATCAATTGGGAAAAATCTTGAAGAAATTTACTGATAACAAGGAGAATTACAACCCATAATAAGTCTGATCCAGTGCCATCCTCCTAGCTTCAAGCCTTCTTCACCTCATGAATCAGCAAGAACATACCAAGAATAACATAATGCTCTCACCTCAATACTGAAACTAGCAGCACTTCCTTACAACTCAGAATAATTCAGCCTTCTGATCTCTTGGATGAGAGATCCTTTTATAGATTATTGCAGGAGGTTGAGTCATCAATGGGGATGATGAATGACTTTCTATTTTTAGGAACTGGTTCCATGAAAGAGGGGAATTGGAGGTGGTTTCCTAATTCCTTTAGTCATCCTTGGGAAAACTTAGAGGGGCAAGTGGCACAGGAGAAGTTTCAAGAAGTTTCCATGAGAAACCAACTCTCAAACTCTCCTAGAATTTTGTCCTACCTTGCCCATCTCACCTTCTAGAGGTCCAAACTACAATGCATAGCACTTTGATAGTGCAATACCTGCTATGCATAGCACCCTAACACAAGGCTTTCAACAATGATTCAATTTAGGCACTTTCTGGATGATTTTTGAGATGGAACTTTTGGGGAATGAGGCATTCAGATGTATTAGTTCATTTAGGGCATTAAAAAACTATTTTAGGGGTTGATGAACCCTAATACATTGACATGTGAGTTGGGGTTGATGTGCCCAAATATGTCTATAACAATTTCCCCCTAAAGCATGAGGTCATAAATGTTCATGTCGGGTGAAATGCTTTATCATGAGGATCAAAAGTTTCGAACTGGAAGGTCACCTGCATCAATTAAAATACAATCATCATGATAATATGACTTTTCATGAACTAGCTGAGGGAGGCATCCCTATGGTCAACTTTATAAACTTTCATTACATGTACATAGACCACACAGTTGTTTGCAGATATAGACTTGTAATCCATGATTAGGATGATCATCTGTGTAAAGCCTGTGTACATTTGAATCTTTTGTATTCTCGAATATATTGCAACCCGAATGGATGAAACTAGATTTGGGGTCTTCAAAATCGTTCAATCGTCACTCAATGTACAAGTATAACCATGTGAAAAGATGTTCTGAGGTCAAACATGGAGAGACATCACCTGATTACCAACCAATGATGTAAGTTGTTAATAGACGCAAGAGGGATCACCGATAATGATGATGATCCTCAAGGTACTACTGTACATTTCACGTGGTGTGAGTAGATGATTCAATTTCAAACACCATGCAAAATATTTTGGTCGAAGGCCACTGATATCAACCTATCTCCGGAAGAGAGAAACTTTCCATTGATGTATGCAAGCTTCAAAGCACTGAAAGGGTGTTTCTAAGTGAACTTCTTGGATGATGAGATGATGTTGACAAGAAGTGACTCATCGTAGGAGGGCCTTGATGTATCCAACATCTACGACACAAAACAAAGTAAATGATCTTTGGAGATGACAACGTACTGACGACACAAGGCTCAGGGATGGTAGTCATGAAAATGAAGGTTTGTGGTATTGCAACAGATGAGACTTTAACTGGATGACTTCTCTTGAACATATTAGCGACACTGAGATGTATTGGTAGCATTTGACCCAAAACAAGAGTGATGGATGGTGTGATAGACCAACGGTATGATTACCATCAAATGGAATAACCCAACCCAGTTTAACCACGGTGATGAAGTGAAAGTGTCATGTTCAAGAGCGACTCGCTACCATAAGTTTTCAGGATTTTTCCCCTTTTTCCCCAATCATTGCTGACTAGTACCTCTTTATTTCTTATCAAGCTTGATGAGGATGACATATGCTTGTTCTATAATTCACCCTTCAGGCAAACCCATCGCTATTTGATGTTTTAGCGAGTCTAGTGACAGTGAAACTCGGTCTCGTCTAGATGGACAAGTTTGTCGCTATTATTTTAATGAGTTTAATGACAAGGATAAA
This sequence comes from Pinus tabuliformis, assembly GCA_031772625.1. Classification (NCBI taxonomy): domain Eukaryota; kingdom Viridiplantae; phylum Streptophyta; class Pinopsida; order Pinales; family Pinaceae; genus Pinus; species Pinus tabuliformis. The sequence goes on from CM062809.1 coordinate 648,285,653, forward strand.
TTGGTCCTTTTCATGTTTAGAGAGTTTGAAAAGAGATGAAAAGAAAACTCCATAAGTTCTTTTTTGTAAAATAATCCCTCACGTCCATAAAAGGATAAAATAATACAAGAGGGATGTCATTTCCAATACTTTAACGAGCTGGAACAGACAAGTGCTCGACTATTTTTTCTTTTTTAAAGAGTCTAAAAAGAGTTTAAAGAGGACTCTATAGTTTTATTTTCATTTTTAAATCAAAGCTCAAAAAGAAAATGAAATTTTTTCTTGGTGGTAAAATATCCTCAATTCACCATTAGCATATCATATTTTGTTCTTAGTCGTTCATCCTACTCAAAACTCCATCAAAAATGATTAAAAATACATATTTATGGATGAAAAAATGAACAAAATCAACATTTACTTGATCTACATGAAAAAGTAAACATAACAACTAGTTTTGACAATTCATTTTCATCATTTCATTTCTAATATTGGATTTTGGAGCTCTGAAGCAGTTTTTCCCCCAAACTTCACCAATCGATTGCAAGAGATTCTATGGATCATTTCCCATGTCGTTAGGACCAGGTAGGAGCTAACCTTATGCTCTTCAATTCTATTCCATTCTTTTTCAGTTTTGAGCAACTTTCCTCAGCTTTCTAGGCCTCTAAGGTTTAATAATGCGTTTTTCAACCATCGCACCCTGCCCCTATCGAAAAGTGCCATGCATAAAAGGCTACTAACAGGAAACCTACTATGCATAGCACTGTCCTCAAGGGCTAAGTGCGATGGGCGCAAAAAACCAAGTTTGAACAATTTTTTTCATCAAATTTTGAACTAATTTTTGCCCAAGTTGGATCTTAACTTATCTAATGTTTGTATTTTAGATATTCATTGGATCAAAATGGTCATTACATGGCGAGAACGAGAGCACGGAGAGTGGGACATGATTTCCTTAAATTACCAGAGCACAATAAATTCATTAAGGAACTATGGTTTGCTAAAGTTTTTCCGCTTGTCCAACATGAGACAACAGATGGATTTGTTGCAGTATCGTGTTCATTCTTGGGATCTTATTGACTAGGTGTTTCAAATCAGGGGTAAAGCTATTCCTATCACCATCGAGGATATTTATTTTCTGACGGGTTTATTGAGGCGGGGTGCCCCTCTTTCATTATCAGGACTCGCCCGAGGAGGCGAATCGGTGAGAGATTATATTCGTCAGTTCTATCGGGAAGGATCTCAACCCAGTAGAGATGGAAAGATTCATATCCGAGATGTTTTTGATCGACCTTTGAGGAATATTCTCTTTACCCTTGCTAGATTGGCTGGCAGTGCGGCTTTACATTTAGCAAATAGATCTTATATGCAGTATGCCTTGGAATGCCTAGAACTGAAGGTATTCAACTGGTGTGAGGTAGTTCTTCCACTTATGAAATATCAACTGACCAAAATGAAGGCTAGAAAGACCAAAAATTTTGGTTATGGGTCCATTTTTATTTCCTTTTCTTTGGAAAGAATCCCACTCATGCAACCACAGAACATTTCGCTGGGAGTGCCTGGACTGAGAGAACCACAGATGTAATGATGCGTAGACCTTATTGCTAGGCATGCTGGCCAGTCACAGATCTCATTTTCATCTACCTTCTTCGAGTGGTTAGACCGTCAGGAGATGGATTTTGCTGAATATCCATATGTGGGGATGGATTTCTGAGGCAATCCAGATTTAGCATTACCAGTTGGGGAGCAGTGGAGCACTATTGGTAAATTGATTTGACCACACTTTTCTTTTTGAGTTTTTTTTTTTTGTTTTTTTTTTGTTACCAAGACTAAATTAACTCATATGTGTATGCATATATTGGACCAGTTCGACCCGTGGCACACCCACGGGAAGCAGATGTTCTAGTGGAGGGAGCTACCGGTAGGGAAGTCCTTAGAGATTTGGACATAGCAAAGGCCTTAGCTCAGTTGCAGGATCATGTAGAGAGCTTAACTCTTGGCATTCTGGATGTCCATATTGATGAGTTACCCACGAGGCTACAACGCCATACCACTGGTGTGCTGAGTCGTTGGACGAGGCTCCTACGTATGATAGCATAGGCAGTGACCTGTTATCATCAGCATAACTAGTCTAGGATGTTTTCTACATTCATTTTGAGTTTTTAGGGTCAGATGACCAATTTTGACTTCGACACAAAATATTTGTGAAAACTTATAAACAACTATCTATTTGACTTTCAGAGTTTTATTGTGGTTAAGTGATAAAATCCTATGCAAATGATGATGTGAAATCTTTCTTTGCATATGTTGAAAATTTATATTTAACACATAATTTTCTAAAGATTCAGTCAATGTGTTTAAATTTCTGGAAATATGTTGATATTGAATGAAATCAAAATGTCTTTCCAAAATTCTAACTCTTAGGAATGTGTGATGAATAGCTGGTTTTCAGACGGAATAAATGCCAGTAAACTGTAGAATGATAAGCTGTGAATCTAGCCTAACAATTATTTGGCGTATGCCATGTGAAATGGCATCAGATAGGAGTTCAATAAATGCGCTATACTTAGTGATGTTGTTTGTCGATCGACCAATACATATCCCTCTGAAACTCACTAACTCACCGCTTGGAGTGAAGATGGACTGGGCTACAGAAGATAAGTTTCGCGTACTACGACCAGATCCATCGGCATACCCAAAAAATGGTTCTGAAAAGTTCGACATCTTCAACAAATGTGAAGTGGATTACCTAACCAAATTGAAACTCTAAAAGAAAAACTAACATAGACAAATGCAATGAAAGCATATGCACAGCGAGTTTTACTACACTTAATCAAGCATAATAACATTTGAGATACAACCTGTTTCGGGGTTGCGACAGTGGAATCCCATCATAATCAACTAACTCATAGGCTCCTTTTGTCAACACACATTTAAAAATATGAGGTCCCATCCATAATGGTTCAAATTTCCCTGCTCCTAATTTGTTAGAATCCTGATCGTAAAGGAAGACCAAGTCACCTTCTGAGAAGACAAGAGGCTTAACATTTTTGTCATATTGTGCCTTGATGCATTTCTTATGTGCTTTGTTAGCCAATGCGGCATCATGACGAGTTTCATCCAGATGGATTAATTCCAAGAAACGAGCTTCTTCTTCAGAAGTTTCAGGTAGCAGGTCAATTGCGAGCTTGAGGGATGAGATTTCACATTGAATTGGTAAGACTACTTCCAAACCATACACCAACTGAAAAGGCATAAATCCAGTCGCATTTCTCACTGAGGTCCGGTATGCCCACAAAGCTGAGTACATGATTAAATTCCAATTCCGCTTATGGACTCCAATCATTCTTTGCAGCATGCACTTAAGGACTTTGTTGATTGCCTCAACTTGTCCGTTAGCTTGTGGATAATATGGAGTAGAACTATCATGAGACAGTCCTAACTTGGTAGTTAACTCGATCATCATGTGATTGCAAAAATGTGACCCATGATCTTTGACGATAGCTTGTGGCACACCGAATCTAGAAACCATATGATTGAAGAAAAAGAAAGCAGTCATTTTGCCACTGTTGTTCAATGTAGGCATCGCCTCGGCCCATTTGGTAAAGTATTCAACAACGAATATAATATACCCATGCCCCTTACATGTCATGAAATCAATGCCACATTTTACGAATGGGCCAACAACAATGACTAGATGTAGTGGTGCAGGTGGTAATCTGGTTTTACGATAAAAAAATCTGACAAGCATGACACTTTCTGGCAGCAAGTATGCAATCTTCGAATATAGTTGGCTAGAAGTAACCAACTCGTAGGATTTTTTGTGTTGTTTCATAACCAGATAAATGTGCCCTACAAGCACCTGAATGGCATTCATTCAAAGCTTTTTCGGCCTCCTCATGTGTAAGGCACCTTCGTAAAATCATATCGACACCATGACGATAAAGTGTATCACCAACGATAAGATTATCTTTGGCTTGGTATCGAGTACATCGTTGTTCAGAGCGAGAGGTGTTAGGCCTAAAATATTGAGTCTGGAGATAGATCAGTATATCTCCATACCATGGCTCACTTGAAAAAATTAGAAATAGAGACTCATCCAAGATTGATGCTTCTGATGTTAAATTGTTGGAGGATGAGGGAAGGTCACAAAGTAGATCTACAAAGACGACATATTTCTTTGATTTGGATTTAATGAATTCCAAATCAAACTCTTGCAAAATTGCAATCCATTTGGAATATTTTCCCCCCAGCAATTGACGTGACAAAATGTATGTCATAGGGTTGCAATATGATATAATGGTAGTTTTGCAAAGGAGAATATAATGTCGAAATCTCTGTACAACTTGAATGGCTGCTAAAGCTAAATTTTCAACGTATGAATATTTACTTTCTATATCATTAAGACTATGACTTAAATATTATACAACATGTTCAATTCTGTTATCTTCTTGCACTAAAACCATACCAATGGTTGTATTTGTAGTGGCGAGATATAGGTAAAAGTCTTTTTGATAGTTTGGGGCATACATTAATGATGCTTTTATCAGGGAATCTTTGAGAGCATCAAAGGAAGCTTGCGCAACCTAATCCCAATGGAAGGGTACCCCTTTCTTCAATAGATGTGTATAAACTTTATCTAGCTCAGCATAATTTGGAATGGACCTCCTTAGAAAGTTTTCCTTCCCTTGAAGTCTCTAGATTTGTAACAAATTTGAATGTGGAGGCATGTCAAGAATTTCCTGAACCTTTATTGGATCGAGTCGAATTCCATCTTTAGAAACTACAAAGCCAAGCAGTCGACCAGAGCCAACACAAAACAAACATTTGTGTGGATTGAGCCTTATTTTGTAGTGTCGACAACGCAAAAATATTGCTCTCAAATGTTGCAGGTGATCATTCCATTTTCGCGAATGAGTAGGCAGATCATCAAGATATGGTTGAACTATTTGTTTGATGTCATGGAAGGCATAATTCATTGCTCTTTGAAAAGTAGCCCCTGTGTTCTTCAAATTGAAAGGTAATTTGCGATATGCGAATGTGCCCCACGGACATATAAATGTAGTTTTTGATTGGTCCTATGGGCAGATATTGATTTGATTGTAGCCAGAAAATCCATCCATGAATGAAAAGATTTTGCATCCGACACATTCATCAATGATTTGGTCAATAAAGGGTGTAGGATAGTTTTCCTTTGGACATGCTTGATTTACATCCCTATAATCGATGCAAACTCTAATTGTCCCTTGTTTTTTCATCACTGGAACAATATTTGATACCAAATCAGTGAGAGGTATAGGGAAAATCAAGCCAGCACGCAAAATTTTTTCAACCTCTGCTTTAATGGCAGCGGATTTCTTTAGATGAATAGGTTGAAGTCATTGTTGTACTGGTTTGACAGCAGGATATATTTTGATCTCATGTTCAACAATGCTTGAGTCAATGCCTTGCATTTCTTCATAAGACCATGCAAAGACGTCTCTAAATTCATGAAAAAGAGCACAGTAATTATCTAGTTCTAATGGAGAACAAGATTTGCCGACGTGAATATTTTCTACAACATTGGGTTTGGTCAAAATATTTATGGAGATTGTTTCTTCAATGTTAGACAGATTTTGCTCAGAATCGATTGTATTTATAGAATTCGATAAAAAATCAACGATTGAAGGGTGATTGAGTTCTTTTGAATAATCTTCATTATCATCTTGAAGGTGGGAATGATGATGATAATCTTCCCATGTCATCTCTCCTATCATCATTGATTGGATGATTCCTTCATCTGTAGAATGTATACGTGACCAAGGATTAGAAGAGGTGCCATATTCTAAAGACCTATCTACCCATACAATTGTTGAGTGTAGATTTGGGTTCGCCGCAAAAGCCTAATAGATTGATTGCTATAATGATTCAATGGGGCTTGGCAGCATCACCTCGCGATGATCATCACTCTCAAAATAGTTGGAACTCCTCTTAAACTCATATGATGTAGAAGAGATCATGTTGCAGGTTTCCACTGTTGCCACTTCCGCGAGACCAGACAGTGACGGTAGGGTAAAAGTACCCATCAAGGAAGGATCTTTTAGGGTACCTACTCCAACATTTTGAAGTGATTGTGAATTTACATGTATTAATGGAATGCTTCCGATAGCTTGTGAACTATTAGCAAAGAAGGCTAGTTGGTCGATTATTGTGATTCCACCTTTGAAGGGAAATGAAATCATTCTAAAGTATGTGGAAACAACTGCAGCCATTGCATATACCCAAGGCCTTCCCAGTAAAATATTCTAATCAAGGAGTCCATCAACAACCTGAACTTAAATATCTACTATTTTTCCCCCTAGTTCTACTTGCAAGCTACTTAAAATCTTGTATGGAGTGTACGTTCTTCCATCGAAAGTTTTTAGTGTTGTTGGTGATTGTGACAAGGGTGGTGAACCAAGAGTTTTCCAGCAACTCATTGACATGATACAGGTAGATGCCCCCTAATCAATAATGGTTTGATGAACATTTTTGTTGAGGGATTTTACCTGTATAAGGAAATCTAGTTGTGCTAGTAACTATGGTGCATATCCTGTATGATTAAAGACCAAAAGATTGGAATCCGTAGGATCGATCCCACCTATCGCTGATAACAAAGCCTACTTTTTTGAGGGACAATTTTGCAATACCTCGAGTGTTGACATAGCAGAAGGTGATTGAGCCAGATCTTCCACTATATTATCATTTTTGGCTTCTGAGCATGAGGATTAAATGTTGATTTGTGTACAACTCCCTTTGGTGGATTAATTGTTAATTCAAGAATAATCGGTGGAACAAATTCTGGTGAAGTCATGGTCGAAGTATTGGTGGGCTCCAGTATTGTAGCAATAATGCTACAACTCCTGGAACTCCCTTCTTTAATTTTATCAACCCGGTAGTTCGTAACAAACTTGGAAGCGACGGTGCTGTATGCACAAGTACTAGCTCTTGCCGCAGCTGTCACTTGGTCAGCTGGCACAAGTCCACTAGCAGCTTAAGCCAACTTCTATGAGCTCTTAGAAGAAGCTTTTTAATTGATGGATGAAAGCTAACTCGAAGGAAGCTAATCTAATTGCAAAAAGAAACTGAAAGCCAAAAAGAAACACAAACCCTAGCAAACCCTAATTCTACTAGCTAGTCCTACTGATGCAAAGGAGAGCATGCAAACTACTAAAAGAGATGCCATTACTTCTATGAAGGTAAAATACATGTGTCTATACTACCTCTATCTGAAGAAAACATCTTTCTGTATTTTTGTTTAAGTTGCTGGAATTATCATGCATGTGCTTCTAACTATTTTTTACTGGGCAGAGGTGGATCAAGGAGGAGAAATTCTTGGGAAAGGTTGGGAAGGTTCAGAGAGGGTCTAAGGGGTCCCTAACACCCTTCCATAGAGTCTCACAAAGTTTGGCTGCCAAGAAACCGTGTTTATGAGCTTCTACAGGAAGTCTGCAGGGGTTCTACAGGATGTTCAGGATTTCTACAAGATGTTCTGTAATTCTTCTACAGGATGTTTCAAAATGGGATTTTGGAGCATGGATGGAGGGAAAAAGATGGAGGAATGAGTATGGAGGTGAAATAGGGGCGTGAAGAGGTCTAGGACTTGGTGGATGAGGCTAAGGAGCGATTGGATTTGTTCAAGGATGGAGGAAGCGATGATGCACAAGAATGTAGGAATTAGGGCAAGGTGGGGAAAGTATGGAAAATGAAGGGTACGAATCATGGACTAAGGGTTGGAGCAGATTATCTGATGGATTATGGGTAGATATAGAAGGATAACAGGTGCTCTGCAAGTTATTTTTCGAATTTAACAAATGAAGACTTGGAAAATCAAGAACCTAATTACCTTGACCTAATCTGACCTAGATAATAGCAAAAGAAATGGAACAAAAGTTTATTTGCACAAAATCAGATGAAATAACTATGCAAATAAGCAATCATAACCCTAAGCATGCAGTCAAAACTGATATCAAGTTTGACAACTAAGAATCCAACACTAATACTTGCATGGTGAAGCAAAACAGCGTTTTTGTGGGCAGCAAGGTCACCTTTGTCGCAACTCACGATCCCATTGAGGGAGAGGTAAGATCAGAGGTGTTTGAGCCCCTTTTTCCAAGGATCCTTTATGTTATTAATCTATCCAAATCAATATTAACATGAAAATCTAATTTAATCATCAAAAGCAACCTCAATAACACAACAAGTTTTAAATCTAAATAGCAGATTTTACTCTAAGAATGCAGCAAAAACACATAAAGATAATCAAAGGAGGTACTGGGCGCTTGAGATGGGCCCAACCCCAAGAGCTACAGCCTCCTAATAGAGATTTAGAGCTGGTGCAAAGCTGGATTCATCTTTATTGAGCAATAAAAGAAGAGTTACATCAAAATTGTCCACAAGGAGAACTTGAAAATGTCTTGAAAGCAAAGCTAATCTACTGCCTAAAAATCGAACTACAAAATGACTACAACAAGACTATGAAATGACTAACTACTAGCTAACTACTAGCTGAGAAAAGTGACTAACCACTAGCTAACCCCAATGAGGCCCTAAGCCTTCTTATTTATACAATTTGAGGACCCCAACAGTCCTCCTAAACTTTAGGGACTCGGCTGCCCAAAACTTGCAGTTAACAACAGTGCTACTTGACTTGCTTGGCTTCCCTTGTGCTAATTGATTTGGTGGCCCTTGAACTCCGAGCTGATGGTGGAGAATTCGAGGTAAGGGCCAATAAATGAAGGGGACACCTTCCTACAAATCCTCTCCCTTGTTCTCCCACGAATTTGGCTGCCAAGTGCTCATTAAAACCTTCAATTTTGTTTCCAAATTGACCAAAAAGGCTACACAAAGCACACATTAGACTCGTTGGCATAATGACTAACCCAATTCACTCTATTAGCATAAATATAATAAAAAACATGCAATAAACTAATGATAATGGTGGATTAAGTCGAATTAGGAGGTTGAATGAGCCCAAATAATTATCCATTTTTGGGGCTCATCAAGTATTAGGTTGATCAGTAGCCTGGTTGTTCAACGACGATGGATTCCCATAATCTTTATTCCATGTCGATATAAAAACATCATTTTTCTTATTTGCGATGGATATCATAAGTACTTGGGATGTGGAAGCATTATTAGTGGCAACCAAATGTGTTTCTAGGTTCGGAAATGGATCTGTCAGCACCACTGAGGTATTTGAAGCCTTTAAAAGTTTAGAGACCTCAGATTGATGTGGACAATCTCTTGTAAAATGCTCGTCATTGCATATCAAACATGGATAATGAGGTTTTCTAGCTGCAATAGGGGTTTCAGATGATTCTTTAGGAGTGGAATTCTCCTGTTTCTTCATATTATTCTTCCCATTTTTCTTGCCTCCTGGTTGCTTTGTATTTTTACCTTTGTTAGATTACACAACATTAATCTCAGAGGAAAGAGTGTTTTTAGATGAATTTGTATTTTGACTGGAAATAGCAAGAGCTTGACCAGATGGTCCTCTTGCCGTTTGTGTGCTCGAGGAACCGCTCACGCCGTCGCTGACATGAGAGTCCCTACTCGATTTTGGAGGTGGTGGAATGGTGAAAGTTGGTCTAGGTGTGTCAGGAATTTTTTCATAGAGTGTGCCTGATTGTGTATAAATCAGATTTAAATATTGGGCATGAGCAATGAATTGCCCTTCTATGACAACTCCTCCTTTCGCCACATCCTCAGTGATAGATGGCAATAAGGACTTTATAAACCACTCAGCTAAAAGTGGATCAGGAACATACCTCTTAACCATTCAACGATGATGCCGCCACTCATGAATATGATCTGATATGTGAGTGAAGGTAGTATGTTTAAAGTTGGTAAGAAGTTATGTTCCAGTTTCGTACCTGATAGGTAACGAAAATTGGGTTAGAAAGGTAGTAGCTAGAATGGTGAAGTTATTGAAAGAAGCTCTAGGTAATTCAATATACCATTTTGCAGCTGGAACAGTAAGTGTTCTCTGGAAAAGACGAAGTCTAATCGAATCATCATTTAGGGTGTTGGATGAACACCATAAGTGAAAAATCATTACATGATTCGATGGGTCTTCTCCTAGATTTCCATTGAACTTTGGAATGTCAGATGGCAATTTATGTGGAATCGCCAGCCACCAAGGGGCATTTGCAATTGGATAATTTGTGAGCCGGTTCAAATCTGGTAGTTATATAGTTGCTACAAATGGCAATTGTCGATTCAGGTCGGGTGGAGCATACCCAGGATAATATGGAATCACTTGAGCAATAGGTCTTTGCATAGTAGTGTAGGGTATATGCATCTGATAGCCTTGGTAAGGTTGTTGGACATAACCAATATAGGGTGGTTGTTGATAACTAGTTTGGAAACATGGTTGTCCATAACCTGCAAAACCTTGTTGCCCAGATCCTTAGTAAGCTTGATATTGACCAAAACCAGTTTTTGCTTGTGAACCAAGTACGAACTGGGGTTGGGATTGCTAGAATTGAGGTTGTTGATATTGCGACATCCACGATTGTTGGACTGATTGCTGTTGTCTAGTACTAAGAGACTGACCAAGTTGTGGATTAACTGTACCTATGTGTGCTTGAGTCATTTCGGATAAAGGAACACTAACCTGAGGTTGCTAATGAGCCCCAGAAACAAGCGGTTATTGTATAGCAACCTGAGAAACTTGAACCTTTTTCCTTGAAACCTAAGGTTGCGAGGAAGAAGGAATAGTTTGTACCGGTTGAGATACAAAATATTATGCTTGTGACTGCGGCACAGTCATAACAGTAGGTGTAGTGGGAATATTGGACATAGGTTGGATTAGTTGTGTTGGATATACAACCCTTGTTTGATGTGGCAGTACTGGTAGCCAACCACTAGCTCTAACTCTAGTTTGACCTGAATACTGTGGGAAACTTTCATATGGTTGTCCCTCGGAAAAAGGAGGAAACGATGAGTAAGCATATTGCTCTCCATATGGTGGCAGTCCAGTGTTTAACAAATATATCAGTCTTTGATAACTGGTTTGCCCAAATTGATACTGATATGTAGGATCAAATTGCTGAGTTTCCATGTGAGAAAAACTAGATGGGATTTCGGACGAGTAAATGGGAGTTGACCATGGTGCAGAAGCAACCCCTAAGTGGGATCTAGCTAGTGATTGGTAACCAACTGGTACGGATGATGCACAGTATAAGTGTGAGTTAGGTGTAGCAGAAAACATCGAAGGAGTAGCAGCAGAAGATTCTACTGTAGCTGCATCAAATGATATAGTGTTTGATGTTGATGGTTGTTCATACATGGTTAACTTGACTAAAAGTTGTCCTAACGATTCAACGGGAACTCGCGATGAAGCATGATTAAAGGAAGAAAACTTAGGAGTAGTAGGATAAAGGTTAATCCTAGCTCCAAATGAAATGGTGTGGTAGATGTGGAATCCTGTACTATCTCCTCTATAGCAATCAAACTGGGTGGAAGAGTTTGACCATCAGGTTCGTAAAAGATTTCTGGTGTGGAAGAAGGTGTAGTTTCTACAACGATAGATGCTAGAGGGGTAACAACTTCTGCATACTAAAATTCAAAGTCCAGATGTTCAGGTAATTGAACTACAGTCTCAAAGGGAGGTTCTTGAACAACTCCTGGTTCAGATGTAACCTCGATTTGAATTGGAATGGGTTCCGAACCAACTCTAGATGGAGTTGTTTCAGGTTCAGAAGTATCTCTTGGTTGAAAAATTTCAAATTGAGGATCAATTTGTTGTTGGACAACCATGTTTACTGCTACACTAGGATCAATACTAGTGTCCTCAGGTAACTTCAAAACTTCCTCTTTAAAGGTGGATGTACCAGAAATAATTGGAGTAACTAGAGTCTCTGAAGACGTTGAAACGAATGTTCCAAATAACACAGATGAACTAGACCCAGTTAAACAAGATCGCTTTGTCCGAATTTGTTTCGATTCCAGAGGCAAAGATGGTTGAATCGCTAATCTTCGTGATTTACGGGGTTTGGATTGACTTTCTTCCACGATTGCGGATTACTTGATCAAATTAAAACTCAACTAAGGGAAAATGATGTTATTCGTAATCAATTAATTTTAACGACACTTTGGACACAACTTTGCTTTTTCAGTTTTAAAGAGTCGAGAAAAAGCTAAAGATGACTCTAGTTGCCTTCGATTTTTAATGAGCGTGAAAGGAAAAGTGCTCAGATGGATCTTTTCTTTTAGAGAGTCGAAAAGGAACGAAAGTGACTACTTTGGAGAATATAGACAAAAAGGTCTACCAGACCAATTGAAAAACTGCAATATACACCTTGGTGATAAATTAAGGAAAAATTACCAAGGACTTTACGTATGGCAATCAATCTTCCTGAAAGTTGTGTTCAGTGCATTGTGATCGATAAGGCGGCAGACTTGGTTTCCTATGGATAAAGGATTTAAGCCTATTGGGGTCTCCCACTATATATGTGATGGTATAGGGAGCACAAGTCCATGCTAGCACTTGTCATATTAAAGAGGAGGAATCACCCAACCTTCAATGAAAATGATAGCCACTAGGTTTAATGATGTCGGAACACGTCTCTAGCCTAGACCTCTAAATGTGTTGCGTTAGATTCCAAAGCATTGTTAAGTTCATTGAGGTTCATTCTTAAAAGTTTTCCTTTGATGGTTCACCATGAAATGTGATCTAAAATTGATAAAGATGCATCTACAATGATAAGCAATCTTTTCGTTTATTTGAATAATGAAAACCTTAACTATAATGGATAAAGCATAGAAGCACTTTTAAGCAAACACCAAATAGCACACACTAATGCAATTTCCTTAATTCATCTTTTTTGCACACAAACAAAAATGCTAAAATGAAAATGCATGTATTTGTTTTCATCTCTCCTTAATGTGAATGATTCAAGAAGGAAACTAAATGTAGCAATGACTCAAAATGTTTCACACAAAATCACAAATTTCGACAATTTTTCTTCAAGAGAAGAAGGAAGACTCAAATGACACTTTCAAATTTGAAGAAATATCTTTTCAAAACTTTGAACGAAATAAAATTAAATGCATAAAATAGATTAATTGATCAGCTACGAAGGAAGATTTTATGACACTTCGCTTTTTCGGTGAAAATTGAAGACTTTACGACACTTTTTCTGTCGAAACAACAAATTGATTAACACTACTTTTTGACAATGGATTGTAAATGAAAAACAAACACATAAAATATTCACCAATCCTAATCCAAATAGAGGCTAATCTATGTGATGAAAGTTGGCTCAGTGATTAGATATTGTTCAAATTCAGCAAGCAACCAAACTGGAATGAAAACTAGTCAAAAACCCCAACTCCTAGATGGGAAAATTGCGTTTCAGTCATCCATCACAGGTTGTAGTGATAGACAGTGCAATGCATAGCACTTTTCCCATTCGGGAACTGAGATGCATATTAGGTTACAGTTCAGGATAGTGCGATGGTCATAGGGAGCGATTCTGGAAGTGTTTTTAGCTCAAATTGGATGTAGTTTTCAATGGATTAAGCTTGATTTTAATGAACAATAACAAGTAAAGTGTAATGGAATGTATTATGAGGCTACTAAGATACCAAAAGGGAATTTTTATGCTTTTGTAAATCAAATTCTCAAGATATAAACTAAACCAGAGATTGACTGAAGTAGCATATATCTACTACGCAATTGTATAACAAAATCGGTTCGAAAGCTTCATGGCTAGCTTCATACTCTGTCTATAGTTTATATAATTCAACATAGAGAAAGAAATAGAAAAAAACAATCATTTGTTCCCTAGTGGAGTTGCCAATTTGTTTCTGGGAAAACTAGTATTTCTAAGAAATGCTAGCCCTCTAGGTTTGGTAGCTAACCTAGAAATAATAGTCAAAGAAATTCACTATCTTTCCTATGAGTGATAGATAAGAAGGAGATTATGAAATACCAACCTATAACTTCTGCTTGAATCCTCGCTTGATCTCCCTCTCCTTTGGCTGATCTTGTAACTCCTCCCTGTAATTAACACACTTGGAGAGTACCTGCACAGCTACAAAAAAAAAGACCTGCCAAAGCATAATGATCCATCACAGCATAAACATCATAGAATTAGAAATATGATAAACAAATGAATGCATTTATAGTTAACACAATCATTTGGGAAAAATCTTGAAGAACTTAATTGATAGCAAGGAGAATTACCACCCATAAGAAGTTTGATCCAGCGCCATCCTCCCAGTTTCAAGCCTTATTCACCTCATGAATCAGCAAGAACATACCAAGAATAACACAATGCTCTCACCTCAATAATGAAACTAGTAGCACTTCCTTACAACTTAGAATAATTCAGCCTTCTGATCTCTTGGATGAGAGATCCTTTTATAGATGATTGCAAGAGTTTGAGTCATCAATGGGGATGATGAATGCCTTTATATTTTTAGGAATTTTTTCCATGAAAGTGGGGAATTGGAGGTGGTTTCCTAATTCCTTTAGTCATCCTTGGGTGAACTCAGAGGGGCAGGTGCCACAGGAGAAGTTTCTAGAAGTTTCCATGAGCAACCAACTCTCAAACTCTCCTAGAATTTTGTCCTACTTTGCCCATCGCACCTTCTAGAGGGCCAAACTGTGATGCATATCACTTTGAAAGTGTAGTACCTGCTATGCATAGCACCCTAACACAGGGCTTTCAGCAATGATTCATTTTAGGCACTTTCTGGATGATTTTTGTGATTGAACGTTTTGGGAATGAGGCATTCAGATGACTTAGTTCCTTTAGGGCATAAAAAAACTATTTTAGGGGTTGATGAACCCTAATACATTGACATGTGAGTTGGGGTTGATGTGCCCAAATATGTCTATAACACTCTTCCAAGGCTTCATGGTCTGACATGCCTATAAGTGCTTCTATTTGCAAACTAGGTACAATGTATTCCATCGGCATGACAACTTCTGCGCCATAGACTAACTTGAAAGGTGTCTGACCCGTCAACTTTTCCACGTGGCTATGTATGCCCATAATAGGGCAGGTATGCGCAGGTCCCAGTCATTTCGTTGCGCATTACATACTTTGGTTAGTGCAATCTTCAATATTTTGTTGAATGGCTCTACTGTCCCATTAGCTTGTGGGTGGTACGGTGTACTTTGCTGATGATACACCTGGAACTCTTCGGTGAGCGCGCTGATGGTTTCATTTAGGAAGTGCGTTCCATGGTCATTCATTAAGATTTTTTTGCAACCAAATCATGTCAATACATTTTCGAACAAAAACTTCACAGTCGTAGCGACCGTGCAATCCTTAACCAGTTGTGCTTCTGCCCATCGTGTCAGGTAGCTCGTCGCGGTAATGATGTAGTGTGCACCCGTCTTTCCCTTAGGTTTGATTACTCCCACAAAGTCGGTTTCCCATTTTTCAAACGACTGTAGTGTCATTTGTAGTTTGAGTGGCACCTCGTCCCTTCGTGATGGTTTTCCAATCCTTTGACATATGTCACAGGCCCGACAGTGTGCTTTCGAATCTTGGTGCAGGGTTGGCCACCATAGCCCAGCACGAAGAATCTTCTCTACAGTCACACATCCTACATAGTTTCCTCCTATAGCACCCCCATGTGCTTCAACGAGGATTTGACCTCATTCAAATTCAGGTACATATCTTTGCAATATCTCATCGTTTCCCATTTTGTAGAGGTGCCCTGTGATGACAGAAAAGTCCACTGTGTGCACCACCAATTCCTTCTTTTGTTGGATGAAGTATTCCTTCGGCGTAGTACCTGTGGTTAAAAAATGGATTATATCTTCAAAATGGTCATCCATGATGAACACTATGAAGAGTTGTGTATCAGGTAGTCCCTCCTCCAAATTTGTTGGCTCCTCGCCTGTCTCAATTCGTGATAAGAGATCTGGTCCTGCATTTAGACGTTTCGACTTGACGATGACCTCAAAGTCATATTATTGAAATAGTAAAAGCCATCTACATATGCGTGCCCCCAACACAGGCTTGTTCACCAGGTATTTCAATGCGGAATGATTGGTATTCATCTTGAAATGCCCACCAAGTAAATAATGTTGGTATTTTTGGAGCACGTACACCATTACCAGCCTTTCACACTTAGTAGTAGAGTAGTTCTTTTTGTCTTTAGACAGTCGCCGACTCACAAACACGATTGGTTGATCCACACCTTCTGCGCCTTCCTGCATGAGTACATCTCCCAGCACAATACACGACGCATCAACATGTACATGAAATTCCACGTCCCACTTTGGGAAGACTAGGATGGGAGTGGATGCCAGTTTCTCCTTGAGAACATCCAAAATTTTCATACAATAATCATTCCAACAATATTTCGCGTCCTTTTTCAATAGTTTTTCCATTAGCGTTGTTATTTGGGCATAGCTCTTGGTAAACTTTCTATAGTAACCAGTGTGCCCCAAAGTAGCGCATAGATGTTTGACACTTCGCAGCACTTCCAGATTTAGAATAACAACAGCCTTCACAGGATCCATCATCAAGCCTTGTTTGCAAACCACATGGCCTAGCAGGTTTCCAATGGGAACGAGGAAGGTGCACTTTTAAAGGTTCAACGCAATCTGGTATCAATGGCAAGTATCCAACATCAAACGTAAGCTTACTACATGGTGTTTAACTAACCCAAAAACAGTCCAATAATCTAGATAAACCTCCAAGAACTTGTCGATGTATTCCTTGAACGTGGCCACCACTATGCGCGAAAATATCGCTGGCACATTCTTCAGTCCAAAGGGAATAATGGTGTATTGCAAGCAGCCCCAATCTGTTGTGAAAGTTGTTTTGCTCCTATCTTTCGGTGCGATCTTGATTTGGTGGTACCTTGAGAAGACATTTGTCAATGAGTAAGCTTCCTGATTGCCAACATTCTCCAATACCTTATCTATGAATGGTGTCGGGAATGGATCGTAAACACATGCATCGTTAAGCTTCCTGAGGTCCACGCATATTCTTATTTCGCCCTTCTGTTTTTTCTCTTGCGCTACCATAGGACTCACCCAGTCGAATTCTTCCACTGGTTCAATAATTTCAATTGCAAGCATTTTGTCTAATTGATCATGGACCTTTTATTTATACTTTGGATTCAAGCGGTAAGGCCGCTGCTTAACTAGCTTCATGTTCGGTTTCAGAGTGATCTTCATCATCTCTAAGTTGCCAATGATCCCTTTTAAGTCTGTGATTTTGGTTGGGAACAAGTCTTGGTATTTGTGCAGTAACTCGGCGACCTATATATAATAGCATCATCCCAGTAGTCCACAAGCGTCGCGTATTTCAGCTCCGCTTCTATGCCAATGTTTACCCGCTTTGTTTTTAGTAGCGCGGTGATATCAGGATCCTCAATGGATGGTCTGCAAACCTCGCGATAGCCTTCGGTTTCTGGAATATCAATATTTCGAGGGTCATCATCATCTTCCTCTACCTACACGTTATAACATTC
Source organism: Pinus tabuliformis (assembly GCA_031772625.1). NCBI lineage: Eukaryota > Viridiplantae > Streptophyta > Pinopsida > Pinales > Pinaceae > Pinus > Pinus tabuliformis. The sequence continues at coordinate 648,303,095 of CM062809.1, forward strand.
TAGGGCACTACTTAACTGGGTCACCCATACTGGTTGAAGCATTTCCAATGCTTCCTATGGTATTTTGAAGATGGTAGCTTTTACTGCTTGCACCGCATCTTCAACAGTATCTGACCACCGGTCTTCAAATGTCAATGTTAACAAAAATCCCTCACGCAAGACATCCCATTCACCTGTACCATGTCAGAGTTCTGTCTCAATATACTAGTTCATGGGTATGACATCTAGGGTATGGTAGAATAAATGCACCCATTCAGGCTGTGGTTCTTCCCCGTAGGCCTTGGTCCATTTCGCAAGGTGCATGCGCGGATCATCTCATCCATCGTATTTGTCTTCTAACTGTAGTTGCGGTTTCCCAAATCGTAGGTGCATCATCCTTCTACATCTGCGCCAGTCCTCAAAATTTCCTTGATATGTACCCAACCATCATGTGGGTGTTGCGTGCAGTGCCCATTTCAAGGCATCGAACTGTTGCTGTTTTGGTACTGCACTTTCAAATTTGCTCAGGAATTCATCCACCACCATCAATCCATCATACGTCGGTAATTCTCTTGCCTTCATTGCCATGCAACACAATGATCTAACCATCACGTCATAGTTTAGCGTTATCACTTCGTGCAATTGCTTCTGCCATCACTCCATTTATTCATCTGAATTTGATTCTCCCATCAGCAGTCGGATTCACCCAATCCTGGTCTCGCGTAGTTATCTTGTAAATATAATCCAGCTCATCATCGCTATCATCGTTGCGCATTGGTTCAGTGCAGTGCGCTCCTTCGGTTGGGTCTAGGGGGACTACTATGCGTAGCAACTTTTTCTCAAAGATCATTTTGCACTTCTTCAGGTTGATGACTCCATTTATATCGATGGTCCAGTCTATTCCTAATAGTGCAGGATAGGGATTGTTGTCATTGACAATCTCTATTACCTCAAAATCCACCTGCACTTTCGCACCTTCAATATCAATTGTTACCCCTTGCAACCTTACCATGGGAAAAATCTTTTGTTGGTTCGCCATTCGTAGTTGAATAGGGGACCATTGTAATGAGGGCCTACCCGTGTGTTCCCATGTTTGCTTCAATAACACATTCACGTCCGAACCCAAATCTAGGATTACCTGATCCATTTCATACTCACCAATCTATGCAATCAACCTGATTTCCCTTCCAGTGCATAATGCATGTTTCCCCAATTTTCGGACTCGCGTGGTTCTCTTGATCCCATGCACCTGGCGATCAGCTCCTATAGTCCTTTAACTGCCTTGTTTTCATGCAACAGTTTCATGCATGTCTCCAAAAAGGTAGTGAGCAACGAAGGATCCATTCCTAGCTCTGGTTGATCCTTACTACCTAAAGTGGAGACCTCCATGAAGCTCTTCTTAGCTTCCATGAATGTCTCCTTTGCACATTCTAATTCAAACTTGGGTTCCTTTATAGGAGCCTTATGAAACCCTGTATCTTCCTCTGGCTACTTCCCCTTATCCGCTCCCGTGGTCGAACCACTTCTGAGCATCATGTTCACAATCGGGTCTTCTTCACGTGGCTCAGACCTCATAATTTGTATATTCTGAGTCGTGGGAGGCTAGAATACCACTTTTTCGCGCATCTGTGTGATCAACGTAGGACAATCTATTGTTTCATGATCAAACTGAGCACAATATGACCAAGATATCCTCATCAGGTTAGTACAATCGCGTGCATAGTGCCCTGGTCCTCCACAATTATAACAAATTAACTGTCCGTGGCCCCTTCCTAGTCCCATTCCTCCTTCTCCTCGACCTCGCCCCTGAAATCTAGTGCACGCCATCCCTACAGTTGGGTCGAGGGCTCGTGTTCTTGTCTGCATCCTATAGGCTAGGGTTCAATCCATCATTACCTTGTAGCTACGTCAAGTGCACTCATTGTGGCCTATCAACCTAAAAAAGTTACAAAAAAATTTATGGGGTGTCTATGTATATTTATGCAACAAATGAAAATTATCCATCGTGTGTTTCCCTCCTATCTAATAGATCACACAGCATAAAGCAGGTGCTGCTCTCAGCCCTTCCTATACCTTTGATCTCAATGGTATTGGCCCTCCTCCTTCCAAGTACTTCATGTACACTGGACAGTGATCCTTGTCATGGCCCTGGCCTTTGCATTTTATGCACCATACTTCCTTGCACCCCTATGGACGCGGTGCCCTATCCTACTTCAAACTTTGCATTTCCAGGCATAGATTCTATAGTTGCGTGTGGATTTGTTGAACTCCCAACCTAGGGTCCTATATCAGGGTCTCATGTAACCTCATCGCCATTTCCAATGCTTCGACCTGTGTGGAAATTTTCTGTTGTGACAACGTCATCCTCAAGTGTGGTGTCAGAGATGCTACAAACCATGTGTGATGTTGTCCATCCATCAACGTCATATTGGCTTCACAGATCATACTCTTCAGCCGTTGATCCAGATCCTAGGGAGTCTCGCCCAACAGCATCATAATTTCTTTAAACCTAATTTGGATCTTTGCTATCCCTGCATTTTGGTGGCCTTCTAAATTCTTTGTTCAGCGTGGTCTAGATCTTTGCTATCCTTGCATTTGGGTGGTCATTAGAGTGCTTGATATAACATGTTAATGCGCAATCCTGCAATGTGCTCACTAATGTAGCCTTCTTAATGTTGTCATCTGTGACACCTTGTGCTTCCCGTACCACTCTTACCACGAACCAGAATTGGTCTAGATATTCATTCCCTACTCCTCTGAATATTGGTAGTTTGATCGCGCTCACCATACTGAACTGTGGAGGTGGTGGAGGTGGAGTCAATGGAGATGGAGGTGAAGGAGGTGAAGCAGGTGGTGCCATGGGTGGAGGTGGTAGCCACGGGATGTGCTACCTTATCAAGCTGACCACGCTTCTTGGAGAGACCTTAGCGAGCTCTTCCTCGCTCTCTCGCGAAGGTGAAATTAAGGGATTGTTTTCTAATTATTCGCTACTTTTGTAGATATTTCCGCTCCACGTAGTCCTAAAGATTAATGTATTCTCATGAACATATTTTCACACAATAGCATCTTAATCCAAGTATTCAAATATTTAATATACTTAACTTGTGGTCCTTTGAGAAAGTGTCGTTTTGCCTCGCTGCTACTATCTCATGGTCGTGTCTACCACAAATTCAGTGATAAATCCCCCTTATTATTCGGTCAAGCCAATGGTCCACAACTCGCATGATCTTATCTTCAAATGCCTCTAGTCTGCGCACTAATTCCAGAGTCCACATTATTGGCTTGTCAAGCCTACACCTTCCCTAGCTATCGGCTAACTTTGCGATCTACTCATACAACTCAGAAGGAAAGGATGCAAAGAAAATCTCGTGGATCTCTGTATACACGTAGCACTCCAACCACTTTTCCTCAGATACGTGTGGAGTTATGTTCTCTTGTGTTGTGAACTCATGAATCTTCTTGTCCAACCACTCTTCAATTTCCTTCTTTATTGGGTTCCAATGGCATGACATCAAACATCCCTTATGTAGATCTCGATCCCGACAATAGAACCATTTTTTGGCTACGTGGGGCCTAACCCAGGTTCAGAAGTGACTTTAGCCCAGAAAATCCCAGTACTACTGGCCCTTTCAGCAACAATCCATGGAGCGCAGACTGAGGTCTCACCTGAAGTAGTATGAGAGGGTGTTGGAACCAGATTTCTGCACCCTATGCATGTCTTGATGAAGGTTCTGGAGGTTCGCAGTTCGAACCTACGCACTTGCGCTCCTTCGCACAACTTTCTATCCTTCGCAACCTGTGCGCACCTTTGTAATGAGAGTAAATAAAGTACTATCCCGATCTCTATTCTTACTTTGGTATTATGTTAGTGCTTAACTTAAATTTTGCATGCCCAGTGTTCTTATTACTCATTCAACATACACGTAATCATAAACAGTATAAAAATAGAAATGTAGATGCACAATATTCTGAATCAAACTTGTCTTTATTAGTATTCCTTTTCAAGTATAATCCTTTACAAACCTGACTCCACCCTGCACACTCAGCTGTAGGGGTACATGCACTCAGCTACAGAGCCTCTTCCTACTACTACTATAACCCGACTCCGCCCTGTACACTCAGCTACAGAGCCTCTTCCTACTACTACTATAACCCAGTACACTTCAGATCCACTCTATGCTCTAACCATGCCTTTGCATTTTCTATCTATCCTTACTTCTTAGCTAACATTACACTCAGAGCCTCGCTCTATTTATACAATCCCATGGTTCACAGACCATGGGTAGGTCGACACAACTTTGCATTATTTTACAATTCTTAGGGCAGACAACCTTATGACTCATCCTAGATTTCCACGCTCCGCGGCTGTGCTTCATGGAGTCTTTACATTACATTGACCAAAAAAAGGGCTTTGAGCCCCAAAATCTCCTATGGGGGATCCCATGCCCAACAATATTTCAGAAACTGAAGGCTATTGCAAGGTTCGAAGACCATCAATTGAGGATCCCAACATCACTGTGCCGCTAAAAACAAAGCAGGTAAACATTGGCACAAAAGCGGAGCTGAAGTATGCAACGCTCGGGGACTATTGGGATGATGCTACGTTCGACAAGGTCACTGAGCTACTCCACAAATACCAAGACTTGTTGCTGAACAAAATCACGAACTTAAAAGGGATCATTTGCGACTTAGGAATGATGAAGATCACTTTGAAACTGGACGTGAAGCCAGTTAAGCAGCGGCCTTACCACTTGAATCGAAAGTATAACGAAAAGGTTTGCGATGAATTAGACAAAATGCTCACAGCCAAAATTATTGAACCAGTGGAAGAATCCGACTCGGTGAGTCCTATGGTAGTGTAGGAGAAAAAATAGAAAGGAGAAATAAGAATATGCATGGACCTCAGGAAGCTTAACGACAACTGTGTTCATGATTCATTCCCGACACCTTTCACAGATGAAGTATTGGAGAATGTTTGTGGTCAAGAAGCTTACTCATTCATGGATGGCTTCTCAGGGTACCATCAGATCAAGATCGTGCTAGAACATAGGAGCAAAACAACCTTCACAACAGAATGGGGATGCTTTCAATACACCGTCATTCCCTTTGGACTGAAGAACGCGCCAACAATATTTTTGCACATAGTGGTGGCCACATTCAAAGAGTACATCCAAAAGTTCTTAGAGGTCTATTTGGATGATTGGACTATCTTTGGATTAGTTAAACACCATGTAGCGAGCTTACGTTTGATTCTGGATACTTGCCACTGACACCATATTGTGTTGAACCTTAAAAAGTTCACCTTCCTTGTTTCCTTTGGAAACCTGCTGGGCCATGTGATTTGAAAATAAGGCTTGATGGCGAACCCTATGAAGATTGTTGTTATTCTAAATCTGGAAGCACTGCAAAGTGTCAAACAACTACACGCTACTTTGGGGCAAACTGGGTACTATAGGAAGTTTATCAAGAGATATGCCCAAATAACAATGCCAATGGAAAAACTATTGAAGAAGGATGTTACATATTGTTGGAATGATGATTGCATGAAAGGTTTGGATGTCCTTAAGGAGAAACTGGGATCCGCTCCCATCCTGGTCTTCACAAAGTGGGACATGGAATTTCATGTACATGTTGATGCATTGTGTATTGTGCTGGGAGCCATACTCACGCAGGAAGGTGCAAAAGGCGTGGATCACCCGATCATGTTCGCGAGTTAGTGGTTGTCCAAAGCCAAAAATAACTACTCTACTACTGAGTGTGAAGGGCTGGAAATGGTGTACGTTCTCCAAAAATACTGCCACTATTTACTTGGCGGGCACTTCAAGATGTATACCGATCACTCTACATTGAAATACCTGGTGAAAATGCCTGTGTTAGGGGGGCGCATATGTAGATGGCTTTTACTGTTTCAAGAATATGACTTTGAGGTCATCATCAAGCTAGGACGCCTAAATGCAGGACCAGATCACTTGTCACAAATTGAGATAGGTGAGGAGCCAACAAATTTGGAAGACAGACTATTAGATGCACAACTCTTCGTAGTGCGTGTTGCGGACGGTCATTTTGAAGATATAATCCATTTTTTAACCACAGGGACTGCGTTGAAGGAATACTTAGTCCAACAGAAGAAGGAATTGGTGGTGCATGCGGTGGACTTTTCTGTCATCACGGGGCACCTCTACAAAATGGGAAACGATGAGATATTAAGAAATATATGTACCTAAATTTGAATGAGGTTAGATCCTCGCAGAAGAACATGGGGGTGATGCAGGAGGACACTATGCAGGATGTGCGACTGCACAGAAGATTCTTTGCGCTGGGTTATGGTGGCCAACCCTGAACCAATATTCGAAAGAACACTGTCGAGCCTACGACAGATGTCAAAGGACTGGAAAACCATCACGAAGGGACGATATGCCACTAAATCTCCGAATGACACTACAATCATTTGAGAAATGGGCAATCGACTTTGTGGGACTGATCAAACCTCCAAGAAAGACAGGTGCATGCTACATCATCACCGCGACAGAGTACTTAACATGATGGGCAGAAGCGCAACCAGTTAAGGACTACACAGTTGCTATGACTGTGAAGTTTTTGTTCGACAACGTGTTGACATGATTTGGTTTCCCAAGAATCTTAATGAGTGACCACGGAATGCACTTCCTGAATGAAACCATCAGCATGCTCACAGAGAAGTTCCAGGTGTATCATCAGCAAAGTACACCGTGCCACCCATAAGCTAATGAGATAGTAGAGGCATTCAACAAAATACTAGAGACTGCGCTAACAAAAGTATGTAATGCACAACAAAACTACTGGGACCTGTACATACCTGCTGTATTATGGGCATACAGAACCACGTGCAAACAATTGATGGGTCAAACACCTTTCCGGCTAGTCTATGGTGTGGAAGCTGTCATGCTGATGGAATTCATCGTACCTAGTTTGTGAAAAGCAGCAGTTACAGGCATGTCTGACTGCGAAGCCTTGGAAGAGAGGTTTGTGCAATTATAAGAACTCGAGGAGGAATGATTTTTGGAAGGATTTCATTAGCAGGAAAAAAAAAACGTGAAAATGCCTAGCACGATCGTCATATCAAGTTACGCACCTTCAAGGTCAACGACTTAGTACTGCTATATGGCAGTAAATTCGACAAATTTATGGGAAAATTCAGAATGCACTGGCTCAAACCTTACGTGGTTAAGGAGGTTAAGATAGAGTCCAGTTAGGTAAACTCAACGATGAACCCTTCCCCGACAAGGTAAATGGAAGTCACTTAAAGCTCTATACGGGTGGACCAGCTATGTGACTAATCGACCGCGGCACAGTCTTCACAACCTGAGGGCCCGGACTAGGGTGCCAGACTATAAACATATGCAACACATGCCAGTACAACTCTAAGGGAATAATTTTGCCATGGCGGGCTCAGAAGATCTGATGCTGTAGGTTCAGCCTGCGACAGCTCAGTGCACTACGGACCTTCACACAACACAGACACAGTTGGAGGGGCTCCATGCCAAGATCGCCTCACCAGCAGAGTGACTCGGGACAAGTCACGATGATTGTGTTGGGGGCCTGTTGGGAATGGGATTCCCCACAACACGTTTTTGGGGCTCAAAGCCCAAGTTTTGGTCAAGTCTATTGTAAGACTCCGCGAATTGCAGACACAGAGTGTGAAGTCTAGGATGAGTCATAGGACTGTTTGCCCCAAAGTATTGTAATTTAATGTAAAGTTGTGTTGGCCTACCCATGGTCCACAGATCATGGGATTGTATAAATAGAGTGAGGCTCTAAGTGTAAAAAGAAGTAATGATATATAGAATAGCGAAGGCATGGTTCAAGGTTAGAGTTGGATCTGAATTGCACTAGGTCATAGTAGTAGGAAGAGGCTCTGCAGCTGAGTGCACAGAGGCCTAGTAGTGTCCGCAGCTGAGTGCGCAGACCCCTGCAGTTGAGTGTGCAGGGTGGAGTCGAGTCTGTAATTGGGATTGAAAGTTAATAAAGAGAAGTTTACTTTGTGCATGTGTTCTTGAATCCATATCTGGGTGCTATGCATTACTTTTACTCTATTTATTTATTACATGCAATTGATAAGTACTTGTATGAATGCTTATATATAAAAATAATCTAAGTAATCAGCTAACAATGCCTAATTAGGGAAGACTTGGGTAAATAGCACGAGTCGTGTTGCGGCTAGAACTGCATGAAGATAGTATCGCAAGGTGTGAGGTGTTCGCTGGTGCACGTAGTGCGAAGGTTGGACCGCGTACCAATCACCTCATATCAAACATCCTCAGGGTGCAAAAACTTGGTTCTAGCACCCTCCCATACTACTTCAGGTGAGACCTCAGTCCACACTCAGTAGACTATTGCCAAAAGGGCCAGTAGTATCGGGATTTTCTTGGCTAAATCACTTCTAAACTTGGGTCAGGCCCCACTAAGCCAACAAATAATAACAATAAGGGATACAATGACAATAGTAATGGGGGAATCACTAGTATTATAGGGACCTAACATGCCCCTCTCCTCTTGAAAAGTGTTGTCCTTAACATGTAATTTATTGCGTTCCTTTGGCTCTGATACCACTGATCTGGATTTAAACAGGAACGCAATAAATTACAGAGATAACCATATACACAAAGATGCAGCGGAAATAATACTTCATTTCATTACTGTAAAATAATGAAATATGCTTACAACCAGAAATGGAAATAAACCAGCTAGGGCGATGGTAGCTTATCTTTGAGAAGAGATGTGCGGCTACATGCCTCTGAACTGTTCTCAACTGTCTTACAATGAGGCTCGAAGGCCTATTTATTGTTGAGAAACAATGGAAAACCCTTCACATCCTGAAACCTAAACCTAGAAGATGAAACGCCAAATTGTGGGCCCCGTTTGGGTAAATTGGTAAATCAATTTCCCGGGGTCGTAACTTTGGCATACGATCTCCGTTTGATGCGTACGATAGCTCGTTAGAAAGATCTATCCGAGTACTACCACTTTGGGAGGCAACATCGTCCATGGTCCCATGTTGCCCCAGATTCCCAAAAAACGTCGTTTAGGGCCTCAAAACGGCTCCGGAAGTTTAGGACCCAAAAAACTGCTAAAAATAGTAAACTGTGCTACAATTTAGGAAACTGAAAAAGCTGAACGATACAGTTGTGGGGGTCCAAATGGGATAGGTGGGTTGCCACCAACATCCACCTGGATCTGGGGCAAGATGGGTCCATGGACCAATGTTGCCTCCCAAAGTGGTAGTATTCGGATAGATCTTTCTAACGAGCTATCGTACGCGTCAAACGGAGATCGTATGCCAAAGTTACGACCCCGGGAAATTGATGTACCAATTTACCCAAACAGGGCCCACAATTTGGCGTTTCATCTTCTAGGGTTAGGTTTCGGGATGTGAAGGATTTTCCATTGTCTCTCAACAATAAATAGGTCTTCGAGCCTCATTGTAAGACAGTTGAGAACAGTTCAGAGGCATGTAGCCGCACATCTCTTCTCAAAGATAAGCTACCATCGCCCTAGCTGGTTTATTTCCATTTCTGGTTGTAAGCATATTTCATTATTTTATAGTAATGAAATGAAGTATTATTTCCACTGCATCTTTGTGTATATGGTTATCTCTGTAATTTATTGCTTCCCACCATCACTAGACACATCAGAGATTGCAGGACAAGATCAGCAAATGGAGGAACTCAACGCAATTGGGACCATTGCTTCCTAAGGGGGGAGGAATGATCCAGGTGGATGTTGGTGGCCACCCACCTATCCCATTTGGACCCCCACAACTGTCTCGTTCAGCTTTTTCAGTTTCCTAAATTGTAGCATAGTTTACTATTTTTACCAGTTTTTCGGGTCCTGAACTTCCGGAGCCGTTTTGAGGCCCTAAACGACATTTTTTTGGGAATCTGGGGCAACATGGGTCCATGGACTGATGTTGCCTCCCAAAGTGGTAGTACTCGGATAGATCTTTCTAACGAGCCATCATACGCGTCAAACGGAGATCGTATGCCAAAGTTACGACCCCGGGAAATTGATGTACCAATTTACCCAAACGGGGCCCACAATTTGGCGTTTCATCTTCTAGGGTTAGGTTTCGGGATGTGAAGGGTTTTCCATTGTTTCTCAACAATAAATAGGCCTTTGAGCCTCATTGTAAGAGAGTTGAGAATAGTTCAGAGGCATGTAGCCGCACATCTCTTCTCAGAGATAAGCTACCATCGCCCTAGCTGGTTTATTTCCATTTCTGGTTGTAAGCATATTTCAGTATTTTACAGTAATGAAATGAAGTATTATTTCCGCTGCATCTTTGTGTATATGGTTATCTCTGTAATTTATTGCGTTCCTGTTTAAATCCGGATCAGTAGCTCTTGATGCTTCTGTATAAAAATCTCATCCTCCCATGTGGAATCTTCAACGTATAAGTTCTTCCACTTGATGAGATACTCCAAAATTGATCGATTTCATAGCTGTCAAGTTATTGTTTCTGTGACTGTTCCCAATTCCAATATGATTTTTCCTTGCTCGTCAAGTTCTGGAAATATTGTTTGAATTGGGAGCTTGCCACCTATAACCTTCTTTAGACATGAAACATGGAAAACTGGGTGCAATTGGGAAGATGGAAGAAGCTCCAATTTGTATGCCATAGTACCAATCTTTTGTAATAGCTTGTACAGACCATAATACTTTGGTGATAATTTATTATCCTTCTTATCTTGCTTTAGAGGCATTTGCTTATATGGTTGTAGCCATACGAATACCCAGTCACCTACATCAAAACTTCTTTCGCTACAATGTTGATCATGCTGTTGTTTCATTCTATTATGTGCCAACGTGAGGTTATCCTTTAAGAGTTGGAGAACTTGTTGTTGATGCTCGATGTGATGTTGCACTTCTTGAACCTTAGAATTTTCTCTTAAATATGATGTGATGGATGGAGGATGATATCCATAAAGTGCCATAAATGGGGTCATTTTTTCTGCAGTATGGAAGGAAGTGTTATACCACCACTCATCTATAGGCAACCATTTGACCCATTGTTTCCGTTTATCAGATACAAAGCAATGAAGATATTATTCCAAACAATTGTTTACTATCTCAGTTTGCCCATCAGATTGAGGATGATAAGATAAGCTATGAGCTTACAGAGTATCGAGACAAGAAAATAATTCTGTCCAAAAATTTCCAGTGAAAATGGGATCTCTGTCGCTTACAATAATATTTGGGTTTCCATGTAGCTTTTGAATTGTTTCCATAAATGCAGTAGAAATTGTACTAGCTTTAAATAGATGTGCTAATGCACAAAAGTATGCATACTTGGTAAGTCTATCAACTACCACCATGATTACACTCTTTCCTTCGAACTTGGGTAAACCAGCGATAAAATCCATTGAAACCTCCTCCCAACGTTGGCTTGGAATGGATAAATATTGTAATAGACCTGGGGTCTTAATTGTTTCAACTTTATTTTGTTGGAAAACCAAACATTCCACCACAAACTTTTGAATATTTGATTTAAGGCCATCTCAAAAAAATTCCTTCTTAACCCTGTGGTAAGTTTTTAAAAATCCTGAGTGCCCTCCCAAGGGAGAAGTGTGCAATTCCATAAGAATATTTTGTTTCAGTTGGGAATTATTACATAGGTATAAGTTATCTTTGTACCATAACTAATAATTTTTCCAGCTAAATGTATCAGATGTACTGGGATATTTTTGTAACTTTCGAATGAGTGCCCATACTTCTTCGTCATTCTTCCATTCCTCCCTTTCTTCGTTTATCCAATCTAGTTGAATAATAGAAATGGTGCACAAAAATGCTTCCACATCATCATCCTTTCTTGAGAGTGCATCTACCACAACATTTTGCTTCCCTTTTTTGTAGATGATTTCAAGGTCATAACCCAACATCTTTGTGACCCATTTTTGTTGCTCTTCAGAGGATAATCTTTGTTCTAAAATGTACTTAAGACTATCATGATCTGTTTTTACCTTGAAGTGTCTTCCCATTAAGTAGGGTCGCCATTTCTTAAGTGCATGTAGTATTGCCAACATTTCCTTCTCATAAATATCTTTGTGTAGATTATACTTTCCCTTGATTGGACGACTTTTGAAAGAAATGGCTCTTTCATCTTTCATTAAAACAACACCATTTCCATTTCCTGAAGCATCACATTCCACAATAAAGATTTTTGTGAAGTTTGACATATCTAAGACCACTGCTTGGCAAGTTGCCTCTTTAATATGTTTGAAGGCCTTTGTTGCTTCTGGAGTCCATGAAAATGCATATTTCTTCAATAATGTTGTTAAAGGTGCTGCTATTCTCCCATAATTCTTAAAAAAGTTGTGATAATACCCTGTCAACCTAATAAATCCTTGTAGATGCTTTACGGATGTGGGGATTTTCCATTCCTTAATGGATTTAATTTTTCTAGGGTCTACCTTAACACCTTCATGAGATACAATATGACCCAGATATTCCACCTCTTGTACTCTAAGGAAACATTTGGATCTTTTTGCATATAATTGTTTCTCCTCGAATAGTTTGAGCACCGTGTCAACATGTTCAACATGATCCTTCCAAGACTTGTTGTAGATTAGCATATCATCAAAAAATACTAACACAAATTTGCTAAGGGTTTGAAAATGGAATTCATCAAACCTTGAAATGTAGAAGGTGCATTGGTAAGGACAAAATGCATGACCAAAAATTCATAATGATCCTCAATAGTTCTAAGTGTTGTTTTCAGAATGTCTTTAGTCTTCATTATGACTTGATGATATCTTGAACGAAGATCCAACTTGGTGAAGTAAATTGATCCATGCAATTCATCCAATAATTCATCAATGACAAGAATGGGAAATTGATCTTTAATAGTGAGCTTGTTGAGCTCCCTATAATCCGGACACATGCGCCATGATCCATCCTTCTTGTGCACCAATATTACTGGAGCAGAGAAAGAACTTTGACTAGGTTGAATTATACTAGCCTCTAGCATTTCTGCAACCATACGTTCAATTTCACTCTTTTGGGAATAGGGATATATGTACGACCTAATGTTTGGAGGAGCACTTCTTGGAATCAAATGAATAGCATAATCATGATCACGAATAGGTGGGAGACCTTTGGGATTCTCAAAGACCTTGGAATGATTGTCCAAGACATTTTTGAGATTTGGAGAAATATATGATTTCGATGCTGGAACCTCTAGTGAGCATAATAACACAAATGTTCCTTCTTTAGAAGCTTTGTCATACTATTAGAGTTGTTTATGTTTCCTGGTTTCCTTGCAATACCCCTAAATTCAACTTCCTTTCCTTCCACACAAAATTTCATGCAAAGTTCATGAAAATTAAAAGATATTGTACCCAAGGATTGTAGCCATTGGACTCCTAGTACAACATCAGCACCACCAATTGGAATGGAAAGAATTGGTCTATTCAATACATATTCTCCCATGGAAAGCTTGATATTATGGAACTTTCCAAATCAATTTATGGTTCCTCCACTTGCAACCATCACTTAACAGTCTGGTGCTAGATATAGGAAGCAATTCAATTCCTTTGCTATCTTACAATGAGTAAAATTATGGGTACTTCCCAAATCAATCAACACTATTACCTTTTTCTTCTTGATATGTCCTTCTATCTTGATAGTTTGAGGAGTGGTAATTCCAACCAATGCATTACAAGATATGGTTGGATTCATTTCTTCTTTATCTAAGGTTTTTTGTTGTAGTATATCCTCTTCTTTTGACATTTCTTGTTCCTTTTCTTCCTCCTCTTCACAATCTATGTAGAATAATTTCTTCTCAGCACACTTATGACCTTTAGTGTATTTTCTATCACAACTGTAACAAAGCCCTTTTGCTCTCTTTTTCTTCCAATTTTTGTGGTGTCAACCTTGTAGGTTGTGGAAGGCTAGGGGAAACAACACTTCCATATTTATAGTTGTGAGTGGTAGGCTTCCTGGTTTCCATAATTTTTCTTTCCATTTTTCTTGCTAACTTGAATGCCTTCTCCAATGAATCAGGTTCCCGAAGGTGAACCTCATGTTGGATATTATCTTTTAAAGTCCCTATGAACACATCAATCCTATGCTCCTCTAGAATATCTTTTACCCTTATGTTCAATTTTTGGAAGTCCTCAATGCGCTCCATCATTAAACCCTTTTGTTTGAGATTTATCAATTGGCTAAAAGAAGTGTTTCTTTTTATATCCTCATAATGTGATATCATTTCTTCTGTAAAAATTGCCCAAGTGAAAATTTTTTTACGAGAGCAAAGCCATTGATACCGTACAAAATGATTTGGTTCCAAATATAAAGTTACAATATGTACCTTTTGTGTGTTTTTCACATTATGGATATCGAGAAATTGCTCCATCTATAGTATCCATGTTCCAGGATATTTGCCATAAAACTTCCTCATATCGATTTTTGGAACATGGTGGGTCTTCAATCCAACATTAGAGTCTATGAAATCAGGATTAACATTTCTTTTGTTCTCATTATGTGTTTCCTTTACTACACTTTCACCATTAGTGACCATTTGTTGTAGCAACTTACTCAAATTTATCTTCAATTCTTCCATCTTATCGTCCATGCCATTCATCTTAGCGTCCATGCGATTCATCTTAGTTTCCATGCCATCCATATTAGCTTCCATGCCATCCATCTTAGCTTCGACGCCATCCATATTAACTTGCATGCCATTCATATTAGCTTCCACGCTATTCATCTTGGCTTCATTTACCTTTAGTGAGAGTGAAATTTGTTGTACTTGGTCTTGTAATTTTAATATATCATGTTGCATTTCTTTGGCCTTGGGAGTTGTAACATTCTTGTTGGAATATCAAGGCTCATCAATGACAGAGCCCCTCCATGCATATTGGGGTTCTACCAAACATAATCTCAAATATTTTCATGGGATGATTACCCTTGGTTTGAGATACATTATTGGAGATGTGATACCTCATGGATATACAGATGTTGACATGGGCAGGAAATATTGTTGATAGGAATAACGGTTAAGAATTTTTTTTTTGCCTTGGATCCACCATGATATCTTGGATGAGTAGGAAACAAAATTTTGTATACTTGAGTACTACCGAGGCAGAGTATATTTCCACTGGCATGGATAGTTGTGAGGTAGTTTGGTTGATAAATCTCTTTGGAGATTTGTTTGAGTAGGTCCTAGACATTATAATGATATATATCGACAAGAAAATTGGGATATGATTGGAAGAGAATCTTGTATTTCATGACAAGTCCAAGCACATAGAGATCATATATCATTACATTAGAGACATAGTATAAAGAGGAGTTGTAAGAGTCCATTACATATCGACATATGAGTAGATAACGTATACTACGACCAAGGTTTTTTCGAAAGGGAAGCTCTTGGTCTTCATAGAGAAGCTTGGACTAATGGATGTGACCCCTTCAGATAAGGGCCTTCACTGATTCAAGAAAAATGAGCATAGATCTTCCCCCATGGTCAAGCGCCTAATGTGGGAATGGAGCGTTAATGGATCCTAGGGTTGAGGGATCTCTGTATAATAGGTGTGCATGATCTGTACTCTTGTAGTAGGCCAGGTATATTCCTTATTTTCACCCATAATATCTGCATGATCCTTGTAATTTATGACAAGTTAGGCATCTCCCCCTATCTTGGTCTAGCATAGTTGCCCCATTCGACATCATACCCATAAGTTAGACTTTTTGGGATTGTCCCTTCCTATCTGGTAAATGGGTTGAGGAGGCTTGGGGCATGTGATCCTTAACTTTGGTAATTTAGGTATCTCACACAATCTTGGATTATGATGTAGGTGTTTTACTACATGACTCTTGAGGGTCATTTCTGGGAATATCAATAGGCAATAGGATGGATGTGATCCTTACCTATTATAGAAAGTGGCATCTCGCCCATTGATTGTACAATGGGATGGTTGTGATCCTTTATCAGTAAGTGATATCTTTTATATTTCTCGATAGAGGGTGGTATATTTATCTCCCCTATGATTCTTCTTATTTATATTCTATTAGCGCTTGAAATTTCACCTAGGCTGAGATAGACAAATCTCAAGGCTACATCAAACCATTACACCTCGTAGCTAGCCCTACGAGGAAGGAGAAGGCTCTCTCCGGTCAGACTCAAGGTATTTTCTCAATGAGGTGAGCAGACCAATTAGGATCAAAGATATTAGGCTAGTAGACTGATGAGGAGGATTGATTTAAAGTTTTTGGGGTTTTTGGTGGCAATTGGAGGGAGTGTAATTCAGGGTGTGGGGATTGAGCTCAGTTTTTGCAGGTGGGTCTTTGGGGAAAGGAAGGAGTTTGCGCTGATACCTTAAGCTGAGATGGATGATCAAGGAAGAAAGAGAGAGAGCTAAAGAGGGCAAACAATGACTTTGAATCCTCTTTAGACAGTGGAAAACATAAATATTAAACAAAATTGAAAGCTGAGCATGGCATGCATGAATTCAAACTTTATCACTTATTTTGTTTAATTAGCAGCAATAGAATAGGAGATGGAACACATAAACACACTTATAATGACAAGTAGGAAACACACCATCAACACAATAATCCACAAGAATCCACAATGATGTCTGCAAAACCCTGGCCTTCCTTTTCCTCAAATTGCAGAGATACAAGTAAAATATACAATAGAGCTTCTCCCTCAAGAGTCCAACCATGAAAATGAGCAAGAGAAGACATAATATAGATCATCTAACTCCTTTCCCCACCTCTAGGGGTCGAGCTCAGCTTCCTAGGAGCAGTTTGAACTAATTCTAAACTAAGCACTAGATAATAGGCAGTCAAAACAACTTGCCTCTAAAACTTAGGTAACCCATCCATGCATTTAATATTCACTATTTACATCAAGGAAACTTCTAGAAGGGTTAAAGGAGAGTAAATGTATCCATGTGCCATGAAAATTATCCAAAAATCCATCATTTACAAGCATTAAGAGTCAACCATAGTAAAAACTGAGTTTTGCAGGCCGAAATGGTCAAACTGGCAAAATTTCCCTGAGTGGTCGCGCCCCTGCCTTGGAGTGGTCGCGCGCATTGGAAGCTGTGTTTGAGGGCCTTCCTGGTGTCCAAATCAGGCGCAAGATAGCTCATTGGAAAGGTCGGTGAGTCTACTTTCCAACCCAACTAGAATTTCGGAATTTGGAGTTGATTTGACCCCTCAAAAGTCATTTCTCCCAAGATAGCTTTCTTCAACTCAAAAAGTGGGCAAAAAGTCAAAATTTGCATGTATTTTGAGCTTTTGGAAGCCCAAATCTCCATAAAATTTGAAGTCCATCCATAGGCAAGTTTATTTTTGCATGAAAATTCCAAAAATGTAGAGTTTTCCCCGTTCTGAGCTGTCCCCACGAGTGGTCGCGCGCGGGGTGAGACCACTCCAACGGCCAAAACCTGTAAAATTATACAAAAAATTCACAAATGACAAAATTTTCTCCAAATTTCTTGAAATTTGGGCTGGGAGTCCCCAATCAAGTACCATGCTCAGTCAAAGAGGCTTTGGCCAAATTTTGGAGTGGATCCGGCGTTTTCCTTCGTTTTTGTGCTTTGGCCAACTGTCCTTGGAGCACCTTCATTCTTGCCGGTATTTTTGACATTTCTCTCAAACCATGACACCTGTGTAAAAAGTGAAGGAGATTTTTCTTCCTTGGCATGTTTTGGACAAAAACCTCTCTCATTTTTGCACAATTCATCTTTGATTGCTCAGAAACAGCTTTTGAGTGAAACTTGTCCCGATGTGTGAAACAAGGAATTTTGTCGAAATGGAGCGAAATGAAGGGGATAGGGGGCTTCTAAATTCTTGGGGAAATTTTGGGGAGTAGGGAGGGATGTTAGGAAGTAGGGAAAAGTGGAATCTCAGAGATTGAGTGAGGGGAAGGGGTCCAAAAGGGAAAAACACAGGCCAAACCTAGAAAATTGCCAGGTTGTAGCTAGAAACTAGGGTTTGTGCAAAAATGAGGAATTTGGTGGATCTAAGGGATGGGAAGTGTTTGATAAGGTAATTTAAGGATAGGGGAAGGTGTATGAACATCAAGAAACAATTTTTGCCAGTCATTTGACCATCCAAGAGAAATTGCCTTCAAAACCCTAGGAGAGGGAAATGACCTTGCCTGGGCGCAACATGAAGCATGAACAAGGTGCAAAATGACTCATTTGACACTGACATGATAATGACAACCCTACGAATGATGATAAAATCAGATGAATGGTGACATGGACTGACATTTGGGCAAACCCTAGACCTAATGCCTAGTGACCAAATTTTGCTTGAAGACTCTTTGAAATGACAAAATTTGACCTTGACACTTCAAAATCACTTTGTAAGAGCATATTTGATCACTGGAGGAAGGCTGGAAAGACTGACACTAACATTGGCTCCAATGGGGATGGTAGCTCCTTGGAGGTGCCAAGAACCTCAGACCTCTGGGAGAGCAGACCAGTGCCTTACAATCATTGGGCAATGGAGTCAAAAACTCAAGCTGAAATGCAAGACTGAAAACTGACTGAAACTTGACTCAAACCGACTCGATGACAAACTGAAATAACTTGAAAAAAACTCACTCAATAGACCAAACACAAATGACTCATGACTGACTTAAAATAAAACTTTACAAAGCTTTTTGAATGGGCAGCAGTCCATCAAGATTTAAAATCATGATGACAACCACCTGTGTTGCTTACAAGACAATATACATCAAACTATATCAAAATGCCAATGCAACCAATCAAGCAGATGCCTTCTTGATTGATTCTTCTTATCAGATCTTCTGGTCAACAGTACAAACCTATAACTGAGCATCCAAAAACATAGCTGACCATGATCTCCTTCATCACTGAACACTGCAATAAACACTATCACTGCTGGCTGCAACAAACTTACTAGAGGATCGTGAAAAACATGAAGATTTGCCACTGCCACCTCCTGCTGAAAGAACAAGGTTTCCTTTGCTTCAAATTCTGATCTACCTTCATCATGTGCTTCAGTAAAAGTATGCTCATGGGCTTCAAAAATCTCTGAACAAATGGATGAGCAGATCTCTTCTTGGAAAAACATTTCAGCACATGAAACATATGAAGAATCTGAAAGGAAATCCTGTATGCTATGATCTTCGGTAGTCAGACAACATGGTGGGTGATCTTCATATGATATGACAGCCGGATTATCATTATCTATTTGCTGATCTACAAGACAATCATCTTCTTCAACAGAGGAAGAAGTTTCCCCAACACTTTCCTGACTATGTGTGCATTGCAAATCTGCTGTAGCTTGGGCTGTAACAAGACCTTTCAAAAGTTGATCTATCTCCTCTTCAGACAAAGGAGACAATGCCTTTTGTTTTCTTCTGCTTAAACAATAATTATCTTCATATGACAAGGCATTCAAACTATCATTTATTACTGAGTTATTGAAAGGAGATTCATCACTTACTTGCACAAAGATCTCATCTTGCTGTTCATGAACATATGAATCCAAAACTCTGTCTATGATCTCAACAGTAGAGCTCTCTTTGATGGGTTGCATGCTGTTGTCTTCTTCTGTGGGCAAATCTGAAACAATATTTGCTCTTTCCTCATTTTCAACCATATGGAAATCTTCAGCTTGCTGATCTTAACAAGTATCCTCTAAGATTTCTGTGTGCTGCTGAAATGGATTTTCATACAGGGCTTCCATGATCTCTTCATCCATGAAATTATCATCTTCATAATATTTCTCAAGGCTTTCAATAAAAGTTGAAGCATGTTTGCAACAGTCATGAACTAAATTTAATGATGGATAAGAGTCCTTATATCTTTCGATGAACATAGCATGAAAATCCTTTAAACAGTAAATACAAGCAGGCGGAAAACTTTCATACCAAGATTGAGCTTTACCTTCCAGAGTGGCCAAGAATATCTTCATCAAGCAATCTTCAGGAAAATCGACCTTGAATTTGCGAATATGCATATGAAATCTAACTAGATGTAAAGCAGCATCCTTCTTACCATCATCGTTAAATATAGGCAAATTCCTTGACCAATCTACCTTGGGAATCTTATTCGGAAAACCTGGAATGTGATCTTAGCTCAAGGGAGCATATCTTCTTGTGATTTGATCCATCTTGAAAATCTCAAAGCTACTGATCTCTCTGCAGTGAAGTCACCATGAAGCACTGATTGTTGGATTCTTCAGCGAAAGGAGTCGCCAGTGAATGATTTCAGCCTTTCAAGTGTCTGATCGTTGTTCACCATCAACAATCAGATCTGAACTTGATACATGTACTGGGGTAAAGAGTCAATGAAGCGCTACGTTCACAAGCTCACAGAGATTGACTGAAGCAGCGTTTATCTACTAACGCTGATGTAAAACAAGAGCGTTTTCGAAGGCTACCTGGCGTAACTTCAGGCTCCGTCTAAGACTTGCGAAACACACACATCAATGAGCAAAAGATCAGTTTGTTCTCCCCAGTATGGTCGCCAGTGTGTTAGCGCTTGAAATTTCACCTAGGCTGAGATAGAAAAATCTCAAGGCTACATCAAACCATTACACCTCGTAGCTAGCCCTACGAGGAAGGAGAAGGCTCTCTCCGGTCAGACTCAAGGTATTTTCTCAATGAGGTGAGCAGACCAATTAGGATCAAAGATATTAGGCTAGTAGACTGATGAGGAGGATTGATTTAAAGTTTTTGGGGTTTTTGGTGGCAATTGGAGGGAGTGCAATTCAGGGTGTGGGGATTGAGCTCAGTTTTTGCAGGTGGGTCTTTGGGGCAAGGAAGGAGTTTGTGCTAATACCTTAAGCTGAGATGGATGATCAAGGAAGAAAGAGAGAGAGATAAAGAGGGCAAAAAATGACTTTGAATCCTCTTTAGACAGTGGAAAACATAAATATTAAACAAAATTGAAAGCTGAGCATGGCATGCATGAATTCAAACTTTATCACTTCTTTTGTTTAATTAGCAGCAATAGAATAGGAGATGGAACACATAAACACACTTATAATGACAAGTAGGAAACACACCATCAACACAAGAATCCACAATGATGTCTGCAAAACCCTGGCCTTCCTTTTCCTCAAATTGCAGAGATACAAGTAAAATATACAATAGAGCTTCTCCCTCAAGAGTCCAACCATGAAAATGAGCAAGAGAAGGCATAATATAGATCATCTAACTCCTTTCCCCACCTCTAGGGGTCGAGCTCAGCTTCCTAGGAGCAGTTTGAACTAATTCTAAACTAAGCACTAGATAATAGGCAGTCAAAACAACTTGCCTCTAAAACTTAGGTAACCCATCCATGCATTTAATATTCACTATTTACATCAAGGAAACTTCTAGAAGGGTTAAAGGAGAGTAAATGTATCCATGTGCCATGAAAATTATCCAAAAATCCATCATTTACAAGCATTAAGAGTCAACCATAGTAAAAACTGAGTTTTGCAGGCCGAAATGGTCAAACTGGCAAAATTTCCCTGAGTGGTCGCGCCCCTGCCTTGGAGTGGTCGCGCGCATTGGCAGCTATGTTTGAGGGCCTTCCTGCTGTCCAAATCAGGTGCAAGATATATCATTGGAAAGGTCTGTGAGTCTACCTTCCAACCCAACTGGAATTTCGGAATTTGGAGTTGATTTGACCCCTCAAAAGTCATTTCTCCCAAGACAGCTTTCTGCAACTCAAAAAGTGGGCAGAAAGTCAAAATTTGCATGTATTTTGAGCTTTTGGAAGCCCAAATCTCCATAAAATTTGAAGTCCATCCATAGGCAAGTGTATTTTTGCATGCAAATTCCAAAAATGTAGAGTTTTCCCCGTTTTGAGCTGTCCCCACGAGTGGTCGCGCGCGTGGTGAGACCACTCCAACGGCCAAAACCTGTAAAATTGTACAAAAAATTCACAAATGACAAAATTTTCTCCAAATTTCTTGAAATTTGGGCTGGGAGTCCCCAATCAAGTACAATGCTCAGTCAAAGAGGCTTTGGCCAAAGTTTGGAGTGGATCGGGCATTTTCCTTCGTTTTTGTGCTTTGGCCAACCGTCCTTGGAGCACCTTCATTCTCACCGGTATTTTTGACATTTCTCTCAAACCATGACACATGTGTAAAAAGTGAAGGAGGTTTTTCTTCCTTGGCATGTTGTGGACAAAAACCTCTCTCTGTTTTGTAAAATTCATCTTTGATTGCTCAGAAACAGCTTTTGAGTGAAACTTTTCCCGATGTGTGAAACAAGGAATTTTGTCGAAATGGAGCGAAATGAAGGGGATAGGGGGCTTATAAATTCTTGGGGAAATTTTGGGGAGTAGGGAGGGATGTTAGGAAGCAGGGAAAAGTGGAATCTCAGAGATTGAGTGAGGGGAAGGGGTCAAAAAGGGCAAAACACAGGCCAAACCTAGAAAATTGCCAAGTTGTAGCTAGAAACTAGGGTTTGTGCAAAAATGAGGAATTTGGCGGATCTAAGGGATGGGAAGTGTTTGATAAGGTAATTTAAGAATAGGGGAAGGTGTATGAACATCAGGAAACAAGTTTTGCTGGTGATTTGACCATCCAAGAGAAATTGCCTTCAAAACCCTAGGAGAGGGAAATGACCTTGCTTGGGCGCAACATGAAGCATGAACAAGGTGCAAAATGACTCATTTGACACTGACATGATAATGACAACCCTACGAATGATGATAAACTTAGATGAATGGTGACATGGACTGACATTTGGGCAAACCCTAGACCTAATGCCTAGTGACCAAATTTTGCTTGAAGACTCTTTGAAATGACAAAATTTGACCTTGACACTTCAAAATCACTTTGTAAGAGCATATTTGATCACTGGGGGAAGGCTGGAAAGACTGACACTAACAGATTCAACAATGATTTAGCAAATAGAGTTGAGCCAAGATGATTTGTTTACGATGATCACATGATATAGTCAAAATTTCTCCATAGCTGAGAGGGAGTGTTAATTTAGTAGCTCAGTGATAGATTCCAATCATTAGACTCAATTCATCTTTCTTAGAGGACCAAAATTGGCCTTTGAAGCACTGAATTTGGATAAGGAAAAGTCTATTTTTGAAGTTGAGCCCATAGATACACAAATTTCAAGGTCGGCCTAATGATAAATTTCCCTTCCTCCAATGCATATAAATACAAGTGACCTCAATCTCATGTGGAAATCACATCAAATCATCTTGTATTCTGTCTCTCAATATGATTAATTCATATAGGTTGGAAGTAGCTCTTTTTCACACGCATGGGAAAGGAGTATGAAATTACAGGTGGCTGAAAAATGAATTGTTGTACAACTTTGAATAGAGCTAAATTTAAAATTTTGAGGAGTGTTTGACTTCAATATTTTGAGGGAATCCATATTCTACTAGGCCACATTATTTGGCACAAAATATGAGGAGTTTGGAGCTATTTGACTTGTGTTGATCACAGAAAAAATGTAGACTTTGACTACATAATTTTGGGAAAAAATGAGAAGGGGGGGGAGGGGGGGAATGGGGGCGAATCAATATTTCTTTTACAATTGTTATTTTTATGCCAATTAAGATCACTTATAAACTAAAAAAAAAATTACAGTAACAAAATAAATAATTTTATTAACAACAAATGGTAAGGACTACAATCCTCTATTACAGCAATTCATTTTCCAATTCATACAATCACACCTATGATTCCTTTAGGACTCCAACCCTAGAGGAAGTCTCTAATCTTAAATTCCACTAGGCTCCAACTTGTACTTCACCAAGCACAAACTTGGTCTTCTTGAGGACTCCGATCCTTGAGGGCTCCAACCCTTTCAACTACTTTATGCTCCAACCTAGTCTGCTTGAGGTCTCCAATCCTCTAGGGCACCAACCCTATTATTCAAGATAGGATAAATATTTCTTCAAGTTTTCCATTGTAGCCTGTAACAATCCCTGACAATATCTTCCAGTTTTCCTTTAATAATTCTCTCAATTAATATCCAAAACACTTAGCTCATCAATGTCAACTTTAACAATCACAAAACGTGTCTCTAAAAATCTTCACGATGCCCAAATAGTCTTCTCCAATATTATTCCATCATGAATTCAATAATGTTGCTACAAAGGTGTAAAATATGACTTCTCCAAACAATTCTTGAAGGTCTTCTTCAAATGTATTCTTAAGGATGATCCAAAAGGTTTTGAATACTAATTCAAATGGAATTTCTCAATACTGCTTGTTGGCTTTGTGGAGCTTGACCCAAGTTCAACGTTAGTTAGCCAAACAAATCCCTACACTATTGGCCCTTTTGGCATCAGCCCACGGAGTGCGGGTCGAAGTCTCACCCGAAGCAATATGAGGGGATTTTGGAACGAAGTTTCTGCACTATGAGATTGTTGTGATGTCAGTTTTTACCCTCAGCCCCTACTTTCATGCACGTCACTAAGCCTCAGGGCTCTATCAGTCTACCCCTTTATTCCACCCTCCAATACCTCCACGAAGGTGTACACTTGACCTTCATTCAGCCTTAACCCATGATCTAGGTACTTCGCGCACAGCTATGACAACATATTGTATAGGTTCCCAACTTATCTTAAGTGTTCTACTTATCTTACTAAGCAATCACAGTTAGCGCTGCGTAAACTGATATTCTTACTTGCATTCAATTAACCAATATAATCACATATATTCACGCATCATATAAACATTGTAAATTAAACCCAAAACACAATATAATCAGATGCATTAACAAGAGCTAAATACCAAATAATTGCGGGATACTTCTCTTTATTGATATCTGTAAGTTAATATAGACTCTATCCGCCCTACGCACTCAACTGGAGGGGTCTGCGCACTCAGCTGTGGAGTTCCAAAATAGGCCTCTGCACACTCAACTATAGAGCCTCTACCTATGCTAAGACCCGAGAATGCTTAGACTCCAATGCCTAACTCCTCAATTCATTCTTCGCTCTCTCTCTAGAGCTTACTTACTTAGCTCCTTTTTATACAATCCCATGGACCGTGGACCATGGGTGGATCTTTACAGCCAACTTTACACTTTACAAAATAAGGGCGGACAACCCTTTATGACTCTTGACACCTTTGCACTCCGCGACCAAAAAATGCGAAGACTTTACAACTTTATTACAAAATTGTCCCAAAACATGGGCTTTTAGCCCCAAAATTGTCCTAGGGGGAACTCATTCCCAACAGGCCCCCAACACAAACATGGTGATTCACCCTCGAGTCACTATGCGGGCTCGGAGATCTTGGCGTGAAGACCTCCCAGCTCAACCTATATGATAGCAACCTCGGCATTGCACTATGCGGCCACCTGTTTCACTTCTTCAACCAACTACTCTATCGATGTTCCTAACATGTCAGCCTAAAGCTTCTGCTAAGTTGCGTGCAGATTAGCAAGCTTGCCTTCAATAGAGGCCATGACCAAATAAGCCTCATCTAGCTAGGGCTTAAAGCATGCCTTCAACACCACCTCTTTGTGCTACGCTGCATCTACCTATTCTTTCGTTGCTTTGGCCTCCTGTAGCTTTTCCAGTCTCTGTGTGAGAGTGACAGTGTGCACTTTACCTTTACTTCATCATAGCGCTACTGCAGTTCTCGCACCTCTGTCTTTAGCCACTGTACATTAGGGTCCTCCTGTAGTCTCGTCAAGACCTTGAATGATAATTCAAACAACCATGTGTAGTCTACTACTACACTTTCTACCACCACTATCACCTCTGTGATAGTAGTTGCATGCTGCTCCTTTATTCTGGCAGAGTTGAAGGTTGGGCCTTCAACTGTAAATCTATAATCCATAGGTTTAGCTCCAGCTAAACCTTAGCCAAGTCTTTGTGAGCATCGTGCACCCCTATAGCAAGCTTGTAGACTTGTTCATCTACCTCTACCTCATCAGGAATGGCAAATTCGAGGACCATTCAGCAAATTTCCCTAACAACCCTAATCATGCACATATTTGTGTTAGTAAGTTCCACCATGGAAGTGAGGGTGGTGTCTCACTACATGGCCATATGTTCATTATTAATCTTCTGCTCAATGATCACCTGCAAAGCAGAGTGTTCACAGGCCCTCAGCTCCGCAATCACTCCATCCTACAGTAGGTGGAGCGCCTTGCTAGGAAGTGCTATCAAGTTCAACCCCACTCCCTTGAGGGTGATTAGTAGGCCTGTGAGCTTCATTTTTGGTGGTCATTGCTCCATCTAGTAGCACTATTTCTCGAGAGACCTTCACACATAGCATCTCAGTAGCTTCTGAAGTACTGATAGTGAGGTTGGTGGACACCGTGCAAGCCTATGATGCGCAAGTCTACAGCTCCTGCAGACTCGTCTAGATGACCCCCAATAGTAGCTATTGCTGCTGCTCGAACTTCTGTAGTGCCTCCACGGTGACATCTTGCACCGTGTCTCTAATGTCATGCAAATCTCCCTCTATGAGGGTGATTGGGTCTAGCGACACCTTACTGGCCTTGGATTTCTTCCTCGACCCCACTTTTTCTTATTCCCTTGGATGCTTGATGTGGTCCAATGTCGTCTGTAGGTCTGCACCATGCTGCTCTATTTGCTCATCCGTTTCTTCCTCTATTTTGGGTGAAGGCAACCTTGCGCCTTTATCAGAGCCACACATTGTTTCACCTATCTTCTTTTCCATCTGCTAGGTGGCATCGCGCTCCGCTTGGGCCTTGTCAGCAACCTCTTTCTTCCATTTCTCGGCCAGTTGTGCCATCTTGAGCTTAGCCTCCCTTTTTTTTCACCGTGTGGCGGACTTGCTCGAACCCACTACCAAGTCTCAGGTAGTGCGCCACTCTTCCAGCCAACAATCAAGAATTGCATCAATCATGTCATCCGTTGCCAATTAAGGCAAGTCATACCATGCCTGCTCAAGGTCCTTCCATGCCCTAATCGATATGCATTGAAATTCTACCTTGAACTCCATGTACTCCTATAGTTTGGTAAACACAGTAGGCAACAATCGCGGTTTGTGATTGATAGCAATATGGATGTTCATTTCCATCAAGATCCAAAAGATCTTGCTATCCTTGATGTGTTGAGCATCCTTGGTCACCCACAATAAAGTGTACTTCACTACTTCTGGTAGGTCTAGTGCGACCAAGGGGAATTTACTATCTTCCAGAAGCTCCCAGTCTACTAGCACAATAGAAAGCAAGAGCCACACATAGTGGAAGGACTTGCTGAGCTCCTATGCCTCACGATAGTTTGCAAGGAACTCACCACGCATTGGGATACAAGAGCAATGACTAGTGTTGGCACTTCATCTATGTGACACTTCCTCATAACCTTTCCTGCCAAAATCTGTGTGGCCACCTTGACTGCAGGGTCGCAGATACTCGAGATGGCATAGCCTCATGGCTTCTTTACGAGCTTGAATTTCTCCTTCATGGCCTCTGCGAGGGCCTACTTGCCACCTTTTCCACCAAACATCATGGCCGGATTTTCCCCTATGTAGGGAAGCCATGTGATCCTATGGATCAATCTGTTGGTGATGGGTATTAGCTCCTCCAGCCACAGACACAAATTGTGCACCACGCATAGCAGCTGCTTGATGGCCAATACTATAATGGGGGTGTGATTGTAGTGTGGCACCCATAGCAGGTTGAGAAAACTTGCCTTGTCTACTCCCCTGAGCCACTCACATGGTTCCAAAGGAGTCATCCTGGTGGTTGTGTCAACAACGTAGCGCATTAGCTACTCTATCACCAAGTGTGGGAACTTCTCATGGTCAGCTAAGTCCCAATCTTCCAGTTTCAATAGAGAATTCCTCCCCAATCATGGTCCTTCAAATACAATTTCATCTGGTAGCAGAGGTGTGTGCAAGGTGACCTTGCTTTCGTCAATGTCCTTCGGTAGTTTCATCATGCCCTTATGCAGAGGGATGTATTCAGGCAACATAGTGATAGGTTTAGAACCCTTGACTTCAACTTCCTCCACTTCCATGCCCAACTCCTCATCGTCTATTAGGATTTTGTCAATTTTTTCCTCCTCCAGCTCCAAGTTAATGGCTTTGCTCATTTCCTGTGCGGTGGGCTTGTCCTTCAGTGGGGTTATTCTCAGCGACACACATAATGGTATCATAGCCTGCTTGCCCTTTTTGTCCTTCAGACTCTCCTTGGTTGGGGTCGACTTTGGTCTAGGTGTCCAGGGTGATTTGGGAACTTCAACTAATATCTTTGCAACATCTAGAGCAGCTACCTTTGCTTCCCTAACAACTTCCGCGACAGCCCCCTCGGCTACCACTGCTTCGATGTCCATAGCTTTGGATACAGGGATAAAATCATGAATGGAATTGTGGTTGGATTCTGGGAATTGATCAAACAAGAAGTTAAGAAATGCTTTGAGGAATGTGTAGATCATGCACACCTGAGAGCTCACCAACTCAATGTTCAAACTTCCAAGATTTTTTGTTGGGCCCCCACTTGTAATTTATAGGCCATTTTGAATTCAAATCTGACCATTCCTCCCACATTCGATTCATTAATGCTATATTGGTGACAGATTTTCAAGGATATTACCCATAAATTTTGTCTTAAATGTTGGACGCTCGCTCCATTTGGCCGTATTTTTATCGTCAAATCATGAACATTGACTTTAACGATCACTTTCCAGCTAACCTGCATGATTTATCCCTGGGTAGCACAACTCTCTTCATGTTGTCGTGAACCTTATGACATTTCCTCATCCCACACAATCCTCCAATCACGTAGTTCCCCAACATGGTCAGTGCATTTAATAGTCCTGCACCTCCTTTTAGTTGTCTGGAGCACTAAGACTATGCTACCCTCATATAGTCACCTGGATGTATCATGGTGTATGGCTTCAGTTGGCTCCCATTCACCTTTCCCGGGAAGGGATCTCCATTCAATTTAACCAATTGAACTGCTCCGCCGTCGATAATCTCCTTAATGACATAGGGCCCTAGCTAGTGCATTCTGAAGTTCCCTGGAAATTTATCAAACTTACTGTCATATAAAAAAAACCAAATCATTTACCTTAAAGGTGCACAACTTAATGTGCCGATCATGCCATGATTTTTCACGCTTCTTTTGGACTTGTTGGTGAAGTCCAACTAGAAATATGTCTTCCTGAAGCTCAGCAAGTTGTGCGAGTCTCTCTTCCAGGGCTTCGCCATCCGTCATACCCATGAGTGCCACTATGCATAGACTAGGCACAATGTGTTCCATGGGCATCACTTCTTCAACACCATATGCAAGCCTAAAGGGTGTCTGTCCAGTCAGCTTTTTGGATGTCATCTGATAGGCCCATAGTACTACCAGTATACGTAGCTCCCAATCACTTCGCTGAGCATTGCAAACCTTGGTCATCATGTTATCTGACACCTTATTGAATGCTTCCACTGTCCCATTAGCCTATGGGTGATAAGGCATGCTTTTCTGGTGATATACCTGAAATTCCGCTGTCAGTGTGCTAATCATTTCATTCAGAAAGTGCATACCACGGTCACTCATCAAAATATTTGGACACCCAAATCACATCAATACATACTCAAAGAGTAACTTCGCAACAGTCGCTCCTGTGAAAGCCTTCACAGGTTGTGCCTCCACCCATTGAGTCAAATGCTCAATTGTGGTGATAATATACCATGCTCCCATCTTCTTTCCTTGGGGTTGAATGGGTCCCACAAAATCTATCACCCATTTCTCGAAAGGTTGCAACCTTACCTGTGGGTTCAGAGGCAGCTCATCTCTCCGTGATCGCCTGCCAGTCCTTTGACACACATCACACGCCTTGTAGTAAACTTTTGAATCCTGATGGAGGGTTGGGCACCACAACCCTACACATAGAATCTTTTGTGTGGTCACCCTTCCTGCATAATACCCTCCCACAGTACTCCCATGAGTGTTTGCGAGGATATTGCTCCTTTCAAACTCTAGTACATATCATCATAATAATTCATCAAATCCTATTTTTTACAGATGTCCAACAATGATAGAAAATTTTTCCGCGTGCACCACTAACTCCTTTTATTGGACAGTGTAGCCTTCTAGGGTGGTTCTTGTCATTAGGAAGTGTATGATGTCTTCAAAGTGACCATCCATGATGCGCACTACAAATAGTTGCGCGTTAGGTAATCCCTCCAAATTAGTGGGCTCTTCCACCATTTTGATGCATGACAAATGGTCTGGTCCTGCGTTCAGTCATCCAGGCTTCACAATAACCTCAAAATCATACTCCTAGAACAATAAAAACCACCTACAAATTCTCCCCCCCAACACAAGCTTATTGACCAGGTATTTCAACGCAGAATGATCCATATACATATTAAACTGTCCACCAAGCAAATAGTGTCTAAACTTCTGGAGCACGTATACCATGGCTAACCCTTCGCGCTTGGTGGTGGAATAATTATTTTTAGACTTGGATAACCTTCTGCTTATGAATGCTATAGGATGGTCCAGTTCCCCTCCACCAACCTATGTCAGTATTGCTCCTAGAGCTATACGTGATGCATCTACATGTACATGAAACTCCTTCTTCCAATTTGGGAACACTAAAATCGGTGCGGTGACCATTTTTCCTTTCAATACATCCACGCTTTTCTGACAGCCCTCGTTCCAACAGAATGTGACATCTTTTTTCAACAACTTCTCCATAGGTGCGGTGATCTAGGCATATCCCTTGATAAACTTCCTGTAATACCTAGTATGTCCTAAGGTTGTGTGTAGATGTTTCACACTCCTCGGCGCCTAAAAGTTAAGTATCATTGCGATCTTCGTGGGATCTACCATCAACCCCTATCTACAAACCACATGACCCAACAAAGTCCCAAAAGGAACACAAAACATGCATTTCTTTAAATTGAGTGCAATCTAGTACCTTCGACAAGTATCTAGCGTCAGGCACAAACTTACCACATGGAGTTTTACCAACCCAAACATAGTCTCGTCATCAAATTACACCTCAAGAAACCTATGAATGAATTCTTTGAATGCAGTAATTACTACGCACGAAAAAATTGCAGGCGCATGCTTCAATCCGAAAATCATTATACTGTACTGAAAACATCCCCACTCAGTCGCGAAGGTCGCCTTGCCTCTATCCTCAAGTGCAATTTTCATCTGATGGTACCCAGAGAACCCATCAGTGAAGGAGTATGCTTCCTAACCACCTACATTATCTAATGCCTCATCAGTGAATGAAGTTGGGAAGGGATCATGTATGCAATCATCATTCAACTTCCTGAGATCTACGCATATCCTTATTTCATCCTTCTACTTCTTTTCATGTACCACCATTGGGCTTACCCAATCAGATTCTTCTACGGGCTCAATGATGCCTGCCACGAGCATCTTGTCTAGATCTAAGCAGACCTTCTCCTTATACTTCGGATTGAGACAGTAATGTCTTTTCTTAACCTGATTTGCATCGGGTTTTAACGTGATCTTCATAACACCCATGTCTCCTATTATCCCCTTTAACTCTGTGAACTTGGTAGGGAACAAATCCTGGTGTTTCTGAAGCAATTCAACGACCTTATCTACCATCATGTCACCCTAGTAATCTCCAGTCTTCGGGAATTTGGGCTCTGCCTCTGTACCAATATTTACCTGTTTTGTTTTTAGTGGTGTGATTATATCAAGATTCTCAATCTATGGTCCCTCAACCTCGCAGTGACCCTTGGTTTCGGGGATATTAATATTTTGTGGATCCTTATCTTCTTCTTCAGCAGTCACATTATAGCATTCCAATGTGTGGCTCAGCTGAGTAGTCCAATCTGGTTGAATCAGAGATAAAGGACCCTGCGCATCCTAAAGATTGTTGCTTTAACTTCTTGTAGCACTTTGTCAATATAGTCAAACCCATCTTCGAAGCTGAACGTCGTTATGAATCCTTCGCACAGAATATCCCATTCACCTGTACCATGATGGAACTATGTTTCCAAGTACCAGTTCATCGTGATGACATCTAAGGTGTGACAGAACAAGTGCACCCATTCATGTTGGGGCTCCGCTTCATAAGCCTTAGCCCATTTTTCCAAGTGTGCGTGTGTATCATCCTTCCTATCTTATTTTTATGTCACTTGTACCTTTGGCTTCCCAAAGCGTGTTCACATCATCCTCCTACACTCATGCCAATTGTCAAAACTACCCTTGTGCAAACCCCACCATCTTGCAGGCATAGTGCGCAGTGCCTAGTCCAAAGCCTAGAAGTGCTACTTCTCTGGTACTTCCCTCTCAAAAGAATCCAAAAATACATCTACATCATTGAAGCCATCGTAAGTAGGCATATTTCTTACCTCTGGTGATACACAACGTAGAGACCAATTTATCATGTTATAGCTCAGTGTGGTTACTTCATGTAGATGATTCTGCTAGCACTCTAATTCTTCATCAGAGTCTGAGGTGCAAGAACTCTCATGATCCCATGTAATTCATCCATCCACTGTCGGATTCACCCAATATTGGTCTCGCGCTGTTATTTTATATATGCAGTCCAAATCATCATCGCTTTCATAATCGCGTACTAGTTCAGTATAGCGAGATCCTTCAGCAGGATCTAGGGGTACTATTACACGAAGCAATTTATTTTCAAATATCATCTTTCACTTCTTTAGGTTGATTACCCTGTTCATGTCAGTAGCCCAATCAATGCCAAGGAGCACAGGGTAGGGGTTGTTGTCATCCACAATTTCTATCACTTCAAAGTCAGCCAATGCGCTCGCACCTTCAATATCTACAGTTACTCCTTGCAACTGTCCCATGGGGATGATCTTCTGCTGATTTTCCATCCTTAACTGAATTGAATACCACTATAGAGTAGGTCTTCCCCTTTGCTCCCAAGTCTTCTTTGGTAAAACATTTGCATCTGACCCCAAATCTAGAAAAACCTGATCCATTTCATATTCTCCTATCTACATAGTTAGTCTCATCTCTCGTCTTGTCCTTGCTTTATTCTTACCAATCCTTCTTACAACGTGTAGTTCACCCAGAGTGTTTCTGGTGCATCTATTTATAAGCTCATGTAACCCCTTCATAGCCTTGCTATCGCACATCATCTTCATGTAGGTCTCTAGAAAGGTCATAAGCATATAAGGGTCCATTTCTTGATCAGGCTTACCCTTGCTCCCTAAGGTGGAGGCCTCAACGAAGATCTTCTTTGCTTCCATGAACGTTTCGTGTGCGTGCTCCAAATAAAATCCAGCCTCCTTCACAGGAGCTTTACGAACCCATGTGTTGTCTTCAGGTTGTTTCTCCTTATCATCGCCCATTGAAATTACACTTCGAAGCATTATATTAACATTCGCATCCTCTTCATGAGACTCAACCCTCATCATTTGCAGGCTCTGAGTTGGCTAAGGTGGTAGCACCCCTTTGTTGCGTATCCTCACTATTAGCGTAGGATAGTCCTCTGTCTCATGATCAAACTAAGTAAAATATTTGCATGATGGAAGTTTTGGATTAGTGCATTCATGGGCATAGTGTCCTGGTCCTCCATAATTATAACAGATTAGATGTCCCCAACCTCTTCCTGGTCCTCCTCTGCCTCGGTCTCATCCATGTCCTTGAAAGCCTATTCACTCCATCCCATTGGTTTGGTCAGGAAGCCACATTTATGCCTGGACAGAGATAAGCGGGTGTTCTTTCCATCATCAATTCATAACTTCAACAGTTGTGCTCATCATGCCCTACCGACCTAAAGAAGTTGCAGAAGAGTTGTTGTGGTGTTTGTACAAAACTCTGTAGCAAATGGAAATTATCAGTCATGTGTTTCCCTGCTACCTAAGATATAGCGCAACATAACGCAGGCCCTACGTGTTTTTCTGCTTGGGCTTCTGCCTTCAAAGGCATCGATCCTCCTCCTACAATATAGTTCACAAAGCCCGGGCAATGGTCTTTTTCATGCCCCTGACCTTTACATTTCAGGTGCCATATTTCTTCGTGCACCTCCAGTCGAATTGTTCTATCCTACTTCAAACTTTGCATTTCAAGGCAAAGAGTTTGCAATTGTGCATGGATCTGCTGAACCCCCAAATTCGGATCTTGCATCAGCGTTTCATGTAGTCTTATGGCAATCTCTAAGGCCTCTGCCTAAGTTGTAATCTTCTATTGTGACAATGAAACCCTTAGGTGAGGCAGGAGCAAAGCCATGAACAGTTCGCGGTGCTTTCCATCTGTTAAGTTCATATTGGCTTCGTGGATTTTACACTTCAATATCTGATCTAATTCCCAAGGTGTCTCACCTGGTTTCATCGCGATTTCCTTGAACCCCACAATTGACTGTGCCTTGGATTTAGGCCTACTGAACTCTTTATTTAGTGCAGTCTGGATATCTGCCAACCTAGCGTTTGGGTTATTATTAGAGTACTTGATGTACCAAGTTAGCACGTGATCCTACAAAGCACTAACCAATGTTTCCTTTTTCATGTGATCATCTATGACACCTTGAGCTTCCCATATAGCTTTCACGATGAACCAAAACTTGTCTAGGTCCTCATTTCCTAGGCCCTTAAACAAAGGAAGCTTCACTGAATTTGCCATGTTGAACTGTGGTGGAGGTGGTGGTGGTACGAGTGAAGTCGCAGGTGATGGTGGTGAATTTGGAGGTGGTGTAGGACCTAGGTGGAGGTGGTAGTCATGGGAATCCATGTCTTATTAACTGAATTGCACTTTGCAAAGAAGCCTGTGCTACTCCCTCTTTGTCACCCAACGGTGGTGAAATTAGTGGGCTATATTCAGGACCCTTTCTTCCTTCATTTCTGTAAGTCTTTCCACTTCGCATAGCTCCAAACATCAAGGTAGATGCATAACCCATTTTTCACACAATAACATTTTAATCCAGGTATTTAAAGACTTCAAGTACTTACCTCGTGGACCTTTGAAAAAGAGCCGCTTTGCTTCGCTATAATTAACTAAGGTATCAACCGCGAATTAATTCATGAATCCTCCTATGATGTGATCGAGCCAATGATCGACAACACGAGCGATCTTATCCTCAGAGTCTTTTAGTCTCTATACTAACTCCAGGGTCCAGACAATAGGACCATCGAGTCTCCACCTTCCTTGGCTATCTGCTAGATTTGGGATCCACTCATATAACTCAAATGGAAAGGAACATAAAAAGATCTCATGTATTTCTATATATAGGTACCTGTCCAGCCACTATTCTTTTTTCAGCCATGGAATTTTGTTCTCCCGTGCCATGAATTTGTGGATCTTAGTTGGATTCCAGTGATATGACATCACACATCTCTTATGCATATTTTGGTCCCAACGATGGAACCATTTGTTGGCTTTGTGGGGCCTGACCCAGTTTCATCTTTAGTTAGCCAAAAAAATCCCTACACTACTAGCCCTTTTGGCATCAACCCCTAGAGTGCGAACTAAAGTCTCACCCAAAGAAGTATAAGGGGATGCTGGAACTAAGTTTCTGCACCCTGAAATGGTTGTGATGTCAGTTTTTAACCTCAGCCCCTACGTTCAGGTAGGTCACTAAGCCTTAGGGATTTGTCAGTCTACCCCTTTATTTTTCCCTCCAGTACCTCCGCAAAGGTGTACGATTGACCTTCACGCAACCTTAACCTGTGATCTAGGTACTTTCGTGTAGTTATGACAACATACTGTATAGGTTCCCAAGTTACCTTAAGTGTTCTACTTATCTTACTTATCAATCACAGTTAGCGTCGCGTAAAATGATATTCTTTCTTGCGTTCAATTAACCAATATAATCACTTATATTCACGCATCACATAAACATTGTAAATTAAACCCAAAACGGAATATAAGCAGATGCATTAACAAGAGCTAAATACACAATAATTGCGGAATACTTCTCTTTATTGATATATTTAAGTTAATATAGACTCTATCTGCCCTGCACACTCAGCTGCAAGGGTCTGCACACTTAGTTTTGGACTTCCACCCTAGTCCTTTGCACACTCAGTTGGAGAGCCTTTACCTACGCTGAGACCCAAGAACACTTAGACTCTAATGTGTAACTCCTGACTTAATTCCTCGCTCTCCCTCTAGAGCTTACTTACTTAGCTCCCTTTTATACAATCCCATGGTCCAAGAACCATGGGTGGATATTTACAGCTGACTTTACACTTTACAAAATAAGGGTGAACAACCCTTTATGACTCTTGACACCTTTGTGCTCCACCACCACAAAATGCGGAGACTTTACAACTTTATTTAAAAATTATCCCAAAACATGGGCTTTTAGCCCCAAAACTTTCCTTGGGGGAACCCTTTCCCAACACTACTACAAATAATGCATCAAGGATTTCTCAAAATGTCTTCAAAGAAACTCTTCAAAATACTTCATTTCAATGTTTTTAAGAAACTCTAAATAGGCCTGAAAGTCCTCTTTCTTTCTGCTCCTAAAATGTCTTCAACAATGCACAAAACAAACAGCTACAAGTCTTCAAAAACACCTTTAAAGTAACTCTTTAAACAATTTCAAGGTTGCCACAAGGATGATCTAAATGATGCCCAAAGCTTACTCTAAAACAACCAACCACTATTCTTAATAAATATGGAATTTGAGTCTTCCAAGGCCTTCCTCAATGATGTCTCTAATATATGCTCAAATGTTTGCTTCAGCAAGCCCAAAATGGTGTTCCAAAAACTGTGTTCACTTCAAGGTTGTTCCAAACGGTTGTCCTCACAATATTATTCAATGTCTACCACAAGATTGTCTTCACAAGTCTACTCTAATCTTCAATAGTGCTTTACTGGATCTGCTAAAAAATGTGTCTTCAATGGTGCTTTAAATATCCACACTGTTAACATTGCATAAAGCCAAACTTGAGATCATTATTCAATAGATTATGCCATAAGTTGGTGTTCTTATGCCACACGTGAAGACTATTAAAGAACTTCCAACAAATCTTAGCTCTTATAAGGTACATTCATGAACCTAGCAAGGGTTCTACAATTTTTTAACATATTCAAGTTGCAGGAGGTCGAGGTTATAGGCCATAGAGAGGGTTGAGATCATTCATAGAACTAACAATTTCACATCTAAAAAGATATGCAAAAGGTTAGATCTGAAATGTTAGAGTGTTAATTTTTCACCAATTATTCTATGCTACAACTATTACTTCAACAATATCCAATAACATCCAATGTAACAATTTCCACTTCTTCAATTAACCAATGATAGTAGAGGAATAGTAGATAGAACAATTATACAAATGCATAATGAAAGAAACCAAGAGACAAGAGACATAATATTTGGTCAATGACCAGGGAAAAACCCCACAAGGGGGAAACCTTTCGAAATTATTATTTTATTAGATTCATAAAATATTCAACAGAGAGCGCAAATCCACAAATAATAATTCAAGTCAAAGTTTGACTTATCGAAGATAACAACCAACCAAAAACCAAAATATCATCCAAGGTCAAATCTGGCCAAAGTCAAAATATGAATAGTTCTACACGTTTGGACTACTCTATACTCAGTTCTATACCTTTGAACTACTTTGCACCATGTTTTGTACCATAGTTCTATACCTAGTTTAGTGCCACAATTTCACACCCAGACTGGTACCACAATTCTACACCCAGTTCGGTACCACAATTATGCACCCAGTTCGATACCACAATTTTGTACCCAATTTTGTACCTTCAGCCAATTTGATACCTTTGCTAGATACTTTAGATGTATCGAACCCAAGAAGAGAGAGAGAGAACTGTGTGATATGATATATAAATGAGCTTGAGGTCACTTATAATATGTGTTGGAGGGCTTCCAATTGTTCTTCTAGGCCAACCTAAATATATGTACCAATGTGGGCTCGACTTAAAAAATCCACTTTCCCATGTCTAAATCAAGTGCTTCAAAGGTTAAAATTAGCCCTCTCTGAAAGAGGAATTTATTTCAATGGTTGGATTTTTTCACTAAGCTGCCAAATTAACACTCCCTCTCAGCTAAGGATAAATTCCAACTGCATCATGTCATGATCTCATCTGAACTTATGCAGGAATGCAAAATAAATATAGATATACATGTAAACACAGAGGTGCAATAGAAATAAAACTTCATTTCAATAATATTAAATAACTATAATATTCTTACATACATAAATGGAAATAAACTAGCTTGGGCGATGGTAGCTTATCTCTGAGAAGAGATGTACTAGATACATGCCTCTAAAATATGTTACAATGAGGCTCAAAGGCCTATTTATTATTGATAAATAATGAAAAACCCTAAACGTCCAAAAAAATAATCCTAGGAGATGAAGCGCCAAAACTATGGGCCCCGTTTGGGTAAATTGGTACATCAACTTCTCAGGGTCGTAACTTTGGTATACAATCTCCATTTTATGTGCCCAATACCTCATTAGAAATATCTATCCGAGGAATAAAAATTTCAACAACAAAATGTGTTAGTGACTTATGGGAAAATGTTTGCTTGTTTCCCAAAATAACATCGTTTAGGACCTCAAAACGACTCCAAATGTTCAGGACCCGAAAAACTACCAAAAATAGTAAACAATGCTACAATTAAGGAAACTGAAAAACTGAAAGAAACAGTGGTGGGGGTCCAAGTGGAATAGGCATGTGGCCACCAATATCCACATGGATTAGTCCCCCCCCCCCCCACCCCTCCCCCACTTAGGAAGAAATGGTGCCCATTGTGTTGAGTTCCTCCATGAGATGGGGAAACTTCTACTAAACTTGGTCCCTGGTGAGCCGCTTGCCTTGGTGCAGGAGTTGGCCAGCTTTGATAAGCCGATATAGTTGGATATTTTGTTGGTGATTATTATTTATATTCATGTCCATGATCTAGTCAGTTTTGGCTTATTCCATGTAGTCTAGGTTTAACTCTGTTGGTATGAGTTGTTCTCCAATGTTTGATGTGTCCAGCAATGGTGGAAAGTATGGTCGAAGGTGGTCTACATTGAAAACTTGGTATAGACCAAGGAATGATGGAATGATAAGCTTCAAGTAATTGTCCCCCACAACCTTAGTGATGGTATAAGTCCCATATCAGTGCGAGAAAAGTTTACAGTGGGGCTTAGCCAAGCGTTCCTTCTACAAATGTAACCAAACATTGTCTCCAACCTGGAACTTGTGTGGCACCTTATGTTGAACATGATGTTGCTTTTACATTGCATTGGCGCAGTCCAATATGTCATGGACATACTCGTGGATGTGTTGATTTTGCTGAATGACGTTATTAGCCCTATTAGCTTCAGAGTGGACATGATTCAAATCTACCAAAGTAGTTGCAAATGATATGGCCACATCAATGGGACATAGTGGTTGGAATTCCAATCCCACCCGAAAATGGATGTGTCTAATTGATCTATGGAGATCTTTGTTGTATCTTTGTTGGACATAGGGGTGTAGGTTTTAACCCCGTACATAAATTACCAGCATACGAATTCTGAAACAGAGAAAATAAAAAATGTGAGAGCATAACACATAAAATACATATAGACAGAGATTTTCCCCTGGATCCCAAAACTAGGACTACCATCTTGATTTTTCATTATGTTCCTTTCAATGTTACAATACATATTTATACATGTCGAAGCATCCAATACCATGGACCGAAAATCATTGCATCCAAAACCATGGACCAAAGACCATCGCATCCAAAACCATGTGTGAAAAATCATGCACAAAATCATAGGTAGGTCTGCCCAACATAATATAGGGTCCAAAAACAAAATTTTCCAAGGTGCTATCCCGGACCCATAGATTGGGGTTACCTACACCCCTAAAACCCCCTATGACCTCCACCCGCTACACAATTGGTGCAACAAAGGGGGGGTTCCACCCCCCTTCTAACCCCCCAGTTAACTATGTGGGCTAGTCGTGGAAAGAATATAACACAACCTAACATTCTCCCACTTGTTGGTTTCTTTCCACAGGGGGCCACAAGAGAGCTTAGTCATTTATCTAGCCCTGCATTGCCCATTTTTTCTATACACCAAGAGAACTTCCCAGAGCTCACATATTTTGTCAATGCATCTGCAGTATTCTTCAAAGTGTCCATCTTTACCAGTAACATCTTTTTGTCTTCTATCATATCCCTCACAAAGTGATACTAAACATCGATGTGCTTTGTCTTTAAATGATATGCACAGTTCTTTGCCAAGAAAATTGCACTTTAGCTATCATAGTCTATCCTTATAGCTCCCTGTACTAACCCCATACTTGAACAAAATCTCTGCAACCAAACTATTTCCTTGCTTGCATGAGTGGCTTCCATGTATTCTGCCTCTGTAGTTGATAGTGCCACTATAGATTGTTTCTTACTCATCCAACTGACTGCACCTCAAAATAGGTTAAACACATACCCACTTGTAGATCTTCTTTGATCTAGATCTCCAGCCTAGTCTGCATCAACAAAGCCATGAATATCCAACACTCTGTCCAAACCTGGTCTTCCTTAGTAGCACAAACCCTAATCACTAGTGCCAGACAAATACCTGAAAACCTGCTTCACTGCTATCTAGTGCTCCTTCCCTGCTTTTGACATAAACCTGCTCAATACTCCCACTGCATGTGCAATGTCTAGTCTAGTACAGACCATCACATACATCAGGCTACCGACTGCACTTGCATATGGAACACGGGACATGTCCTCTTCCTCTTCTTGTGCCTTGGGACAATGTTCAGTAGATAAATTTACACCTACAAGAATAGGAAACTTCACCAATTTACTATCCTGCATATTAAACCTCTGCAATATTGTCTCGACATACTTCTTCTAGTTTAACCAGAGCTTCCTCTTTGTCCGATCTCTTTTAATTTCCATGCCCAAACTATAATTTGCAGCACCAAGATCTTTCATGTCAAATTTGGAGGAAAAATGGGTCTTCAAATCCTAGATAATTTCTTTGTAATTTCCAACCAACAACTTATCATCCACATACAATACTAGATAAATAACACGGTCGCCAATTAATTTAAAATACACACAATGATCTGCTTTGCTTCTGGTGAAGCCAAGTCCTCGTATAAATGTATCAAATTTCTGATACCACATCCTTGGTGACTATTTTAACCCATACAAAGAATTCTTTAACTTGCATACCAGTTCTTTCTTACCCTTCACCTCAAAACCTGTAGGCTGCTTCATGTAGATCTCCTCTTCTAGATCCCCGTGAATAAATGTTTTCTTCAGATCCATCTGTTTTACCTCAAAATCAAAAGCAGCAACAACAGATAAAAATAATCTAATAGAAGTTACCTTGGTAACAGGAGAAAAAATATCACCAAAATCAATTCCTGGCACCTGGCAATAACCTTTTTCTACCAACCGAACTTTGTATTTCTCCACCCTTCCTTCTGAATTTGTCTTCTTCTTGAACACCCATTTGCTACCAATGGGTTTCCTTCTAGCCAACAACTCCACCAGATCCCAAGCCTCATTTTTGTGCAAAGACACCATTTCATCAACCATGGCCTCTTTCCAGAGTTTTACATCCTCTAAATCTTCTACTTCCTTTACAGTTCTGGGATCATCATCAGTAATAGATAAAGAAAAATTTGAATAGAAAGTAGATGGACTATACCTTTTTAACTGCCTTCTTTCTCAAACTGATCTTCTCACACCCGGAGTTTGTGGCTCTTCATCTTCTAATTCCTCCTTTGATGTAGAGTCTGATTCTTCCTCCTTTAGCTCAAACTATATCTTCTCAGGTTCCTTTGGTTGGACTTCATGTTTAATAACATATTTCACCTCTCTGAACACCACATTTAAGCTATACACAACCTTCCTTGTTATTGGGTTCCAAAGCTTATAACCCTTTAAACCATCCTTATACCCAATAAAGGTGCACTTTTCAGATTTACTATCCAACTTGGTTCTTTTCTCCTTTGGAACATGTACATATGCATCACATCCAAATACCCTCAGATGTGAAAGAGAGGGTTTCTTACCAGTCCATACCTCTTGTGGACTCTTATCCTCCAATGCTGATGAAGGTGTTCTGCTGACCAGATAACATGATGTCTCCACCACCTTTACCCAGAATTCCTTTCCTAACCCAACATCATTGAGCATTCTTCCTGCCTTTTCCATCAACATCTTTTTCATTCTTTTAGCAACTCCATTTTGTTGAGGTGTATGCATCCTGTCATGTTATACAACACTTCTTACAGAATTCTTCAAATTCCTTACTGCAAAACTCTCCACTGTTATCTATCCTCGACACCTTTATCTTCTTCTCTGTTTGGTTTTCTACTAGACCCTTATATTCTTTAAACCTATCAAAGGATTTATATTTCTTCTTAAGGAAATATATCCATGTATTCCTTGAGAAGTCATCTATATATGATACATAGTACATAGACTTACCCAGTGATGGAACCTTCACAGGTACAAACACATCACTGTGCACAAGCTCTAATATATGTTTCGCCCTCTTACCACCAAAGGGGAAACTCACCCAATTCTGCTTCCCATATACACAATTTTCACAAAAATCAAAATATAGAGAGCTATTACTCATATCTTCTAACATACCTTTACCATGAAGTATTTGAAGGCCCTTCTCTCCAATATGTCCAAGCCTTTGATTCCACAACATGGTCTTCTCTCCAGAGACCACTAAATTTTCTGCTCCACTTTTAAGAACCACAGAACTGTTGCACCCATCAATAATAATGCTACCTTCCAGCTTGTACAGAGTTCCAATCTGAACTCCTTGCATCAATACTAGTGATCCCTGAACCATTTTGCAGGTATCCTTCTCAAACACTATTTTTACACCTGCAACATCCAGCTTGCTTATGGAAATCAAATTTTTGGCCAATGCAGGAATATGAAGAACACCCAGAAGTGTTCTAACCCTTCCACCTTGCAACTTCAACTTTACTTTTCCGCGACCAATGATTCTAGCCTTCCTATCATCCCCCAAGGAGACATCACCACCATCATATTTCTCATACTCGCAGAACCACTATCTATGGGGAGTGAAGTGAAAGGCACCTGTGTCAATCAACCATGCCTCATGATCTACATGTGTACTTGAAGAAGCCAAGTAGACATCCCCACCTTCATCTGAGGTGGTTTTCGCCTCTGCAGAAGGAGCATCATCAAATCCCTTTCCTTTGTCAGGAGCTTTAGATTTACAATCCCTTTTGTAGTGCCCTTCCTTTCTGCATTTCTAGCACAACACCTTTACAGGTTTTCCTAGAGATTTAAATCTCCCTCTAGATTTAGATCTCCCACTCGATGACTTATTTTTTTTTCTATTGTGGGACCATCCTCATACAGACAAGGAAAAACCATTCTAGCTCTCCATATTTTTCTGTCTCATCTCCTCCATCAGCAAGGATGAGACTATTTCATCAAACTGCAAGGCAGTTGTATTGCTACCTATTGCAATAACCAAACTATCCCACGAATTTGGTAGAGAACACAACAAACTGATGCACTTATCTTCATCTGAAATTTTAATATCAACAGATAATAACTGCCTTACCACAATATTAAATGCATTCAAATGCTCTGTCACCGAGTCTCCATCTTTCATCCTCAAGTTATACAACTTTTTCCGCAAGAACAATTTATTCACCAGAGACTTAGATTGGTACAAAGTCCCTAACTTTTCCCACAATGCCTTCATTGTAGCTTCCCCTAATACATTCAGCAATACTAAATCTGAGACACATAATCATATTGTGCTCTTTTCCTTCTGATTCAACTTCTTCCATTTTTCATCGGACACTCCCGTTGGTTTAGTACTTGGATCTACTATGATCCGCTGATCTTTATCCACCAAAAGATCCTCCATATTGAGTTTCCACAACTCAAAACTCTGACCATTAAATTTCTCGATCTCTATCTTTCCACTACTCGCCATCTTCTTTCACCACCAAAATCGATCTTCGCATATCTCCCACTTAACAGGGTCTACCAGAGGCCCAAGAAAAACCCATCAAAAACAAAGGCATCCCCTTGAAGCCAAAACAACTCTGTACCAAATGTAGGTTTTAACCCCGTACATAAATTACCTACACACGAATTCTAAAACACAGAAAATAAACAATTGGAAAGCATAACACATAAAACACATATACACAAAGACTTTCCCTTGGATCCAAAAACTGGGACTACCAACTTGATTTTTCATTATGTTCCTTTCAATGTTACAATACATATTTATACATGCTGAAGCATCCAATACCGTGGACCGAAAACCATCGCGTCCAAAACCATGGACCAAAAACCATTGGGTCCAAAACCGTGTGTGAAAAATCATGCACAAAACCATAGGAAGGTCCGCCCAACCTAATATAGGGTCCAAAACCAAAATTTTCTGGGGCACTACCCTGGACCCCATAGAGTGGGGTTACCTGTACCCCTTAAACCCCTTGTGAACCCCCCTTGCTACGTAATCGATGAAACGAAGGGGGGGCTCTGCCCCCCTTTTAACCCCCTAGTTAACTACGTGGGCTAGTCGTGGAAAGAATATAACACAACCCAACAAGGGGAGGTTTTCATCCCATGTGCATGGATTCTTTGAGTTGTACATGCAAAGAATGTGTACTACCACCCTATTAATGACCTCTGTTTGGCCATCAATTTGCAGTGGAAAGTCATGGACTTAGTCAGTTTGGTATCTAGAATCGATGAGAGACTTGACCCAAATGTACTTAGGAACTTGTTGTCCCAATATGAGATAATGGACTGTGGGATCCTAAAGTGTACCCACACCGGTTCAAAGAAGAGCTTCACAGTGGCTTCTATTGCGATACTCTTCTTACAGGCCACTAGAATGGTTGTCTTAGAGAATTTATCATTGAACACGAAAACATAGTCATTTCCATGCTTAATAGAAGGAAGGCTAACATGTAATCAACGTCGATGGATTCCCAAGGTTGACTAGGAGTAGGTAGAGGATTATATAGGCATTGCTTCTTGAAGGTCAATTTAGCAAT
This sequence comes from Pinus tabuliformis, assembly GCA_031772625.1. NCBI lineage: Eukaryota > Viridiplantae > Streptophyta > Pinopsida > Pinales > Pinaceae > Pinus > Pinus tabuliformis. Next base: position 648,347,943 of record CM062809.1, read on the forward strand.
GGCACAGGAAATATAGGATCTGATGTACTTCCCAGCATCCTATCCAAGGTTTAGCTAATAAAAATACTTCTACAACATTACTGCTATTTTCTCTACGCCCAAATGTCTAGTGACCCGACTATAGCGTGCCTCTCAAATCATCTTGGAATACTCACTTGAAGGAACATAGAGGTTTCCAAGGTGGCATAAAAATTCATCCTGGAGGTGAAAATTTGGAACTTTATTTCCTTCCAAGAGTGTTTGGTATGTGTTGCCAAATTATGGATCGCTCTTGTAAAGATGTGGCCACCTCGTAGTCTCGTGCCCACAAGAGTCGAGCACATTGGTCATCACCATAAGGGCGATTGACTAAGGGAATTTTAAACATTGTTGGTGATATCCTTCTTGTACGTAATTTTCAAATGGAATTGTTGAAGGTATGTGGACCATTTCTAATGGTGATCATTTTGAAACTTCCCTTGTGTTTGTATGAACTACAGGGGTCTATGGTCTATGTGGATGACTGTTTCCTTCCCCATAATGTAATGCTTCCATTGTCGACAGACCTGCATAATGGAATACATCTTTTTTTCATAGGTGGGATACTCTTAGACTGTGTCTAAAAGTGTCTCACTATGATATGCCACAAGATTCCCCTACAGAGTAAGAACTGCACCATTAACATAGTAAGAGGCATCTGTCTTGATCTCAAATGGTTGTTGGAGGTTTGGTAATGTGAGCACTGGTGTAGAGAAGAGGTGATGCTTGAAATTGAAAAATTCCTTTTGTTGGTATTCATACCAAAGGAACTTTACCTTCTCTCCTCCCTTGGTGACTTGAATTAAGGGCCAAGTAGTATGAGAGAACCCTAAAACGAACTTATGGTAGAAGTTGGCCAGACCCAAAAAGCTACAGAGCAATCTTAGAGTGGTTGGGGCTAGCAAATCTCGAATGAGTTGTATCTTGGTTGGGTCCACATGCACACCCCTCCCATCAATTAGGTACCCTATATATTGAATCTAGGTCATACCAAGAGTGCATTTCTCCAAATTGGTACACAACTTGTGTTGTCACAGGGTTTGGAGGACCTATCGAATATGCTGGAGGTTCTCTTCCTAAATTTGGCTAAAAATCAAAATGTCATTGAGATATACCACCATGAATGAGTTGGTGAAGATTTGCAATGTGTTGCCCAATAGCTTCATGAATATTGTGGGGGAATTTGTTAACTGGAAAGGAATGAACAACCATTTTAAAAGGTTGTCCTTGGATGCTAAAGCAGTCTTCCACACTTCAAAGGGTTCGACCAATACCTAGTGATAACTGGCCTTCAAGTCAATCTTACTGAAGTATTTGGCACCCTTAATTTGGTTTAGAAGGTCATTAATCTGTGGGATGTGATACCTGTTCTGGATTTTTATCTTATTCAATGATCGACAGTTAATATAGATTCTCTAGGTCTCTTCCTTATACTATACCAACATGATTGGGCTCCCACAGGGTGATGAACTTGGCCTAATGCTCCCTTTCTGCAACAGTTCCAAAATATGCCTCTTGATTTTTTTATTCTCTAGAACAGAGCATTAATAGATCACTCCATTGGGTAGCGTTGCACCTGGGGTCAGATCATATCAGTGCTTGACCTGACAGTGTAGAGGTACTCGTGTGGGTGAGGTGAAGATGTCCCTATACTTCTCCACAACCTTTTCCATCTATTGTTGTCATGTGGAGGAGCCCTATTTGGAGTTCATGGCCACAATATTATTCTTGCCCTCAAGGTGAATAATAAGGAAAACAAATTTATGGGTCTTGTTAATGATCTTACTGCATTGCTTTGTAGTGATAAAATAAATGGTGGTAGGTGGTTCTACCTCTAGTATCCTATACAATTTATCACCCAAAGTAATAATAATGGTGTGGGGCCTAGACTCATACACAACATGTCGCTTCCACAGGTATGATTAGCTTAATAATACATAACAAACTTCAAGAGGAACAACATCACATAGTACCTCATCTATGAAGGGCTTGACGTTGAAGGAAGGCGACATAGTTTCCCAATGTGAAGATCTCACCCTTGGCGAAGCCACCTGCTGGTGAACATCTATTGGTGTGGTGTGGTCATTAGGCCCAACCACTTCATGACCTATTCTGAAATGATGTTCTTTTGGCTCCTGTTGTCGACAATCAACTACAGCAAAGAACCCTTCACCAACATATGTGAGTGGAAGAGCCACTCCCCCTCCTCTGGATCTTAAATCTCATCCTTCTATATCTTAGTGGTGGGAACAATGGTGCTAGGCTCCACATCAATAATTTTCTTCCCTTTTTCAATCCCCTTGTTAGTTTTTGACTCGGAGTCAGAACATTCATCTAATTCAAAAGCCTTCAGCTCAACCACCACTGACTACTTGGCTTGGCACTCACTTGTGTTGTGAATGGGGCTCTTATGGAACTCACACCATTTCCATGTGTCCTTATTTTTCTTCTTGGTGTTTTTCTTCACTTACGGTTTCGACGGTTATCCTGGGTCACCCCTACTTGGCTTGGGGGTGCCTTTCCCTTACTTTAGATTCACAAATCCAAAGTCATGCTTCTTCTATTTAAATTTCTACTCGATATTGATGGTGTATTGATATGTGTCGCCAAGTGAGGATATGTCTAGTACCTCCATCTCGTCCTGGATGCACTTGTGTAGATAGTCGTGGTACTTCAATACCAAATTCTGCTCAGAATCCTTGATACCTAGCTTCGTGCGAAAGGTATGTAAAACTTTTTTCAATTCCAATACATCTTGGTCCCTTCCCTACCACAACATGGTCCACTTTATGTATTTATATTCATAGCTCAAGACAAGGTAATATTGTTCCTTGATGGCATATCACGAAAAATTCCAAGTGGGTGTGGCTGAAAATAGTGAGGATTCCTTCTTGTCCTTTTTTTCAAAGTAGATTTCCCACTAGTCCTTGACATGTGGGGTAACTTCTAGAAGTGCAAAAGTAATATTTTTCCGATTAGAGAAGTCATGAACTGAAAAATACCCTTCCAATAGATTTAATAATCTATCTAGGGAATTTTCATCTATTTGGCCCTCAAATGTGGGAATATCAAAGTTAACTTGTACCTTAAAAGGAGTGGCACCTCCAGAGTGGTTGCTGGATGAAGATGTGTTCCATGTGAGTAGTTGTCGAAGGATTTGGGAAAATTTATCCATCATCGTGTTCCTTTGTCACTCAAGGGCTTCCTCGAGCAATGTTTTGAAAGGATCTATTGCCCCCTCATCTTTTGTTTCTTCCTCCATGGGAGGCTATTAGGGTTTGCAAGGTTGATCTTGCAAAGGTTTAACAAGTTCGAGCCCTAACTCCTTAGACCCTGACCTTGTTGGGGACATGCAAAGAAAAACAGAGAAAGAGAAAACCGCTCTGATACCACTGATTTGGACTTATGCAGGAATGAAAAAAAATAAGGATATACAAATAAACACCGAGGTGCAATAGAAATAAAACTTCATTTCATAAATATCAAATAACTATAATATGCTTACATATAGAAATGGAAATAAACTAGCTCAGGTGATGGTAGCTTATCTTTAAGAAGAGATGTGGTGGCTACATGCCTCTGAACTATGTCACAATGGGGCTTGAAGGCCTATTTATTATTGAGAAACAATGGAAAACCCTAAACATCCAAAAAACTAACCCTAGGAGATGAAGTGCGAAAATTATGGGCCTTGTTTGGGTAAATTGGTACATCAACTTCCCGAGGTCGTAACATTAGCAGACGATCTTCATTTCATGCACAAAATACCTTGTTAGAAAGATATATTCAAGGACTACAACCTTCAACTACAAACATGGGCCTGTGAATCATGTTTTCCCATTTTTCGAAAAGGATGTTGTTTAGGACCTCAAAACAGCCTTGGAAGTTCAGGACCCAAAAAACTGCCAAAAATAGTAAGTTGTGCTACAATTAAGGAAGCTAAAAAATTGAAAGAAATAGCGGTGGGAGTCCAAGTGGAATAGGTGGGTGGCCACCGATATCCACTTGGATCATCATCATAAGTGTCATGTTCATCCCTGCTAATATCATTTCGAACATTCTCGAATCTAAAAAAGAAGAATTGTTGTAGGGGAGATCTAGCTACCACCTTGTCTCTATCACCATCAGGGAGACTTTGATACCACCCAAAACCATGATGATGATGATGATCAGTAGCAGCAGCAGCAGCAACAGCGACAACATTATCATCATCATCATCGTCATCGTCATTGTCATCGTCATCGTCATCATCATCATCATCATCATCATCATCATCATCATCATCATCATCATCATCATCATCATCATCATCATTGTCATCATCATCCTCGTCGTCACCATCACCATCGTCGGTAAGCCATAACTACCACCTGGAACTAAAAACAATGGGCAAGGTCAACCTACCCCATGTGCAAGGATCACACTCTATCCCAAATTCCATGATAATAGCTAAGATAAACTCACGAGAGGTAAGGATCACAGTCTACCTTATTGTCCCTGATCATCCATCTTAACCCTAAAGAGTCAGATGATAGAACACTTGCATCCAACAACTTGGGTGAGATCCACCTATTGCAACGGGTAGGGATCACACTCTATCCTAAGTCCCTCATCGGATTAGCTAGATGGGGAGGTTATCTCACATAGTGGGAAAGAGGCTAACTAGGGCATACTCTAACTAGGGGATATCCTAGGTCTTAACATCCTATCAGTCAATGGTATCATCACCAGGAGCACTAAAACCCCATTCCTCACCATGGAGGAGCTTAACCAAGGGAGGAAGAGCACTGCTCAATGTTCTTGATAAGCCAGGACCCTTTTTTCAAAGGGACATCTCAACTAGTCCAATTTGTTCTCTTAAGACTAAGAAATTCCCTTTTCATTTGGTAAATCTATCTACTCATATGTTGAAATGTGAATAAGTCTCATAGTTCCTCTCTACACCAGGTCTCAGATGTAATGATATTTTATCTCTATATGCTTGGACTTATCACTTAACATAAGATTCTTTGTTAAATGGATTCTAGTATTGTTTTTGCAATATATATCTATCATGTCTAGAACCTTCTCAAATATCTCTCCAAATAGCTTCCTCAACCAAACTGCTTCACAAATCACCAAGTTGGCTACAATATATTCAGCCTTAGCAGTGCTAAGGGTGATGAATTTCTGCTTCATGCTCATCCATGATATCATGGAAAATTATACACTAAAACAACATCTAGACTTATTTTTAATGCCAATAACACTACCAACCCAATCTACATCGATATATCCATGTAATCTAACATCTCCAATGGCATATCTCAATCTAAGGTTAACAGTCACAAGTGGATATCTCAATACATGCTTGGCAGCGAACTAAAGACCATGGTGGGGCTCCATCATAAACTGGCTCAAAGTGTTAACTATGAAGCATATGTTAGGGTGAGTGTTTGTTGGCTTATGGGAGCCTGACTTAGGTTCAGAGTTAGTTAGCCAAATAAATCCCTACACTACTATCCCTTTCGGCATCAACTTGCGGAGCATGGACTGAAGTCTCACCTGAAGCAGTATGGGGGGACGCTAAAACCAAGATTTTTCACCCTTGAGATGGTTGTGATGTCAGTTTATTCCAACTATACTTGCCTTCGCGCAGGTTGCTTCATGCTCTATTCCAGCCTTCAGTATGCTCCCAAAGTGTTACAACCAGCCTGCATGTAGCCCTAACCAGGGGTTGAGATGCTTTCGCACTGCTAGGGCAACGAACTATGTTATTTCCCAAACTAGATTAAGTATCTTACTTCTCTTATTGATAGATCTTAATTATCTTCGCGTAAACAAATATTCTAACTTGCATTCACTTAACCAATATAGTTATACACATTCACGCATCATATAAGGATTAGAAGTGAAATTGATACCCAATATAACAAATGCATAAACATGAAACAAAGACGCAGGAATTATAGAAAGTTCTCTTTATTAATACTTCAATATGATTATAGACTCGACTCACCCTACGCACTTAGCAGCAAGGGCCTGCGCACTCAGTTGTAGAGCCTCCACCTATGCTACGACCCAAAACATAGACTTGCACTTCAGAGCTATCTCACATACATCTTCATTATTCGATCTATGTATTATTGATTGTTTTAACTACTTAGAGATTTGCTCTATTTATACAATCCCATGGTCCACAGACCATGGGTAGATCTTCTATAGCCGACATAACGTTATCAAAATAAGGGCGGACAACCCTATGACTCTTTAACAACTACGTGATCTGCACCCACAAAATGTGGATTCTTTACATTGGAATTACAAAATTAGACCGAAGTCTGGGCTTTAAGCCCCAAAATTTCCCTTTGGGGATCCCACGCCCAACAGGCCCCCAACACAAACATCATGACTCGCCCTCGAGTCACTTTGAAGGTTAGGAGATCTTAGCGTGAAGACCACCCATCTCTATTTCAATTGCTGCAAGTTTGGCAGCAGACTGAGCGACTGTCTGTTGAACTTCCTCTACGTGTTATTGGGTGACCGTTGTTGCTGAACTGCTTCCCTAAATCCTCTCCTGAGTTGCTTGCAGTTGCATGAGATTTGCTTCAATGGAGGCTATAATTGTATAAGCCTCATCGATCCATGGTTGTAGGCATGCTTTCAAGACTAACTCTTTATGACGAGCAACATCCACCTGTTCCTTGAGCGCCTTTGTCTGCTGCATCCTTGCAAGCCTTTGTGTAATGGAAATCGTCCATGTAGTCCCTTTTGCCTCATCATATTTCTTTTGCAAGTCGTGCGCCTTTGTTTCTGGGTTCTCTATGTTTGGGTCCTCCTGCAGGGCGGTGAGGACCTCGAAGGACTATTCGAACAACTTCATGCAGTCTGTCACTGCACTGTCAACCACTACCATTTCTGTTGTGATTGTGGTGGTACATTGTTTTCTGACCTCCGGTGGAGTTGAAGGCCGAGCCTTCAACTGTAGTTCTGCTATCTGAAGGTTCAGCTCTAGCTGAACCCTCGTCATTTCTGCTCTTGTTTCGCACACCCTTGTGGCTAACTTTCGAATGTGTGCCTCCACCAGTTCCTCTACTAGAATGGACAACTCCGGAACCATTTGGTAGGCTTCCTCCATAACCTGCATTATCTGGTTTTTCTATTCCATGGCCTCGTTGTGCTACAGGCTCAACTGCTCAATGTTGATGCGCTACTCGCTCATTACCTGTATAGTGTGACTCTCCTTGACCCGAAGTTCTGTGGTGACTCCATCTTGCAACATATAGAGCATCCCCCAAAGGAGCGCAACCATGTTTAATCCAACCCCTTTCAAACTGCTGACCATAGGCATGTCGACCTCATTCTCTGTAATGAGTGCTCCATCTGGTAGCACTATTGTGTTGGTCATCCTAGCGCACAACATTTCCTGTTGGGCGCATGATCACCCAAGGGCAGTTTTTGGGCTTAGAGCCCATATTTTGGTCCAATTTTGTAATTCCAATGTAAAGACACCACATTTTGTGGGCGCAGAGTGCGTAGTTGTTAAAGAGTCATAGGGTTTTCCACCCTTATTTTGATAATGTAATGTTAACTGTAGAAGACCTACCCATGGTCCACAGACCATGGGATTGTATAAATAGAGTGAAGCTCTAAGTAGTTAAAACAATAAATAATACATAAATAGAATAATGAAGATGTATGCGAGATATCTATGAAGTGAAAGTCTAAGTTGTGGGTCGTAGCATAGGTGGAGGCTCTGCAACTGAGTGCGCAGAGGCCTAGTAGTCCGCAACTAAGTGCGTGGACCCCTGCAGCTGAGTGCACAGGGTGAGTTGAGTCTATAATCATCTACAAGTATTAATAAAGAGAAGTTTCTATCATTCTGGCATCTTTATTTCCTGTTTATGCATTTGTTATATTGGGTATTAATTTCACTTCTAATGCTTATATGATGCGCGAATGTGTATAACTGTATTGGTTAAGTGAACGCAAGTTAGAATATCTGTTTACGCAAAGATAATTAAGATTTGTCAATAAGAGAAGTAAGATACATAATCTAGTTTGGGAAATAGCGCAGTTCACTGCCCTAGCAGCGCGAAAGTATCTCAACCCCTGGTTAGGGATGCACATAGGCTGGTTGTAACACTTCGCGAGGGTACTGAAGGGTAGAATAGAGCATGAAGCAAACTGCAGGCAGGTACAGTTGGAATAAACCAACATCACAACCATCTAAAGGGTGCAGAAACTTGCTTCCAGCATCCCCCCATACTGCTTCGAGTGAGACTTCAGTCCACGCTCCGCGGGCTGATGCCGAAAGGGCTAGTAGTGTAGGGATTTGTTTGGCTAACTAACACTGAACCTGGGTCAGGCCCCCATAAGCCAATAGTGTTCATGAGGAACATCAAAACACCAACCAATTGTTTGTACCCAAAGGGTTTTGCTAGTTCTAGTCCAACAACATCTACACATAGCTTCCTAAAATTCATCTCCATAGGTGTAGGCAAGGAATTACATTCAACCATGTCAAATCTCTCTAGTAGTTTCACAACATAATTTCCTTATGAAAGTAAAATATTACCCAGTCTTTTCTAAACCTCAAGTCTCAAGAAATATTTCATCAGACCAAGGTCTTTCATATTGAATTCGGAAGCCAAATCCCTCTTATATTATAGAATGAGAGGTTATACACCTGTCAAGAATAATTCATCAACATATAATATAAAAATTAGAGGCATACCTTGGATCATTTTGAAGTACAAGTTTGGATTGGCATAGCTCCTTGTGAATCCCAGTCTGATCAGGTAACTTTTGATGTGGGCATACCAACCATGAGGGGCTTGATTCAATGCATAGAGATATTTTTTCAATTAGAACACATGGGTTTTCCTATCTTGAACTTCAAATCCTGGAGGCTATTCAACATACATTTCTTCTTGAAGAAAACCATGTAAGAAAGAAATATTCACATCCATTTGATGAAGATTCCATCCCTGACTTGCAGCAGAAATTATCGAATGAATGTTTATATATCGAGCCACATGAGAAAGTATATCATCATAATCTTCTTCCTATCTTTGGGAGAATCCTTGGGCTACAAATCTTACCTTGTATTTATCAATGCTTCCATCAACCCCATGCTTGATCTTATAGAGCCATTTGGAGGTCACCACTAATCTTCCCTTCGGTCTCAGTACAACATTCCATACATAATTTTTCATAATAGATTCATATTCTTTGGCTATGGCATGCTTCCAAACTTGTTCCTTTACGACTTCTTCAAAGGTTTTAGGCTCAACTTGAATCATATTGCTCATAGCTACAACATATTCTTGGTACTTGCATGACTTCTAGCTCTCTCTAAATGTTCCATTGGCAGCAGTATGTTTCTCAACATATTAAAGTGTGTCTTGAATCCATAGTGGCCTTTTCCTGGTTGGAGTATCACTTAGAGGAGGATCCAAGGGGTCCATAGGCTCCATAGGATCAACAATGATATATTTCTTAGATTATAGCATAGAAATTCCTTCTAGAATATTCATATCATCACACTTCTTCTTAGGAGGAGGAGGTGAAGGAAGGTCCCTTTCTTTTCCAAGGGAAAAATATTCTTTGAATGTTACATCCCTGCTAATTTCAACCTTCCTTTGACTAGGAATATATATTCTAAATGCTTTATAATATTCACTATATCCAACAAATGTACTTTTTCTTTTGGAGGCTTCCAACTTGTTTTTTTTGTCCTTCGACACAAGAAAATATATGGGGCAGCCAAAAAATCTAGATATGTCCAATATCAAGTTTAACAACCGTGAATAATTCCTTAGGGGTCTTTTCATCCAATTCTTGATGAGGCACCCTATTTTGAACATATACAGCAATTTTTGTTGCTTCACCCCAAAGGAACTTTGGCAACTTTTGATCATGGAGCATGGCACTAGCAGCGTCCATAATAGGCCTATTCTTTCTCTCAACCACTCCATTTTATTTGCGATTGTAGGGCACAATAGTCTCCTTCTTGATTCCTTCCTTATTGAAAAATTCTATGAATTATTCGAGATATATTCTCCACCTTTGTTGAAATTGAAGATCTTAATTTTCTTCCCTATTTTATTTTCGACCAAGATCATGAACTCTTGAGCAACTTGAAGGCCTCATCCTTGTGCTTCAAGTAACATATCCAAGTCTTCATTGAAAAATAATCGATGAAGGTAATGTAATAGAAATGGCCACCAAATTAATTTATGAGCATAGTACCACATATATCAGAATGAATGAGATGAAGGAAGTCTTTAGTTTTGTTCTCACTAGAGGGGAATGATCCCCTTATATTCTTTCCACTGGCACACCTTGGATATACTCCATCATGTTGAGCTTGAATGTCAAGGATTCTGGAGACAAACTTCTTCATTTTTGGAAGAGAATCATAATGAAGATTTGCTAGTCTTTGGTGTCGTAGCTCACTTTGTTGATTTGTATCATGGACCATAGCAAGAGGAGGTCTTCCAATGACTCTATAGTGTCCTTCAAAACTACATCCCAATGTGAAAGCATCTCTCATATAGGATCCAGTAGACCAAAAAAGTACTTTTTCTTTGATTAATGCAATCCTCATTCCTTTGTCCTCCAAAGTAGATATAGATATTGAATTCTTCTTCAATCCTGGCACATACATCACATCATGAAGTAAAATAGAATCATTAGAGTCCAAATGAAATCTAAGAGACCCAAATCCTTTGATTGGGTGAGTGGAATTGTCTCCAAGAATAATCTTCAAATTGGACTCCCTTTCTACCAATTTAGAGAGAGACTCCTTATATCCATAAAAATGATGAGTGGCCCCACTATTAACCAACCAACTATCCCAAGCATCCAAATGAGATGAACTAGTAAGTGTAGAAATAATAATATATTCAATTTGATTAGTAACATTATTTTCATACCTAGAATTTCTTGATTTATTTTGTGGATGATAAGCTTCTTCACAATAATAAGGAGAGTCTCTTCTTATTCTATCATTACTTCCACCATCTATTCTATCATTCAAATTTTTGTTGTTGTAGCTAAGATTATTTTTCTAGGACCTTGAAGAATTTCTTCTTGGAGCATCTCTCTTCGCTGGCATTATGATACATGTGTTGCCTTTGATGGCAACCCACATACAGGTCAATTCAAAAATTCTAAAGTGATGTATGATGGCAACTCACATTGTAATAGGTCAATTCAGAGCTAATAGAGAAATGACACAGAAGAACAAGATAATGGGACAAAGGATTACAGATAAGAAAGAAGAAATTGAGGAAGGAGAATGTTTTAAGTTGTATATGCTGGTTCACCTAGTCCAGGTCACATATACACATGGGTACACAAAATAAAAGGAGCGTATATGTATGCACACAGTTTCACAGAAGGAAAAGCGTGTATAGGATGTAAAATTAAGGTTAAAGAATACCAAGGGTCCATACCATGGTATTAGCCCACAATATTGAGCGGAATAATGGTTGCTTGATCCCGTCTAAGAATACCATAGATTCTAAGTGTTGTTTTGGTGCATGGTATTGAAAGGGTTTTTCATGAATCCTTCTATATGAAGTATATTTTGTGTTGTAAGGGCTATGGTTATGGTGTATATCTAAAACATCTTGTGTACCCTTGGATACAATGTTGGATCAGGATCAGGAGACTTAAAATGACTTATCATTATCTATACGCTGGTTTGGCACTTCCAAGTCACGTATGCAGAGGAAGGGCTTGTTGTTCAGAAATGATTAATCAATCTAATCAGTGCTGCTATTTTGTTGTTGTTTTTCAATGATGTCTTCATTAGATCTGAAGTAAAATTGATTATATATGGAGATTGAGTCTGGTTTACTGATTGATTATGTAAGAAGGGTGATCCTTGTTGCTATCTATTTAGAACTCTGTAATATCACAGTAGATCTTTAGAATGTCTTTGGTTATTACAGTTTTTTGATTCAAAAGTTTTATGATTCAGTATCTTTAGAGGTATACATAGGTTGGGTTACATAAAGTAGTGTATACACACAGTTTGGCCTCATTGAAGTAACGTATATATTTTGACATATGATTTTTTAGGCTGCAGATTGGTTCTGGTTAATGATTTAGTGTTCTAGGTTCAGCTCTGTGTTCCGGTGACAGTGGTCTTACTATTTAGATTGATTGATTTTGTTTTCCTCCAGAGATGATTTGGTTTTAGTGATTAGTTGATGCAGTTGTATTTGATGGTTGTATCACAGTTATGGTGATTTATTCCTAGCTTCAATTTTATTGAATGGTCCAGTATGAAAATTTGATGAAACGTGTCCTACATATTGTGTTGATGAGTACCAGGAGTATCCAGTCTGAAAATTTATGAAACGTGGTCCATGGAGGAAGAGTGAAGGTGGTAGCCTTCTGTAGGTCAGCACCTACGTACTGGTAAACATATCAGCCAGTACAATAGCTAGGGGGTTAGGGCTCCCTTCCAGAAAGTAGCATATACATGCAAGGTGGCCTCATTGAAGTAGCGTATATATTCTAACATATGATTTTTTAGGCTATATATTGGTTATGGTTGTTGATGCAGTGTTCTGGGTTCAACATTGTGTTCTCATGACAATGATCTGATTGTTCAGATTTATTGATTGGATTTTTCTTCAAAGATTATTAGGTTTTAGTGACTAGTTGATATAGTTGTATTTTATGGTTGTATCACGGTTGTGGTGAATGATTTTGAGCTTCAATGTTACTGATGGGTCTAGTATGAAAATTTGATGAAACGCTGCCTACATATTTTGTTGATGAGTATTAGGAGTATCCAGTCTGAAAATTTATGAAACGCGGTTCCTAGAGGAAGAGTGAAGGTAGTAGCCTTCTGTAGGTCGATGCCTACATACTGGTAAACATGTCAGCTAGTACAAGAGGTAGGGGGTTGGAGCTCCCTTCCAGTAGTAGAAGCTCTAAAATGAGTGAAGTTTGTAGCCTTTAGTAGGTAGATGCCTGCATACTGAAAAGATTATGCACAAGTACAAAATTTGTAAAAAAAATTTATAATAAGAAGATTGAAGACTGAGACAATAACAACAGTGGTTTTATCCCATATTGGGTTTCCACCTGAGAAATCCTGGTGTTCATGTGTGTTGCTTATGTGTGTTGATTTATTCTATTTTTACTGCATCTGTTTACTACTTAGTAAATGCATCACACACTGATTTAAGTTCAACAGAAAATGAATTAGTTGTTTAGTATTTTGTTATATATATGCTAGTTCCATTCATTATATTCATGGACATACGCTATTTGGTATCTGTAAAATAACATATACAATTTGAAAAGGAAATTTTTTTTATTGGGAATGTTTAAAATAATGACTGACCCCCCCCTCTCAATATTTTTCCCAACAATTGGTATCAGAGCAGGTCCTTTAGACTAAGCTTGATCTCTTGAAGGAATATCTCTCAAGATGAGAAATCACAAAGGAATGGGATCTATCAGACCACCAATTTTCAACGGAAATAACTTGGCATATTGGAAGATAAGAACCAAAGCCTATCTTCAGTCACTTGGAGCTGAGGTTTGGGCAATTGTGGAAGGAGGATACCAATATCCAGAATTAGTCCCCACAGATCCAGCAAAAAATAAATTATATGAAACCAATACCAAAGCCTTCAATGCATTATTGGGAAGTATATTAGAATTAGAATTCGTCAAAGTCATGAAGCTCAAAAAAAACAAAGAAATATGGGACAAAATCATTCAGGTCTACGAAGGATACTCCCAGGTAAAATGTGCTAAAATCCAAACTCTCAGAATTCAATATGAAAGTCTCAAGATGCATAATGATGAAAGTATTGCAAGTTACTTTTTACGAGTAGATGAGATTGTAAATCGTGTGAAGAATTTGGGTGAAGAAATAAAGGAGGTTCCTTTAGTAGAGAAAATTTTGATATCTCTATCTTCTAAATTTGAGTCAAAAGTATCTTCCATTGAAGAGAATCAAGATTTACATTTTTTTATTGTTGTGCAACTTCATGGAATTTTAACTTCCTTTGAAATGAGGAAAGGAGGTCCATCAGAAATCACAGAAGACACTTTCAAAGCCTCTGCTAAGGGAAAAGAAAAGGAAGACCTCAAGGAATCAAGATATATATCAGAAGAAGATGAGGTAAACTTTGTGAAGAAACTTCGTGGTAGAGTTGGTCATTATGCTGCTAAATGTCCTCATAAAGATAATCATGACCAAGAAAGGATTTTACAAGAGGTAATAGGAAACATTCTGTTAATAGAAGAAGTTATTATATTCATGAAGACAGTGATGTCCTATCTAATAGTGATGAAGATGAATATGAGAAAGATATTAAACTACTCATGGCTTATGAAAATGATAAATTCATGGATGCCTTAGAATAATATTTTCTTGAAGAAATCACTCAACTCAAAATTGGCTTGGAAGAAAATGATTTAGTCATAAACACTTTGACACATCAACTCACAAAAAAGGAAAAGAACAATGAAAAATTAGAGCGTTAAGCAGTGGGTATAAGAAAGGAAATTGAAAAGACAAAGTCTCTGAATCTTAGATTTGATAAAGAATCATAAACCTTAGATGAAATCATCAAGGTTCAACATTCTCCTCTTATAAAGACTGGTCTTGGATACACTGGAGAAACATCCCAACCAGAAAATCCTTCATCCATCAACAAAAGTAATCTTAATGCAGCAAAAAATAGTCAACAATGCATCAATTCTCAACAAAAGCCTAAAAGTACTCCCGAGGTAAATCATTCTCATTTTACTCCAAGGGTGAACATCAATAGAAGCACTAACCAAAAGGTGAAAAATACCAAAATATTTTATGATCACAGAAATTTCTTCTTTAATGGACAATGTTTTCCATGCCATAACTTTGGTCATAAGGCGAGTCAATGTGCTACCTACAAAAATATCATGAATAGAGAAGCAAGAAAACAAACGGGTGTGACTGGAATCAAGAAGAGCTCTTACAATAAATTTTCTCCTCTTGAAGATGAAATTGAATGTTCATTTTGCAATAACTTTGGTCATGAATAATCTGAATGCAAGAGAAAATTTCGGCCAACATATCAAAAGGAGCAAACATCATCAAACTCCAAGGTATGGAAAAACAAGGAACTACAATAAAAAAGATGTGGCATAGCTCCATTTTCAGAAGGACAAGAAAATCAGTGGTACATTGATAGTGGATGCTCAAAACACATGACAGGTGATAAAGATAAACTCATTCCATTCAATGCATTGGAAAAGGAAAAGAATGTCTCTTTTGGAAATGAAACACCAATTGTCATTAAGGGTAAAAGTTTATTTATATAAAAGAAAAGGTTAAATATGGAAATGTTATGTATGTTGATGGTTTAAAGAATAACTTATTGAGTCTTAGTCAAATGTGTGATCAAGTAAATGAAGTTGTGTTTTGATCAAAAGAATGTTTGGTGCGTGAACTTGACGCAGGAAAGACCATAATCAAAGGTACAAGAACTCTAATCAATATGTATTTACTAAAAGGAGGTCAAGAACAATGCTATCTAAGAAAAACAGAAGAGAACTTGTTATGGAATAGAAGATTGGGGAATCTAAGTTTTCTCAAATAAGAAAATCATGCAGGCTCAAGGTTGTTCATCATCTTCCATATATAATCATCCCTGAAAATACCATCTGTAAACCATGTCAATCCGGTAAGAAGACTAGAGTTAAATTAAATTCCAAAGAAGGATCAACAAGTAAGCCTCTTGAACTCATTCATACTGATTTGTGTGGACCAACAAGGAAAAATTCACCTCATGGAGAATAATACTACATTTTATTCATTGATGATTTTTATACAATGTGTTCGATTGGTTTACTAAAACATAAAGATGAAGCATTTGAAAAGTTTAAAGTCTTCAAAGCTTTAGTTGAAAATGAATTAGATCTAAAAGTCAAATGTTTCAGATCCGACTGGGGAGGAATATTCATATCAGATGAATTTTTTGAATTTTGTAAACAACATGGAATAAAGGGACAGTTCTCTATTACTAGAACTCCTCAACAAAATGGAGTGGTGGAAATAATTAATAGAACAGTTCAAAAAATGGGTCAAGATATGCTTGATGATTTTGACACTTTTGACACCTTCTAGGGTGAAGTTGCACATACTACAGTAAATAATCTCAACAAATATCATTTACGTGTAAATAGTGATCAAACTCCATATGAACTTTGGTATGGTAAGCCTCCTACTGTAAAACATTTCACAGTTTTTGGAAGCAAATGTTTCATCAAAAAGGCTGATGAAAAAATTCGTAAGTTTGAACCCAGAGAAGACAAAGGAATATTTCTTGGTTATTCATCTAGAAGTAAAGGATATAAATGTTATAATAAGAGACTTCAAAAAATTGTTGAATGGATTGATGTTGTAATCGATGAAGCATGCAGAAATCCAAAACAAGTGACATCAACGAAAGAAAATGATAATAATGAATACAGTGAATTCTTTCCCATATTAAATCGAAATGATATAGAGGAAGAAACCAATGAAGCATCAGAAGAAGATACATCTGACAGGGAAAAGACTCCATCTAGGTATGTTCAAAAGAATGATCCAAAATCTCAAATCCTAGGAGAAAAAGGGTTTGGAGTATAAACAAGAAAATCTCTCGTAGGATCTTCTAGTTATATAGCCTTATTATCCTCCATCGAACCAGAAAATGTAAATGGAGCTAGCAGAGATGAATGTTGGATTAAGGCCATGGATGAAGAGCTTGACCAAATTGAAAAGAATGATACTTGGGAATTAGTTCCTAGACCTCATGATAAAAATGTTATAGGAACAAAATGGATATTCAAGAATAAGTTGAATGAAAATGGAGAAGTAATTAGGAATAAAGCAAGGCTTGCCAGTAAAGGGTATGCACAAAAAAAAGGTATAGACTTTGGAGAAACTTTTGCACCTGTAGCTAAAATTGAAGCCATAAGAATGTTTCTTTCTCTTTCAAGTTTTGAAAAATCCAAAGTTTATCAAATGGATGTAAAATCTGCATTTCTTAATGGATATTTAGAAGAATAAGTATACGTTGAACGACCAGAAGGATTCATTTTGGGAAATGATGCAAAGATTGTATGCAAACTCAAAAATGTTTTATATGGACTGAAACAAGCTTTGAGGGCATGGTATTATTGTCATGACAAATATCTTCAACAACAAGGCTTCTCAAAAGCATCCACTGACAACAACTTATATACAAAAATAAAAAATGATAAACTGATAATTATTGTTGTTTATGTTAATGATATAATCTTTGGAAGTAATGAAGAATCTATGAGTCAAAACTTTTCTTCTATTATGTAACAAGAATTTGAAATGTCTTTACTTGGAGAGCTAACCCATTTTCTTGGTTGTCAAGTGCAACAAACAAAAGATGGCATCTTTCTTTCACACACTGAATATCTCAAGCAGATTCTGAAGAGGTACAGAATGGAAGATTCCAAACCAATATGTACTCCAATGGTAACATGATGTAGTATCATTTCTAATGATGAATCTCCTACAATGAATCAACCTGAGTACAATTCTATGATTAGAATTATACTTTATCTAATAGGTACCAAACTAGATATCATGCATGCAGTAGGAATTGTTGGAAGATTCCCAGCCAATTCGAAGGAATCACATCTTCAAGTAGTAAAAACAATATTCAAATGTCTCCAAGGAACTCAAGGGTTTGGTCTTTGGTATCCTAAAGATACAAATCTCACCCTTCATGCATATACAAATTCAATTGGGCTGGAAATTTTGATGACCAAAAAAGCACTAGTGGAGGTGCATTTTATATGGGATCACGATTAATATCTTGGTTCAGCAAGAAACAAAGCTCGATTGTCTTATCTACAACAGAAGCAGAATATGTGGTTTCCGCATCTTGTTACACACAAATTCTCTAGATGATGAAAACATTACAATATATTCAAATCACATGTTCTCCACCCATCTCCATCATATGTGATAATACAAGTGTTATTAGTATTTTGAAATTCATGCACTCCAATACCAAGCACATACCCATTAAGTACCACCTTCTATGAGAACAAGTGCTTGAACAAAAGGTTAAATTCGAGTATGTTCCCTCCAAAGAACAAGTTGCTGATATATTTACCAAACCTCTTCCCAGAGAAGCATTTGAATATCTTAGACAAAAACTGGGTGTTGTTTTTGCCTCATCTCGTTGTTAAAACCAATTTATTCAGATTTAGAGGAATGTTTCCTATACGTGGATTTCATGAATCAGAGTTGCATATATACATGAGTGTCTATGCCAACAGTAGCGTACATGTTTTTCTAATAGAAAAACAGTGGGTTAGAATCAAATCCGTTTCTGACATGGTTGTTCAGTCTGATGTTGATGGATACAATCTGCTGATATACTTTTCTCATTGATGCTTATTTAATTGATGGATATGCCTTGGTGAATGAATTTTTGACAATGCACAGGTAGCACAAGTTCAAGGGGAGCATTAACCTTCAAAATATTATGCATTGTTAGCATCATGGTTACTGATTTTAGCCATGGTCTCAATTATTAATGACATTTGATGAAAAGGTCATGTAAAGACCTATGGTGTAATAATATGTCTCTTTCTATCATAGTCTATTATGAATGAGTCCTTTTGGATATATGATGTAATTTGTACCCCCACTTTGCATGGGAAGGATGACATAGTAATTGTAACTTTCAATCATGTATGAAAATTTGGTGTATCCTCACTTGGTTGGGTGATTGATGTATGTATGAGTTATTGGTAATAAGAAGGTCATACTCACATCGTTGAGTTATAGAGTCATGTTATTCTTTTGAAATATATTTATGCAAACTCTGCATATGCTCAGGAGGAGCATGGAAAATATAGTGCATCTTGATAAGTACTAAGGGGGAGAATATCTTGGTCCACCCTTTTCCCTTGATTTCAAAGGGGGAGAGTATCTTGGTGTTGTTTGATATATCTAACAGGTTCTACAACTTTAAGTTATCAACACCAATATGGCTTCCATCAAGTCCAAAGGAGGAGATTGTTGGAATTATGGTACATGTGTTGTCCTTGATGGCAACCCACATACGGGTCAGTTCAGAAATGATAAAGTGATGTATGATGGAAACTCACATTGTAACAGGTCTATTTAGAGGTAAGAGAGAAATGGCATAGAAGAACAGAATAATGGGGCAAAGGATTACAAATCAAAAAGAATAAATTGAGGAACGAGAATGTTTTAAGTTGTATATGCTTTTTCACCTAGTCCAAGTCGCATATACACGTAGGTAAACAGAATAAAAGGAGCATATGCGTATGCATGCAATTTCACAAAAGGAAAAGTGTGTATAGGATGGAAAATTAAGGTTAAATAATACAAAGGGTCCATGCCATGGTATTAGCCCACAATATTGAGCGGAATAATGGTTACTTGATCCCGTTTAAGAATACCATATATTCTAAGTGTTGTTTTGGTGCATGGTATTGACAAAGGCTCTAAGTATATAAGGAAGAGAAGATCAAAGGGCTAAGTGTGCAAATGAAAGGGTTTTTCATGAATACTTATATTTGAAGTATATTTTGTGTTGTAAGGGCTATAGTTATGATATAGAATTGAAACATCTTGTGCACCCTTGGATACAATGTTGAATCAGAATCATGAGACATGAAATGACTTATCATTATCTATACATTGGTTCACCTCGGTGAAGGTGCGAAAACACATTGGCTTGACACTTCTGTTATCACTCAAAATTTTCTATAGAAGTTATTAGAAGAAAGAAAATGACCGAGGTAACCACAAACCAACTTTTGGGCATAGGATCTAGCCAACCTAAGTCCAGAGAGGGCTCTCTCTATATGATTTAGCTTTGTTTGATGGGATTTTAGGCTAGTTCTTAATGTTCAGGAGGTTTTTGATTTGTATTAAAGATTGGGAGGTGGGAGTCTTTAAACAGATGGATAGGATGATGTCTCTAGTCCATTGGGCTATGGAGTCAAAAAAAGAGCAGTGGGACTAGATCAACTCACTAAAGGGAATGTTCAAAGGGTAAGATAGCAGAGTAGACTGTAGGTCTTTGGGCCAGGGGGGTGAGATGGTTTTAACCAGGGTGAGAGTAATTAAGAATTCTCTGACTGGGATTGAAAAGAAGAACAAAGGGTAATACAAAACAAAGGGCAATTAAGAATCCTTTGCTATAGATTATAGAGAAACAACCTAAACTAAGGAGAAATTAAGAATTCCTTAACTTAGATTATCAGTAGAAAACATGTATTTGCCTAACTATTATAACAGAGTGTAATTAAACAAATTCTGATACAATAATCTAGTTATGGCATTCAGATTCCGATAAAAATTTTGGAAAAACTTTAAGAAATAACAACAAACTGAGAAAATAGTTGTCTGCACTTCGCTCTACACATGAATCCTTTGAAATATCTGGTCTTTATTCATCAATCTAGCTTATTGGCTCAGTCAATGATCCAATGGCTTTACAGTCTTTCGATCAAGAAGTCTATAGAAATGTTTAAGAATCCACCCTACATACTTCAAATTGTGAAGTATTTATACTAAGGTTTTATTACAAATATCTCAAACTGACTTGAGATTTAATCTAGGAAATACAAATATCTTCTCACAAGAAGATAGAGATAGCTAGTGAACTGATTTCATGTTGTCCCTTTTACTGTGGTACTGCTAGCTTTTATGGTTTGATTTTAGCTCTTTATGCTCTTTTCTGTTTGAATCATTACACTGGAGGCTTTATTTACTTTAGGCTTTCATCTGATACTCTCTGACTCTGATACTCTTTTACTCTAATGACCTGTCTTTATCCTTCACTGTGTTTCTTCCTTTATTGCACAATTTAACCTTTTACTATGTGTTTCAATAGTAAATTCTTTTGCTTTTATGATTATTAGAATAAGGAAGTGGATATTGATCAAGTCTCGGTATGTTTTATTTATTTCTCTTCTAACTGCATCTTCAGTCTGGTTCCTCTGTTTTGACTGTCCAAGTCTTAGTATGAACATTTTATTCTCGGCTTTGTGTGTAATTCTCTTCATATTCATCCCTTGTATAATGATCATCTTCTTCTGAATATAGGCTTTTAACAAGTTTCATGTCAAGTCTTGGAGTAAATAGGGTCTGTGACTAGTATCAAAACCGTTTATCCAAGCTCTGATCTTTAGCTAATCACCTCCAAAATAGAACAATTATTAAGAAAACCTCGGTCGGCTGGAAAGGCACTTGATGGATTCATTTGCACAGGGTTGCCTAAGGAAGGGGTCGTGGCATTGTTTTGGATGTGAATGGAGATGGAATTGCATTGCATAGGTTCAATGTGGCGCTGAAGGGTTTAACGGGTTTATACTGTGAAATGGGTGAAAGGCACGAAAAAAATGTTTTCAAGGTTTAAAGTCTTTAACAAGGAATTTTTTGAATATGGCACAAAATTTTATATTTATGGATAACAGGTGGTTTATCGGGTTAGTGGGGAGGCAGTATTGGAGGTCATCGCACCACTTTTGTTGCGTGGATAGTTTTTAGGAGGGGTCACCTGATCTACTTTAGAGTGCGACACGTAGCAGTTGGGGGGTCGGGGAAAACCGCCTTATCGGGTGGGTAAAGGTCGGCTATCAAGCTCAGCCGATATGGCTATGGTCCGTTAGATTTGGGTGCTTGTGATCTAATGGTAGTCAGGTGGAGAATATGAATGGAGGAAATGAACAGGAGTTGAGGGGGGGGCCAGGGGTTTTAATCACAGCTGTTTGGGATTAATTTAGGAATTAATCCTGGGTTAAGCAATCAGGCGGGGCTTAATCACGGGATTAGGGAATTGGTTGAGGTCAATGACGTGATTAACTTAGGTTTACCGGGTGCTATGGGGTAAAATGCACTGTGTATGGAGACTATAGATACCCTTAAAGGCCTTCTCTAGACCTTCGACAGATTGTAAGATTATCTGCAACTGTACAAATTTACATGCATGCTCATAGGAAATAACTAACTATCAAAGCATTAGAAGTAGGTTACCTCAAGTCTCCGTGTAGATTTTTTTGGAGATCACAATGCAGCCAAGTGGAACTCCCTCAAAGCCGGCTCCAAAGTCAAATCCTTCCAATATAAGAGACAAGCGTAATCACAGCATACAACTCTGATAACTAATACATGAATATATAAAAGAACATCTAATTGCATACAACTAATCTACTCATGCTAATAGGCATTGAAAAAACAACTAAATGGATGATAATATCAACACCACGAGTAGACAGTACAAATGTAGTTCTATATTAATGTTGGAAGAGTGATTACAACCATCTGTTGTATTAGCCTTCCTTTACCCCTCCAGCTTATCTCTCTCTCTCCCTTCTTGCTCACTTCTTATGATATGAGTCAACGCTCAACAGTCAAGTATGCTATCCTTTCAAATGATCTGACATTTTTCACAATAGCCCTCTCTTTTCTTATATAGCAATTGAGTTAGGGTTGCCAAGCTCCTCCTTAAGTTGACTAGGGCAAAAGCAATGAACTTGCCATGCTTTTCAGTGCTTTCCCATTTTCCTCCTTTTTTTAGATTAGAAATCCTCCAAATATCTCAAATTTGGATGTTTCCTTTCTTTTCTTAAGTAATTTTAGGGACAAATATCTAGATATTTGTGGGTCAATTCATTCCTTTGACCCTTGGAACTTCACCAAGTTTCACTAATGTTGTTCCCATACTAGCAACATTCTTTAGTAGGGTCACTAACACACCTCTAGGCTTGGTAACAAGCTTTATAAAGTAGGTTGTTAGTGCACATCCAGCGTTAGTGTGGAATCAAGGCTTGTGATTGTGGTCTTTGTTTTTGCTATCATGTCTTTCCCCTATGAGTTGATGAGGAGGTCAATTTTTTGTATAACAGATTCCCCCTAAAGTATGAGATCAGAGGCAGCGATGATGGCTGAAATACTTTACTAAAACTGTAATTTTCCTTTCAAAAAGAGAGAGAGGATAGAATCTTTGAGAGATACTGGAAACCTCATACAACACATATATATAAACTGCTAAAATCATGTCCTGAGTCGGGTATTTCCATGCTCAGTAGCTATGTTAGAGTGATTTTCTCCAAAGAGATATGAAAAATGTTGGCCGCCGATAAGCACAATGTGGATCTGGTGTCATAATAGACTCATCCTGATAAGCTGTCTCCAAAAAACAATATCCACAGCTTGGGAGAGGAAACAAGGTTGAATGATGCAAGCCTCTACCCAAGGTATTGATTTCCACTTCACTAAACAACATAGACCGAGGCATGTGAATATATGCATTGATGTCGAACATGTAAAAAATCATCTGATTACCAGTCAATAATGGAGACTGTTAACAGATGCGAGGAAGGCCACTGATAATGGTGATGGTATCCAAGATGCACAATACAATCTAATGAGTGTGAAAGATGTCTTTGTCGTTGAACACTGGTTAGAATCGCTTAACCGGGAGCCAATAATGAGAACCCCGATCAAACACAGGGCAACCTACCAATAATGTTTTCAAGTACCAAGGCATTGAATGTGTTTCTAGGTTGTATTCCTAGATAGAGTGTTGAAGTCGATAGGAAGAAACCTGTCGAAAGGTAGGCAATAATGTGTCCTACATCAATCGACACGAAATGAGGCAAGAATTATTTTATTTTTTGATGAATATTTTGAGCATTTGGGTCTAAAAAATGGAGGGCATGATGGAAGGATATGCTTGATGGGTTGATGGAGGAAACAAAAGGTTAACCCTTGAACAATAGAAGGCAGGACAATGGTTTTAACCATGTAGCACTAGAATCATGAACACTACAGAGTGTTAGGATACAGAGATGTAATTACATTAGGGTATTTAGGCTAAACTCATATGATGGCAGGATTCATATTGAGAGGTCTGTTGGAAATAATACTGAGAGGGGGGGTGAATCAGTATTATATAATTCGTTTAATAAATCTTCTTTATTTGTTCTTTGAATTATTTTTGCATGTCAGTACCATAAAATAATGAACATGAACAAAAGAAACAGATAGTCACACCAAAGAACACAAGATGTAAGGTGGAAACCCAATGTGGGAGAAAACCACCTGCTGCAATATGTCTCTATCTTCTTTCAAATTAGAAACTCCTTTTACAATGGTTTTGTACTGGTGCAGTCCTTTACCAGTACGCAGGCTGC
Source organism: Pinus tabuliformis (assembly GCA_031772625.1). Classification (NCBI taxonomy): domain Eukaryota; kingdom Viridiplantae; phylum Streptophyta; class Pinopsida; order Pinales; family Pinaceae; genus Pinus; species Pinus tabuliformis. The sequence continues at coordinate 648,372,171 of CM062809.1, forward strand.
AACCTGCAGAGAGCTACAACTCTCTCTCGTTTTCCAGTCTCTCCTGGAAGGGAGCTACAACCCCCTACTTCTTTTCATACAAGGACCACTTTTCATAAATTTTCACACTGGATCCATAAGCATCAATTGATCATCAAGTGTAAGAGAATTACCCAATCAACTGTAGTAACCAGATCAACAATAATAGGACCAAACCCAGAACACAACAGTGATAAACAAAGATTTTAAGAGAAGGAAGCACCTTGCTCAACTGCTAGCCTGAGTCCAGACTCACCCTGCTCAACTGCTAGCCTGAGTCCCGGACTCACCCTACTCAACTGCTGGCTTGAGTCCCTGGACGCACCCTGCTCAACTGCTAGCCTGCGTCCCGGATGCACCCTGCTCAACTGCTAGCCTGCGTCCCTCGCACTGAGTCTATTGAACTGCCTGCGTCCCGGCGCACCTGAACCCTTCTGCGCCTGCGTCCCGGCGCACCTGAAATTCTTCGCTCCTGCATCCCGGACGCACCTGAACCCTTACTGCACCTGCGTCCCTCCGGGCATAGATGATTTCAAGACTTCAGAAGTAACCCAGACAATCAGATCCACAGATCTGAACATGCGCCAAGAGATCTCGGTCCATTAATAGATTCGCCTTGATTAGATCTAGACCAGATCTCACCCCATAAGATATTCAACAAATACATACTCAAACCAAATGATCTCCTTTGCTTTATATAGGAAAGCTCCTCCTCAAATCAAGGAACAATACCACGAGCCGACACCTTAAAAACATAATACCGTCGGCTAGATACCAGGAGTAAATCACAAGAAACCCCCACGTGTGCTTTTCTCTGCCTTAAAAAGTGTGCACTGGGTGGACGCACCTTCTGAACGGCTGGACTGCGTCCCTGGACGCGGTCTATGCATGGATTACCCGCGGGTACGCACTTTCTGAAAGGTGTACCTGCGTCCTTCTTAAATTTTTCAATAAATTAAGAGCTGATCATCAATCTTTGCTGCTGACATGAAGAACAGTGATCTACCACCTGAATGGGTTGCCATCAAGGACAACACCTGAACCATAATTCCAACAATCTCCCCCTTTGGACTTGATGGCAACCTCATAATCTTCAGCTTCATTCTCCCCCTTTGACATCAAGGGCAAAGGGTATGCTCCCCCTAAGATCATGCTCCTCCTGAATATGAACCAGATCTACAGCGACGAACCATAATCTACCATGAAAGAGATAGAGAAGATCTCCTTCTGACCATCCTCCATAATGCCAACAATGCATTATGTGCTCCCCCTGAGCCTGTATCACCAATAAGAAGAGGTTCAACAATAAGATGATGCATCAACAACCCCCAGCTTTTGCCTGAGGTATTCAAAAGTGTCCCTAGGCAATGGTTTGGTGAAAATATTAGCAACTTGTTCCTTAGAAGGAACATACTCCAATTTGACCTTCTGTTCAAGTACTTGTTCCCGGAGAAAATGGTACTTGATTGGTATGTGCTTGGTTTTTGAATGCATAACAGGATTCTTTGAGATGCTGATTGCACTTGTGTTGTCACATAAGATAGGGATTGGTGGTGTACAAGTGATTTGAAAATCCTGTAATGTCTGCATCATCCAAAGGAGTTGGGTGCAACAAGATGCAACAGCAACATATTCCGCTTCAGCTGTAGACAAGGCAATTGAACTCTGTTTCTTGCTGAACCAAGATACCAGTCTGGAACCCATAAAGAACGCACCACCACTTGTGCTTTTCCTGTCATCCACGCTTCTGGCCCAATCTGCATCTGTATAAGCATGAAGTGTAAGATCTGTATCTCTAGGATACCATAAGCCATAATTTTGAGTCCCTTGAAGATATTTGAAAATTCTCTTCACTGCCTGAAGATGAGTCTCTTTCGGATTTGCTTGAAATCTTCCAACTATTCCAACTGCATGCATGATATCTGGTTGAGTACCTGTCAAATAAAGTAAACTTCCAATCATAGATCTGTAGGTTGGTTGATGTACTGCTGCAGATTCATCATTTTCACTGAGGCTACATCCTATGACCATGGGTGTACATACTGGTTTTGCATCTTCCATGCCATATTTCTTCAAAATCTGTTTGAGATACTTGGTTTGAGATAAAAAGATTCCTTCTTCCTTTTGTTGGATTTGCAAACCAAGAAAATATGTCAGTTCTCCTAGTAAGGACATTTCAAATTCTTTCTGCATGACCGAGGCAAAGCTTTGACTCATAGCTTCTTCATTGCTGCCAAAAATAATGTCATCTACATACACAACAAGAATTAGCAATTTTTCATTTTCAACTTTTATATAAAGATTGCTATCTGCTGAACCTTTTGAGAACCCTTGTTGATGAAGATATTTGTCCAAGCGGTAGTACCAAGCCCTTGGAGCTTGTTTGAGACCATAGAGGGCCTTTTTCAATCTGCATATGAGGCTTGGATCATTTCCAAGAATAAACCCATCTGGTTGTTCAATGTACACTTCTTCTTCCAAGTCTCCATTCAGAAAGGCTGATTTCACGTCCATTTGAAATACTTTGAAGTTTTGAAAACTTGAGAGAGCAAGGAACATTCGGATGGCCTCAAGTCTTGCAACAGGAGCAAAAATTTCTTCAAAGTCTATTCCTTCTTGCTGTGCATACCCTTTACAAACAAGTCTGGCTTTGTTTCTAATTACTTCTCCATTTTCATTCAATTTGTTTTTGAAGACCCATTTTGTCCCGATAACATTCTTATCTTTTGGTCTAGGAACCAGCTCCCAAGTGTTGTTCTTTTCGATCTACTCAAGTTCTTCATCCATTGCTTTCACCCAACATTCATCTTTGCATGCTTCCTTCACATTTTGTGGTTCAGTCGAGGAGAGTAATGCCAAATAGCTTGACGCTTCTGCAACTGTTCTTCTAGTTTGTACACCTGCTTCTTTCTGTCCCATAATCTGAGATTCTGGATGGTTTTTCTGAACATATCTGGATGGAGTCTTTTCTTCTATTCTTGTTTGCTCCTCTGGTTCTTCTTGAGGTTCTTCTTGAGGTTCTTCTTGAGGTTCTTCTTCTTCATCATTCTGTCTTTGAGGGTATCCTTCATCTTCTTCGATATCTTCCCGATGTACTTGCCTAGGAATGTATCCCTTCTCATCAACCACCACATCAATGCTGTCAACAATTCTGCCAAGTCTTTTATTGTAGCACTTGTATGCTTTGCTATGTGGAGAGTAACCAAGAAGAATGCCTTCATCTGCTCTAGGTTCAAGTTTGCCAAGCTGCTCATCAGTATTCTTGATATAGCATTTGCTCCCAAAGATTTTGAAGTGCTTTACCGAAGGAGTTTTACCACTCCAGAGCTCATGAGGAGTTTGAGTGCTGTTTACCCGGACATTTGTTTTGTTGAGAATAATAACCGCAGCATGTGCAGCTTCACCCCAGAAAGTTGCGGGAGTTCCTGATTCATCAAGCATAGCACGAGCCATTTGTTGGATTGTTCTGTTCATTCTTTCCACAACTCCATTTTGCTGGGGAGTTCTTCCTGTAGAGAATTCTCTTCTTATCCCATGTTCTTCACAGAAATCGAAAAATTCATTTGAAGTAAATTCCCCACCTCTGTCGGATCTGAGGCACTTAATTTTGTGACTTGATTCATTTTCAACCAAGGCTTTGAAGGATTTGAATTTTTCGAATGCTTCATCTTTGTGCTTCATAAGTCCTAACCAAACAAACCTGGAGAAATCGTCAATGAATAATATCAAGTATTCTTCTCCTCGAGGTGTCCTTTTTCTGAAAGGACCGCATGTATCTGTATGTACTAGCTCAAGAGGCATGCTAGCTGATCCTTCTTTCTCTGGAAAGTTAGTTCTGGTTTGTTTTCCAAACTGACATGATTTGCATATGGTGTTGTCAGGAATTTTGATATCTGGAAGATCGCGAACTGCCTGATATTTGCATGCTTTCCTTATTTGTGAGAAGCTTAGATGTCCCAACCTTCGATGCCATAACCAATGCTCTTCATCCTTGCTTAGATAGCATTGTTGTTGTCCTTCTTCAAATATGTACAGATTATTTGGAGTTCTTTTGCCTTTGAGCACTGTTTTACCTGTATCAAGATCACGAACAAGACATCCATTTGATCTGAATATAACCTCGGTTCTTTGATCACACATCTGGCTGACACTTAGTAGATTATGCTTCAATCCATCAACATACAAAACATTTCCAACCTTGACATTTTCTTTTAAAGGAGCAATACCTTTTCCTTTTGTAGTTGCAGGAGTATCATTTCCAAAAGAGACTTTCTTTCCCTTTTCTAAAGTAGAATAAGACTCAAGTTTTTCTTTATCACCTGTCATATGCTTCGAACATCCATTGTCAATGTACCATAGATTTTCCTGTCCCTCTGCATAAAATGCAATCCCACATCTTTCTGTTTGAGGTTCCTTTATTCTCCATGTTTTGGTGCTTGAGGCTTGTTCCTTTTTCCGCTCTTGTTCCTTTCTCTCCTGAAACCTGCTCCTGCATTCAGAGTCTTCATGACCAAAATTATTGCAAATGGAACATTCAACTTCATTTTCAAGAGCCGAAAAGTTGTTATAGGTCCTTTTTGTAATCCCCGTCATACTTCTTTGTTTTTGAGCTTCCCTAGTCATGATCGTTTTATATGCAACACATTGAGCTGATTTGTGACCAAAGTTATGGCAAGAAAAGCATTTTCCATTGAAGAAGCTTCTGCGGTTATTGAATCTACCTGCCAACTGATTGTAATTTCTATTTTCATCTATTCTTGAACCAAACTGAGAAGATTTTACCTGTGGCTGGTTGTAGCTTTTGTTCACCCTTAAGATGGATTGCCCCTGATAGTTTCTGTTTGTATTTCGTCCCTGCTTTACCTGATTATCTTCATTGTTCTTCTGCTCATTTCTTCTTGCCGCATCAAGATAACTTTTTGAGGTGGATGCTTGAGAGGTTTCTCCATTATAACCCAAACCTGTCTTGTTTAGAGGAGACCGCTGCACATTGATAATCTCATCCAAAGTTTTAGATCCTTTGACAAACTTAAGATTAATAGCTTTTGTTTTCTCAATTTCTTTTCTGAGACCAACAATTTCACCTTCTAGTTTTTCAAGATGTTTTTCCTTTTCATCAATTTGAAATTGTAGAGTATCAATGATCACATTCTTTTCTTCTATACATCTCTTGAGTCTAGTAATTTCATCATAGAGGTTATTCACATCTACAACATCCTCATAATCATCATCTTCAAATGCCATTAACAACTTATATTTATTACCTTGTTCATCTTCATCACTGTTTGATAAACCATCACTATCTTCATGGGTGTAGTAGCTTTTCTTATTTGCACTTTGTTTCTTGTTCCATCTAGCAGGTTCCTTTCCTTTATCCTTATAGGGACATTTTGCAGCATAATGACCTACTCTTCCACAAGCAAAGCATTTGAAAGGTAGCTTACCTCTGAACCTTCCAGAACCCCTTTGAAGATTTCTGACAAAATTTCATTCTTCTTCCTCTTCTTCTGGAACATGGCTTGCTTCATAATAATCTTCTTTGCCTGATGCCTTGAAAGCAGCTTCCCTTCTATCTGATGGAACTCCCTTTCTCATTTCATAAGCAGTTAGAATTCCATGTAGCTGAGACATAGTGAGAATTCAGAGATTTTCCTTTTCTTCTATTGCAGACACTTTAGATTCAAAATTGGGGGACAATGATCTTAGAACCTTTTCAATTACTGTAGCCTCTTTTATTTCTTCACCCAAATTTTTCATACAATTAACAATCTCATCTACCCGAAGAAAATAATTAGCCACACTTTCATCATTATACATCTTGAGAGTCTCATACTGAATCCTGAGAGTTTGAAGTTTAGCACGCTTTACCTGTTCATCTCCTTCATAGCTTGTGACCATTTTGTCCCATATCTCTTTTGCGGATTTGAAGTGCATTACCTTCATGAATTCTGTTTGGGATATACTTCCTAATAGAGTACTGACTGCTTTCGCATTTGTTTCATACTTCTTCTTCTCTGCTGCATCTGTAGGAGTAGCTGAAGGAAAAGCGTAGCCTGTTTCTACAATGTCCCAAACTTCTGTACCAAGAGATTGAAGATATGCAGTAACTCTTACCTTCCAATAATTGAAGTTTGTCCCATCAAAAACGGGTGGCCTGATTGATGCTTCTCTCTCATAGTTGCTCATGATGAACGATCTACCTTCAAGCGATCAAGCTTCTCTGAAGGACCTGCTCTGATACCAATTGTTGGAAATAATACTGAGAGGGGGGGTGAATCAGTATTATATAATTCGTTTAATAAATCTTCTTTATTTGTTCTTTGAATTATTTTTGCATGTTAGTACCATAAAATAATGAACATGAACAAAAGAAATAGATAGTCACACCAAAGAACACAAGATGTAAGGTGGAAATCCAATGTGGGAGAAAACCACCTGCTGCAATATGTCTCTATCTTCTTTCAAATTAGAAACTCCTTTTACAATGGTTTTGTACTGGTGCAGTCCTTTACCAGTACGCAGGCTGCAACCTGCAGAGAGCTACAACTCTCTCTCGTTTTCCAGTCTCTCCTGGAAGGGAGCTACAACCCCCTACTTCTTTTCATACAAGGACCACTTTTCATAAATTTTCACACTGGATCCATAAGCATCAATTGATCATCAAGTGTAAGAGAATTACCCAATCAAATGTAGTAACCAGATCAACAATAATAGGACCAAACCCAGAACACAACAGTGATAAACAAAGATTTTAAGAGAAGGAAGCACCCTGCTCAACTGCTAGCCTGAGTCCGGACTCACCCTGCTCAACTGCTAGCCTGAGTCCCGGACTCACCCTGCTCAACTGCTGGCCTGAGTCCCTGGACGCATCCTGCTCAACTGCTAGCCTGCGTCCCAGACGCACCCTGCTCAACTGCTAGCCTGCGTCCCTCGCACTGAGTCTATTGAACTGCCTGCGTCCCGGCGCACCTGAACCCTTCTGTGCCTGTGTCCCGGCGCACCTGAAATTCTTTGCTCCTGCGTCCTGGACGCACCTGAACCCTTACTGCACCTGCGTCCCTCCGGGCATAGATGATTTCAAGACTTCAGAAGTAACCCAGACAATCAGATCCACAGATCTGAACATGCGCCAAGAGATCTCGGTCCATTAATAGATTCGCCTTGATTAGATCTAGACCAGATCTCACCCCATAAGATATTCAACAAAGACATACTCAAACCAAATGATCTCCTTTGCTTTATATAGGAAAGCTCCTCCTCAAATCAAGGAACAATACCACGAGCCGACACCTTAAAAACATAATACCGTCGGCTAGATACCAGGAGTAAATCACAAGAAACCCCCACGTGTGCTTTTCTCTGCCTTAAAAAGTGTGCACTGGGTGGACGCACCTTCTGAACGGCTGGACTGCATCCCTGGACGCGGTCTATGCATGGATTACCTGCGGGTACGCACTTTCTGAAAGGTGTACCTGCGTCCTTCTTAAATTTTTCAATAAATTAAGAGCTGATCATCAATCTTTGCTGCTGACATGAAGAACAGTGATCTACCACCTGAATGGGTTGCCATCAAGGACAACATCTGAACCATAATGCCAACAAGGTCGTCATAAGGAAGGTTTATCTGAGGGAGTGCCATGCTCAAGGGAACGATTGCTACCAAACCACGCTTTCTAATACTGAATGTAGCTGTACTATCAAATTTCCCCGTCTGATTAGTTTAATGAGTCTAGATGGGTAAACTCATCGATCTTTTCACATTTAAAGAGTCTGAAAGGGACTACAAAAAGAGTGACTCTCTGCCCTATCTGATTAGTTTAATGAGTCGAAATAGGCAAACTCATCGATTTTTTCATGTTTTAAGAGTCTGAAAAGTATCGTAAAAAAGGGTGACTCTATATCTTTTCTGTGTAATTTAACAAGTCCAGACTAGAAAACTCGGTGGTATTTTCATATTCAGAGAGTCTGAAAATATTGTAAAGAGCAACTCCATGGTGGTCCCTTTGTCATAGTTGTTAACCAGGTGCGACAAAAGGTTAATAGTATACCTAGATCAATTACTTTTCTGTAACTTAATCTATTGAATCCAGATAAAGAGAAACCTACGTTCAATAGATTTCGACCTCATTTTGTTACGAGTATGAGGAAACAGATTAAACTCATTTTTCATCATGAATGTTTAATGAGTCACGCGACGAAAAACTCAATACCTTCATCAAATTTTAACAAGTCAAATGAAGGAAACTCAAGGTATCCTTTTCAGTTTAGTGAGCGAGGAAAAGGAGGTAAAAGAATTGCTCATTCCTCCTTCAATGTTTTAAGGAGCTTAAAGGAGAGAAAAACTCGGGGATTTTTTGATTTAAGAGTGAGAAATGGTCCCAAAAAAGAAAGTGCTCTGGTTTTTGCCGTATATTTTTAACAAGCCCGACGACAAAAACTCAGGATTCTTCAGTTTAACAAGTGAGAAAAGTACCTAAAAGAATGCTCGGGTCATATTTATAAATGTTTAATGAGCCTAAAGACAAATCTCAAGATTTTTTCAGTTTAATGAGCGAGAAAAAAGTGCCTAAAAAGAATTGCTCAATTGGTCTTTTTTTAGTTTAATGAGCTGGAAAAAGATTGAAAAAGAGTTTCTCAAATCATCGTCATATATGTTTGACGAGCCCAATGATGAAAGGCACGGAGATGTTTCTATTTTTTAAAGAGCAATAAAATATCCCAAAAAATTCTTTATTTGAGAATTGCGTAAAATTACATAGCACATGCCTAGTGCAATACTAGGCATAATACTTTTTCAAATAGAGCCCATTTTTGGGCTCCTTGAGTGGGACTCCTTCCCAGTCCTGCAGTTCATATGCCCCTTTTGAGAGGACTTTCTTGACGATATAGGGACCTAGCCATAATGGTTGGAGTGTTCCTACCCCCAAGAGATCATGTTTCTGATCATAGAGCAAAACAAGGTTGCCCTCTTGGTAAGAACAAAGCTTAACCTTTTTGTCGTATTGGGATTTTACCCGGCGCTTGTGAGCTTCGAGTGCTAATTCGACATCTCGATAGGTTTCGTCTAGTTGATTAAGGTATAGTAAGCATTCTTCTTCGGCAGTAGTGTCGGGCAGGAGTTCAACGGCTAGTTTCAGGGAAGGGATCTGACACTCAATGGGTAGAACTGCTTCTAGGCCATACACCAATTGAAAAGGTGTAAAGCCCGTGGTAGTCTTTACTGAAGTTCGGTATGCCCATAGCGCCGAATATAACATTCGATGCCAATTGGTTTTATGGTTTCCTACCAACCTATGGATCATGCTTTTTGAGATGCCATTTATGGCCTCCACTTGACCATTAGCTTGGGGATAGTAGGAGGATGATTGATCCTGATGAAAACCAGGTAGCGATGTTAAATTAGATATCATATGGTTTTGGAAGTGAGATCCATGGTCTATAACAATTGTTCGGGGTGCACCAAAATGACAAGTTACCTGATTGAACGATAATAGTGCCACAGTTTCTCCATCGGCGCTATAGGTGGGAAGGGCTTTGACCCATTTTGTAAAATAGTCCACAGCTACTATGATATAGTTGTGTCCAGTAGAGGAAATAGGATTATAGGTGATGAAGTCTATCCCCCATTTGGCAAAAGGGCCAACGGAGATCACCGGGTGCAGTAGTTCTAGAGGGGTGTGCATTTTATTTGTGAATACTTGACAAGGATGGCATTGTCGGACGACCTTGACACAATCTTTGAACAAGGTCGGCTAGAAATAGCATGCACACAATATTTTCTGTGTAGTAGATATGCCAGAAAGATGATCGCCACATGCCCCAGCATGGCAGTCATTTAAAACATGATCAACCTCTTCATGAGTGAGGCAACGCCAAAGAACTGTATCTGCATCGTGACGATATAACGTATGATTAATCACTATATAGTGTTGTGCTTGGTGACGAATGCGACAACGGTCACCTGTCGTGAGTTTAGGGTGGAACCATTGGGCTTGGAGGTAGATAAGAATGTCCCCATACCAAGGATAAGTGGTGTTGGTAAGATATATAGCCTCATCTGGGAGAGGATCGTGGGCTATCGCCTTTGGATCGACGATGGGAAGTTTTGACAAAATTTCAGAAAAGACTAAGGAGTTCTTTGCCTTGGTATTTGTGAAAACCAAATCAAATTGTTGGAGGATCATGATCCATTTTGAATATTTTCCTCCAATTATTTGACAAGACAAAATATGTCTCATGGGATTCTCTAAGGTGATGACAGTAGTCTGTCACAGCATTATGTAGTGTCAGAAATGGTTGACATCAAAGATGACTACCAATGAAAGCTTTTCCACATGCGAATATTTGAGCTCGGGCCCAGCCAGGCCTTTGGATAAATAATAGATCACATGTTCACTCTGGTAATCTTGCGTTTCAACCAAAACCATTCCAAGAGAGGATGGCAAGGCTTCTGAGTGAAGAAGAAAGTCGTTGCTATAGTCAGGAGCACTGAGGAGCGGGGTTGATATAAGTGCCTTTTTCAAGGCATCAAATGATCGTTGAGCTTGATCATCCCATAGATATGGCACTCATTTTTCAAGTAGGCACATGAAGCCTTTCATCAATTCAGTATAATTTACAATGAATCGTTATAAAAAGTTTTTTTTCCCCTGCAAACGTTGGAGCTGAAGAATAGATTGTGGTTCTGGAAATGGAACAATTGCTTTTACCTTATCATAATCAACCCTAATCCTATACTTGGAGGCAATGAATCCATGTAAGCATCCAAACTTGACAAAGAAAATACATTTATGTGGATTTAAGTAGATGTTGTAAAATCGGCACCTTAGAAAGATCTCTCTTAAGTGGTTTAGGTGCTGCGTTAGTTGCTTGGAATGGGCTGGATGGTCATCCAAGTAAGCCTGAACGATATGCCTGATATCATGAAATGCATAGTCCATGGCTCTTTGAAAAGTTGCTCCAACATTCTTTAATCCAAATGGGAGTTTCCGATAGGAAAAGATGCCCCATGGGCAGATGAAGGCAATTTTATGTTGGTCGTTGGGTTTTATAGAAAACTGGTTATAACCTGAGAATCCATCCATGAATGAAAATGATTCACAACCAGCGCAGTTGTCGATGATTTGGTCGATGAACAGTGTCGAATAATTATCCTTAGGACACGTGGCGTCAAAGTCTCGGTAGTCGACACATACACAGATGGTTCCTTGTCTTTTATCCACAAGAACCAGATTGGAAACCCATTCTGTTAAAGGAATAGGATAGACGAAACCAGTATGTAACCATTTTTCCACTTTGGTTTTTATGGCTGCTATTTTGTAGGGATGGACAGGTCGAAGTCTTTGACAGAAAAGTTTTACATTGTCATAAAGCTTGATCTCATGCTCAATGATATAAGGATCTATGTCAGGCATTTCCTCAAAAGACTAGACGAATACATCGTGGAATTCCTTAAATAGGTAGGTGAAGCTTGCAATTCGCTGAGGATTGCAATCGGCTCCAATCAGGATGTTTTCCACGATGCCTGTCATGACAGAAATATCAATGAGCAATGTCTTTGAAATATTTCCCATGTTTCCTTCTGCCTCCAAAGTCTGGATGGTCGTACAGGGTGAGGAAACAATTTCTAGTATGTCAAGGGACATGATTTGAAGAGGCATTGTGTTCGAATCAGATATCGAAACACGATGGTGCCAATCCTCCCAAGGTCGCTCTTCTAAACTCATGATTTCTCAAATAGCTTCATCCATAGGTAGGACTTGATCGAGTAGATCAAAAAAAGGTGCAGTTATGGAAGGGGCAGTGATACCGTCGGCAGTAACCAATGTGACCGAAGGTGCGGATGTGGATTGAATGGCTTGGTAGGCCAATTCAACTGGTGACAGTGGAATTTGTTCTCCATATGTGTCAAATTCTAAGGAGCTGGTAGGATCCATGGATCGGTATGTTCATGAGGAATAGATGAAAGCATGTTGACCATCTATGAAACCTTTGGTAGTTGAAGAGGAAAACAACCCATGAGGGAAGAAGCCTTCAGTACATCGGTACCTAAACTGACATAAGAGTTAGTTCCACCTCCTACTAGGGGTATGGAGCCACTTGGTAATGGTGAATAATCAGGGGTTCAGAAATACAACTGATCTACTGTAACTACCTTTCCATCCAATGGGAATAGGATGATGTGAAAGACAGTAGATACGACAGCTGTCATGGCATATGTCCAACTGCGACCCAGCAAGAGATTATAGTCGAGTTTTTTGTCTACGACTTCTATGTCCACCATAACTGTTTTCCCATACAAAGTGATGGGGTAGCTAGCCAAGTACCCTTTTGGGATGAAAATGTGATCGTCGAAAGATTTCAAGCATTTCAATGGCTGGGTTAGAGTTAGAGAACCTAGTGCGAGCCAAAAATTAGCCAACATGATGTAGGTAGAAGCACCTTCGTTGATGACAGTTCTATGTATACCTTTACCTTTTGAAGTTATATGCACTTGAAATGCAAGCTGGTGAGAAAGGGGAGGTTTACACTTGTCCATGTCGAAAATAGCAAGCATGGAATCTGTTGGGTCAATACCACCTATAGCTGAAATCAAAGCTTTCCATTGTGTTAGGCATGTTTGTAATACTTCAAGTGCCGACATAGCCGACGACGCTTGCGCCAAATCTTCTACAATGTTGTAGTTTTGGGCGGCATGTGCAGATGTATTGTGCATTGTGTGCCTAAGTGCCCCTTTTGGGGGTCTAATTAAAAGGTCCGTAATCGGCCTTTTGATATGCAAATCGTTGGGCAGCGGTGGGTTTGGACTTAAGGAAGGTTCTGCTGCATGAGCGATAGGAGCTCCATAAGATTTGGCTCTTGTGGCTAGTTCTACCATTTCAAATGTGTAAATGGTAGAAGATCCTTCACCAGCTGAAGGATGTTGTGAACCATCATTTCCCCCTTGTGGGGGTTACGGTTGGTTTGCAATAAGATTTTGTTGCTGCTGAGTGGGAAAAGGATTCCTAAGGATAGTGGGGGTCTTACCAGTATCCCTTTTGGCAAGGTATTTTGTGCATTCCTGAAGATGCAAACAACACCAGGTCACGTGGTCTTCAACATAGAGTTTGCATGGATATCTGGTGGTTTTATCCTTTTCCTCGTCAGTAGGCGCAACAACCTTTTGTTTTGGGTTTGGCTGTTTTGTTAACTGCTCCTAAAAAGGAGCGGTCTTGTTCTTGCCACCAGATTTTTGCATACACTGCACAAAGTTTATCGCAGTGGCAGGAAGAGCAGTTGATTTGGTAGAGGGGTCCACCGACATCTCGGTGATGTGACTGCTGAGTTGTTTTACAACAACCTTATAGGTTGCACCGACAATCCCGTCGGCGTGCACTCTGGGGTGTTGAGTAGTGGAAACATTGGGGTTGCCAGGGGCATTGGGGATTATGTCATAAAGAGTGCTAGACTATGAATATATCATATCTAAGTGTTGGGCATGATGTATGGATTGGTCTTTTGTGACCGCACCACCTAGAGTGACATCTGTAACGATTTGCGGGAGTAAGGACTTGCAGAACCAGTCCATTAAGAGAAAGTCTAGGAGGGGAGCTTTGACTAACCTCCGCCTTTGTCTCCAGTCATGTATATGATCGAAGATGTGGGTGGCATTATCCTGGCGAAATGAAGTGAGGAGCTCTATCCCAGTCTCATAGCGAATGGGTAGCTGGAAGTGCTTTAGGAATTCCATCGCTAAAGCGTTGAAGGTGTTTACTAACATGCGTGGTAACTCAATATACCATTTTGTTGCTTTGCTAGTGAGGGTGCGAGGAAAAATACATAACCGGACACTATCATCCACTGTAGAGTTTGAAACACACCACAGATGGTAGGTGGTGATATGGGTGCCCAGATCCTCCCCTTGTTTTCCATCGAACTTTGGGATGTTTGTTGGTATCTTATGCGGGATCGGTGGCCATTGTAATTTGTGATAGATGGGGTCATTCATCAGCTTGTATAAGTCAGGTATATCCAACGTTGCCAAGAAAGGAAGAGAGTTGGGTGCCCCTGACTTGGACCATGGTGATGATGGATGACTTGAGGAGGTTTGCACTCCTCCCATCATTTGGCTCCCAATATTGTACATGGGTTGCGTGGTGTAGCAGTTGCTTTGAGGTATGGTTTTGTAGAGTGGATTTCCATGAAGATTTTGATATTGTGGTATGGAATTACCCCTAGGATAAGCGGTGTCCCCTTGACTCATTTGAATGTGTGAGTAGGGTGCCCCCATGGATTGGTTGGGAATCCCTTGAGGATTCCTGCTCGACACAGAACTAACCATTTGTCCTTGATTAACAGAGGGGATGCTCATGTCAATTAGCGACTGACCATGCATGCCAAAGAATGGAGGGTGAACTGTTACATTCCCTACTAGCATGTGCATATTGGTAACCTCCCCAGGTATATGAATCTGGGGGTTTGAACTGTACATTTCCAGCCAGCCATGTTGTTGGTAGATGGGAATCATGCCCATAGTGCTACATTGAGCGTTATAGGGAGCGTTGTATGTAGCACTTGTCGAAGGTATGCAGTTTAACACTAAGGGGGTGGAACCCGACATTGGCTGGGTTTCACTCGTAGATGGTATTATGTGAGTGGCTGTACCTGGGACAAATGGGATAGCGAGGTTCACCATAAATGGTGTTGCGATGACTGTTGATTGGGGAAGTGGTGGAGGACTGAAAGCGTCCAAAAAATTCCATGACCTGTTAGTCGTCAACTAGATAGATGGATGTTCAAACTACTGAAGCATGGAGTACAGGTACCACGAGAGCTAAGACAAGTTCCAACAGATTTGTGAGCGAAGGGTTAAAGGGTGGAAGGAATCCTTCGGTAAAGAAATCCTCCAGCAAACTTGAATCGTTGATTGTCCAAATAGATCCCGTGTGAGATCTAGGAGACTGATCCCCCGAAGATGGGGAATCCAGTTCAGTGGAACTCGGTGGATCTTCCACAACGAGTGGAGGAAGGCCTAACAATTGTCTAGAGTGACGATGAGGGCTAGATGTAGCCACGGTGACCATTAATTTTTATCAATAAATTTTATCATGATATTCGTTAAAGTCTCAAATGATAGCACTCAGGTACCTAAAAATATAAAAAAAATACACTAAATTGATTAATCAGCAAACAGAGGGAAATGACCCTATTTGATAAAAACCGATCACTAGAGATGAGACCCAGTATCTTAATGAATAACATAGAAGGTTGGCTAGAAGTACAATTACGGTTACTCTAGAGCTTCACCCGAACCTCAGATTGAGGGGCCAAGTACTCTCGTGAAGACGAGCACCCTCCCAAAAAATGATGACAGAGTAGGTCCATCTGTGTTAGGTACTAGGACAGCCCGTCCCAATCACCTTGTGTAAGTCCCTATAAGTTTGGCCACTAAAGATACCTCAAATCATAGACACCACCGAGGGGGACATAGTCGTAGACAACATGCTGTGTGGGCAGGATACCTAAGTCCCTGACTCAACTCTGAAATCCTTGAAGGGATCCCCAATACACAGAATACCCAAAGGATTTGTAAGAGAAGGCGGGCTACCTTCACTTACAGTCTGATGCTGTCTCGTATTTTTCTTGCTTTTACTAGAGTGGTCCCAGTAGTATGAGTGCATAAGGAATTTTTCTCTCTTTTAATGACACTAGTTTGGTGTTTGATCTTGGGCAGTTTTACTCACTCTACTTATCCCAAGATCCTAGCCTAGCTAATGTTTATTTTCTCAAATAAAGAGTCACTGATTGATTATAGGTAAAGTTTATGTGTACTTGATTATTGTCTTCAGTAGGGGAGTTGACGTATGAAATGTGATGAGACTCTGACTCAATAAATCATGCAAAAAACAATGCTTTAAAAAATTTTCAATTCGATGAAAACAAGTTGTATTCTACAAGTGAGATTTTTTCACATATTCATATTATTTCCATGCATTTCAGTCATTTCAACACATGCATAACCAAAGAACTTCTTTCCAATGTTTCTTAACAACTACTTGAAACCAAAATAGAGCAACTTTTAACCAGCTAAATAGAAGGATGAATAAAAAATGTGAGTCTTTCTTTCAAAAAAATGCTTTTAAGAAAGAAAAACAAAAATGATTTCCTAAAAAAGAAATTTCAGGACACCTATTTTGCTAGCAAATGCAGTTACAAATCTTCCTCCAGTCCATGAGAAGGCTTCCTATCCCTTTTGGCTTTCAGACACTACTAAAAATCAAGGTATTGGGAGACTAACGCTATGTAACAGTGGCTACAGAGAGTTAGTAGGTCCACTAATGCTCCCTGTGAACAGGTATAGTGCTTTATAAAGCTCTGTGTAGCCTGCTAACCTGGGTTAGTGTAGGAAATCAGTCAAACCAAGGGCTTTCAAGATCAGATTCAAAGGTGAATACTTGTAGGAAATATGTAGCAATATCTTTGGTGGGTCAGAAAGGGATTGCAGAAGTATAGGGATCTCTTAGAAGGAGGAGAAAATAGAGAAGAGTCTGGGTAAACCGGGAACTAGATGTATAGTCCCCAGTGAAGTCACCAATTTTGCTATGGGGTAAAATGCATGGTGTATGGAGAATGTAGATACCCTCAAAGGCCTTCCCGGGACCTTCGACAGACTATAATATTATTTTCAAATGTACAAAATTACATGCATGTTCATAAACAATAACTAACTATCAAAGCATTAGAAGTAGATTACCTTAAGTCTCCATGTAGATTTGTTTGGAGATCACAATGCAGCCAAGTGGAACTCCCTCAAAGCCAGCTCCAAAGTCAAATCCTGCACATAGAAGAGAAAAGCGTAATCACAGCATACAACTCTGATAACTAATACATGAATATATACAAGAACATCTAATTGCATGCAACTAAGCTACTCATGCTAATAGGCATTGAACAAAAAACTAACTGGATGATAGTATCAACACCACGAGTAGACAGTACAACTACAGTTCTATATTAATGTTGGAAGAGTGATTACAACCATCTATTGTATCAACCTTCCTTTACCCCTCCAGCATCTCTCTCTCTCCCTTCTTGCTCACTTATTATGATATGATTCAATGCTCAACAGTCAAGTATGCTATCCTTTCAAATGATCTGACCTCTTTCATAATAGCCCTCACTTTGCTTATATAGCAATTGAGTTAGGGTTGCCAAGTTCCTCCTTGAGTTCACTAGGGAAAAATCAATGAACTTGCCATGCTTTTTAGCTCTTTCCCATTTGCCTCCTTTTTTCAAATTAGAAATCCTCCAAATATCTCGAATTTGGATGTTTCCTTTCTTTTCTTGAGTAATTTTAGGGACAAATATCTAGATATCTATGAGTCAATTCATTCCTTTCACTCTTGGAAATTCACAAAGTTTCACTAACGATGTTCCCATACTAGCAACATGCTTTAGTAGGGTCACTAACGCACCTCCAAGCTTGGTAACAAGCTTTATAAAGCAAGTTGTTAGTGCACAACTAGCGTTAGTGTGGAATCAAGGCCTATGATTGTGGTCTTTGTTTCAGCTATCATGTCTTTCCCCTCTAAGTTGATGAGGAGGTCAATTTGTTGTATAACACTGGGATTAGGTAAATTAAGTAAGGCCTTATCGGGGTATGGGTAATTTATATAGTTTTTATTAAAACTAAGGGTTGGGATATGTAATTTAGGGGTTTAATTAATATACAAGAAAAAGGTAATTATAGAGGATTTATATAAAATTAATAATTAATACGAAATGAGCGGGCGGAGTGGGATTTCCGTAAGTAAAGAGGTAAAATTTATCATTTGCACACTTAGCTTTATACTTAGGATAGAAGGCTTTTTGTGGGTTTTCTGAGTAGAAATGGATTTACATGGGGGTTTTTCACTTTTTCTTAAGTAAATGGTGTTTAACCTTAGGAAAAGGGGTTTTCTTAGGGTGATGAGGGGAAATGGACTGTATGAAGGGGGAATGATTTTACAAAGGGGATTCTAGCACTTGTGTCCATAAGTCATTAAGTCGAGGGTCTGGTCGCACCAAAGGTCAGGGAAATGCTCTGAGCCTCTTTGACTTGTAGGATTAAAAGTACTAGAACATACTTGTGGATAGGAAATTAGTAAGTATAGGGGAAAAATGAATGAGGGGGAGTCAATCACATGAACTTGTAAGCCTTTGTCTTTGCTTCCATAGTTGATCATACATGTCGAAAGATGTGTATAAGCATGATGCATGTGTTTTGATCCAATTAACTTTGTAGTTAAGCAACCTTTCTTCTACTTACCCATTTCTTACCTCTAACATATTTTCTTCATTCTTTGGGTTCATTTAGGCTAGCAAATTCTTATTCCTCTATTTTTCTTTTCGAAAGTCATCTATCTAATTCTAACCTTATATCATCCAAGGGCTCAGATTAAGCTTATGAGCTCCTTTTATTTTCTCTACCTAACTATGGTCTGCCAAGATTAAACTGTTTGGTCAAATTTTATTCTCTAACTATAAACATAAAATTCAAAGCATGAAATAACCAAGATTGAACAATTTGACTACCGTGGATTATGTCATGAATAACAAGTTGCACACAATCATTATTATGCATAAAAGTAAATAGTAGTGGCATTTAGACTTGCACACTTCCATGGTGTCTTTGTTTTTGGGGTTCATATATTTTCATTTTCTTTTGACCTTCTCTTATTATTTTTGTCCTTTGATTTTTCTTTTAGGACATACCCTCTTTACATTTTTTACTTTTTATAATATGGAAAACATTTGCAGAAAGCAAAGGTATGTACAATATTACAAGGCTTAACCTTAGTCATTCGAAATTATGACTCCTACTGGTATATGAACCTAATAGTGGCTCCTCTTGGGGATGGCATTTCCTTGTGAAATGTCAAGAACTTTATAGATCAGTATCCTTTGAATTGTTGATGTTTCCTTGCAAAGTGTGCTTCTATGAATCTGCATTATTGATACTTATGATAGTGAACTGTTTAAAGCTTAGGGCCTTCTCTTCGGGCTTCAACTTCAAAGATCACCATCCAATTCAAACTAGACTTTTGAAAATAGAATATGTATGAATGAAAATTAGTAATTACGTTCAAAGTAATGTTTTAGCATTTGACCATTCACTGGCCCACCTTCTGCATATGTACCATCAATTTCTCTCAAGAAGAAATCATTATTTCCTCTATAAGCATACATGACATAGGGACCTTTCCATAGAAATTAAATTTCCCATGATTTCCTTTATCTTCCCTCCTTGAGTCCTACTTGTGCACTTTGTCACCAATGTAGAAATATTTAGCCTTGGTTCTCTCATAAAAAATCTTCTTAATATTTTATTGCACAACTTGAGACCTGACATAGAGCTCTTGTCTTATTTGTTGTAGATGAATAGTTTGGTTGATTATTCTTTGGATACTATTTGGTTCAACCTGTATTTCTTGAATTAACTGCATTAATTGTACTCCCAAAGAGGATGGAAAGACAACTTCCATTCCATAAATTAGTTAATAGGGAGAAGTACCAATTGATTTCTTAGTAGTCAATTTGTCTACCATAAGGCATTGACTAGCTTTTTATTCCAAGTTTTCTTATTGTCCTCTAGTAATTTCTTGATGATGTTTACTAGACTTTTGTTTGAGGATTTTTCCAATCCATTACCTTGAGGGTAATATGCTATGGAATGGCCAAGGGTGATATGGTATTTATTGCATAAATCTATCATTCTTTTGGATTTAAAGGTTGCTGCATTATCAGTAATGAGCTTAGTTGTACATCCAAATCTTGATAGAATATTGGTTTCAAGGAATGTTATGATAACAGTATCTGTGGCTTGCCTTGAAGGTATGGCCTCTATCCATTTTGTAAAGTAGTTTGTGGCTGTAAGGATCCATTTGTGTTGGGCAGAGGAGGGTGGGTAAATTTCACCAATGAAGTCTAGACCCTATTGTCAAAAATGTATTTCAGCAGAGATTGGCTTGAGGGGTAAAGGTAAGAGCTTTTTCTTCCCCTCAAAAATTTGACATTTGTTACAGGAGATCACATATTTTTTGACATCAACAAATAAGGTAGGCCAGTAGAAACTAGCTCTAAGGATTTTATCTGCAGTAGTCTTCCAGTAAAGGTGTCCTCCACAGTCACCTACATGAAACTCTTGTAAAAATTTGTTAGATTCTTCTTTTAATAATAAATTGAGAAGAATACCTTCATGGTCTCTCCAAAACAAAACATTGTCTAATATACAAAATCTTAAGGATTTCATCTCCAAAAACCTACTTTTAGTCCTAGATAATTCAGGAGGAGCTTGTAAATTTAGTAAAACATAAATAATATCAATATACCATGGTGATTCAAGAAAGGCCTGACTATTTAGTGGAGTTGCCATCTCCTCTTCATTATCTATTGCTACAATAAAGTTTATATCCAAGGCCTGACAGTTTGATTCAGCCATGAGCTTGGCTAAACCTTGGCCCTTGATTAACTTTGTAGGTTTAATTTCTATATCATACTCTAAGATAGTAGCAATCCACTTTCCCCTATTTCCATCAGGACCATCCTGAGTTAGGATGTCTTTTACTACTGAATTAGGAACGTAGGATACTATGTGAGAATATAAGATGTATATCCTAAAATCCTTAATGGCTTTGTCTAAGGCCAAGGCCTGTTTTTCCATTATGTTATATTTCAAGGGGGGCATCTCTCAGGGCTTTGAAAAAGAAAGCAATTGGTTGTTCATAGCCCTAATCATTTTTCTATAATAGGACTGCAACTATTGTGTGCTCTGAAGTAAAGGAAAACAAAATGAAATCTCTGTCAAACTTAGGACTAATTAATACATGTGTTTTAGTTAAGGCTAGTTTGATGTCTTCAAAGGATTTCTTAGCCTCAACATTCCATTTTATGGTGGAGTCTTTTTTCAGAATGTTTCTTAGTGATCTAATTAACTCTTCTAGATTAGATATAAATCTTCTAAGAGAATTAATTTTCCTAAGAGAGCTTGTAATTCTCTAATGTTCTTGGGGTGTGTAAGATGGTTTGTGTTCTTGCAGGGTCTATTCTTATACCATATTTTGAAATTATGTGACCTAACAACTTTCCTTCCTCTAACCCAAACAAGGACTTTTTGGGGTTCAAGGAGATTACAAACTTCCTGCATTTAATAAAAACTTGCCTTAGATGATCCAAATGTTGATTGTCAGACTTTGAAAATACAGTAATATCATCTAGATATATCACAAGGAAATCATGAATTTCTTTAGCAAAGGCTATATCCATAACCCTCTGGAAAGTAGCTCCTACATTCATTAGCCCAAAAGGCATTTTCACATACATAAAAGTGCCCCGAGGAGTAGTAAATGTAGTTTTGGGTTGGTCATCTGGATGAACAAAGATTTGATTATAACCAGAAAACCCATCCAACAATGAGATTCTGGTTGATCCAACTACTCTATGTAAAATGTGATCCATTTTGGGGACAGGGTAATTGTCTTTAAGTGACACTTTGTTGAGGTTTTTGAGATCCACACAGAGTCTGATCTCACCATTTTTCTTTCTAGTTTGCACCAAGTTTGAGACCTAATCAGAAAATCTAATTGGTGCAATTATTTTGGCATCATACATCCTCTTAATTTCCTTTTCAATTGCAGGTAATAAGACAAGATTGATCCTCCTTAGTTTTTATTTGAAAGGCTTTTGATTTTATTTAATAGGAATTGTGTGTTGGATGATGTTGGTGTCATAGGATTTAAGGTCCTCGTAACTCCAAGAAAAAGCATCCTTGAATTCTTTCACTTTTTCAGTCAGAGGTAATGATTTTGAAAGTTTGATAAATTTAGGATTTTCATCCGTGCCTATCTTACATTCCTCTATATCAGATCTTAATGGTTCCATTTTAGGTTTCCTAGGAACATCATTTGAATCAAATAAATCTTCCAGAGGGGTTAATCGCTTTGTTAAGAAGTTATCCTTGAGATTAATTACTTTGGTTTCTTCATTGATTATTTCATCAATATCCATTAGCTCTAAGTTATCTACATATGATTTGGTAAATTTAGTCAAGTTAAATCTATCTATTTTATGATCTTCTATCTCAATTATTTCTATCTTGTCCTTAGTGTCAGGGTTTTTGGATGTATCTATATCTATATTTTCATTTACAAACTCTTCTCTGAAAGCAAAGAATTATTTATCTATTTATCATTAGAAAATATTTTCCAATTCTTCAAATTATCTAGAATTGCAAGTCTGTGCCTAACTTCAGCAGTGTACTGATAGTTAGGTTGGAAGGATAATTTACAAGTGCTGACAAACATTGCTAAACTATGGGCTCCCATGTTATGTTTTCTACGAATTACTGCAAGTTTTGTTTCTAGGAAAGTGTTAAGTATTTCTACAATAGTGTCTCTATAACAACTTAATATAGGGTCTTTTGTCATATATACAACATCAATTTATTTTACAATTAGTTCAGAGCCTCCCATAACAGAAACTCTTTTAGCTCCTAGATTCCTAACTAACTTAGGACCTAAAATTAATGCTTCATATTCAACTATATTATTTGTACATTTAAAATTCAATCTATATGCATGGCCTCGTAAGTAATTGTTTTCCAAATTATATATCCACACTCCTGCTCTTGCTCCTAGCATATTGATTGATCAATCAAATTCTAAATGCCATAATATCTCATGATCGTAATTTTAACTATCTAGTGCAACAAACTTTTCATCATTCATAGCAATTAGACCTTCTAGTTCATTGAATAGCTCTGTAGTCTGGTTAGTTTCAGTTAGTGTAGAAACTACAATTTCTTTTGGTTTTGTATCAATACTGTCTAAAAGTGTTTCTTGTGTTTGATCAACATTATACAACATAAAAAAATCAATATATGAGTGTATGGAGTAGATGGGAAATTTTTGAGGCCAATCCTAGCTACTTACCATATATTTCATTAAGGTTTCTTGGTATAGTTTCTTAGGTTGTCGAAAAACATAGATTTTTGCATATGACATATATAGTTGTAGAGATCCCTGAAGTTTGGCTCCCCATGATCCGGATAACAGCATGCCATACTTTGGTGGGATGTCAACAACTACAATGTCCATAAGGATGCTTTAGGTAGGATATTGGAATAAAGTAACACATAGGTCTTTAATCAATCCTAGACACTTTACTTGAGTAGAGTCAAATAAGAATAAGTCTTTGTAAGGCCTTGTAATGTCTAGGTTCAATTTCTCCATTACTGATTTAGGCATTAAATTGTGAGAGGCCCTAGAATCCAACATTGCACTGTCTAGAATTTTGTCATGGATACTAAGGCTAATGTAAAAAGGTGGAACTCCTCCTTCCAATGGTTTGCCATTAACATCTGGACCAAATATAAGTTCTGGTTGGTCATCAAACAAGTTAACTGAATCCTCATTTTCAACAATGTTTAAGGTCTAGTTTATATGTGATTTGTAAGGTTCATTCTTGATTAGTTCTGTTGAAGGGATTGGAATCTTTAGCTTTGGTATCTCTTTCCCAAAGTGAATGGAAAAGAGGTTTTTTCTGTTTGAAGGTTTTGAGTTTTAGCAACAGGGATTTGAGTAGGATTGTCTTCTTTTTCTTTATTGGGTATCTCCTTATGTGGATTTTCAAGTGGAATTGAAGTGGATGGTTGATCAGAAAAAGGTTGATTATATCTACAATTGTCGGGCCAAAAGGATTTGGGTTCTTCCTAGGGAGAATTTGGAGGATCTTTGAAATAGGGGCTTCTTGTTGTGGGGAAAAGTATCCGATGCGGATGACCCTATCCCTCCTCTAAAGGTGACAGTCTTTAGCAACAACTGAAAGTAAAGCTTTGATGTTTTCCTTTATGAAAGTACAGAGAGAAGGAAAAGAAGGTCAACCAACCTGGTGTCTTTCGCTTAGTCGATCCTTGTCCTCTCCCTTTGTCTCTTGTTCCCAGCTCCTTACTCTCTTTGCCGGTCCAGCTACACACAGATCCTGTACAAAACAAGAGAGGAAACTACAAGATACATGTACTCATAACTGAAGCATGGATTAGGGTGAATCAAATATACATGTAAATACAATACATCAATGCAATACAAGTATATAGGAGAACATGCAAAACTTTATTGATAGAAGTAACAGGGTTCTGAGAAGGTTACAACCAATGATGGCTCCAATCCAGCAGCACCTCCCCAGCAGCAAGAACTCTCCTCTTCACCTCTAGTAAAACAATCACCCAATAGCTCTAACTATAAACCAACAGCACCTCCTTGCTTTACACAAAATTCCAGCCTCCTTAGACCTCATAGAAGAGCTCTATATATAGGAGAGAAGAAGAGAGGATGAGTCAGCTTGAGGCTGGCATAGAGCTGACTAGTGTCCTCTCCCTCTTCAGTTCTTGAGTCCACTTGGAGATCCTTGCTTACACATGGTGATCAAGTACCTCTTACTCATCACAGGGCGAATCTCATGAACCAAGTGTCAGTTTGGAAGCTTCCTGGGCAGTTGACACCTTGCAGAATGACTGTGCCACTTGGCCAATCTCGCCCAGCGCAGGTAGCCTTCATTAGATTTGACTTCCAGCACAGGTACAAGGAGGAGCAGTTGCATTCCAGCGCAGATGCTCAGTGGAGCAGCTGACATGATCCAAAATTAGCCTGTTTTGAAGTGTTTTCAGGTGGAGAACTGATTGGAAGTGCTGTTGTTTGATGACCTTGTTCTTTTAGGGGTAAGAACAACATGTTTAGGGACTGAGGATCCCTGTAATTATTGACATTTCATGCTCCATGTCGCGAGGCACAAAAATGTCTATAACAGTTGCCCCCTAAAGTATGAGGCCGTTTATCGGGTGAGATGCTTTATCTAGAGGGTCCGAAGTTCATTCCAGTGCTGAGGAGGCGCCCTGTAATACAATACAATACAATACATTATTTTTCATTATATTTTCATGATCTAGCTGAGGCGGGCATTCCCATGCTCAGCTTTATAAATACATTTTAGTACATATGACAGACGATCGTCTGATGGTAGACTGATAATTTTCTGCTGAAATTATCATCCTTTGAATAGGATGATCATCTGCTGCAATGATGTACATGACAAATGCTTTTATATTTCCTGAATATATATCGCAACCCGGATGGATGAAACTAGATCCGGGGTCTTCAAACTCGTTCGATTTTCACTCTAAGTACAAGTCGATCCATGTGAGAGCTGCGCTGAAGTCGAACATGGAAAGACATCGCTTGATTACCGGCCAATAATGAAAACTGTTAACAAGCGCGAGAGGAATCACCGATAATGATAATGACCCTCAAGGTACTGCAGTACAATTCACGTGGCGTGAATAAAGGACTTGGCGTCGAACGCCACGCAAAATCTTCTGGTCGAAGGTCATTGATGTATACCTGTCGCCGGAAGTGAGAAACTTGCCATTGAGGCATGCAAGCTTCAAAGTACTGATGGGGGTGTTCCTAGATCAACTTCTTGCATAATGAGCTGGAGTCGACAAGAAGCGATCCGTCAAAGGAGGGCCTTAATGAATCCCACATCAATGACACGGAACGGAGCTAATGATTTTAGTGGAGGTGAAAACAAACTGTGACATATGATTCAGGGTGGCGATCATGAATGGATGAAGGATAATGTATGGTAGTGGATGGGACACGGTTGACACTTTCAGAATGACCCCTCTTGAACATATAACGACACTGATGCGATGGATCGGTAGCATTACCCCAAATGTGGATGGTTTGGCGAGGACCATGGTGATGAGACCGGTGAATGAAACAACCCAACCCGATGTGGTACGGAGGAAAAGTGTCATGTTCAAGAGTGACTTGCTACCATTAAACTTTGATGTTCTCCCAATTTTTCCCCAGTCATTTCTGACCAGTACCTCTTTATTTTTGTCAAGCTTGAGGAGGATAACATATGCTTGTTCTATAACCTGCCCTTTGGGCAAGCCCATCGCTATGATTTAACGAGCCTAGCGATAGGGAAACTCATTCTCGTCTAAAGACAAGTTTGTCGCTATTTAATCATTTTAACGAGTCTAACGACAAGGAAAACTCGATCCTTTTCATTTTTAGAGAGTCTGAAAAGGTACATAAAGTTAACTCCATAATTCCTTTTTCGTCAGCTAATCCCTTAAGTCCGAAAAGGTATAAAACAATACAGAAGGGATGGCTGTTCGGTACTTTTAGCGAGCCGAACAAGACAAGCGCTCGATCTTTTTGTGCAATAATCCCTCAGGTCCAAAAATATTAAAATCTAGAGGAGGGATAGCTCTTCCGGTCGTTTAACAAGCTGGAAGGCCAAAACTCGGCAAACTTTTCATATTTTACGAGTCAGTGAAAAGAGCTCAAAGAAGACTCGTCTTTTGAGGAACGAGTGATAAACAGGGATAGCAGCAGATTCCAGGTACAGGTTGGAATTTTCCAATCACGGCAATGTCACAAGGATGGCTAGGTGAAATCACTCTTCGCAGCTGTTTCTCAAAAGAGGTAAACACACAAATGGAGGTGAATGATCGGCCAAATGAACAGTGGAGGTGACGGTGCACAAACACGACCAAGGCTTTTATGGCTCATGAATTTACGATCTCAAAAGGTTATTTACTGGTTCATTTTTTTTTTGAATGAGCTTGAACTCTAAAAGAAAGCCTGCTCATAACTCATGTTTATTTTTTAACGAGCATGAACTATGTGCTAAAACTGCTCGGATCTTGCGTTTATTTTTTAACGAGCATGAACTATGTGCTAAAACTGCTCGATGATAAGTTTGCATGCCCCCAGTATAATAATGAAAATCGAGGTGCATGCCCCCCAAGCTTCATTGCATTCAACTCGGTGGTTGGAATGAAGGTTTATCTTTGAGATTTGGAAAGGGGGTTTGTTTCATTTTTTAACGAGGTTGACATGAGATAGGAACTATCCTCGACTCCTTCTTTCATTTTTTAACGAGGTTGACACGAGATAAGAACCGTCCTCGGGGCCCACTGTATTTACAGTATTTCCATTAGGGTGATGATCCATGCTGACAAAATGTTCAGGAATCTTCCGAATCCATTAGATATAGAAGATTTCATATTGTAGGTTTCCATTGTGGCCACTTCCGCCAGATTTCTTGCAGGCGGTAGGGCAAAAGTACCCATTAAGGCAGGGTCTTTTAGGAGACCTACTCCAATATTTTGAAGCGAATGATCGCTTCCATGGATCATTGGAATGCTTCCCGTAACTTGTGAACTGTCGGGGAGGAAAGTTTGTTGGTCGACGACTGTAATCCCTCCTTGAAAGGGAAATGCAATCTTCCTGAAGTAGGTCGACACGACTGCGGCCATGGCATATATCCAAGGTCTTCCCAGTAGGATGTTGTAATCGAGGTTTCCGTCGATTACTTCCACATCAACTTCTACTGTTTTTCCCCCCAGTTCAACTTGCAAGTTACTTAAAATCCCGTATGGAGTGTATGATCGTCCATCAAATGCTTTTAACGTCGTTGATGATTTCGACAAGGGTGGTGAGCCTAAATTTTTCCAGCAACTCATCGACATAAGACATGTAGATGCCCCCTCATCAATAATTGTTCGATGAACAGTTTTGTTGAGGGCTTTCACTTGAATAAGGAAAGCTAGTTGAGCTGGTAACTTAGGGTCATATCCTTTATGATCAAAGGCCACAAGATTGGAATCTATTGGGCCAATCCCACCTATTGCTGATAATAAAGTTTGCTCTTGGGAGGGGCAATTTTGCGGTACCTCAAGTGTCGACATAGCGGACGGCGATTGGGCCAGGTCCTCTATTATATTATAATTCTGTGCTATTTTGGCACGAGGATTAAATGTCGATTTGTGTACTACTCCCTTTGGCAACTTTATCATTGGTTCAGGAATGATGGGTGGCACAACTTTGGTCAAAGCTGTCGTCGAACTACTAGGTTGTTCATTAGCCTTGTTATTTGACAGCCATGGATTCCCGTAATCTTTATTCCTTGTCAAAGCATTATTCTGCTGCTTTGAGGTAGACAACATAAGCACTTGGGATCGGGAAGCATTTTGATTAGCAACCAGATTTTGACCAGGATTAGGAAACGGATCAGTCAACACAGCTGAGGTTTTCGGACTCTTAAAGAATCTTTTAAGCTCAGCTTTGCATGGACAATCTGCTGTCCAATGATCCTCATCGCATATATGACACCCCGAAGGGGGTTTCCCTTTTCTCCCTTTCTTTTTCTTCTTGTCTCCTGGTTGCTTCAGTTGTTTGCCCTTGTCGTCCGACACGGCACTTACTTCCGAGGCAAGAAGTTGTTCATTTGCATTTTGATTCGAAGTCTTACGGGTTTTCTTAGACGAATCCCGTGTTGACTTTGCGTTTGCAGTGCCAATCACACCATCGCCGGCATGAGAGTCACTATTTGATCCAGGAGGGGGAGGAATTGAAAATTCCGGTCTAGGGGCGTCAGGTATCTTGTCATAGAGCATGCCAGACTGAGTATATACTAAGTCTAAATACTGGGCACGAGCAATAACTTGCTCCTCTGTTACGATGCCTCCCTTGGCCACATCTTCTATTATAGCAGGAAGAAGCGACTTTATAAACCACTCAGCTAAAAGCTGATCTGGAACATAAGTCTTTACCATTCTGCGACGACGACGCCACTCATGTATATGATCTAATATATGTGTGGCCGTTGTCTGCTTGAAATTGGTTAAGATCTCTGTTCCAGTTTCGTACCTTATAGGTAACTGAAAGTGTGTTAAGAAAGTCGTGGCTAGGGAACTAAAATTGTCGAAAGAGGCTCTAGGTAATTCAATATACCATTTAGCCACCGGACCAGTCAATGTCCTCTGGAAAAGGCGAAGCCTTATCGAATCATCATTCAAGGTATTCGACGAACACCACAGATGGAAAGTCATCACATGATTCGACGGGTCTTTGCCAGGATTTCCATTGAATTTAGGAATGTCCGAAGGAAGTTTGTGAGGAATCGCTGGCCACCAATGGGCATAGGCGATTGGATCATTCGTCAATCGATGTAAATCTGGTAATTCTAGAGTCGCCACGAATGGCAACTGCTGATTTAGGTTTGGCGAGGCGTACCCAGGATACGATGGAATCGCCTGAGCAGTAGGCCTTTGCATACCAGCATAATGCAACTGATGTTGATAGGACTGATATGGCTGGTGGACTTGGCCACTGTAAAGTGGTTGATTTAACCCATTCTGAATATAGGGTTGCCCACTATTTGCAAAGATCTGTCGCTCAGATCCCTGGTACACCTGTTGAAACTGAGGTTGTTGGTATTGCATCATCCATGGCTGTTGTGCGATACTAACCGACAGACCAAGATGCGGGGTTATGGTTCCCGTTTGTATCTGTGTCGTCCCGGCAGTTGGCGATTGTGGTTGTGTTGCAGGGTCAAGGGGCTGTTGCATTACAACTTGGGGTTGACATACAACAGGCATCGATTGAACTTGCGACACGGTTACAATTGCTGGCGTCGTCGGGATGCTAGACATAGGTACACATTGTTGCATGGAATATACAACTCTCGGTTGTTGGGGCAACATAGGCACCCCACCACTCGTCGTAACTTCAGTCAAACCTGAATGCGGTTGAAAACTGTCGTATGGGTATCCTCCCGGAGGGGGAAGTGAAAGGGCATATTGCCCCCCATACGGTAACAATCCAGAGCTCAAGGGTATAGATTGCCTTTGAGGACTGGATGGTCCAAACTGATTTCCAAAGGGATCAATTTGTCTAGTTTCAACATAAGAATTACCGGGTATTATACCGGAAGAACAAACTGGAACAGACCAAGTTGTCATAATAGTCCATGGGTGGACTCCTTCTAGCTGTTGAGAGCTAGTCGGGATAGCTGGTATGCCGGCAAACATCGTCGGAGTGACAGCAGGAGCTTCTGCTGTCGCTGTGTCATTTGGCACAGTCCTAGATGTCGACGGTTGCTCAGACATTTTAAGTCTATCCAATAAACTGCCTAACGATTCTACAGGAACTTCCACTGACGATGGACAAACTTCTGATGCAGAAGGAAAAAGAGTGATGCCTACTCCAAAATGAGTTGGAGTATTTGCTTGCTGGTCCTCTACGATTTCCTCTATTGCAATCAGACCAGGAGGAAGAGGAAGACCGTCAGGTCCGTAAAAGATTTCTGGTGCCGAAGAAGGGGTTGCTTCGACAGCGACAGTTGTTTGAGCAACAAGACTCTGTGGACCGGTTTCAGATGGAACTGGTTCAGTTATGCAAGTACTTGTTCTCAGACTAGGATCAGTACAACTGTCCCTCTGTCGCTGTTGAACTTCTTCAATAGAGGCAGGGATTCCAGAAATATTAGGAGTGACCAGAATCTCAGATGTAGTTGGAACTGTTGTTCTAACTTTAATGGGAGATTTTGACCCGGTCAAGCGAGTTTGCTTCATCCGTACTACTCTCGATTCCGGAGAAAAAGACGGTTGACTCGCGAGTCTCCTCGAACGACAGAGTTCTAATTGACTTTCCTCCATGGTTGCGGATTACTCGATCAACTAAAATACAAAAAGGGGAATTATGTTTCCGTATTGAATGAATTTTATTAGACGCTTTTAGACACAACTTTGCTTTTTCATGTTTTAAGAGTCGAGAAAAAGCTAAAGATGACTCTAGTCGCCTTCGATGTATTAACGAGCCCGAAGTGACAAATGCTCGGTTGGACCTTTTCAATTATAGAGTTTGAAAAGGGCCAAAAGAAACTGCTCTGGAGATCTAGGCAGAGGGTGTGCCAAACCTTTCGCGAAACCACAGAATACGTTTTACGGTACGGGTGGTCGATCTTCGTGAATGCTGTGTTCACTGCATCGCGATCAGTAGGGCGGCCGACACGGCTTCCTAAGGATAAAGGATAAATGCCTATAGGGGTCTCCCAATATACGCGATGGTACGCGGGAGCACAAGTCCGTATTAGTGCTATCGTCCCTCAGGATGAATCACCCACCTTCGTAGAGATCGACAGTCACTACGTTTAACGACGCCGGAACACGTCTCTACCTAGACCTCTATTGTGAGCGGTATGTTACAATGCGTTTTTAGATTCATTCAATATATTTTAAGTTGATCTTGTTTATCAGTTTGTCTTTCAGGATCACCACGAGATGTATTGGTACAAATTCCTAAATGCAGCTAAAATGATAAGCAAGCTTTACAATCTTTTTAGCTTTGAAAATCCTAACCACTGAGGGGAGAGAAAAACAATATCTTTCCACACAGAGCACAAAGCACAAACTAATGCACTTTCTCCTAGATCAGACACACAAACTTATCAAAAATGCAAATGCAAGATGCATGTATTTCTTTTCTTTTCCCTTAATGTTGATGTAGACAAAAATGAAATTGTCGTGTAATTTTCGAATTCAATTTGAAGCGTAAACAAACAAGTTTTGTCTAAAATGAAAAGACGCCTTACAAGCACTTGTTTCGACACTAAAAATATATGAATTCAAACCATAAGATGAAAAACAAACAAACTCAAACGGCCATGAACAGTAATAAAACTAGCTCTTAAGATCACAAAGACACTTTTACAGTTCAGGATCTAAGAGGCCACAGCCATACTGGTTTGCTTTTCACAATGGGAAACTGTAACTGAAGTAAGAAATACTGAAAGAACAATCACAGTTTCATCACACAACTGAGGCGGAATAATGTCAAGGAAAGTTGGTTTACAGCAAGTATAATGACAAGCAATCAGCAGCAAAACAACAGTGAAAACAGGGCTCAGACACAGTGGGAAACCTCAGGAAGACATAGCCTAACTGGATCAGCGCAGGCTCTGGTCTGTCAAATTGACTCTCAGCGCAGTTCCCGAAGGGAGTACCTGTGCTGGAATGCAGACTGCCTGTGGACAGCCTGCACTGAGACACGAGAGTTGCGTTTACAAGGATTTCCGGGTCATAAAAAGCTCAAAAATGCACTGTTTTTGCTGAAATAAAAAGCTATAGGTCAAGTACAAGCTAAGGGATGATCAAGAGGATGAAAAGCTATCACAAAGAGTACAAGAGTCTTTTGTAGATCAGCTCTTCAAATCATGAATCTGCTCAAAAATGAGCAAGAGTAGCAGCCCCTCTACTTCGCTTTTGATATAGTCAAAAGCTTTTCGATTCGGTACTCTTTGGTTCAGGAAATGAATAGCAAAGGTACTACAAACACCAACAAGATACTAGGCTCCCCAGTGGAGTCGCCAGTTTGTTGTGGGGAAAAGTATCCGATGCGGATGACCCTATCCCTACTCTAAAGGTGACTGTCTTTAGCAACAACTGAAAGTAAAGCTTTGATGTTTTCCTTTATGAAAGTACAGAGAGAAGGAAAAGAAGGTCAACCAACCTGGTGTCTTTCGCTTAGTCGATCCTTGTCCTCTCCCTTTGTCTCTTGTTCCCAGCTCCTTACTCTCTTTGCCGGTCCAGCTACACACAGATCCTGCACAAAACAAGAGAGGAAACTACAAGATACATGTACTCATAACTGAAGCATGGATTAGGGTGAATCAAATATACATGTAAATACAATACATCAATGCAATACAAGTATATAGGAGAACATGCAAAACTTTATTGATAGAAGTAACAGGGTTCTGAGAAGGTTACAACCAATGATGGCTCCAATCCAGCAGCACCTCCCCAGCAGTAAGAACTCTCCTCTTCACCTCTAGTAAAACAATCACCCAATAGCTCTAACTGTAAACCAACAGCACCTCCTTGCTTTACACAAAATTCCAGCCTCCTTAGACCTCATAGAAGAGCTCTATATATAGGAGAGAAGAAGAGAGGATGAGTCAGCTTGAGGCTGGCATAGAGCTGACTAGTGTCCTCTCCCTCTTCAGTTAATCTTCAGTTCTTGAGTCCACTTGGAGATCCTTGCTTACACATGGTGATCAAGTACCTCTTACTCATCACAGGGCGAATCTCATGAACCAAGTGTTAGTTTGGAAGCTTCCTGGGCAGTTGACACCTTGCAGAATGACTGTGCCACTTGGCCAATCTCTCCCAGCGCAGGTAGCCTTCATTAGATTTGACTTCCAGCGCAGGTACAAGGAGGAGCAGTTGCATTCCAGCGCAGATGCTCAGTGGAGCAGCTGACATGATCCAAAATTAGCCTGTTTTGAAGTGTTTTTAGGTGGAGAACTGATTGGAAGTGCTGTTGTTTGATGACCTTGTTCTTTTAGGGGTAAGAACAACATGTTTAGGGACTGAGGATCCCTGTAATTATTGACATTTCATGCTCCATGTCGCAAGGCACAAAAATGTCTATAACACTTCTTTTATTTTCTTGGGTTGATTTTGGGTTGTTTTCATAGTTTGGTCGGGGACATCTGCATTCAATTTGCTTCTTAGATTATATTGCTTGTGGACTTCGAAGATAGCAGTTTCATATCCTTCTTTATAATCAAATGATTCTCCAAACTGTACCTGTAATTGCTGCAGCATGTACAGCTCCTGCTCATCTTGGGTTAGAAAAACGATGTCCTCATCATTTATTCCCATCAAGTTAATTTGTGTATCATGCTCTATATTTTCTGGCTGAGATGTCTCTACATAATTTTCCTGAAAAGGATGCCTTATGTTTTGATCTAGTCCATTTTTCCCCATGTTTTGGTTATTTCTGAAATTCGGTTTTCTTAGTGGAGGTGCTTGTTGGTTATCCCATTGGGGTTTCCTTTCCATGTTACCTATTCTTTTCATTAGTCTTTCCATGTTTTTGGCCAAGTTATCTATTTTAATATCAGATGGTGAAGTTTCATCCTTAGAAGTTCTCTTTTAATTTCTAACTCTTGCCCTTTTAGCTAACAAATTAGCTTCTACACTAACAACTACACTTTGCATTTATTCTAATGTTGGGGGCTTTATTTCCCTGAGTTGGTATGACATATTGGTATCAAAACCATCAGGGAACTTTATTAACGCTAAGTTAGGTGGGGGTCTAAGGTTAACTAGGATTGCATTATATATGTTATTGAATCTACTGCAGTAATCTTGAACAGTTTCATTAGGTCCTCTCCTAATATTCTCATATTCTGAAAGGATTTGTAAGGGATTCTTTTTATTTTCCCACCTATCAATAAAAAACATTTGGAAATTTGCTAGGTCTGCTATATGGTTGGCAGGAAAAACTTTAAACCAATTCTTGACATCACCAGTCATAGTTTGGGCAAAGAGTCTCATCTGGACATCAACTTCTTCTATTTCATGTAGTTCAAAGAAGTCAGACATCTTGTTTACATGTTGTTGGGCAGTGTAGTGACCAATAGCATCAAACAAGGGAATCTTACTTTGATAATCTGCAGGCATAGCATGAAGTTGGGCAGGTAAAATAAGAGGAGCATATATGTTTGCCATTGTTGTAGGTTGGGAGGGGATAAGATGTGGGGTTGATATACTCGGGATTGATGTTGTAGTGGATGAAGAACCAGGACTAGTAGGTGGCGAATGAGTAATGATAGATTGGTGAGGGAGTGAAGGTGTAAATGGTGGTGCAGAATGGAATTCAGAAGGTAATGAAGTCGAAGGGAATAATGGTGAACTAAAAGTAGTGGAGAACTATTCTGAAAACTCAGGGTTAGTAGTAGTATTAATGGATGATTGTGGAGATTTCAAAATGTATTCATCACTTGATCAGTTGGCTTGTTGGACTTCAAGGTCTGCAATGAAATTAGGATATAGAACAATTTCGCATATTTCACTTTCAGATTTCATTTTAAATAATGAAAGACCAAATTTCTCCTCAAAGGGAAGATCTTCTAAAAATAACCACTCATTAGGACATGAATTAGCTTTAACTAAAGATGTTTGACTAACTGAACTTTCTTCTTTTTTAGATTTTCTTGAAATCAGGTTGGGATTATTAACTACTAGGGGAGGGTTGGGATCAAGATTAGCCCTAGTAAAATGAGTCTTCCTAGAAGCCAGCATTTCAAAATTTTAATTGTTTTTGTAATATTTTTCCAATATAACTTCTAACAAATGACTTTAAGAGGCTCAAAATATAGAATTAGATTTTTCTTAAAGCTTTATTAGGACTGAGGAGTTGTTGGCTCCCCAGTATGGTCACCACTATGTTATCACGTAGAATTTTCTCTAGAAGTTATTAGAAGAAAGAAAATGACCAAGGTAACCACAAACCAACTTTTGGGCATAGGCTCTAGCCAACCTAAGTCTAGAGAGGTCTCCCTCTATATGATTTAGCTTTGTTTGATGGGATTTCAGGCTAGTTCTTAATGTTAAGGGGGTTTTTTATTTGTATTGAAGATTGGGTGATGGGAGTCTTTAAATAGATGGATAGGATGATGTCTCTAGTCCATTGGGCTATGGAGTAAAAAAAGAGCAGCAGGACTAGATCAACTCACTAGAGGGAATGTTCAAAGGGCAAGACAGTAGAGTAGAATGCAGGTCTTTAGGCCAGGGGGGTGGGATAGTTTTAACCAGGGTGAGAGAGAAATTAAGAATTCTCAGATCAGGATTGAAATGAAGAACAAAGGGTAATCAGAAACAAAGGACAATTAAGAATCCTTTGCTATTGATTATAGAGAAAAAACCTAAACTAAGGAATAATTAACAATTCCTTAACTTAGATTATCAGTAGAAAACATGTATTTCCCTAACTATTATAACAATGTGTAATTAAACAAATTCTGATACAATACTATAGTTATGTCATTCAGATTCAGATAAACATTATGGAGAAACTTTAAGAAATAACAACAACGTGAGAAAATACTTGTTTGCACTTCGCTCTACACATGAATCCTTTGAAATATCTGGTCTTTATTCATCAATCTAGCTTCCTGGCTCAGTCAATGCTCCAATGGCTTTACAGTATTTTGATCAAGAAGTCTATAGAAATGTTTAAGAATTCACCCTACATACTTTGAATTGTGAAGTATTTATACTAAGGTTTATTACAAATATCTCAAACTGACTTGAGATTTAATCTAGGAAATACAAATATCTGCTCACAGGAAGATAGAGACAGCTAGTAAACTGCATTCATGATGTCCCTTTTATTGTGGTACTGTTGGATTTTATGGTTTGATTTTAGCTCTTTATGCTCTTTCTTGTTTGAATCATTACCCTGGAGGCTTTTATTTACTTCAGGCTTCAATCTGATACTCTCTGACTCTGATACTCTTTTACTCTGATGACATATCTTTATCCTTCACTGTGCTTTTTCCTTTATTGCACAATTTAACCTTCTACTGTGTGTCTAAACAATAAATTCTTTTGTTTTTATGTGTATCAGCATCGGGAAGTGGATATTGATCAAGTCTCAGTATGTTTTATTTATTTGTCTTCTAACTGCATCTTCAGTTTGGTTCCTCTGTTTTGACTGTCCAAGTCTTAGTATGAACATTTTCTTCTCGGTTGTATGTGTAATTGTCTTCATATTCATCCCTTGTATAATGATCTTCTTCTTCTAAATATATGCTTTTATTAGGTTTCTTTTCGAGTCTTGTAGTAAACAGGTTCTGTGACTAGTATCAGAACTGTTTATCCAAGCTCTGATCTTCAGCTAATTACCTGGAAAACACAACAATTATTAAGAAAACCTCGATCAGTTGGAAAGGCACTTGATGGATTCATTTGCATAGGGATGCCCGAGGAAGGGGTCGTGGCAGCATTTTGGACATGAATGGAGTTGGAATTGTGTCATAGAGGTTCAAGGTGGCGTTGAAGGGTTTAACGGGTTTATACCGTGAAACGGGCGAAAGGCACGAAAACAAGGTCTTCAAGGTTTAAAGTCTTTAACGGGCAAATTTTTGAATATGTCGTGAAGTTTTCTATTTATGGATAACATGTGGTTTATTAAGTTGGTAGGGAGGTAGTATTGGAGGTCATCACACTGAGTTTGTGCCTTGGGTTGTTTTTAAAAGGGGTCATCCAATCTACTTTAGAGCGTGACACATAGTAGTCGGGGGGTTGGGGAAAACTGCCTTATCGGGTGGGTAAAGGTCGACTATCAGGCTTGATCAATATGGCTATGGTCTGTTAGATTTGGACGCTTTTGATTTGATGGTTGTCAGGTGAAGAAGATTTGCAGAGGAAATGAACGGGAGTTGACGAGGGGGGGCAAGGGTTTTAATCACAGCAGTTTGGGATTAATTTAGGAATTAATCCTCGGTTAAGCAATCGGGCGGGGCTTAATCGCAGGATTAGGGAATCGAGTGAGGTCAATGATGGGATTAACTTAGGTTTACTGGGATTAGGTAAATTAAGTAAGGTTGTATCGAGATATGGGTAATTTATATAGTTTTTATTCAAACTAAGGGTTAGGATATGTAATTTAGTGGTTTAATTAATATACGGGAAAAAGGTAATTATAGGGGATTTATATAAAATTAATAATTAATACAAAATGAGTGGGTGGAGTGGGATTTTCGTAAATAAAAAGGAAAAATGTAACATTTGCACACTTAGCTTTATACTTAGGATAGAAGGCTTTTTGTGGGTTTTTTGAGCGAAAAGGGATTTACATGGGGGTTTTTCACTTTTTCGTAGGTAAATGGTGTTTAACCTTAGGAAAAGGGGTTTTCTTAGGGTGATGAGGAGAAATGGATTGTATGAAGGGGTAATTATTTTATGAAGTGGATTCTAGCACTTGTGTCCATAAGTCATTAAGTCGAGGGTCTGGTCCCACCAAAATTCAGAGAAATGCTTTGAGCATGTTTGACATGTAGGATTAAAAGTACTAGAACATACTTGTGGATAGGAAATTAGTAAGTATAGGGGAAAAATGAATGAGGGGGAGTTAATCACATGAACTTGTAAACCTTTGTCTTTGCTTCCATAGTTGATCATACATGTCGAAAGATGTGTATAAGCATGATGCATGTGTTTTTATCCAATTAACTTTGTAGTTCAACAACCTTTCTTCTACTTACCCATTTCTTACCTCTAACATATTTTCTTCATTTATTTGGGTGCATTTATGCTATCAAACCCTTATTCATCTATTTTTCTTTTGGAAAGTAATCTATCTAATTCTAACCTTCTATCATCCAAGGGCACAGATTAAGCTTATGAGCTCCTTTTATTTTCTCTACCTAACTATGATCTACCAAGATTAAACTGTTTGGTCAAATTTTATTCTCTAACCATAAACATAAAATTCAAAGCATGAAATAACCAAGATTAAACAGTTTGATTACCATGGATTGTGTCATGAATAACAAGTCGCACACAATCATTATTATGCATAAAAGTAAATAGCAGTGGCATTTAGACTTGCACACTTTCATGGTCTCTTCGTTTTTTGGGTTCATATATTTTCATTTTATTTTGACCTTCTCTTATTCTTTTTGTTCTTTGATTTTTCTTTTAGGACATACCCTCTTTACTTTTTTTACTTTTTATAATATGGAAAACATTTGCAGAAAGAAAAGGTATGTATAATATTACAAGGCTTAACCTTAGTCATTCAAAATTATGACTCCTATTGGTATAGGAACCTAACAACTTCCAATTCGCGTATGCAAAGGAAGGGATGGTTGTTCAGAAATGACTAATCCCTCTGATTAGTGTTGTTGTTTTATTGTTGTTTGTCATTTATGCCTTCATTAGATCTGATGTAAAACTAATTGTATAAGGAGATTGAGTTTGGCTGACTAATTGATTGTATAAGAAGGGTGATCATTGATGCTATCTGTTTAGAACCATGTAATATGATAATAGATCTTCATAATGTCTTTGGTTAGTATAGCTTTTTGATTTAGAAGTTTTATGATTCGGTATATTTATAGGTATGCGCAAGTTGGGCTACGGAAAGTAGCATATACATGCAATTTGGCCTCATTGAAGTAGCGTATAGATTCTGACATATGATTTTTGAGGTTGCAAATTGGTTATGGTTGTTGATGCAATGTTCTCGGTTTAGCTCTATTTTTTCATGACAGTAATCTGACTGTTTAGATTGATTCATTGTATTTTTCTTCAGAGATTATTAAGTTTTAGTGATTGGTTGATGCAATTGTATTTGATGGTTGTATCATAGTTGTGGTGATTGATTTTGAGCTTCAATGTTACTGATGGGTCCAATATGAAAATTTGATGAAACATGGCCTACATATTGTGTTAATGAGTACCGGGAGTATCCAGTCTAAAAATTTATGAAACGTGGTTCTTAGAGGAAGAGTGAAGGTGGTAGCCTTCTGTAGGCTGGCGCCTAGGTATGGTAGCCTTTTGTAGGCTGGCGCCTAGGTATTGGTAAACATGTTAGCTAGTGCAAGAGCTAGGGGGTTGGAGTTCCCTTCTAGTAGAAGCTATAAAACGAGTGAAGGTTGTAGCCTTTAGCAAGTAGATGCTAGCATACTGAAAAAATTCTACACCAATACAAAACTTCTAAACATTTTTTTAATTATAAGATTAAAGACTGAGACGACAACAACGGTGGTTTTTTCCCATATTGGGTTTCTACCTAAAAAATCCTGGTGTTGATGTGTGCTGCTTATGTGTGTTGGTTTATTATTTTTTTACTCCATCTATTTACTTCTTAGTAAATGCATCACACTCTGATTTAAGCTCAATAGACAATGAATTAGTTGTTTTACAAGTTTATTATATATACGCTAGTTCCATTCATTATAGTTGTGGACATATGTTGTTTGGTATTTGTACAATAATGTATGCAGTTTGAAAGGGAATTTTTTTTCTTATGAAAGTTTAAAATACTGATTCACCGCCCTCTCAGTATTTTTCCCAACACTCTTCTTAGGGAAATATCAAGCATAGTGCCCCTTTCGATGATAATTATAGCATTCAACATCTCTATCATGGATCCTTGAATCATTGAAGTCATGATGGGCTTGAGGAAGTCTTATTGAATTGGATGGCTTTCCCTTTCCTTTCTTCATGTTCTTCTTCCCTTGAACAATCAAGACAGTAAGCTCTCCTTCATTTGGTGTTTGAATTCCCCCTCTAAATATCATCAATATCTCCTCTTGATTTCGTAGAGAAAGTAGATCATCAAAAGAAGGGATAATTTCACTATTGTTGATATAATTAATAAAAATTCCCCATGATGAAGGAAGGCCACCAAGGGAAGTCATCACCAATTCCTTGTTAGGTGTAATTTCTTAAGTATCCATAGTGGGTCCCTAGTCTCAGTGATTCTTATCAATAATGATTACACAGTCTCTCACTTATGCATCTTAGAGTCCTTGAGTTTATTTTTAAAATCCATAGTGTGGCTCAAATTGTTGACTTCATACATCCCAAAAATGTTATTGTACATTTCATTGAAAGTATTCAAATAAAATAAACAAGTGGATGATCTCTTGAGGAATCAATAATGATCTCCTTCACTTTAATATCACCTTTCTTGTACTTGGATTTTGAATCTTGAGGATCATTTTCTAGTGGAGGTGAAATCTTTCCTTCCACGTACTCAATGATATCATACTCATCTAAAGTGACATTAATCTTGGTCTTCCATGCTACAAAGCTAGATGAGTTGACTAGCTTTGCATTGTCCTTGAAGTATGAGATAGACATTTTTACAAAACGATTTTCCCCTTTCCATCAGCTGCTAGAAGATGCATGCTCTTTCTCTATGTCTTTTAGGTTCTTCTTCAAATAAAATATGATACCATGTTCAATTTTCATCAGTTTTTCTATGCCACAACTATTACTTTAACAATATATAATAGCATCCAATTTAGTAATTTCCACTTCTTTAATTAACCAATGCTAGTAGAGAAATAATATATAGAACAATTATAAAAATTCATAATGAAAGAAAACGAAGAGATAGGAGACACAATATTTTGTAAATGACTAGGGAAAATCCCCACAAGGGGGGAATCCTTTGAAATTATTCTTCTATTATATTGTCATAAAATGTTCAATAGAGATTAAAATGAGCCCAAATCCACAAATAATAATTCAAGTAAAATATTGACTTATCCAAGAGAACAACCAACCAAAAACCAAAATATCAACCAATATTCAAATCTGGTATAGTTCTACACCTTCGTCCTATTTTGTACCCAGTTCTATAGCTTCTTCATAGTGTGCACCAAATTTTGTATCACAATTCCCTATCTATTTTTGTGCCACAGTTCCACACGCAGTTTGGTAACACAATTCTACACCTAGTTCAGTACCACAGTCTTGCACGTAGTTCTGTACCTTCAACCAATTTGGTACCTTTGCTAGAAAATTCAGATGTATCAAACCCAAGATGATAGCAAGAGAATTTTTTGATATGATATACAAATGAGCTTGAGGTAACATGTATATATATGTGTGTTGATGACTTCTAATTTTGCTTCTAGGCTGACCTAAACAATTGTGCCAATGTGGGCTTGACTTCAAAAATCGTCTTTCTCATTTGGACATCAAAATGCATATAAATACAAGTGACCTCAATCTCATTTGAACATCACAGAACATCACCTCATACTCTTCCTCTTAATTTGATTAGTTCATATTGGTCTAAAGTAGCTCTTTTTCACACGTGTGGGAATGAAGGAGGATGAAATTACAAGTGAAAAAAATCTAAATTGTTCAACAACTTTGAAAAGCGTTGATTTTGAAATTTTGAGGAGAGAAAGGGGATGAATCAATATTTCTTTTACAATTTTTATTTTTATGTCAATTAAGATCACTTATAAACTAAACACAAAATGGATAATAACAAAATAAATAATTTTATTAACAACAAATAGCAAGCACTCCAATCCTCTATTACAACAATTCAATTTCCAATTTGTGCAATCATAGCTATGATTCCTTTAGGGCTCTAACCCTAGAGGAAGTCTCTAATATTCAATTCCACTAGGATCCAACCTATAGTTCACCAAGCAAAAACTTGGTCTTCTTGAGGACTACAGTCATTGAGGGATCCAACCCTCTCAACTAGTTTTGGCTCTAACTTATTCTTCTTGAGGTCTCCAATCCTCTAGGGCACTAACCTCATTATTCAAGATAGGATCAATAGTTCTTCAAGTTTTCCAATATCTCCTGCAACAATACCTGAAGTTATCTTCAAGTTTTCCTTCAATAATTCTCTCAATTAATATCCAAGGTACCTATATCATCAATGACAACTTTAATAATCACAAAAAGTGTCTCTAAGACTCTTCATGATTCCCAAATAGTATTCTCCAAGATTATTCCATCATGACTTCAATACTACTGCTACAAAGGTGTACAATAGGAATTCTTCAAACAAGTCTTCAAGGTCTTCTTAAAATGTATTCTTAAAGCTAATCCAAAAGTCTTTGAATACTACTCCAAATGGACTTTATCAAGACTACTACAAATACTGCATCAAGGCTTTATAAATATTTCTTCAAAGAAACTCTTCAAAATACTTCACTTTAATGATTTTTTGAAACTATAAATAGACTTCAAAGTCCTCTTTCTTTCTACTCCTAAAATGTATTCAACAATACACAGAACATGCAACTACAATTCTTCAAAACTAACTCTAAAGTAACTCATCAAACAATTCTTTCAAGGTTGTCACAAGGATGCTTTAAATGATGCCTAAATATTGCTCTAAAATTTCCAACCATTGTCCTTAATAGATCTGCAATTTAAGTCTTCCAATATTTTCCTCAATGATGCCTCTAATATATGCTCAATAGGTTGCTTAAAAAACTCTAAAAGGGTGTCCCAACAAATGTCTTCACTTCAACGTTGTGCCAAACAATTGTCCTCACATTCTTCTTTAAGGTTTGTTGTAAGATTGTCTTCACAAGTCTGCTCTAAGCTTCAATAGTGCTTTATTGGATCTGCTCAAAAATGTGTCTCCAATGGTGCTTTAAATATCGACACTTCTGACACTACATAAAGCCAAACTTGAGATCATTTTTCAACAAGTTATGCCATAGGTTTGTGTTCTTCTACCACAGATGATGACTATTAAAAAATTGCCCTCAGATCTGAGCTCTTCAAAGGCAGAGTCATGAATCTAACTAGGGGTTTGCAATTTTTGAACATATCTGAGTTGTAGGAGGAAGAGGTTATAAGCCATAAAGAGGGATGAGATCCTTCACAAAACCATGAATTTCGGGTCTAAAAAGATATGCAAAATGTCAGGTCTAAAATGTCACAGTGTTAATTTTTCACCAATTTTTTTATGCTACAACTCTTACTTCAACAATATCCAATACCATCTAATTTAAAAATTTCCACTTCTTCATTTAAACAATGAAAATAGAGCAATAGTAGATAGAAAAATAATACAAATGCACAATGAAAGACAACCAAGAGACAAGAGACACAATAT
Organism: Pinus tabuliformis; assembly: GCA_031772625.1. NCBI lineage: Eukaryota > Viridiplantae > Streptophyta > Pinopsida > Pinales > Pinaceae > Pinus > Pinus tabuliformis. Next base: position 648,415,466 of record CM062809.1, read on the forward strand.
TTGTTCAATGACTAGGGAAAAACCCCACAAGGGGGAAAACCTTTCAAAATTATTCTTTTATTAGATTGTCATAAAATGTTCAGCAAAGAGTACAATGAGCCCAAATCCACAAATAATAATTCGAGTCAAAGTTTGAATTATCGAAGAGAACAACCAACTAAAAAGCAAAATATTAGCCAATAGTCAAATCTGGCCAAATTCAAAGTATCAACATTTTTTCACCTTTAGCCTGTTCTATACCCAGTTTTATACCTTTCGTCTGCTCTACACCCAGTTTTGTACCATAGTTCTACACCTAGTTTAGTACCATATTTTCACACCCAATCTAGTACCACATGTCTGCACCAGTTCGTACCACAGTTCCACAACCAATTCGATACTGCAATTCTGTACTCAATTTTGTACCCTCACTAGAAACTTCATATATATCAAAACCAAGAAAAGGGAGAGAGAAGTGTGTGATACGATGTAACGAATAGATTGAGTTCACATGTATTTATACGTGTTGGATGAATTCTAATTTTTCTTCTACGCTGACCTAAACAAATGTGCCAATGTGGGCTTGACTTCAAAAATCCATATTCGCATGTCTGAATCAAGTGCTTCAAAGGTCAAAATTGGTCCGCCCTAAAAGAGGAATTTAGTCCAATTGTTGGAATTTATCACTAAGTGGCAAAATTAACACAGATAAAGGATGAAGCTTGCAACAGGAACAAGGCTAAAGTGGCTGAAAGTTTACTAAGAAAAAAAGCCAAAATACCACAAGGCTAAGTACTGTAGAAGATCAAAATGGTTGAGTTTATTCTTGCTCTTGATTACTTATTTATTGAACTCTTATTGCAATTGTTCACTGAATTTATGAACTAAATTGATTATTATCCAAATTCACATAGGTTCATATATATAGTTGTTTTCCACATTGAAGAGTCATGACAGTTGGAGAGGCATGTCAAGCCTACATAAGTCAACTTTCCATTTTTATTTTTATTTTTCTGATTTTAACATTTTTCATCTTCAAAATTCAAAATATTTACAATGATATGCAATTAGAAGGAGATTAAGAGATTTTTGTAAAGGGTTTGGAGCCCTATACAAGTTGGTGTAAGAGGTATTTCAAGATAGTGTGTCTAACTGTCAAAAAATAATTTTACTTTTAAGAAATTAGGGATAGATTCGAAAAAATTAAGGATTATGATAAAATTTAGGTTATCAAAATTTGGAATTTGGATAGGGATTTATGGTAGTGGATAGGAATTCATTTATTTATGCTAGGGTTTAATTATTATGGATCTTATGGTATTAGGATTAGGATATCAATAGGATTAGGGAGCTAGGGCTTCTCAATAAAGGGCTAGTCTACAACAAGGTTAGAGATGACATCATGGGACATGATCTAGACTGCTAACGCTTTTCAACAAGGCTATATTTGAAGGGTTTCATCATCTTAATGGACCTGGGGAAGCGTTTTCATCATAGGCCAAGGAATGCATTTAATCAATGAATCATGTTAGGATTACATTGTTCTTTAATTAGGGTTTAGGCTTGCCAACCAACAATTCTAGGGTATTTCATTCATACGGTTTCAATAAGCATACATGTTTTCCATACATAGGGATTCATTCTAGGGTCTTCCATCCAATCAATGCAAGGGCTAGGGCATCATGCCTAGGGTTTCATGTAGGGCATGCTTCAACAATGCACCTAGGTTTTCATCTTATTGACATCAATTATAACTTTATCCAACAATCCCCCCCTTTGTCATTGACAAAAATATTGTCCTTATTTCAATAGTCTCTCCCCTTTTAACATCAATGACAACTTCTTCATACATGCTTCCCACGTTTTGTGTTGCTCTTCATTTGTAATTTTTTTTTTTTTTTTTCTTTGTCAAGGATAGTTCTTCACGATAAGTATGTTTCTCCACCTATATTGATCAAGGACAATTCCCCCTAAAGTTATGCATGATATTCCTCTTCATGCCCTTAAACTACTTAGAAACAAGTATTTATGCTTTAAGCATTCAAGGCATATCCAAAATGATCCTTTTTCTGGTATAACATGCTTCCTTCTCCAAACCTTTGTGACCATTTTTCCTTTCTAGGATGGAAATTATTTAGATTTTTTAGGGACCCACTTCAATTTTCAATCTCGAGTTATATGTCCAACATTATGACATTTTAAAAATTCAATTATGTACATTAATGATGGAGCATAATTTCTATAGGCATTCTCATTGGATTATCTTCTTGCAACTTTACTTTTGGGAACTAATTGGAGTTGTAATAAATGTGTTTATTGTATTCCATGAAATTCTTTTCCATGTGCCCAAAATTTGGACAAAAATAACAATAACCTAAAAATATTGTTTGATACATGGAATATGAGGATAATTTTGGTGAACTTTTGAAGTTATTATCGGTTGGCTTGAGCGGACCTGACCCAGATTCAGCATTAATTAGCCAAACAAATCCCTACACTACTGGCTGTTTCAGCATCAGCCTGTGGAGTGCGGACCGAAGTCTCACCCAAAGTAGTATGGGGGGATGATGGAACCAAGTTTCTGCACCCTGAGATGGTTGTGATGTCATTTGATTTCTTCTATCCCTACCTTCGCATAGGTCGTCCCGTTCTAGGGCTTATAAGGCAAACTCTATTTTTGACTTCCAATACCTTCGCGAAAGTATACGATTGACCTTCACGCAGCTTTAACCTGAGGCTCAGGTACTTTCGCGCTATTATGGCAATGCACCGTGCAGATTCCTCAATTACCCTAAATGACTTTCCTATCTTGTCAAATACTTAAAGTTATCACTACACAAGCAGATATTCGTAATTGCATTCAATTATTCAATGTAGTGGCATTCACTTACGCATCGTATAAGCATAATAAAGGAAAGTCATACATAAAATATCCAAACACCTCAACAAAACAAAGACACAGAAATTGTAGAATAACTCCTTTCATTAATATCTTCCAAGTGTTTACAGACGTTGTCCACCTTGCGCACACAACTGCAGGAATCTACACACTTAGCTGCAGACTTCTACCCTAGGCCTCTGCACACTCAGCTACAAAGCCTCTACCTACACTACAACCCAAGACTTAGACTTCTTGCTCTAAAGATATGACTCTCTTACATGTTCAATTCCTCCAACTACTTAGAGCTTAGCTCTTTTTATACAATTCCATGGTCCGCGGACCATCGGTAGATCTCTTACAGCCAACTTTACTTTACAAAACTAATGGTAGACTACCCTTTGTGACACATAACACCTTCGTGCTCCGTGACCACAAAATGAAAATCCTTTACAATAACATTACAAAAATTTGACTTAAACATGGGCTTTTAGCCCCAAAATTGCCCTTGGGGGATCTCACTCCCAACAAAGCCCCCAACACAAACATCACGACTCACCCTTGGTCACTTAGTAGGCACAGAGATCTTTGCGTGAAGCCCATCTAGCTTGACCCTGATGACCGCAACTTCGGCTATGCACTGAGCTACTGCAAGAGCCACGCATAGTGGAACATCTTGCTTTACTCTTGTGCTTCACGACAGTTCACCAGGAACTCTCCACGAAGGTAGTCTGACCAGTTAAACTGGACTCCTTCCGTGCATTGTTGTGAAAGCACGATGATAGGCACCAGTTCTGCATCAACTTACACTTCTGCATCACCATCCCTGCAAGGATCTGCATCAACACCTTCACAACAAGGTTGCAGATGCTAGAGATAGCATACTCGCACGACCTCTTTACCAGTTTGAACTTCTCTTTCATTGATTCTGCAAGCACCAGCTGACCACTCTTATCGCCAAAGATCATAGCTTGGTTTTTGCCTATATACGGAAGACGTGTTATGCAGTGAATTAACATATCAGTGATGGGTATCAGCTCCTCTAGCCAAAAACACCCATCATGTACCAAATGCAGTAGCTGCTTGATAACCAAAACTGCCATAGGGGTGTGGTGACAGTGCGGAACCCAGAGTAGGTTGAGTAATCGTGCCTCGTCTACTCCTCTGAGCCACTTCCGCAGCTCTAGTTAAGTCATCCTCGTATTCATGTCTATGATGCGGTGCATCAACTATTCGGTCGCCAGGTGTGGGAACTTCTCATGGTCTGCCAAGTCCCAGTATTCGAGCTTCAAAATCAGCACCCATGCCAAATGCGAACTGTCAAAAGTGATTTCATCTAGTAGAAAATGGGTTTGTAGGGGAGTCTTACTTTCATTAATTTCCTTTGGGACCTTGGACTTAGGCTTACGTGGAGAGACATACTCCAAAAACCGTGTAATAAGGTCTGCACCCTGGGCTTCAACCTCCTCTATTTCCACTCCCACATCCTCATCATCCATGGGGATGTCTTTGATGTCCTCCTCTTCTGCTTATAGGTTTATAGCCTTGCCTTTCTCCTGGGTAGTGGGCTTTGGTGGGTTTCGTCTTGGCGACGTGTGTATCGGTATGGTAGGATGCTTACCCTTCTTGTATTTCATGGTCTTCTTAGTTGGGGTTGGCTTCAGTCTTGGTGTTCATGGAGATTTAGTGACCTCCGCCAATACTTCCGCTACTTCCAGGGCAGCTACTTCGGTCTCCCTCTCCATTCCCTGTGCTAGCTCCTCTACTACTTGTTGTGTATTGGTAACTTCTAGGGGCGCGGACATGATCTTCCACAAGAATTCCTGTGTGTCTACCAACAAAGTCACAAATACCCCAGAAACTCTCAGAATCTCGTATTTCTCACGATTCATAGGTGCTTCAGAGATCGATCACTGAATACTCAAAATGCCAAGTGTTTTTTGTTGGGCAGACACTTGTAATTTATAGGGAAATTTGAATTCAAATCCGACCGTTCCTCCCATAATCGGTTCATTAATACCAGATTGGTGGCAGATTTTCAAGGATTTAAGCCATAAATTTCATCTTAAATGTCAGTTGCCCACTCCCTTTGGCATTACATTTTTCATATTTTCATGAAGAATGACATTAACGGTCACTTTCTAACCAACCTGCATAATTTCTCCCTGGGTACTGCAGCTCCCTCCACGCTGTCACAGACACAGCGACACATCCTTGCTTTGTACCATCTTCCAATCATGTAGCTCCTCCACCTGGGCAGTGTATTTTATAGTCTTGCGCCTCCTTTCAGTTGCCTGGAGTGCTAAGACTGTGCCACTTTAATTTAGTTACATGCCTAAACCACTAGTGTATGGCTTTAAGTGACTTCCATTCACCTTTCCTGGGAAGGGTTCTCCATTTAACTTGACTAGTTGTACCGCTCCTGCATCGGTAATCTCCTTAATAACATAAGGCCCTAACCAGTGCATCCTGAATTTTCCTGGAAATTTATCAAACTTACTATCAGAAAACAAAACCAGATCATTTACCTTATGTTAGAGTCGGTCTTGAGCCCTCCATCAGCGATCAAAACTCTTTGCATTTGCATAAATAGGTGTCTCATCAGTGTCAAGTTTTGCATCCCATTAGGCATGCCATAACCCTGATGGAGGAGCTGGTGTGTTTATACCCCTCTTGGCATTGTTGGATCAGGTCATTACAGTCATTAAGCTCTTTCAAGCTTGTCTTGTATTGTCTTGAGGTCAAATTCCTAGGTCTAGGGTTTTGGTCAAGTATGTTTACAAGGTCATGTTTCTGAAGGTCAATAAGTGTTCAGCAAGCCAGAGGGATGATTGTAAAGATGTTTCTTTGAAATTTTTTATCTTGTACAGTTAATTCTCACCTTGGATTTAAAAACTCTGTTTTTAAAGCCAAGGTCATTTTTCAAATTTTTGTAAAAAGTGATGAAATTTCAAAAGACTTCAGCGGACAACATGTAAACCTGGTCCCCTTGCCAAGATCCCTCAGGTGATATCCTTGCAAAAAGAATCAAGCCAAAGCACTAAATGAGTCAATTTCAGGACAAAGGAAACCAAAAAGTCAGTTTTATAAAGTGTCAAAGAGAAAACATTAGAAAGTGGGTTTGAACATGAAATTTATTCAAATGAAACCTATAAAGACCCAATCTCCCTCCTTTTACTCTCATTCTGCATCCAAGACACTTGCAAGAGAGATTGGGCAAACATCCAAGCGATTGGAGTGAAGACTGGTCGAAATTAGGAGCAGGACAGGCACGCAACCCATCAGGCCAGGCGCGCGACCCGTCAGGTGCGTGCGACCCGTCAGAGCTCAACCCGCAGTGTATTTTCATAACGGGCGCGACCCGTCAGGCGTGCGCGACCCGTCAGGCGTGCGCGACCCGTCAATGACCTCCCTTCCAAACTCTTTCCAAATTTGTTCAAGCACCCTCCAAATCATCAAATTGCTTGAGGTAGGTTCTCCAAACTTGGAAATGGTTGCTGGTTATGTTTGAAGGCCATCATGATTGTGTTTTTAATGATCAAATTGTGCAAGAGAGAACGCTCCATATGGCTGTATATTAAATTTGTAAAAATTTGCTAGGGTTTGTTGCTGTTTCAATGGTTTTTTCCCTTGTAATAATTTTTCCTCATTCCCATTTCATTTTCCCTGTATGTCCATATAAATTTCCCTTTTAAATTTGTAAAGAAAATAAACCCTACCCCTTTTCCCTAAAAAAATAAATAAAAGTCAAGCCTCTCCATATGCCCATGTAAACACATGTATTTAAAGATGCATATGCAGTGATGTTTGCAGTGTTTTTCCCTAAATTCCCTATTGTATACATGTATTCCCATTTTCCTTGCAAAAATGTCCCTCCCCTAACATTTCCCTCATGTTCCTTGTCCCCTTGAAACAGCATATAAATCAGCTTTTTACAGGCAGAAACAGCAGCACAGTTTGTCCACTTTGCTCTTTTAAACAATGTCAGAAACCGAAACCTATGAGCAAAGTGATGACCAGTCATCAGCTTCAGAGATTGAGGTACAGAGGAGGCCTCATAAGGGTGGTAAGGGTGGACATCATAAGCGAGAGGAGCCCACCTCTTTAGCAGAGTTACAGGCTTGTCCTATGGCAGTCACATGTTTTCAGTATATGTCTTGCTATGAGTTTTGTGAGAGGATCTCTCGGATTCAGCACCACAGAGAGTTGGCTTGCCTATTTGTTTTACACTTGCATGATGGACATGTCAACCTTGCAGGGGTGAACTTTACATTGACACCTGAGGTGATCTCACATGCCACAGGGATACCTAATGTTGGGGAGGTGTGGAATAAGCACAAGGTGCTGGATAATGTTCACTTTGAGCCTTTTGTCCGGCCACCATTCATGAGACATTTGGCAGGTGTGTTTCCATTCAGGTTTCTCAGGAGCGAGTATGCTCCCATGATGAGGCTCATCATGCACTGTTTTACCTTTGAGGGCAGATTTTCCCAGGTATATTCATACCATATTCGCCTCTTGATCCACTTCACCCGAGTGAGGATGATGAACATCCCTGTTTTCTTCTATCAGAACATTCAAAGGATGGTGCCCATGTTGCAGAGGAATAGCCTGACACAGCAGTATAGGAGCCTGTACCATTATGGTTTGATTCAGCTTGTAGTATTGCATCAGTTGGCTCAGCAGGGCATCTCATGGGAGGAGTTCATCTCTCGTGAGTTTTTCACAGCACCACCCCCGCCACATCCTGAGGTTGTTCACGAGGAGGGAGGACCATCACAGCAGCATGACATCCCTGTCACTAGACATGTCAACTCCTCACCTTTGGTTACCTATCAGAAAGGCCCGAGGGCCTTATTTGCAGCAACTCGGTGAGTACTATCTCCACAGCAGGTGGAAGGGGTCTCACCTTCATCATCAGCTCAGCGAGTGTTATCTCCACATTAGGTGGAAGGGGACTCTCTTTCTTCACCAACACAGGTACCAGGGAGGGGCAAGCATCCCATGATTGCTGAGGGGCCATCAGGAGTTCCAGATATTGAGCTTGTGGATCTTGAGGCCAGTTCTCCTAGCCGAGAGGCAAAGGAGATCATTCAGCATCTCAGAGCTGAAAATGATGCCTTGCAGAGGAGGTTAGAGGGAGCACAATGGACCATCACATACCTGGAGCAGCGCAACAAACAGTTGGAAGATGAGCAAGCACTTGATGAGCTGTGGAGGATTCGTAGTGACCGAATCTTGAACCGAAGAAGACCCGGTGATCCATTGCCCGTTGACCGAGAGTCCATGCTCATCCGGGTAAATGCACACTTGGAGAGGCTGTTGGCTAAGGCCAACCAAGAGAAGAAATTGCTGAGGAACATGAAGAACCATTACTGGGCAAGAATGCATGTGTGCAAGGCAAAGATGAAAATGTTTCAAAGGAGGTTGACCGAGGCACTGAAATGGAGAAAGAGGCCCAATCCCCTTCGTATCTTAGCTGAGGCTTCACTCAAGGATCAAGGCACTAAATAGCCTAGCCACAGCACAAATACCAAGAGATTTTGAGAATTTTGGGTGAATTTGGCATTTTTTTGGCAATTTGCAGGTTTTTCCCATTAACGGGTCTCACCTCCCGCGCGACCCTTCATCATGGCAACTCCATTTGACAAAAAATCAACATTTCCAGATTTTTCATGCAAAGTTACATATGCTCATGGATGGACTTGAGATTTGGTGAAGTTTTGGGCCTCCAAAAAGTCAAAAAACTAGTAAAAATTGACTTTCTGCCACTTTTTTGAATTGCAGAAAGCAGTCTTTGGAGATTTGATTTTTGACAGGGCAAATGAACTCCAAATTTAGAAATTCCAGTTGGGTTGGAAAGTAGACTCATAGACCTTTCGAAAAAGCCGACTTTTGCTCAATTTGGCCACCTGCAAGTGCCCCAAAAGTGGCTCCAAAGGCGCGCGACCCGTCAGGCAGGGGCGTGCGACCTGTCAGGCAGATTTCTCCAAAAATGCACTGTACAGCTCAGAAAAGCGCAGTTTGACTCAGTTTGACTTTTTGGGGTGAATTATGATTCTCTTTGATGTAATTATTGTAATTTTAAGACACTTTTACTCTTATGTAACACTTCTAGAATATTCATTCATGAAAAGGGTAAATATTAAATGAATGAATTGGTTTCCTAGCTTATAGAGGCAAGTTGTTTTGACTGCCTAGTTTGTAGTGCTTAGTTTAGAAGTGGTTGAAACAGCTCCTAGGATAGTGAGCTCGACCCATGGAGGCAGGGAAAGAGGTTAGATCATCTATATTATGTACTTTCTTGCTCATTTTCATGGTTGGACTCTTGAGGGAGAAGCTATCATTGTATTATTTCACTGTATCTCTGCAATTTTTGGCTAAGGAAGACCAGGGTTTTGCAGTCCTTTTTGGGATTCTTGTGGACTCATGTGTTGATGGTGTGTTTCTAAATGTTCTTGTAAGTGTGTTATGTGAATCATTTCCTTTCTTTTACTTCTACACATTAAACAAATGAAGTGTTAAAGTAAGAATTCATGCTTGCCATGCTCTTCTTTTAAATTTGTTTAATTTCAATGTTTTCTACTGTCTAAGGGGAATTCAAAGTTATTGTTTTCTCTCCTTGGCTCCTCACCTGTCATTCCTGATCATCCACCTCAATCAAAGGCATCAATACTGTCTCCTACCTCGCCCCAAAGAACCCCCTGCAGAAACTGTGTCCAATCCCCGCAACCAAAATTGCCCTCTCCTCAATTTGCCACCAAAAACCCTAAAAATCCCAAAACAACCTTTTTGATCAGTTAACTAGCCTAAAATCAGTGTTTAACATATTGGTCATCTCATCCATTGAATATTTTACCGAGATAGACCGGAGAGAGCCTTCTCCTGCCCCGTAGGGCTAGCTACGAGGCTAAATGGTTTGATGTTGCCTTGAGGTTTACCTTTCTCAGCCTGAGGTGAAATTTCAAGTGCTAACACCTTAAATGTGCATAGCTTGATGTGTCGATCATGACATGCCTTTTCGCGCTGCTTTTGGACCTACTCGTGAAATCTAGCCAAAATTCTTTCTTCTTCAAGCTCATCCTGCTACACAATCCTCTATTCCAGGACTTTGTGATCCATCATACATGTGAGTGTTGCTATGCGCATACTAGGCATGATGTATTACATAGGCATTATGACTTCCACATAATAGAAAAGCCTAAAAGGAGTTTGTCCTATCAAATTCTTGCATGTCGTTCGATAAACCCACAATACTGCAGGTATGCGTAGGTCCTAATCACTCCACTGAGCATTGCAAACCTTGGTCAACGCATTTTCAAGAAATTTGTTGAATGCCTCCATTGTCTCGTTAGCCTATGGGTGATAAGGTGTGATATTCTAGTGATATACCTAAAATTCCTCCATTAGTGTGTTAATCATCACATTTAGGAAGTACGTAACACGATCACTCATCAAGATCCTTGGACATCCAAATCACATCAGTACATGCTCAAATAGGAACTTCGCAGCTGTCATGCTCGTGCAATCCTTCACCGGCTGTGATTCTACCCAACAAGTCAAATACTATGTCGCAGTGATAATGTACCTCGCTCTTGTCTTCTCTTGTGGCTAAATAGGTCCTACAAAATCTATTGCCTACTTCTCGAAGGGTTGCAATGTCATTTGCGGATTCAAAGGCATTTCATCCCTTCGCGATGGCCTGCCTATTCTTTGACATACATCACACGCCTTGCAATATAATTTTGAATCTTGATGAAGGGTTGGCCACCACAATGCTGAGCATAGGATCTTCTGTATGGTTGCTCTCCCTACATAATGTCCTCCTGTAGTGCCCCCATGAGCATCCACGAGGATGCTGCTTCTCTCAAACTCAAGTACATACCGTTGCAATATCTCATTAGTACCCATTTTGTACAGATTCCCAGCAATGACAAAGAAATCTACCATGTGCACCACTAATTCCTTCTTTTGTTGGACAGTGTATCCTTCTGCTATCATTCCTGTAGTTAGGAAGTGTATTATATCCTCAAAATGACCATCCACGGCACACACTATGAATAGCTACATGTCAGGCAATCCTTCTTCCAAGTTAGTAGGTTCCTCCCCTGTTTCAATACGCAACAGGTGGTCTGGTCCTGTGTTCAATCATCCTGGCTTCACAACAACTTCAAAATTGTACTCTTGAAGCAATACTAATAGGATCCATTAGCATATTCGTCCCCCCACTGCAGGGTTATTGACCAAGTACTTCAGCGTGGAGTGATCTATACACATATCAAAATGGCCTCCTAGCAAGTAGTGCTGGTACTTTTGGAGCACATACACCATAGCTAGCCCCTTGCGTTCAGTGGTAGAATAGTTCTTCTCTACTTTAGATAATCTATAGCTTGCCAACGTGATAGGATGGTCTAAGCCTTCTCCACTATCCTGTGTTAGTACTACCCTCAGCGCTATACATGATGCATCGAGATTTACATGAAACTCTTTCTTCAATTCTAGGAAGACTAGGATTGGCATGGTAACTATCTTTTATTTCAATATATCCAAGCTCTTCTTACAATCATCGTTCCAACAGAACATGACATCCTTCTTCAACAATTTTTCCATATGCACAGTTATTTGGGCATAGCTTTTGATAAAAAATTTGTAATATCCTGTGTGTCCCAGAGTAGCGTGCAACTATTTCACACTCCTTGGCACTTCCAAGTTCAATATCACCACAATCTTCGTGGGGTGTACCATTAGTCCTTGTTTGCAAACCACATGGCCCAATAGGTTCCCAAAAGGAATGCAAAACAGACAATTCTTGAGATTGAGCGCGATCTAGTATCTTCGACAAGTATCCAACATCAGGTGCAAGCTTGCTACATGGCGCTTAACCAGCCCAAATAGAGTCCAATCATCAAAATATACCTCTAGGAACTTATGAATAAATTCTTTGAATGCCGCAAGAACTGTGTGTGAAAAGATTGCAAGTGCATTCTTCAATCCAAACTTCACTATACTGTATTGAGAACAACCCCACTCAGTTGTGAAGGTTGTCTTGCTTCTATCCTCCCGCTTGATTTTGATTTGGTGGTACCCAGAGAACCCATCAATGAAGGAATATGCTTCCTGGTGTTGTGGGGAAAAATGCCTATGCAGGACGATCCTATCCACCTAAGGCGTGATAGGGCCTTAGCAACAAACGAATGCAGCTACTTTGGTTTCTTTCCTTTATGAAAATGAAAGAGAGGAGATCGGTAGACTTACCGTTATCTTTCGGTTGTCCCTCGATCTAGATCCTCCCCTTTGTGTGTGTCCACAGCTACTTGCCTCCTCGCTTTTGCTCCCACGAGATCACAAGAGAACAGCTACCTGTGACAAGAGAACAGCTACATGCAACAAGAGAAGGACACAATACAAAGGCAAATACACATATTCATAAATGATTCAGGATTAGAAGTAAATCAAATACACTAATGCAAATCATATAATAAACACCAGCATATAGGAAAGAACCGAGAAGCTTTATTGATTGATAAACAGGGTTCAGGAAGAGATACAACCCATAGGGTTCCAACCTAGCATCTCCTTCCCAACAGCAAGGAATTCTTTCTTCAGCCCCTTTCAAAAGCATAAACACCCAATGATCCAACCACAATCCAACAGCAATTCTTTGCAATACAATCCCTCCTCCTTAGACCTCATGAGAGAGCTCTATATATAGGAGTTTTGGAGAAAAGATGAGTCAGCTTGAGGCTGGCATGAAGCTGACTAGTGTCCTCTCTCACTTCAGTTCTTGAGTCCACTTGGAGATTCTAACTTCCACTTGGAGATTTGGAACCTCTTACTCATCACCAGTCGAATTCCCTGATCCAAGTGTCATTTTGGAATCTTCCTGGGCATTGACACCTTAAGGAATGAGTCTGCCACTTGTCCAAGTACGCTCAGCGTAGGTGCCCTTCTTTGCAGTTGACATTCAGCGCAGGTACAGAGTGGAGCACTTGACATTCAGCGCAGATGCTCAGTGGAGCAGTTGACATGATCCAGAATTTGCTTGTTTTTGAGTGTTTTCAGGTGGAGAACTTTTATAAACTGCTGTGGTTTGCTGGCCTTGTTCCTTTAGGGGTAGGAACAACATGTTTAGGGACTTTGGGATCCCTTAATTATTGACATTTCATGCTCAGTGATGCAAGGCACAAAATATCTATAACAGTTGCCCCCTAAAGTATGAGGCTGTTTATCGGGTGAAATGCTTTATCCAGGGGAGTCCGAAGTTCATCCATTCGCTGGGAGGAGACCTGTAATAAGATACAATACAATACATTATGATTCATTCTGCTTTCATGATCTAGCTGAGGCGGGCATTCCCATGCTCAACTTTATAAATACATTTTGGTACATAGAACAGACGATTGTCTGATAGTTCTGGCGAAACTATCATCCTTTGAGAAGGATGATCATCTGCTACAATGATGTACATATCAAATGTCTTTATTTTCTGAATATATTATTGCAGCCCGGATGGATGAAACTAGATCCGGGGTCTTCAAACTCATTCGATCTTCACTCTAAGTACAAGTCGATCCATGTGAGAATTTCGCTGAAGTCGAACATGGAAAGACATCGCTTGATTACCGGCCAATGATGTAAACCGTTAACAAGCGCGAGAGGAATCACCGATAATGATAATGACCCTCAAGGTACTGCAGTACAATTCACGTGGTGTGAATAAAGGACTTGGCGTCGAACACCACGCAAAATCTTCTAGTCGAAGGTCATTGATGTATACCTGTCGCCGGAAGTGAGAAACTTGCCATTGAGGCATGCAAGCTTCAAAGTACTGAAGGGGTTGTTTGTTATAGACATTTTTGTGCCTAACAGCATGAAGCATGAAATGTCGATAATCTAAGGGATCCAAAGTCCCTAAACATGTTGTTCCTACCTCTAGAGGAACAAGGTCAGCAAACCACAGCACTGAAAATCAGTTCTCCACCTGAAAACACTCAAAAACAAGCTATTTCTGGATCATGTCAACTGCTCCACTGAGCATCTGCGCTGAATGTCAACTGCTCCACTCTGTACCTGCGCTGAATGTCAAAAACAATGAAGGCTACCTGCGCTGGGCGAGATTGGCCAAGTGGCACAGTCATTCTGCAAGGTGTCAAATGCCCAGGATGCTTCCAAAATGACACTTGGATCAAGGAATTTGCCTTGTGATGAGTAAGAGGATCTAGATCTCCAAGTGGAAGCAAGAAACTCGAAGTGGACTCAAGAACTGAAGTATAACTGAAGTGGGAGAGGACACTAGTCAGCTTCATGCCAGCCTCAAGCTGACTCATCCTTTCTCCAAATCTCCTATATATAGAGCTCTCTCATGAGGTCTAGGGAGGTTGGAATTTTGTGCAAGCAAGGAAGTGCTGTTGGTTTGAGTATAGAACTATTGGGTGATTGCTTTGAAGGAGGTGAAGAGGAGATTTCTTTCTGCTGGGAGGTGTTTCTAGATTGGGCCTATTATGGTTGTAACACTCTCAGAACTTTACTTCTTCTATTAATAAAGTATTTGAGGTTCTTCTATATGCATGTATCTCTATGGTGAATTGATGCTTGTATATTTGATTTATTCTAATCCTTGAATCAGTTATGGATGTATGCTTCTTGTAGTTTCCTTTCCTTATGCTTTTACAGGATCTTTGTGTAGCTGGGCCAGTGAAAGAGCAAGGAGCTAGGAGCAAGCAGCAAAGAGGGAAGATTGGATCAACCATTAGCGGAAGATAATGGTTAGTGGATCCCTTTTCTCTTCTCTCTCTCATCTCATAAAGAAGTAATCTTGAATAGCTTTGCATTCAGTTGTTGCTTAGGTACTATCACCCTTAGAGTGGGATAGGGTCATTCCGTATTGGATACTTTTCCCAACAACAAATTGGCGACTCCACTGGGGATCGTATCTTGTTGGTTGTTTGTGTTTTTTCTATTCATTTCATAAACAAAGGGAGTACCGAATCGAACTGTGTTTGAATCCTTCAAATACAAAGTAGAGGGCAGCTACTCTAGCTCAGTTTCTGGGCAAGTTTATGATTTGAAGAGCTGATCCACAAGGACTCTAATAAGCTCTTAGTGATAGCTTTTCATCCTCCTTGTCATCCCTTAATGTGTCCTTGACTGATAGCTTCTGATTTGAGCAAAAACTGTGAATTTTTGAGCAATCTGTGACCCGGAAACCACTAGAAACGAAAGTTTCGTTCTTCAGTGCAGGCTGTACAAAGGCTGTTTGCATTTTAGCGCAATTCCCGAAGGGGCTACCTGCGCTGAAGGTCGAACAGGAAGTGTTCCACCTGCACTAGACCAGTCCTGCCTTGTGCTGTTGGGGTTTCCTGCTATTTCTTGCCCTGTTTTCACTCTTGTTTTTGCTGTTTGTTACCAGTCAGTGTGCCTATCTGAAACCAACTTTCCTTGTCACTATTCTGCCTCAGTTGTATAAAGAAACTGTGTTTGTTCTTTGTGTATTTCTTGTACATTTACAGTTTCCCATAACGAAAGTGAACTAGTCTTGCTGTGGCCTCTTGGATCTAGACCTGTGATAAAGTGTCATTTTGATCTTAAGAGTTAGTTTGTTTGATCTTCATAGCTGATTGAGCTTTTACTTTCGTCATATGGTTTGAATTTATATATTTCTAGTGTCGAAACAAGTAAATCTTAAGGTGTCTTTTGATTTTGGACAAGCTTGTTTGCTTTCACTTGAAATTGAATTCAAAATTATACAACAGCTTTCTTTTTTCATTACACCAACATTAAGAAAGAGAAAAGAAATACCTGCATCTTTGCATTTTGCATATAAGTTTGTATGTTGATTTAGGGAAAAAGTGCATTAGCGAGTGCTCTTTGATCTGTGTGAAAAGATTTTGTCTCTCTTTTCCCTCAGTAGTTAAGATTTTCATAAGTCGAAAAGATTGAAAAGGCTTGCTTCTCATCTTAGACTGCATTTAGGAATTTGTATCAATACATCACGTGGTGAACCTTGAAAGGCAAAATTTAAAAAGATCAACTTAAAATATATTGAATGAACCTAACAACGCTTTGAAACATAACGCAAACATCTAGAGGTCTAAGCTAGAGACGTGTTCCGGCGTCGCTAAACGTAGTGACTGTCGATCTCGACGAAGGTGGGTGATTCCTCCTGAGAGTCGGTGGCACTAATACGGACTTGTGCTCCCACGTACCGTCGCGTATATATTGGGAGACCCGTATAGGAATAAAGCCTTTATCCATAGGAAACCGTGTCGGCCGCCCTACTGATCGCAATGCAGTGAACACAACATTCACGAAGATCGACCACTCGTACCGTAAAACGTATTCTGTGGTTTTGCGAAAGGTTTGGCACACCCTCTGCCTAGATCTCCAGAGCAGTTTCTTTTGGCCTTTTTCAAACTCTATAACTGAAAAAGTCCAACTGAGCATTTGTCACTTCGGGCTCGTTAATACATCGAAGGAGACTAGAGTCATCTTTAGCTTTTTCTCGACTCTTAAAAAGTGAAAAAGCAAGTTGTGTCTAAAAGCATCTAATAAAATTCATTCAATTCGAAAACACAAATTTCCCCTTTTAATATTTTAGTTGATCGAGTAATCCGCAATCGTGGAAGAAAGTCAATTGAAACCCCGTCGTTCGCGGAGGCTTACGAGTCAACCGTCTTTGTCCCCGGAATCGAAAACAGTACGGGCAAAGCGAACTCGTTTAACCGGTTCAAAATCTCCTTTGAAAGTTAGAACAAGTGTTCCAACTGCAACTGAGGTTCCGGTTACTCCTAACCTTTCTGGAAACCCTGCCTCTATAGAAGAAGTTCAACAGCCACAGAAGGACAGTAATACTGATCCTAGTCTGGGGGCAAATACTTGTGTAACTGAACCAGTTCCATCTGTAACCGGTCCAGAAAGTTTTGTTCCCCAAACAACTGTCGCTGTCGAAACAACCACTTCTTCGGCACCAGAAATATTTTACGGACCTGACGGTCTTCCTCTTCCACTGGGTTTGATTGCGATAGAGGAAATTGCAGAGGATTCGCAAGCAAGTACTCCAACTCATTTTGGAGTAGAGGTCACTCTCTTTCCTTCATCAGAGGTTAATCCACCACAAGTGGAAGTCCCTGTAGAATCACTAGGCAATCTATTGGATAGACTTAAAATGTCTGAACAACCGTCATCATCTAGGACTGTGTCAAATGACACAGCGACATCAGAAGCCCCTGCCGTCACTCCAACGATGTTTCCCGGCATACCAGCTGTCCCAACTAGCTCTCAACAGCTAGAAGGAGTCCACCAAGGGACTATTTCGACAGTATGGTCTGTTCCAGTTTGTTCATCCGGAGTAATAGTCGGTAATTCTTATGTTGAAACTCGACAGATTAACCCTCATGGAGGTCAATTTAGGCCATCTAGTCCTCAAGGACTAACAATCCCTCTGAGTTCCAGATTTCTACCATATGGGGGGCAGTATGCCCTTTCATTACCTCCTCCTGGAGGATATCCATATGGCAGTTCTCAACAGTATTCTGGTTATACTGGAATTGCATCAAGTAGTTGGGTACCTATGCTACCTCAACAACCAAGGATTGTATATTCTATGCAACAGTGCGTACCTGTGACGAACATCCCAACCACCCCGGCTATTGTAACCGTGTCGCAAGTTCAAGCGATACCTGTTACATGTCAACCTCAGATTTCTCAGGTTGTAATGCAACAGTTGCTTGACCATGGGTCACAACCACAATCGCCAACTGGTGGGGCGACACAAGTACAAACAGGTACAATTACCCCAAACCCTGGTCCAATGGTTAGCATGGCGCAACAGAACATGGCGTCACAACCATGGCTTGTACAATACCAACAACCGCAGTTCCAGCAAGTGTACCAAGGTTCTGAGCAGCAGATCTTTGCGAATAATGGACAACCGTATATCCAAAACTGTCAAAACCAACCACTTTACAGTGGTCAAGTCCACCAACCGTATCAGTCATACCAACATCAATTACATTATGCTGGTATGCAAAGGCCCACTACTCAAACGATTCCATCGTACCCTGGTTACGCTTCGCCTAACCTGAATCAACAGTTACCATTCGTGGCAACTTTAGAGTTACCCAATTTACACCGTTTAACCAACGATCCGATTGCTTATGCCCCTTGGTGGCCAGCGATTCCTCATAAACTTCCATCTGACATTTCTAAATTCAATGGAAATCCAGGTGAAGACCCGTCGAATCACGTGATGACTTTTCATATGTGGTGTTCGTCGAACACCCTTAACGACGATTCGATAAGACTTCGCCTTTTTCAGAGGACATTGACAGGTCCAGCGGCTAAATGGTATATTGAATTTCCAAGAGCCTCTTTCGACAATTTTAGTTCCCTAGCCACGACTTTCTTAACCCACTTTCAATTACCGATAAGGTATGAAACGGGAACAGAAATATTAACCAACTTCAAACAGACAACTGCTACCCATATATCTGATCATATACATGAGTGGCGTCGTCGTCGTAGGATGGCGAAAACATATGTTCCCGATCAGCTATTAGCTGAATGGTTCATAAAGTCGTTACTTCCGGCTATTACGGAAGATGTGGCCAAGGGGGGAGTCGTAACAGAGGAGCAAGTTATTGCTCGTGCACAATATTTGGACTTAGTTTATACTCAGTCTGGCACACTCTATTACAAAATACCTGACGCCCCTAGACCAGAGTTTTCAATTCCTCCTCCTCCTAAATCAAACAGTGACTCTCATGCCGGTGATGACGTGATTGGCACGGAAAACGCAAAATCGATAAAGGCTTCGTCAAAGAAAGCCCGTAAGAATTCAGATCAAAATGCAAAAGAAGAAATTCTTGCTTCGGAAGTAAATGTCGTATCGGAAGATAAGGGCAAAGAAACCAATCAACCAGGAAGCAAGAAGAAATAAAACAAAGGGAAGAAGAAGAAACAGGGTGAGTCATCCCCTGGAAAAGATTCTTCAAACCCTCCTGGCAAAGGGAAACAAAATTATCCATGTCTAATATGTGATGATAAGGATCGTACCACAAAGAATTGCCCATTCAAAGATGAGTTAAAGAGGTTCTTCAAAAGTTCCCAAACCTCAGCTGTGTTAACTGATCCATTTCCCAACCCAGGTCAAAATATGGTTGATAGTGGAAATGCTTCCCCGTCGCAAGTCCTAATGTTGTCGGTTTCGAAACAGCAGAATGATGTTTTGATTTCGACAAGGAACAAAGATTATGGGAATCCTCAGGTGTCGAACGAAAAAGGTAAAGATCAACCAAGTAGTTCGACAATAACTTCGACAGAAGTGGTAACGCCCACCATCCCTAAATTAACAATAAAACCGCCGAAGGGTGTAGTACACAAGTCGACATTTAATCCTCGTGCCAGAGCGGCGCAGCATTATAATATAGTGGAAGATTTGGCCCAATCGCCATCCGCTATGTCGACTCTTGAAGTGCTACAAAATTGTCCAACCCAAAGGCAGGCATTGTTATCGGCAATTGGTGGGGTTGATCCTAAGGATTCCAATCTAGTATCCTTTGATCACAAGGTATATGATCCTCAGTTACCAGCTCAGCTAGCTTTCCTTATTCAAGTGAAAGCACTCAACAAAACTGTTCACAGAACGATAATTGATGAGGGAGCCTCGACATGTATTATGTCAATGAGTTGCTGGAAAACTTTAGGATCTCCAACCTTGTCGCGATCTTCGAGACATTAAAAGCCTTTGATGGAAGGACTTATACCCCTTACGGTATCCTTAATAACTTGAAAGTTGAACTAGGAGGAAAAACAGTAGAAATTGATGTAGAAGTCATTGATGGAAATCTTGACTATAACATCCTACTGGGTAGACCATGGATTTATGCCATGGCAACTGTCGTGTCGACTTATTTTAGGAAGATCGCATTCCCATTTGAAGGAGGGATTACGATCGTCGACCAGCAGAATTTCCTCCCTAATGGTTCACAAGTTACGGGAAGCATCCCCATGATCCATGAAAGCAACCATTCAATTCAAGATATCGGAGTAGGATTATTGAAAGACCCCACATTGATGGGAACTTTCGCACTACCACCTCCTATTTATATAGGAAATGTACCGTTTGTAGTGACCTGCAACATGATATCTTCCACGAAGGTCAACATGGATCATTCAATGGTTTTGCCCCCAAGCCCTTTAGAAATATTGTAGCAATCAATGTTTCAAGCATGGGAGGCGAGCCCAAATCAACGCTCGTCAAGCGTTTGGGTAGATAGAACTAGAGAATATGGAACCCCATTAGGTCCTTGGTCGGAAGTACATGGGACTGACGAAGGAATCTTACAATCAATGATGATTGAGGGGGCACCATGGAATGATCACCACCATCGTTCCCTTCTTCCGGAATATGAAGAAGATACTCAAAGTGATCTTTATCACCCTTCAGTATTTGAGTTCCTAACGAATACTGTAAATACGGTGGATTCTGAGCGAAACCTATCCAATATTGAAGAGACTATAGCCATAAATATCTCGACCAAAACAGATGTTGTAGAAAATATTTATGTCGGCAAAGGTTGTTCCCCTTCAGAACTGGAAATATATAACGCTCTTTTTCGCGAATTTAGAGATGTCTTTGCGTGGTCATATGATGAAATGCCAGGCATTGACTCGAGTATCGTTGAACATGAAATTAAAATGTATCCTGATGTCAAACCAGTAAGGCAATGGCTTCGGCAGGTGCACCCGAAGAAAGCCGCTGCCATTAAGGCGGAAGTTGAAAAACTCCTCCATGCTGGGTTCATCTACCCGGTTCCTCTAACCGATTGGGTATCTAATATTGTCCCTGTTATGAAAAAACAAGGGACGATTAGAGTGTGTGTTGATTATAGGGATGTAAACTACCCTACACCCTTCATCGACCAAATAATTGATGAATGCGCCGGATGTGAAATCTTTTCATTTATGGATGGATTTTCCGGGTATAATCAAATAAATATCCGCCCACAGGACCAGTCAAAGACTGCATTTATTTGTCCGTGGGGCACATTCGCTTATCGAAAATTACCCTTTGGTTTAAAGAACGCAGGGGCGACGTTTCAGAGGGCGATGAATTATGCCTTCCATGACATCAAGAACATTGTTCAACCTTATCTCGACGATCTTCCGACTCATTCGTGAAAGCGGACTGATCATCTGCAGCATTTAAGAGCGATATTTCTACGTTACCGACACTACAAGATAAGACTCAATCCGCACAAATGTGTGTTTTGCGTCGGTTCTGGTCGTTTACTTGGCTTTGTAGTCTCTAAAGATGGGATTCGTCTCGACCCCTGCAAGGTTCAGGCAATCATTAATTTGCCTCCACCTTCAAATTTGCTTCAGATTCAGAAACTCCAAGGGAAAGCAAACTTTCTGAGGAGGTTCATTCCAAATTACGCAGAACTTGCTAAGGGTTATACTCGTCTATTGAAAAAGGATGTACCTTTTGTCTGGGACCAGGTGGCGCAAGCTTCCTTTGATGCTCTGAAAGATTGTCTAGTAAAAGCATCATTAATGTACGCCCCAGACTATCAAAGAGATTTTAACCTGTATCTAGCTGCAGCAGATACGACCATTGCGATGGTTTTAGTTCAAGAAGTCGATGGAATAGAACATCCTATCTATTATTTAAGTAAAAACTTAAACGATACAGAAAGTAAATATTCTTATGTTGAAAAGCTAGCGCTTGCAGCTGTTCAAGCGATTCAAAGATTTCGACATTATGTCCTCTTTCGGAAAACTACCATCCTGTCAGATTGCAACCCCATGACTTATATACTGTCACGACAGTTGCTGGGGGGCAAATATTCAAAATGGATAGCGATCCTTCAAGAGTTTGAACTGGAATTTGTAAAATCCAAATCAAAGAAAGCTCTAGTTTTCGCAGAATTGTTATGCGATCTCCCATCGTTGTCCAACGATGAAACATCGGAAGAGTCAATCGTGGACGAAAGTTTGTTTTTGATATCTATAAGCGATGAGTGGTATGGAGATATCATAGTTTATCTCCAAACCCAAAAATTCAGGCCTAACACCTCTCGCTCCGAACAAAAACGTATACGATACCAAGCAAAAGACTACATGATCATCGGTGATACACTTTACCATCGTGGTGTCGATACAGTTCTGAGGAGGTGCCTTACCCATGAGGAGGCCGAAAAAGCCCTGAATGATTGTCATTCAGGCGCGTGTGGAGGGCATCAGTCTGGATATGCAACAGCACAAAGAATCTTACGAGCAGGATACTTCTGGCCAACCATGTTCAAAGATTTCATAACCGCAGTCAGAAGTTGCCATGCTTGTCAAATCTTTGATAGCAAAACCAGACGACCACCCACACCTTTACAGCCAATAGTTGCTATTGGGCCCTTCGCCAAGTGGGGCATCGATTTCATGTAATGTAACCCCACCTCGACCGGGGGGCATGGGTATATTATAGTCATTGTTGACTATTTTACCAAATGGGCCGAGGCGATGCCTACATTGGATAACACTGGTGAAACAGCTGCCCTTTTCTTTTTCAATCATGTAGTCGCCAGGTTCGGCGTACCACAGGCTATAGTCACAGATCATGGGTCGCATTTTCGCAATCACATGATGGTCGAATTAGCTGCCAAGCTAGGGCTATCTCACGACAGCTCTACCCCATATTATCCGCAAGCCAATGGACAAGTTGAGGCAATCAACAAGGTCCTGAAGCGTATGTTGCAAAGGATGATCGGGGTTCATAAAACAAGATGGCACCTAATCCTGTACTCAGCTTTGTGGGCTTACCGGACCTCGGTAAAGAATGCAACCAGGTTCACACCTTTTCAACTAGTGTATTCCCTGGAAGCAGTCTTACCAATCCAGTGCGAAATTTCATCACTTAAACTCGTAATCGACCTCCTCCCCGGAACTTCAGAAGAAGAGGCTCGTTTCTTGGAATTAATCCAGTTGGATGAAACCCTTCGTGACGCCGCTTTAGCTAACGAAGCTCATAAGAAACAAGTCAAGGCTCAGTTTGACAAAAATGTCAAACCTCGTGTCTTCTAAGAAGGTGATTTGGTCTTGCTTTATGACCAAGAATCCGATAAATTGGGAGCAGGTAAATTCAAGTCCTTATGGATGGGCCCCTATATTGTTAAAAGGGTGTTAGCAAAAGGAGCCTACGAGTTAATGGATTACGATGGAATTCCACTGGCGCAGCCCCGCAACGGGTTGTACCTCAAGCGTTACTATGCTTAAATAGTAACCTATATGCTTTTGTTGTATTTTGTTTTCACTAAAGTGTTTTTTCTGGTCGAGTGATCCGCCTTTTTCGTTCATTGCAGATGTCAAACCTTATGGAGACATGTGTTGGATATGCCGACGGAGCGAGTCGTAGTTCGCGGAACCTGTCCTCCGCAGCCTGGGCCATTTTTGATCCAAGCGGCGAGTTAGTAAGTTTCAGAGGTATATGTATTGGGCAATCAATGAATAACATCGCTGAGTATAGCGCGTTGATAGAACTACTCTCTGATGCCATCACACGTGGCATACGCCGACTAATTGTCAGGCTAGACTCACAGCTCGTAATACTACAACTCAATGGTATATATTCTGTTCGCAATCCAGCTATTTATCGCATGTTCCTAAGGGTTAAGATCTTGGAAAGACGATTTGATTCAATTCAATATCAACATATTTCAAGAAACTTAAACACATTAACTAACTCATTAGCAAACTATGTGTTAGATAGACATTTGCAACATTTATAAAAAGGACACATCATCAAAAATTGTACATATGGATCACGTAAATCAACCAGAATAAAACCCGAAAATCAAAATATATAAGCTGTTTATATAAGTTCATACATAATGTTCTGTAACCAAGACAAAATTGGTCATATGACCTAAAAACTCAAAAAGATGCTAGGGGGCACCCTAGCCTAGTGGTGCTCATGATAGTACGTCACGGCCTGTGCAATCATGCGCAAGAGACGAGTCCATCGTCTAGGCACACCAATAGTATGCCGCTGCATCTGTAAAGGTAACTCGTCAATCTGTACATCCGGAAGGCCACGAGTAAGGCTCTCAACCTGCTCCTGCACAACTGTAAGGGTCCCAGTGTCGTCAAGATCGCGAATAACAACTCTCCTAGCAGGCTCCCCTGCCGGGGCAACAGCTGGCGATCTCGGACGAACTGCGGGACGAACAGGACCAATATCTGCATGCACCTAAGAGTACAATTAAAAGTCTTGATAGAATAAAGCACAACAACATTATGAATAAGAACAATAAACAGTAATATGGTCAAAGAGTTTACCAATGGCACCCCACTGCTCGTCGTCCGGTAACACCAAATTCGGATCACCTCGGAAATCCATACCCACATATGGATACTCAGAAAAATCCATCTCCTGGTGCTCGAACCACCTAAACAAGGCCTCAGTAAAAGTAATCTGAGGTTGACCTGCATGCCTAGACATGTGGTCAACCCACCTCTGCATGCGTGGCTCGGTCGGAGAAGGCAAGTCAAGTATGATGTACTGGGGCTACATCAGTGGGATTTTCTCCAAGGCGAAGGCAGTCAGAATAGAACCAAATCCAAAGTTCTTCAGCTTCCCGTCCTTTACCTTGGTCAATTGACTTTTCATCTGAACAAGTACCGCATCACACCAGTTGAATACTTTCGGTTGGAGACACTCCAAGGCATGCTGCATATAAGACCTGTTGGCAACATGTAAAGTTGTGCTGCCAGCCATCCTACCAATAGTGAACAGAATGGACCTGAGAGCCCGATCAGTAATCTCACGGATAACAATATTGTCGTCTCTGCTCGGCTGAGAACCTTCCCTGCAATACTGGCTGACATAATCTCTGGTGGAATCAGTCCCCCGGGCCGTACCTGATAAGGAAATGAGGGCACCTCGTCTTGACAACCCAGTCAAGAAGTACATGTCCTCTATAGTCAAGGGGATGGTCTTCCCCCTAATCTGGAACACTTGGTTAACAGGATCCCAAGCATCAAGCATATACTACAGTAAAGAAATCTGTGCTCTCATGCTAGAGATACAGAAGAACTTCAGCAGGCCACAGTTCCGCAGCGCGTTCACCGTGACCGGGTCATGGAGGGAAATCATGTCCTCCTCTTCATGTTCTCGTTCTCGCCATGTAAGGGACATTTTGTTCAAGGTTCCCTGCAAAGCGAACAAGAGAAAGAGTGAATTCCTGATTTGATGAAAAACTGGCGAAAAATTCATCAAAAATAACCTTAAAGCTCAGTCTTTTTGAGCCCAGCGCAGGCAGGAAGTCTCCCACTTGCGCTGAGGGTCAGGCTACCTTAAGGTAGCTTGACCTTCAGCGCAGGTTTCGAAAGGCAAACCTGCGCTGATCCTAGGGCGCCCTGGCAAAACCCCAGGGGCTCAGAAAGACCGGAAAACAGGCAAAAAACAGGAAAAGAAAACCATGAAAAGAAAGAGCTAGGGTTTAGCTCCTACCTGGTCCAGACGGCACCGAAAATCGTCCGCAGAATCTCCCGGAATCAGCTGGTGAAAATCAAGGGGGAAGAGGCACCTCCAGAGTTCCAACAAACCAAATGCAAATGAAATGGTAAATGAGAGGTAAAAACACCTTTTTATGGCTTTTTACACAGTTTAAAGTGAAATATTAGGGTTATAATCTCATTTTCATGCAAATATTATTCATTTCTAACAAAGTTTGTTGCAGCAATTGAAAAAAGCAGTACTATATTTGAAGAGAGAAAAGCTAGTAATAGTAAAAAATCAAAATTTGACCATGTGAGTTGAGCAGTTTTACCACGGAATTTATGCTCGTTAAAAAATAGAAAAGCGAGATCCGAGCAGTTTTAACGCATAGTTCATGCTCGTTAAAAAATAAACATAAGTTCGAGCAGTTTTACCGCGGAATTTATGCTCGTTAAAAAATAGAAAAGCGAGATCCGAGCAGTTTTAGCGTCATAGTTCATGCTCGTTAAAAAATAAACATAAGCTTTTGAGCAAGTTTAAGCTCGTTAAAAAATGAACTTCCCGGTAAATAACCATTAAGAATGTACCCTGATCAACCATAAAAAGACCTTGGTCGTGTTTTGCTGCAGCCATCACCTCCACCGTTCATTTGGCCGATCGTTTACCTCCATATGATTGTTTACCCATTTTGAGGAACAACTGCGAAGAGTGATTTCACTTAGCCATCCTTGTGACACTGCCGTGATTGGAAAATTCCAACCTGTACCTGGAATCTGCTGCTATCCCTGTTTATCACTCGTTCCTCAAAAGACGAGTCTTATTTGAGCTCTTTTCTCCTGACTCGTAAAATATGAAAAGTTTGCTGAGTTTTGGCCTTCCAACTCGTTAAAGTGACCAGAAGAGCTATCCCTCCTCTAGATTTTAATCTTTTTGGACCTGAGGGATTATTGCACAAAAAGGTCGAGCGCTTGTTTTATTCGGCTCGTTAAAGTTATCGAAAACTCATCCCTTCTGTATTGTTTTATACTTTTTCGGACTTAAGGGATTAGATGACGAAAAAGGAATTTTGGAGTTAACTTTCTGTACCTTTTTCAGACTCTCTAAAAATGAAAAGGACCGAGTTTTCCTTGTTGTTAGACTCGTTAAAATGATTAAATAGCGACAAACTTGTCTTTAGACGAGAACGAGTTTCCCTATCGCTAAGCTCGTTAAAACATAGCGATGGGCTTGCCCGAAGGGCAGGTTATAGAACAAGCATATGTTATCCTCCTCAAGCTTGACAAAAATAAAGAGGTACTGGTCAGAAATGACTGGGGAAAAATTGGGAGAACCTCAAAGCTTTAATGGTAGCAAGTCACTCTTGAACATGACACTTTGTCCTCCGTATCACATCGGGTTGGGTTATTTCATTCACCGGTCTCATCACCATGGTCCTCGCCAAACCATCCACATCTGGGGTAATGTTACCGATCCATCACATCAATGTCGTTATATGTTCAAGAGATGTTGTTCAGAAAGAGTCAACCGTGTCCCATCCACTGCCATACATTATCCTTCATCCACCCATGATCGCCACCCTGAATCATATTTCACAGACTGTTTTCACCTCCACTAAAATCATTAACTCCGTTCCGTGTCACTGATGTGGGATTCATTAAGGCCCTCCTTTGACGGATCGCTTCTTGTCGACTTTAGCTCTTTATCCAAGAAGTTGATCTAGGAACACCCCCCCAGTACTTTGAAGCTTGCATGCCTCAATGGCAAGTTTCTCACTTCCGGCAACAGGTATACATCAATGACCTTCGACCAGAAGATTTTGCATGGTGTTCGACGCCAAGTCCTTTATTCACACCACGTGAATTGTACTGCAGTACCTTGAGGGTCATTGTCATTATTGGTGATTCCTCTCGCGCTTGTTAACGGTTTACATTATTGACCGGTAATCAAGCGATGTCTTTCCATGTTCGACTTCAGCGCAACTCTCACATGGATCGACTTGTACTTAGAGTGAAGATCGAACGAGTTTGAAGACCCCGGATCTAGTTTCATCCATCCAGGCTGCGATATATATTCAGGAAATATAAAGACATTTGTTATGTACATCATTGCAGCAAATGATCATCCTACTCAAAGGATGATGATTTCAGCAGAGAATTATCAGTCTACCATCAGACGATCGTCTGTTCTATGTACCAAAATGAATTTATAAAGCTGAGCATGGGAATGCCCGCCTCAGCTAGATCATGAAAGCAGAATGAAAAATAATGTATTGTATTGTATTTTATTACAGGGCACCTCTCAGCGATTGAATGAACTTCGGATCCTCCTGATAAAGCATTTCACCCGATAAACGACCTCATACTTTAGGGGGCAACTGTTATAGACATTTTTGTGCCTAACAGCATGAAGCATGAAATGTCGATAATCTAAGGGATCCAAAGTCTCTAAACATGTTGTTCCTACCTCTAGAGGAACAAGGTCAGCAAACCACAGCACTGAAAATCAGTTCTCCACCTGAAAACACTCAAAAACAAGCTATTTCTGGATCATGTCAACTGCTCCACTAAGCATCTGCGCTGAATGTCAACTGCTCCACTCTGTACCTGCGCTGAATGTCAAAAACAATGAAGGCTACCTGCGCTGGGCGAGATTGGCCAAGTGGCACAGTCATTCTGCAAGGTGTCAAATGCCCAGGAAGCTTCCAAAATGACACTTGGATCAAGGAATTCGCCTTGTGATGAGTAAGAGGATCTAGATCTCCAAGTGGAAGCAAGAAACTCGAAGTGGACTCAAGAACTGAAGTATAACTGAAGTGGGAGAGGACACTAGTCAGCTTCATGCCAGCCTCAAGCTGACTCATCCTTTCTCCAAATCTCCTATATATAGAGCTCTCTCATGAGGTCTAGGGAGGCTGGAATTTTGTGCAAGTAAGGAAGTGCTGTTGGTTTGAGTGTAGAACTATTGGGTGATTGCTTTGAAGGAGGTGAAGAGGAGATTTCTTTCTGCTGGGAGGTGTTGCTGGATTGGGCCTATTATGGTTGTAACACTCTTAGAACTTTACTTCTTCTATTAATAAAGTATTTGAGGTTCTTCTATATGCATGTATCTCTATGGTGAATTGATGCTTGTATATTTGATTTATTCTAATCCTTGAATCAGTTATGGATGTATGCTTCTTGTAGTTTCCTTTCCTTGTGCTTTTACAGGATCTTTGTGTAGCTGGGCCAGGAAGGAGCTAGGAGCAAGTAGCAAAGAGGGAAGATTGGATCAACCATTAGCAGAAGATAACGGTTAGTGGATCCCTTTTCTCTTCTCTCTCTCATCTCATAAAGAAGTAATCTTGAATAGCTTTGCATTCAGTTGTTGCTGAGGTACTATCACACTTAGAGTGGGATAGGGTCATTCCGTATTGGATACTTTTCCCAACAACATTGTTCCTAGATCAACTTCTTGGATAATGAGCTGATGTCGACAAGAAGCGATCCATCAAAGGAGGGCCTTAATGAATCCCACATCAGTGACACGGAACGGAGCTAATGATTTTAGTGGAGGTGAAAACAATCTGTGACATATGATTCAGGGTGGAGGTCATGAATGGATGAAGGATAATGTATGGTAGTGGATGGGACCTGGTTGACTCTTTCTGAACGACTTCTCTTGAACATATGGCGACACTGATGCGATGGATTGGTAGCATTACCCCAATTATGGATGGTGTGGCAAGGACCATGGTGATGTGACCGGTGAATGAAACAACCCAACCCGATGTGATACGGAGGAAAAGTGTCACGTTCAAGAGCGACCTGCTACCATCAAAGACTTCTCGATTTTTCCCAATTTTTCCCCAGTCATTGCTGACCAGTACCTCTTTATTTTTGTCAAGCTTGAGGAGGATAACATATGCTTGTTCTATAACCTGCCCTTCGGGCAAGCCCATCGCTGTGTTTTAACGAGCCCAGCGATAGGGAAACTCGTTCTCGTCTAAAGACAAGTTTGTCGCTATTTAATAATTTTACCGAGTCTAACGACAAGGAAAACTCGGCCCTTTTCATTTTTAGAGAGTCTGAAAAGGTACATAAAGTTAACTCCAAAATTCCTTTTTCGTCATCTAATCCCTTAAGTCCGAAAAAGTATAAAACAATACAGAAGGGATGAGTTTTCGGTATTTTTAACGAGCCGAACAAAACAAGCGCTCGATCTTTTTGTGCAATAATCCCTCAGGTCCAAAAATATTAAAATCTAGAGGAGGGATAGCTCTTCCTGTCCTTTAACGAGCTGGAAGGCCAAAACTCGGCAATCTTTTCATATTTTACGAGTCAATTGAAAAGAGCTTAAAGAAGACTCGTCTTTTGAGGAACGAGTGATAAACAGGGATAGCAACTGATTCCAGGTACAAGTTGGAATTTTCCAATCACGGTAGTGTCACAAGGATGACTAGGTGAAATCACTCTTCGCAGTTGTTCCTCAAAATGGGTAAACAATCATATGGAGGTAAACGATCGGCCAAACGGACGGTGGAGGTGACGGTGCACAAACATGACCAAGGTCTTTTTACGGTTGATCAGGTTACATACTTAATGGTTATTTACTGGGAAGTTCATTTTTTAACGAGCTTAAACTTGCTCGAAAGCTTATGTTTATTTTTTAAATAGCATGAACTATGTTGCTAAAACTGCTCAAAAGCTTATGTTTATTTTTTAACGAGCATGAACTATGCTGCTAAAACTGCTCGATTATATGGTCAAATTTTGACTTCTTACCATTGCTAGCTTTTCTCTTTTCAAGGATAGTACTGCATTTTCAATTGCTGCATCAAACTTGGTTAGAAATACATAATCATGGGGTAAAAACCCTAATCTTTTGCTTTGAACTACGTAAAAAGCCATTAAAAAGTGTTTTTACCTCTCATTTTACCATTTCATTTGCATTTGGTTTGTTGGAGCTTTGGAGGTGCCTCTTTCCCCTTGATTTTTACCAGCTGATTTCGGGAGATTCTGCGGACGATTCTCAGTGCCGTCTGGACCAGGTAGGAGCTAAACCTTAGCTCTTTCTTTTCATGGTTTCCTTTTCCTATTCTGTGCCTGTTTTCCAGCTTTTCTGAGCCTCAGGGGTTTTGCCAGGGCGCCCTAACTTCAGCGCAGGTTGCCTATTCGAAACCTGCGTTGAATGTCAAGCTGCCTTAAGGCAGCCTGACCTTCAATGCAGGTAGGACACTGCCTGCCTGCGTTGATCTCAAAAAACTGAGTTTCTAGCACATTTTTGATGAAATTTTCGCCAGTTTCTCATCAAATTCAGGATCTTACTCATTCTCTTGGTTGTTTTGCAGGAACCTTTGAGAAAATGTCCCTTACATGGCGAGAATGAGAACATGAAGAAGAAGATATGATTGCTCTCCATGACCCAGTCACGGTGAACGCGCTGCGGAATTGTGGCCTGCTGAAGTTTTTCCGTATCTCTAGCATGAGGGCACAGATTACTTTGCTGCAGTACATGCTTGATGCTTGGGATCCCATTAACCAGGTATTCCAGATTAGGGGAAAAACCATCCCCTTGACCATCGTAGACATTTACTTCTTGACTGGGTTGTCAAGGCGGGGTGCCCCCATTTCTTTGTCAGGTTTGGCCCGGGGGAATGACTCCGTGAGAGACTATGTTCGCCAGTACTGCAGGGAAGGTTCCCAACCGAGCAAAGACGGCAAGGTTGTTATCCGTGAGATTACTGATAGGTCTCTCAGGTCCATTCCGTATACCATTGGTAGGATGGCCGGTAGCGCATCTCTACATGTTGCCAACAGGTCTTATGTGCAGCATGCCTTGGAGTGTCTCCAACTGAAAGTATTCAACAGGGGTGATGCAGTACTTGTTCAGATGAAAAGTCAATTGACCAAGGTAAAGGACGGGAAGCTGAAGAACTTTGGATTTGGTTCTATCCTGACTGCCTTCGCCTTGGAGAAAATCCCACTGATGCAGCCTCAGTATATCGTACTTGACTTGCCTTCTCCGACCGAGCCACGCATGCAGAGGTGGGTCGATCACATGTCTAGGCATGCTGGTCAACCTCAGATTACTTTCACTGATGCCTTCTTTAGGTGGTTCGAGCGCCAGGAGATGGTCTTTTCCGAGTATCCATATGTGGGTATGGATTTCCGAGGTGATCCGGATTTGGTGCTACCGGATGGCGAACAGTGGGGCGCTATTGGTAAAATCTTTGACCATATCACTGTTTACTGTTTTTATTCATAATGTTGCTGTGCTTTATTCTATCAAGACTTTTAATCAAACTCTTGGGTGCATGCAGATGTTGGTCCTATTCGTCCAGCAGTTCGTCCGCGATCGCCCGTTGCTGCCCCGGCAGTGGAGCCTGCTAGGAGAGTTATCCTTCGCGACCTTGACGACACTGAGACCCTTACAGCTGTGCAGGAGCAGGTTGAGAGCCTTACTCTCGGTATTCCGGATGTACGGATCGATGAGTTACCTTTACAGTTGCAGCGGCATACTACTGGCGTACCTAGACGATGGACTCGTCTCTTGCGCATGATTGCACAGGCCGTGACGTGCTATCATGAGCACCACTAGGCTAGGGTGCCCCCTAGCACTTTTGAGTTTTTGGGTCATATGACCAATTTTGTCTTGGTTACAGAACATTATGTATAAACGATAAACAACTTTTATATATTTTGATTTTCGAGGTTTATTCTGGTTGATTTATGTGATCCACTTGCACAACACTGATGCATTTCCTTTTATAAATGTCGCAAATGTCTATCTAATACATAGTTTGCTAATGAATCGGTTAATGTGTTTAAGTTCCTGGAAATATGCTGGTATTGAATTGAATCAAACTGTCTTTCCAAAATCTTAACCCTTAGAAACATTCGATAAATAGCTGGATTGCGGACTGAATATATACCATTGAGTTGTAGTATCACAAGTTGTGAGTCTAGCCTGACGATTAGTTGGCGTATACCATGGGCGATGGTATCAGAGAGGAGTTCTATCAACGCGCTATACTCAGCGATGTTATTCGTTGATTGCCCAATACACACACCTCTGAAACTCACTAAATCACCGCTTGGATAAAAAATGGCCCAGGCTGCGGAGGATAGATTCCGTGAACTACGACTCGCTCCGTCGGCATATCCCACATATGTCTCAGAAAAATTCGACATCTGCAACAAATGAAAGACGTGGATTACTTGACCGAAACAAACACTTTAGCGAAAACAAAATACAACAAAAGCACTCAGGTTACTACTTAGGCATAGTAACGCTTGAGGAACAACCCGTTGCGGGGTTGCGCCAGTGGTATTCCATCATAATCCATTAACTCGTAGGCTCCTTTTGCTAACACTCGTTTAACAATGTAGGGATCCATCCATAAAGAATTAAATTTTCCTGCTCCCAATTTGTCGGATTCTTGGTCGTAAAGCAATACCAAGTCACCTTCAGAGAAAACACGGGGTTTGACATTTTTGTCGAACTGCGCCTTGACTCATTTCTTATGGGCTTCGTTAGCCAGAGCGGCATCATGACGGGTTTCATCCAACTGGATTAATTCCAAGAAATGGGCCTCTTCTTCTGAAGTTCCGGGGAGGAGGTCAGTTGCGAGTTTAAGAGACGAAATTTCACACTGAATTGGTAATACTGCCTCTAGGCCATACACCAGTTGGAACGGTGTGAACCCAGTGGCATTTTTTACCGATGTTCGGTAAGCCCACAAGGCTGAGTACAGGATTAGATGCCACCTTCTTTTGTGAACCCCGATCATCCTTTGCAACATACGCTTCAAGACCTTGTTGATTGCTTCAACTTGTCCGTTGGCTTGCAGATAATACGGGGTAGAGCTGTCGTGAGATAGCCCTAGCTTGGTAGCTAATTCAACCATCATGTGATTGCGAAAATGCGATCCATGATCTGTAACTATAGCCTGCGGTACGCCGAACCTGGCGACTACATGATTGAAAAAGAAAAGGGCAGCTGTTTCACCAATGTTATCCAATGCAGGCATCGCCACGGCCCATTTGGTAAAATAGTCAACGGCGACTATAATATACCCATGCCCCCCGGTCGAGGTGGGGTTACATTGCATGAAATCGATGCACCATTTGGCGAAAGGCCCAACAACAACTATTGGCTGTAAAGGTGTGGGTGGTCTTCTGGTTTTGCTATCAAAAATCTGACATGCATGGCAACTTCTGACTGCGATTATGCAATCTTTGAACATGGTTGGCCAGAAATATCCTGCTCGTAAGATTTTTTGTGTTGTTGCATATCCAGATTGATGCCCCCCACACGCGTCTGAATGACAATCATTCAGGGCTTTCTCGGCCTCCTCATGGGTTAGGCACCTCCTCAGAACTGTATCGATACCACGACGGTAAAGCGTATCACCGACGATCATGTAGTCTTTAGCTTGGTATCGTATATGTTTCTGTTCAGAGTGAGAGGTGTTAGGCCTGAACTTTTGGGTTTGGAGATAAACTATGATATCTCCATACCACTCATCGCTTGTAGATATCATAAACAAATTTTCATCCACGATTGACTCTTCCGATGTTTCATCGTTGGACGACGATGGGAGATCGCACAATAATTCTGTGAAAACTAGAGCTTTCTTTGATTTGGATTTTACAAATTCCAAATCAAACTCTTGAAGGATCGTTATCCATTTTGAATATTTTCCCCCCAGCAACTGTCGTGACAGTATATACGTCATGGGGTTGCAATCTGATAAAATGGTAGTTTTCCGAAAGAGAACATAATGTCGAAACCTTTGAATCGCTTGAATAGCTGCAAGCGCTAGTTTTTCAACATAGGAATATTTACTCTCTGTATCATTTAAGTTTTTACTTAAATAATATATAGGATGTTCAATTCCATCGACTTCTTGAACTAAAACCATCACAATGGTCGTATGTGCTGCAGCTAGATACAGGTTAAAATCTCTTTGATAGTCCGGGGTGTACATTAATGATGCTCTTACTAGAGAATCTTTCAGAGCATCAAAGGAAGCTTGCGCGACCTGGTCCCAGACAAAAGGTACATCCTTTTTCAAAAGACGAGTGTAACCTTTAGCAAGTTCTGCGTAATTTGGAATGAACCTCCTCAGAAAGTTTGCTTTCCCTTGGAGTTTCTGACTGAAGCACATTTGAAGGTGGAGGTAAATTAATGATTGCTTGAACCTTGCAAGGGTCGAGACGAATCCCATCCTTAGAGACTACAAAGCCAAGTAAACGACCAGAACCGACGCAAAACACACATTTGTGTGGATTGAGTCTTATCTTGTAGTGTCGGAAACGTAGAAATATCGCTCTCAAATGTTGCAGATGATCAGTCCGCTTTCGCGAATGAGCTGGAAGGTCATCGAGATATGGTTGAATGATGTTCTTGATGTCATGGAAGGCATAATTCATTGCCCTCTGAAACGTCGCCCCTGCGTTCTTTAAACCAAAGGGTAATTTTCGATAAGCGAATGTGCCCCATGGACAAATAAATGCAGTCTTCGACTGGTCCTGTGGGCGGATATTTATTTGATTATACCCGGAAAATCCATCCATAAATGAAAAGATTTCACATCTGGCGCATTCATCAATTATCTGGTCGATGAAGGGTGTAGGGTAGTTGTCCTTTGGACAAGCTTGGTTTACATCCCTATAGTCGACACACACTCTTATTGTCCCTTGTTTCTTCATAACAGGGACAATATTCGATACCCAATCGGTTAGAGGAACCGGGTAGATGAAACCAGCATGGAGAAGTTTCTCAACTTCTACCTTAATGGCAGCGGCTTTCTTAGGGTGCACCTGTCGAAGCCGTTGTCTTACTGGTTTGACATCAGGATACATTTTAATCTCATGTTCAACAATACTCGAGTCAATGCCCGGCATTTCATCATATGACCAGGCAAAGACATCTCTGAACTCGCGAAAAAGAGCGTTATATATTTCCAGTTCTGAAGGGGAACAACTTTTGCCGACATAAATATTCTCTACAACATTGGGTTTAGTCGAGATATTTATGGCTATAGTCTCTTCAATATTGGATAAGTTTCGCTCAGAATCCACCGTATTTACAGTATTTGTTGGGAATTCAAAAACTGAAGGGTGGTAAAGGTCGTTTCGAGTATCTTCTTCACACTCCAGAAGAAGGGAACGATGGTGGTGATCATTCCATGGTGCCCCCTCAATCAATATTGATTGTAAGATTCCTTCGTCAGTCCCATGCACTTTCAACCAAGGATCTAATGGGGTACCATATTCTCCAGACCTATCTACCCAAACGCTTGACGAGCGTTGATTTGGGTTCGCCTCCCATGCCCGAAACATTGATTGCTACAATATTTCTATAGGGCTCGGTGGCAAAACCATCGCATGATCCATGACGACTCTGTCTTCTACGACCTTCAAGGAAGATATCATGTTGCATGTTGCTACAAACGGTATATTTCCTATGTGGATAGGAGGTGGCAGCGCGAAAGTTCCCATCATTGTGGGGTCTTTCAACAGGCCTACTCCGATATCTTGAATTGAATGGTCGCTCCCATGGATCATGGGAATGCTTCCTGTAACTTGTGAACCATTAGGGAGGAAGTTCTGTTGGTCGACGACCGTAATCCCTCCTTCAAACGGGAATGCGATCTTCCTAAAATAAGTCGACACCACAGCTGCCATGGCATATATCCATGGTCTTGCCAGTAGGATGTTATAGTCAAGATTGCTATCAATGACTTCAACATCAATTTCCACTGTTTTTCCTCCTAGTTCAACCTTCAAGTTATTTAGGATGCCGTACGGGGTGTACATCCTTCGGTCGAATGCTTTTAGTGTTGTCGAAGATCGCGACAAGGTTGGAGATCCGAGAGTTTTCCAGCAACTCATCGACATGATACATGTCGATGCCCCCTCATCAATAATTGTTCTGTGAACAGTTTTGTTGAGTGCTTTCACTTGAATAAGGAAAGCTAGTTAAGCTGGTAACTGAGGATCATATCCTTTGTGATCAAAGGATACAAGATTGGAATCCTTAGGATCCACTCCACCAATAGCTGATAACAAGGCCTGCCTTTGGGATGGGCAATTTTGCAGTACCTCAAGAGTCGACATAGCAGATGGCGATTGGGCCAAATCTTCTACTATGTTATAATGCTACGCCGTTTTGGCGCGAGGATTAAATGTCGACTTGTGTACTACTCCCTTTGGCGGTTTTATTGTTAACTCATGCGTGATGGGGGGTACAACTTCTGCCGAAGTTGTTGTCGAACCACTAGGTTGATCTTTACCTTTGTCGTTCGACACCTGTGGATTCCCATAATCTTTGCTCCTTGTCGAAATAAAAGCATCATTTTGTTGCTTAGAGATCGATAACATTAGCACTTGTGACGGGGAAGCATTTCCACTATCAACCATATTTTGACCTGGAGTAGGAAATGGATCAGTCAACACAGCTGATGTGTGTGAAATTTTGAAAAACTTCTTAAGTTCAACTTTGTATGGACAATTCTTTGTCCCATAATCCTCCTCATCGCATATTAGACAAGGAAATTTCTTATTTCCAGGAGGGTTTGAAGAAGTTTTTTG
Organism: Pinus tabuliformis; assembly: GCA_031772625.1. Classification (NCBI taxonomy): domain Eukaryota; kingdom Viridiplantae; phylum Streptophyta; class Pinopsida; order Pinales; family Pinaceae; genus Pinus; species Pinus tabuliformis. The sequence goes on from CM062809.1 coordinate 648,452,391, forward strand.
AGGGGATGACTCACCCTGTTTCTTCTTCTTCCGTTTTTTTTGCTTATTCTTGCTTCCTGGTTGATTGGAATTTTTGCCTTTATCCGCAGATATGGCATTTATTTCCGAAGCAAGAATTTCTTGATTTTCCTTTTGATTCGAAGTCTTATGGGCTTTCTTATTCGAATCCCTTGTCGACTTTGCATTTGCAGTGCCAATCACACCGTCGCCGGCGTGAGAGTCACTATTTGATCCAGGAGGAGGAGGAATTGAAAATTCCGGTCTGGGGGCGTCAAGTATCTTATCATAGAGCGTGCCAGACTGAGTATATACTAAGTCTAAATACTGGGCACGAGCAATAACCTGCTCCTCTGTTACGACCCCTCCCTTGGCCACATCTTCTGTTATAGCAGGAAGAAGCGACTTTATAAACCACTCAGCTAATAGCTGATCTGGAACATAAGTATGCGATGACGACGCCACTCATGTATATGATCGGATATATGTGTGGTCGTTGTCTACTTGAAATTGGTTAAGATCTCTGTTCCAGTTTCGTACCTTATCGGTAACTGAAAGTAGGTTAAGAAAGTCGTGGCTAGGGAACTGAAATTGTCGAAAGAGGCTCTAGGTAACTCAATATACCATTTAGCCGCCGGACCTATCAATGTCCTCCAAAAAAGGCGAAGCCTTATCGAATCATCATTCAAGGTGTTCGATGAACACCACAGATGAAAAGTCATCACATGATTCGACGGGTCTTCGCCAGGATTTCCATTGAATTTAGGAATGTCCGATGGAAGTTTGTGAGGAATCGCTGGCCACCAATGGGCATAGGCAATTGGATCGTTCGTTAATCGATGTAAATCTAGTAATTCTAAAGTTGCCACGAATGGTAACTGTTGATTCAGGTTTGGCGAGGCGTACCCAGGATATGATAGAATCACCTGAGCAGTAGGCCTCTGCGTACCAGCATAATGCAATTGATGTTGGTATGACTGATACGGCTGGTGGACTTGACCACTGTAAAGCGGTTGATTTAACCTGTTTTGAATATAGGGTTTCCCACTATTCGCAAAGATCTGTTGCTCAGATCCTTGGTATACCTGCTGGAATTGTGGTTGTTGGTATTGCACCATCCATGGCTGTGAAGCCATGTTTTGTTGTGCTATACTAACCGACGGACCAAGATGTGGGGTAATTGTACCCATTTGGACCTGTGTCGTCCCGGCAGTTGGCGATTGTGGTTGTGTTGCAGGGTCAAGGGGCTGTTGCATTACAACCTGAGGTTGACACACAACAGGCATCGTTTGAACTTGCGACACAGTTACAATAGCTGGCGTCGTCGGGATGCTAGACATAGGTACACATTGTTGCATAGAATACACAACTCTTGGCTGTTGGGGTAACATAGGTACCCAACCACTTTTCGTAATTCCAGCCAAACCTGAATACTGTTGAGAACTGCCGTATGGATATCCTCCCGGAGGGGGTAATGAAAGGGCATATTGCCCCCCATACGGTAGCGATCCGGAGCTCAAGGGTATGGTTTGCCTTTGAGGACTAGATGGCCCAAATTGACCTCCATAGGGATCAACTTGTCTAGTTTCAACATAAGAATTGCCGGATATTATTCCGGAAGAACAAACTGGAACAAACCATACTGTCGAAATAGTCCCTGGGTGGACTCCTTCTAGCTGCTGAGAGCTAGTTGGGACAGCTGGTACGCCGGCAAACATCGTCGGAGTGGCGGCAGGGAGCTCTTCCGTCGCTGTGTCATTCGACACAGTCCTAGATGTCGACGGTTGCTCAGACATTTTAAGTCTATCCAATAAACTGCCTAGCAATTCTACAGGAACTTCCACTGGTGATGGACAAACTTCTGATGTAGAAGGAAAAAGAGTGACACCTACTCCAAAATGAGTTGGAGTACTTGCTTGCGGGTCCTCTACGATTTCCTCTATCGCAATCAAACCAGGTGGAAGAGGAAGACCGTCAGGTTCGTAAAAGATTTCTGGTGCCGAAGAAGGGGTTGTTTCGACAGCGACAGTTGTTTGAGGAAAAATACTCTCTGGACCGGTTACAGATGGAACTGGTTCAGTTATGCAAGTACTTGTTCTCAGACTAGGATCAGTGTTATTGTCCCTCTGTGGGGATTGAACTTATTCAATAGAGGCAGGGGTTCCAGAAATACTTGGAGTGACCGGGATCTCAGATGTTGTTGGAACTGTTGTTCTAACTTTGATGGGAGATTTTGACCCGGTCAAGCGAGTTCGCTTTGTCCGTACTACTTTCGATTCCGGAGACAAAGACGGTTGACTCACAAGCCTCTGCGAACGACGGGGTTTCAATTGACTTTCTTCCACGGTTGCGGATTACTCGATCAACTAAAATACAAAAGGGGAATTATGTTTCCGAATTGAATGAATTTTATTAGACGCTTTTAGACACAACTTTCTTTTTCAGTTTTAAAGAGTCGAGAAAAAGCTAAAGATGACTCTAGTCTCCTTCGATGTTTTAACGAGCCCGAAGTGACAAATGCTCGGCTGGACTTTTTCTGTTATAGAGTCTGAAAAAGGCCAAAAGAAACTGATCTGGAGATCTAGGCAGAGGGTGTGCCAAACCTTTCGTGAAACCACCGAATACGTTTTACGGTACGGGTGGTCGATCTTCGTGAATGCTGTGTTCACTGCATCGCGATCAGTAGGGCGGCCGACACGGCTTCCTAAGGATAAAGGATAAATTCCTATAGGGGTCTCCCAATATATACGCGACGGTACGTGGGAGCACAAGTCCATATTAGTGCTATCGTCTCTCAGGAGGAATCACCCACCTTCGTAGAGATCGACAGTCACTACGTTTAACGACGCCGGAACACGTCTCTACCTAGACCTCTACTGTGAGTGTTATGTTGCAAAGCGTTGTTAGGTTCATTCAATGTATTTTAAGTTGATCTTTTTAAAGTTTGTCTTTCAGGATCACCACGAGATGTATTGGTACAAATTCCTAAATGCAGTCTAAGATGATAAGCAAGCTTTATAATCTTTCGACTTTGAAAATCCTAGCTACTAAGGGAAAAGAGAGCGACTATCTTTTCTCAAAGAGCAATCAGCACACTCTAATGCACTCTTCCTAAATACAACATGCAAACTTATCAAAATTCAAATGCACAATGCAGGTGTTTGTTTTCACTTTCTTAGTATAAATGCCTACAAAGAAAGCTTTTTGCACAACTTCGAATTTGCTTTTAAATGACTGAAAATAAACAAGTTTACTTTTTTCCAAATCAGCAAGGGTAGAAGAGATTACAATCACTTTGCGATTTTTCGAAAGAAATACTTGTTTCGACACTTAAAAGTAACAAATTCAAACCAATAAGTAGAAGAAAATGATAAATCAAACTGCAAACAGCGAATGAACTCTCTTCTAAGATCACAATCAATCACTCAATCAGATCTGAATCAAGGCTACAGGATGACTATTTTGCTCATGCAAAGGAAAACTGTAAATGACGCCACAAACACATAAAAACACTTACAGTCTTTTTGTACAAAAATGAGGCGGAAAACAAGCAAAGAAAAGGGATTACAGATGTGGTACCTATGCTGGTTAAAGGCAGCAAAAACAGAGATCAAAACAGGAAAAAGACAGCAAGGAACCCCAGCTGCACAAGGCCACACTGGTTCAGCGTAGGTGCAACACTGTCAGTTTGACATTCAGCGCAGGTAGCCTTCACAGGACCTGCGTTGAAATGCAGACTGCCTTCACAGTGCCTGCGCTGAAAGGAGAAACTCTCGTCTCTCTTGGTTTCCGGGTCATAAAATGCTCAAAAATCAGCTGTTTCAGGCCAAATCAGAAACACAAGCAAGGTATAAATATAGGGATACTTTGAAAGGGTACTAAAGACTATCACAAAGGATCATCAAGTCATTTATGATTCCATTGTTGAGATCATATACAAAAACCCAGTAAAGGATCAAAGCAGCAACATTCTACTTTGCAAAGCAGTTCGATTGTTGCTGTTGAGTCTATGAGGTAAACAATGATGCAAGCTCAAACAAAATGACTTAAAGCAAAGTTCTCCCCAGCGGAGTCGCCAATTTGTTGTGGGGAAAAATGCCTATGCAGGACGATCCTATCCACCTAAGGCGTGATAGGGCCTTAGCAACAAACGAATGTAGCTACTTCGGTTTCTTTCCTTTATGAAAATGAAAGAGAGGAGATTGGTAGACTTACCGTTATCTTTCGGTTGTCCCTCGATCTAGATCCTCCCCTTTGTGTGTCCACAACTACTTGCCTCCTCGCTTTTGCTCCCACGAGATCACAAGAGAACAGCTACCTGTGACAAGAGAACAACTACATGCAACAAGAGAAGGACACAATACAAAGGCAAATACACATATTCATAAATGATTCAGGATTAGAAGTAAATCAAATACACTAATGCAAATCATATAATAAACACCAGCATATAGGAAAGAACCGAGAAGCTTTATTGATTGATAAACAGGGTTCAGGAAGAGATACAACCCATAGGGTTCCAACCCAGCATCTCCTTCCCAGCAGCAAGGAATTCTTTCTTCAGCCCCTTTCAAAAGCATAAACACCCAATGATCCAACCACAATCCAACAACAATTCTTTGCAATACAATCCCGCCTCCTTAGACCTCATGAGAGAGCTCTATATATAGGAGTTTTGGAGAAAAGATGAGTCAGCTTGAGGCTGGCATGAAGCTGACTAGTGTCCTCTCTCACTTTAGTTCTTGAGTCCACTTGGAGATTCTAACTTCCACTTGGAGATTTGGAACCTCTTACTCATCACCAGTCGAATTCCCTGATCCAAGTGTCATTTTGGAAGCTTCCTGGGCATTGACACCTTGAGGAATGAGTCTGCCACTTGTCCAAGTACGCTCAGCGCAGGTGCCCTTCTTTGCAGTTGACATTCAGCACAGGTACAGAGTGGAGCACTTAACATTCAGCGCAGATGCTCAGTGGAGCAGTTGACATGATCCAAAATTTGCTTGTTTTTGAGTGTTTTCAGGTGGAGAACTTTTATAAACTGCTGTGGTTTGCTGGCCTTGTTCCTCTGGGGGTAGGAACAACATGTTTAGGGACTTTGGGATCCCTTAATTATTGACATTTCATGCTCAGTGATGCAAGGCACAAAAATGTCTATAACACCTTGCAGCCTACATTGTCTAACACTTCATCGTGAATGGAGTCAGGAAAGGATCATGCACACAAGCATCATTTAGTTTTATGAGATTCACGCATATCCTTATCTCATCCTTCTATTTCTTCTCTTGCATCACCATTGGGCTTACCCAATCAGATTCTTCCATAGGCTCAATGATTCTTTCCGCTAGCATCTTGTCTAGCTCTAAGTGAACCTTCTCCTTGTATTTCGTATTGAGACGGTAAGGCCTTTGCTTAACTGGCTTCGTGTCGGGATTTAACGTGATATTCATCATTCCTAGGTCCCCGATTATTCCTTTTAGATATGTAAACTTGGTAGGGAATAAGTCTTGGTATTCGCGAAGCAATTTAGTGACCTTATCCATCGTCACATCATCCCAGTAGTCCCCAATCTTCATGAATTTTGGTTCTACCTCCGTACCAATGTTCACTTGTTTCATTTTCAATGGCGTGATTATGTTAGGGTTCTCATTCTACAATCCTTGAACTATGTGATGGCCTTCTATTTCTAGAATGTTAATCTTTCACAGATCCTCATCCTCTTCTTTAGCAGTTACGTTATAACATTCTAGCACGCGACTCAGTTGAGTAGCCCATTCAAGTTGAATCAGGTCTAAAGGATCATGCGATATCCTAAAGATTTGTTGCTTTTACCTCTTGTAGTGCTTCATCAATACTTTCAAACCCATCCTCAAAACTAAATGTCATCATGAATCCTTCACACAGGATATCCCATTCACCTGTCCCATGGTAGAGCCCTGTTTCTATATACCAATTCATTGGGATAACATCGAGGGTATGACAGAACAGGTGCACCCACTCAAGTTGGGGCTTTTCTCCATAAGCCTATGTCCATTTGACCAAATGCATGCACGATCATTCTTCCCATCGTATTTGTCTTTCAGTCGCATCTTAGGCTTCCCAAATAGTGTTCTCATCATCCTCCTACATTCACACCAATCATCAAAGCTTCTCTCGTGCATACCCCACCATCTTGCAGGCATCACGTGAAGTGCCCAGTCTAAGGCTTGGAAGTGCTACTTTTCTAGTACCTCCCTCTCAAATGCATCCACAAAGATATCTAACTCATTAAAACCATCATAAGTAGGTAGATTTCCTACCTCTAATGACACACAGCATAGTGACCAGGTCATCATGTTGCAATTCAGCGTAGTTACTTCATGTAACTGATTTTGCGAGTATTCTATTTCTTCGACGGAGTCCAAAGTGTAGGAGCTCTCACGATCCCAGGTAATCCATCCATCTGCGGTGGGATTCACCCAAACTTGGTCTCACATTGTTATCTTATAGATACAATTTAGGTCTTCATCACTCTCATAATCGTGGATAGGTTCAGTATAGCGTGATCCTTTAGCAGGATCGAGGGGTACTATTACGCGCAATGATTTCTTCTCAAAGATCATCTTTTGCTTCTTCAGATTGATTATCCCATTCATATTAGTAGCCCAGTCAATTTCCAGGAGCACAGGATAGGGATTGATGTCATCCACTATCTCTATTACTTCAAAGTCAACCAGCACGCTTGATCCCTCAATATCCACAGTCACCCCCTGCAGTCGCCCCATAGGGATGATTTTCTGCTGATTCTCCATTCTTAGCTGAATCAGAGACCATTGTAGCGCAAGTCTCCCCATTTTCTCCCAATTCTATTTTGGTAGGACATCCACATCTGACCCCAGATCCAAAATGACCTAATCCATTTCATATTCTCCTATCTGCGTGGTCAGTCTCATCTCCCGTCCTGCCCTTGTTTTATGCTTGCCAATCTTTCCTACTATTAGGGGTTCCAACACATCTATTGATGAGTTCTTGTAACCATTTTATAGCCTTACTGTCACGCAGTAACTTCATATGGATTTCTAGGAAATTTTTGAGCATAGAGGGGGCCATCTCCAGCTTAGGCTTATCCTTGCTTCTTGAGGTGGAGGCCTCAACGAAGCTCTTCTTAGCTTCCATGAAGGCTTCACGAGCGCGCTCCAAATCGAACTCAGCCTCTTTTTCTCGATCTTTGCAAACCCATGTACTATCTTCTGGTTATTTCCCCTTGTCATCTCTTGTCGCAATTCCACTTCTGAGCACTATATTTACTTTTCGATCTTCCTCGCACGGCTCAGACCTCATCACCTGCAATTTCTGAGTTGGCAGAGGTGGTAGCACCCCGTTGTCACATATCCTAGCTATTAGCGTAGGACAGTCTTCCATTTCATGATTAAACAGTGTGTAATAATTGGACGAGGGATGTGTTGGATTAGTGCAATCATGGGTATAGTGTCTTGGTCCTCTGCAATTATAGAAAATCAATTGTCCTTGACCTCTATGAGGTCCTCCTTCACCTCAGCATCTTCCTGCCCCTGAAATCTTATTCGCACTATTCCTGTGTTTTGGTTAAGGGGTCACATTTCGGCCTAAACCATATAGGCAGGAATTCTATCTATCATCAATTCATAGCTCCTGCAAGTACGTTCATCATGTCCTACCAACCTACAAAATTTGCAGAATAGCTGTTATGGTTCTTCTACATACTTCTATAGCAAATTGTTAGGTGTGGAGCTTGATTATCTTTTGTATTCAAAGGTTTTAGCTGGATGTATACCCCAAGAAGGTTGTACACCCTCCACGTGGAGGGGACTTGGCCCCCCCGCAGGGGTCGGGGGGGGGGGGGGGCGGGGGGTAAATCCCCCCCAGCTAGGGGGTCCAGGGGCCAGCGATCCCTTAAAGCTAAAAATAGATGTAAAATTACCTTGTAAAATTCTAGTAATTTCTAGTTAATCTGAGCCGTTCATTAGGCGAATGATCTGATGGTAGAAGTTATGTTTAATTTAGAGTTTTTTGCCCTAGAAGGCAACCCCTCACTATATATGAGGGAATTGTATTACGTCTATGTATATCTGTATTCTGAGTGAGGAAGAGAGGAGATTGAGAGCGAAGAGGGTGTTACAACGGATCTGTTGTAGGTTGTATCTCTTCAGTTTGTTGGATAATATAATAAAAGAAGGACTGGTTGTTTCTCCGTGGATGTAGCCCAAACTGGGTGAAACACGTATATCTATGTCTCTCTTGTTTTATGTGTTTTCTGTGTTTATATTTCTGTAATATTTGAAGTGTTCCATTGCTCTATAATACATAATTTTCTAACACAAGTGACAGTTATTCGTGGCATGTTTTCTGGCCACCTGAAAAATAGCAAACCATAGTGCAAGCTCCACGCTAGATATTTCTTGAGCTTCTAGCCTTAAATTCATCGGTCCACCTCCTATAGTGTAATTTACAAAGACAGGGCAATGGTCGTTGTCATGACCCTGGCTCTTGCATTTTAAGCACCATACCTCCTCGCATACGTCTATTCGAACCATTCTGTCCCGCTTCAGACTTTCCATTTCAAGGCACAAATTCATCAGCTGCACATGGATATGTTGAACTCCTAGTGTTACACTAAAATTTGTCACCATGACTATTTGCAGTTAGTATGGCTCTATCAACTGTCATACTATCCTCCTTGGCAAGTCTCATACCTCTGCTCCTCATGTCAAACTCCAAGAAAGAGAGAAAGTCCTTAAAAAGTCAATTAACTCTGGTTACGCAGTTTCTCCTGGCCTCATCTGCATGTACGCACCCCAAGATCACAATACCTGCGTACTTGTACGCTCTGTCTATAAAGGGGTGGGTGCGTACTCCTGTAAAGGTCAAAAGGCGCAAGTTTCACTTCAAAAAAGTTACTTGTGGTCATTTCTAGATCATTCTAGAAGATGGTTTGACGTGGATTGGGCGCCTCCAGATGGTTCATGCATCCCTATGTAAGAGGAACTTATCCCATGAAGAGGGGATCTATCCCATTGAAAGAGGGGCTTATCCCATTCATGGTGGACCTGACTAACTTCCTCCAAAGCACTATAAATACAGGCATTGGGCCAGAGGGAGGGGAGGTTGAAAGCTGAAGATTCCTAAGGGTAGATGCTGCTGAAATTAGGACTCCCTTATAGAGCTTGAGAGGAGAGATTCCCATCCTTTCTTAGCTTCATTTGGAAGTGGGTGAGTTGATCAAAGTAAAGGAAAACTCTTGCTGGACCCTGGGAGGGACCTACACAACACCAAGGCTCAGGTTGTAATGGTTTCTTTTGTTTCCACTTAATACAATTAAGCTCATTTTTCTCAACAAGTTGTTATACATGATTTGTTTCATATACTCCTTGGTCTTTATGATGAATATGTGTTATTTTATGAGTTATACAGGTGCTATGTAATCGTTTGCTTGTTAGTGAATGAAAGTTTCGAAGAGAAGGAGGAGCTCATCCAGATCGGCGAGGCTGGACTGCTACAAAGCGTTGGACTAAAGGTATGTTATAAACACCTGATTACTTGTATTCTAAACGCATATTTAGGGAAAGATAGTGTTGAATTGTCTTGTTTGTCACTAGAAATCCTTAGCTTCTAGGGAGGTTGGTTTTGTCCGCAAAATTGACTCTTTCCGCATGACAAAATGGCGACTCCACTGGGGAACTCCATTGATGTGAATGATTTTTCCTTTGTCTGAAACTTTGATTTGAGACAAGTCGTTTTCTTTCTGGTTTTTGGCTGTCTGACTGTGTATTTGGGTGGCTTAGCTTAGGGTTAAATTAGATTTTAGTTTTTCTTGGTTTTGCTAGAAGTACGCAACCTCTATTTTTAGCACAGTGCGTACTTGTACGCACTGCAGCTTTGTGCACAGAGCGTACACGCACCTGTGCAAACAGGTTGCCTGCGTACCCTGTCAAAATTGAGAAAATTTCAATTTTCTCCTTTTTGCCTCTTAGATTTTGTTTATAGGTTGTTTTTACTGCCTAGATCCACTGGTTACCTGCCACAAATCTTCCTCTAAGCTTTTTTCATCAATGTCAAGAGTTTTAGTGGAATTCGTAGAGATTTTAGCCTTAGGGTTTGATTTTTGCATTGGTCCTGTAGTGACTTTGGCTTTAGAAGTCGTAAAACCTTGGATATCCCTGGTCTTTGCAGTCTTCTTAGGAGTCGGACCTTTCATAGAATCCACCCTTGTGAGACACCTACCTTTGTTTTGTCTCTTTGCCGAATCTCGAAAAAGTTTGTTGATTGAACTGTGAATTTCATTTTAAGAAAAAGAACAAAAGATTTTGATTTTTGTTTTTGACTAGTTTTTGATTCTGCTTTAACTAGTCCTTGGTTAAATCTTGACTGAGTAAAACATCCTGGAGTCATACTTTGTAGGTTTTGGCCTCATTAGATTTTCTTATTAGGTGAATTTCTCTTTGATTTTCTTTTAAGTAGAATTGATTTGATTGTCATAGATTTTTTTTTTTTAAATGATTTTTGATTTTTATAAGCTTTGTTAAGTAGGAAAAAAATCCAAAAAATCTCTTTTGAAGGAAAGTTTGCTTAGGTAGCATTTGAGTCTTTGAAAAGAAAAGGAATTTTCGTGAAGTAATTAGTGGTCATGTGTTGTATGCTTTGGAAAAGATAAATAGATTGTTTCTTTGATTTTCATTGCCAAGAAAGTTGTCTTTATATCAATTTTGCATTCTCCAACTCTCTTAGCTAGGGAATTCATTGAAAAAGAAAATTAGTATAAATCATCCTAAGTGCATCTTTTTAGTGGATTTGAGTCGAGTCCACACACCATCAGTTTCATCTCCGCTACCTTTTGTCTTAAAGAAAAGCCATAAAAATTAACGCTTAAAGTAAAATAAACTTAGTAACTTTTTATTTACTAGGGCTCTGAAACACCAATATAGATCAGGCTAGTGTCTTGGAGTAGGAGAGTAATTAACTCTCCAAGACAGTAAAACCAAACAAGTAGCTTATCTTGTGGTAGGATAAATCCAACTGTTTAATTTATACTCTGGGAAAGCTCCTCTTAAAGGAGAAGCACGAGACTGTGTCTGAACCAGTGAGGGGATCAATCCTCCTTCATTGGGAAAGACGTCTGATACACACGTACTACAAACGGTAAACCTTAGATTATTGTCGAGGAGCCTAGGGTCACTTGTCGGTAAACCTTGGATTATTTTCAAGGAGCCAACAAGGGGATTGAGCTTGTTACTCTGCCCTTGCGTGCTATCAGGTCGTAGACTGTTTCCCCAGGTATATTTGTTGCTGTTGGTAACCTTAGTGACCATTATCTTTAGGATTCTACCCGAGGTGACGGTGGAGGGAAGATCCCACTGTACTTGGAGCAGACATCGGCTAGACTCACTTGGATTTTCTGGGGGGTTCACTTCACTCGAGACGGTTAAAGTGGAGGAACTTGGTCCAGTCTATTCATTAAGCAGGTTGCCGGGGTAACTGTTCCACCCACCACTTCTGTACTGAATTCGGCGATGTTGGGCTTCATCACCAACTAGTGTTTTCGGTCCGGAAGGCTACTGTTTGTGTATGGTTTGACGCCCTAGATTCTTTAGGCGTGTGATTCGAATTTGTTTGGTTCTTTAGAGACTTTAGGCGGTTTGCTTTGAGATTTTACTTTGTTTGCGTGTGCAGTAGTTAAAAGTTTTTAACTGTGGTTGAATTACCGACACAGTCTCGTAGACTTCGGGGCAAGTCTCCTGAGATTGTTACCGTGGCCAATCTGTTGAGGAAGTCCCGTAGACTTCGGGGTGAGCCTCCTGAAGGCGTCCCGGGTCATTACGAAGGTTTGAAAGTCCTTGTAACTCCTCCTAGTGGCAGTAAAGTAGGTTCACCTGAAGAAGGAGAGTCTTTGTTGGTAGTCCATCCTGATTACCAAAGTCTAGAAACAGGTTATAATCCTGAAGCTGTTGCAGTTTCCGAGCTTGCTGGTAGTTTTTCATCTACTAGTGATATAGGCGAAGAACCTGAAATATCGGAACCTGTTACTCCAACTTCTAGTGTTCCCGATTCACCTAGGGTAGAAAGAGTCATCACCGAAAATCTTCCTTCTGGTTTGATAGCTATTGAAGAAATTGCTCCAGAAGAAGATATAGGCGTCCCTATCCCTGAAGATCAACCTACTATTGATCTAAGGGAGCCTGAATCCATTTTTTACAGTCCACCTAGAAGTACTACTTGGTATCTTTCGTTAACTAATTACTTGGACAACTCAGGGTAAAGTTTTTCTCCACCTCATACTCCTCATCCACCCGGAGGTATTTATACTCCTGTAAATATGTCTAGTCAGTCGTCCATGTTTACCCAATCTCCTAAATCTTTCTTGTACGGCGGTCCTTCTGTTCCTGCTGGGTATCAGTCACTTTCTGGTACTTTTGCAGGAGCATCTCCTCAACCCATTGGACATGGGTCATTAACTGGAAACAATGGTAATAAACCGTTGGGCGTAGGAGACATTTACATGATGTCAGGTTCAATTCCCAGTTCTCAACCTCAAGGTGGCCAATTACCGCCTGGGGGGCAGCCTCAATTAACGCCTGGGGGGCAACCTCAAGGTACGCAAATTGCGTCTGGGGGCAACCTCAAGGACAGTATGTACCCATGGTACAGTACATTCCTCAAGGTCAACCCCAGCCTCAATATGTACCCCAAGGTCAACCTCAGCATCAATTTATGCCTCAAGGTCAACCCCAGTATCAGTACTTACCTCAAGGGTATCTACCCCAAGGTCAGTACTCGAGTCAAGGTTATCAACCACCCCAAGGTCAATCTTATGTTCAAGGTACAGGAAATGTACCTTTCAATTATCAATCCTACCCTCAATCCGGTTATGGATCTCAATATCCTCAACCTGTCATGGGTCAATACCCCGGAATGAACATAGTGTGGGATCCATCGCAAGTTCAACAGGTGTTGCAGCCAAGCGTACAGTTGTCATCTCAAACTGGACAACCTTTAGTTTCTGGTCCACCCCAGCAACCAGTCTAGTCTAATGTTCAAACTTCTGTACCTTTGGTAGTTACTCAGTCGCCCATTGCAGCTAGTACTCCATCTCAAATGACTGTTGCAACTACCGCAACATATGTTCCTTCCCCCACACTTACTTCTGGAGTATCAACAGCTCCGGTTTCTACTATCTCTGCCACTACTCCTCAGACATCTTTACCATTTTCTGGATCCACGGTTCAAACTATGGTTCAGATGCCTGTAGGACAGCCTGGTTTAAGTACAGTTGTCACTAGTCAACCACAATTTGTTTATCAACCGTACCAGGGACAATACCAATACGGGCCTGCTGTCCAGCAACCAGTTTACCAGTATCAACCGTATCCTGGGTACACTTATCAAAAACCACAACAACCCCAGTATGGTCTGGTTAATCCTGGTTTTCTAGGAGGATACAATATCCCGAATGCGATTCCTATTCCAAGTTATCCTGGATATCCTCCTCCTGGGACTGGTCTTGTGACCCAGAGTTTTAGGGATCCTAATCGGCAATTGTCGTTTATCGCAACTTTGGATTTACCAAATTTGACGCGCCTAACGAACGATCCAATAAATTATCTTCCGTTCTGGCCGCCAATGCCAAATAAGTTGCCCAGCGACATACCCAAGTTCGAAGGTAAGTTTGGAGAGGATCCGTCAAATCATGTGATGACTTACCACCTCTGGTGTGCCTCAAATTCTATCTTCGATGATTCGATCCGTTTACGTCTTTTCCAGCGTACGCTCATTGGTCTCGCGGCCAAGTGGTACATTGAGTTACCACTGGCCTCTTTTTATAATTTTAGTTAGTTAGCTACCTCGTTCTTAACACATTTTCAGTTGCTGGTCAGATATGATAATGGCACCGAGTTACTAACTTCATTAAAACAGTCGACATCTACTTATATTTCCGATCATATTCATGAATGGAGACGTCGAAGGCGATTAGTGAAAGTTTTTATCCCGGACCAAATCTTAGCTGAATGGTTTGTTAAATAATTATTACCGAAGATTACTGAAGACGTAGCTAAGGCCAGAGTAGTTACTGAGGAGCAAGTGATTGCTCAAGCACAGTATCTTGACTTAGTTTATACTCAGTCAGGTACGTTACACGAAAAGATCCCAGATCTTCCAAAGTCAAATCAAATCGCTGCTGCTCCTTCGGGATCTCATGCTGCTGATGGCATGATTGGTACGGTGAATACTAAAAGCAAGAAGAAGTCTTCCAAGAATTCTTCGCCCATTACAACCTTACCAGACTCCCCGACAGGAGATTCTTCTGCTGAAGTTTCCGCTGATATTCACGTTGTAGAGTCATCTACGGCTAAATCAAAAAACGGTGGGAAAAAAAAGGCAAGAAGAAGAATAAAGCAAACAAAACTCCAAAGGAGAAAACAGAAAAGTTGGAAACCAATGACGAAAAGTGCAAGCCTCGTTATCCTTGTCTTATTTGTGAAGAAGATCATTTTACAAGAGATTGCCCTCATCGGGCCGAGGTTGCGAAAATCGTAAAGGGTTCCCAAATTCCTGCTGTCTTAAAGGACCCATTTCCGAAAGATAGCAAAATGATAGGTTCTTCCTCGAGTGCCACTGAAGAACCCATATTGATGATGTCTCATGTAAGGATTGCGACTTGGTCACATGATTATGGTAGTAAAAGTCTTGTTGATGGATCGAAAGAAGCAGAATCTTCTCAGTTAAATCCATCAACCTCAGCTCCCAGTTCTGATCCACTACAGATCGAGAAACCTAACCCTGACTTAGTAATCAAACCGCCCGCCAAGGGTGTACTTCGAAGGTCTGGTTTCAATCCACATGCGAGAGCAGCCTAGAATTACAACATTGTTGAGGATTTAGCTGTTTCACCCTCAGCAATGTCAGCTTTAGAAGTGCTGCAATCATGCCCAGCACAACGAAAATTACTTTTGTCGGCTATAGGAGCTGTTGATGTTCAAGACCCGAACCTCATAATCTTTGATCTAGAAAATAGTACACCGCGTTTACCTCATCAGATGGCTTTCCAGATCCCAGCGATAGTCAAAAACAGGCCTATTCATCGGACTGTAATTGATGAGGGAGCTTCCACGTGTATTATGTCGATACAGTGCTGGAGATCGCTTGGTTCTCCTTCACTAAATCAATCCCCGACAATTCTTAAGGCCTTTGATGGCCGTGGGTTTCATCCGTTTGGAATTCTACAGGATTTGCCTATAGGGGTTGAAGGAAAAACCGTTAGTTTGGATGTGGAGGTGGTTGATGCCCCTCTAGGCTACAACCTTCTCTTGGGTCGAAGTTGGGGTTACGCTATGACAGCGGTCGTTTCATCGGTCTTCAGAGTAATAAAATTTCCACATAATGGTAAGATCGTAACCATAGATCAGCTGGCTTACTTTTCATCCGACCCAGCCTCTTTAGAGAGTATCCAGCATGTCGGTAAAACAACTATCCCTTATAAGGATGTTGGCGTAGGATTAGTTAAAGATGTCGGTTTACTGGGAACTTTTCCTTTTCCTCCAATCAACGCCGTGTCTTCATTTGCATCTATTCATATGATTACATCAGATACCATTGTTTATGATGATCCTTGGATCGTTCCTTCTGAATCTGAAATAGAGTCATTTGGTAATGCTATGCCTTTGAGTCCATATGAAATTGCTTACGAAGCCGTGCAGTCTTTTACCGACTCGTGTTCAACCAAAATCGACCAAATGAATGTGGTCCGTGAGGAATCACTTTTCACTTCAACCTCGGAGTTAATATCATTTCCCGAAGTTGTGTCATCTGATGAACAACTTTGTGAAGTCCTATGTGTAGATAATTTACCATGGGAAGATCTCCATCATAGATCTTCGTTTTTACCTGAGGATGATCGTTTTTAAAACAATTTCTCATCAATTTTTACAACTGAATATGTCAAAGAAGCTCAGAGTCCAATGAAACATCCTGATTCAGAGCTGAATTTGGGAAACATCTCTCGCACTATTCCCATTGACATTTCAGTCAAGCCTGGAATCATTGAAAACATTCATATAGGTGCCTCGTGTTCAGATGATGAAATTCAGACATATAAGGCCCTATTTCAAGAATTCCACGACGTGTTTGCCTGGTCCTATGAGGAAATGCCAGGAATTGATCCCGCAATTGTTGTCCATGAGATCAAAACTTACCCGAATGCTAAACCCGTCCGGCAATGTTTGCGTCAGATTCACCCACGAAAAGCGGCTGCAATTAAAGCAGAAGTTGAGAACCTGTTGAAAGCAGGTTTCATTTATCCGATCCTGTTAATGGATTGGGTATCGAATATTGTTCTGGTTAACAAAAAACAAGGAACAATAAGAATATGTATTGACTATAGGGATATCAATCGTGCTTGTCCCAAAGACAACTATCCAACGCCCTATATCGATCAAATAATCGATGATTGTGCCGGCAGTGAAATATTTTCCTTTATGGACGGTTTTTCCGGTTACAATCAAATCAATATTCTACCTGCCGATCAACCAAAAACAGCTTTCATTTGTCCATGGGGGACATTTGCTTATTGCAAATTACCTTTTGGGCTTAAGAATGCCGGAGCCACTTTTCAAAGGGCGATGTCTTATGTGTTTCATGACATCAAACACATTGTGCAACCGTATCTCGATGATTTTCCCGCTCATTCATTACATCGAGCTGATCACCTTGTCCATTTACGAGAAATTTTCATGAGGTGTAGGCATTATCGTATTCGGTTGAACCCACACAAATGTGTCTTCTGTATAGAAGTGGGACGATTGCTGGGATTTGTAGTTTCAAAAGCCAGCATTCGCGTCGATCCCTCGAAGGTAGAAGCTATCATCAAATTGCCTCCTCCTTCGATTCTTTGCCAACTACAAAGTTTGCAGGGGAAAGCAAACTTTTTACGCCGATTCATTCCTAACTACTCCGAGATTACAAAGGGTTTTACCCGGTTGTTGAAACAGAACGCTCAATTCTCTTGGGATGAGATAACTCAGAAATCTTTTGATGCACTCAAGCACGCGTTGACCCATGTGCCCTGCTGCATCCTCCCCACTACAACCAGGATTACTTTTTGTACCTCGCCGCTGCTCATTCCACCATTGGAATGGTCTTAGTACAGGAAGACGAATTCGGAATGGAACATGTGATATATTATCTTAGTAGGACGTTAAATCCCATTGAGCTCAAATATTCACATGTGGAGAAATTGGCCTTGGCAGCTGTTCAGGATGTTCAACGTTTTCGTCATTACATTCTTCTCCGTAAAACTACAGTTATTTCGGATTGCAACCCTATGATCTATATTTTGACTAAACAATTGCTAGGGGGCAAGTACTCTAAATGGATCGTTATCCTGCAAGAGTTTGACTTGGAATTTGAAAAATCTAAGTCTAAGAAATCTTTAGTTTTTGCAGAGTTAATGTGTGATTTCCCGCGTGCTGACACGGAAACTGTGGCAGAGGAACCCATTGCGGACGAATCTTTGTTTCTCATCATCACTTTAGATCCGTGGTATGGGGATATAATCGTCTATCTCCAAACCCAATCCTTTCGGCCCGAAGCTTCAAAGTCGGAACGTCAGAAAATTCGATTCCAGTCCCAACAGTACAAAATTATTAGAGATACTCTTTATCGCCATGGGGCAGACTTGGTTTTCTGACGTTGCTTAACTCATGAAGAGGCATAAAGGATTTTGAATGACTGTCACTCTGGGGCGTGTGGCAGTCATATGTCTGGGTATGCCACAACCCAGAAGGTGTTGCGTGCTGGCTACTTCTGGTCGTCCATGTTTAAAGATTGTATCATTGCGGTCCGAAAATGCCACAACTGTCAAGTGTTTGATCACAAGATGCGCGCACCACCTGATCCTCTCCACCCTATAATTTCCGTTGGTCCTTTTGCCAAATGGGGTATCGATTTTATTACATGTAACCCTCACTCGGCCGGGGGGCATGCGTATATCATCCTTGCGGTTGATTATTTTACTAAGTGGGCCGAGGTGATGCCTACATTCGAGGTAGATGGCAAGACAGCTGCGATTTTCATATTCAATCACATTATTGCTAGGTTTGGTGTCCCACAAGTGATAATCACTGACCATGGGCGCCATTTTCAAAACATTATGATGACAGAACTTACAGGCCAGCTTGGTTTGCGTCACGATAGTTCAAATCCTTATTATCCCCAAGCAAACGGTCTGGTTGAGTCCATCAACAAAGTTTTAGTTATCATGATCCGATGAATCATTGTTATTCATCGGTTGAATTGGCACAACATGTTATTTTCCGCGCTTTGGGCATACCGAACTTCAGTGAAAACATCAACAGGGTTCACTCCTTTCCAACTAGTTTATGGTTTGGAAGCTGTGCTGCCCATTGAATGCCAAATCCCATCACTTCAAATGGCTATCGAATTACTTCCAGCTACTTCTGAAGAGGAGAAACGTTTATTATACTTAGCTCAATTAAATGAGAGTCGACGTGATGTTGCATTGGCAATTGAGACTCATGCAAAACGAATGAAAGCTCAGTATGATCGAAATGTGACCCCTCGAAATTTTTTGGAAGGAGACCTAGTGCTGCTATATGATCAAGCTAACGATAAATTAGGTGCCGGAAAATTCGTTCCTATGTGGAATGGGCCCTATATTGTCAAGCGAAAGCTAGCAAAAGGGGCCTATGAGCTGGTTGATTTTGACGGGGACTCTTTGGGTAAACCCAGAAATGGACTTTACCTAAAGAGGTATTATGCTTAAATGATGAGTGTGGAGATTTTATTTAGATTAGGTTAGGTTTTTCTTTCTAGCTAGTGTGTTTGTTAGTTTAGACAGTGTGCTTAGCTTAGAAAGTGTGTTTTTCGTCGTTATTCTGCTTATCTTGGTTTTACTCTTGATGTTTGCATATGTCAATGCCTCTCCAAACATACATTGGATTCGCTGATGGTGTTTGTCATAATACACGGAATATCTCTTCTGCAACTTGGGTTATCTATTCGCCCTCTGACGAGTTAGTTTCTATGCATGGGGTGAGCCTCAGTCAAACAACAAACAACATTTCAGAATACAGTGTAGTGATTGAGTTATTGTCTGAATCTATTTCGTTTGGGATTCGGAGTTTGATAGTGAGGTTAGATTATGAACTCGTTGTATTACAGCTTAATAGAGTTTATGCCATTAGAAATCCAGTGTTATTAAGGTTATTTTTGAGAGTGCGTCTCTTGGAACGTGAGTTTGATTACATTGAATATCAACATATTCCAAGGTCTTTAAATACATTAGCAGATGCAATTGCTTCTCGAATGTTAAATAGACATTTGCGATAATCATACATGTAAATTTAAAAACATTTAATCACACATGTTTAACAAGATAAGCCAGTAATAATGATATATATAGATATGAGTGTGTCAAAAATACATCGTCTTCGATCATAGGTTGCAAAACACCTTATGATCGGCAAAAATGATAAGTACAAAAAACCAAAATGTCACATGTGTCTACAAAAACGACCATCCAATCACTGGTGATGATCTCTATACGACACCACTGCACGAGCTACCCTACACAAGAACCTCATAAAAGGTCCTGGAACTCCGACTACATAGCGCTGAAGCCTGATAGGAATATCATCTATAGTAGTCTCTGGTATATCTGCCGTCAGACGCTCTAGGTCTTGTAACAACTCAGCTAAAGTCTCTGTAGCCTCGTTCTGTGGGACCGATGTCAGTGCAACTGGCTGTCTCCTCTCGAAAGGCCGGAGATTGGCTGGACGTCGTGGACCTACATCTGCATTTTGAAAATTGTCACTGTCAGTTTTGAGACGATAATATATATATATATATATATATATATATATATATATATATATATATATATATATATATATATATATATATATATATATATATATATATATATATATATATATATATAGATAATTTAAAAACTTGTGAAAAATGAAGTACCTGTGTCATCCCACTGTTCTCCCGTGGAAGAATCATGTCCGGATCTCCACGAAAATCGACTCCGGCATAAGGAAAATCCTGTATCGAAAAGATCTGGTCCTCTAACCAGTGAAAGTACTCCAGTCTAAATCGGACAACCTTTGTGCCCTCGTCAGGATGATAGGCCATCACCGCAACCCATCGCATCAACTTAGGCTCTTGGGGAAGCCCAGCCTCAACAGTGAGCTGCTGCGGGATCAGCATCGGAACCCTCTCTAGAGCAAAACTCACAACTAAAGGCCCATAACCAAAAGTATTCAGTTGCCCGTTTTTTTCCCTAGTCAGTTGGCCCTTTAGATTGGCCAACACAGCATCACACTAGTTGAAAATGGTGCCCTGATAGCAATCAATCGCCATCCGCATTTGGGACCCGGTGGCAATGTGAAAAGTGGCTGCTCCGCAAAGTCTAGTAACTGTAAAGGCAATTACCATAAGTTCAGGTTGGGATATCTTTTTAATTTCTATCCCCCTCTCCTGGTTTTGATTATTGCACCACTCTAGACGGAGACTAGCGATGGACTGGCCACCCGGCCTAGTCCCGAACAGAGTTAATTGTTCGCCCCTCTTGGGCAAACCAGTGAGAAAGTAAATGTCTGAGGGCTCTATCTCAAGCTGGTGCCCTCCAATGTAAAAGCACTGATCCTGGATGTTCCACCTTTCAACCAGCCACTCTAAAAAGCGCACCTGAGCCCTCATGCCAGGTATGGCCCAGTATTTGTAAAGACCACATGCCTTTAAAGCATCAATGGAATGTTGGTGATTAATCGCGGCCAAATAAACATCTTCATGTTCTCTTTCACGCCAATCAAGCATGGTGGACAATCTACACACCATAAAACATCTGTTAGAGTCCATAAAATTGAAAGTTTTTGGTTCATTTTGGAGAAATGGGGGTTTGAAAACCCACTCTGCGGTGTACGTAGCCCGCCTTTAGAGACAAAGCGTCTGTACGCAGGTTATCTTAAGGCAAGCTGCGTACACCCGGCATTTTCCCAACTGAGAAAATATCTGGGTACGCAGGTCACCAGTGGAGCACCTGCGTACCCCGAAAAGCGGCCTTTGAAACCCCAAGGCCTCCAAAAATTGAAACTAAAGCTTAAAAACAAATTCTAAATGGATGGAAATGCAAGGGAGGATGTTGTAGAATACCTTATGAGATGGTGTTCGGTTTCGACGGTCGGATTCTCCGCAACGACCACGGGAAGTTTCTTGCCAAAAGCCCTTTATCTCTCCTCAACAGTAAAATGGTAAAAATGAAATGGTAAAACCCCTTTTTATAGGTTTTTTGAGTAAATAAATGTCAAATTTGTTTATTTTCCACCATGAAAAGGTATTTTTCAAAGTATTTTTATCTATCTTTAAACAGGTATGAGTAATGTGTTGGTTTTTGTGCAGGATAAAGGATTTTCAGGGAAAATTGTCATTTTTCACAAACAAAAACATCAGAGTCATCTTTTAAGCCCTTTTTTGACTCCTAAAACATGAAAACATTGCCAAGCGTTTCTTTTACACTCGTTAAAACGGAATTAAAAGACGGTCCCCTTATAGCCCTTTTCTGACCGAAAAAACAGGAAAAGATTGTCGAGTTTTTGTCGTTTCAAACTCGATATTGGAAATAAAATGACGTGTCCTTGATCGCTTTTTACTTTTCAGGTCAAAGACACTAACTATGAAAGTACTCCTTGGTCGTAAAAGATCAAGCGGTTCTCTCAAGTATTATTTTATACTTTTTCGGGCTTGGGAGACACAAATTTATGAAAAAGTTCAACCTTGGAGTCTTCTTAAGTTTTTCAGACTCTCTAAAATTGAAAAACGCCGAGTTTCTGCTATACTGGACTCGTTAACATTTCACAGTAAAGGACCTGTTCGATTACAAACAGGAACAGACCACTCCTTCTTAGGGTTCGAATCTAAACTAAGTTGGACTCATCCGAAGGATGAGCTTATAATCAAGCATATGTTATCCTCCTCAAGCTTGTAGAAAATAAAGAGGTACTTGCCAGAAATGGTGGGGGAAATTTGAGAAAAATGAACCTATTTGTTATCCTTCATCTCAGAAGAAACCTTATCACCACTCTTGAACACGACACTTTTCATTCACCTGGG
This sequence comes from Pinus tabuliformis, assembly GCA_031772625.1. NCBI lineage: Eukaryota > Viridiplantae > Streptophyta > Pinopsida > Pinales > Pinaceae > Pinus > Pinus tabuliformis. The sequence goes on from CM062809.1 coordinate 648,474,528, forward strand.
TTGGGAAATCCTTTGCCTCACAATTGATTGAACCACATTGAAAATCTTCAGCCGGGTATTAACTTTGGGTCAAATGTCACCAAGCCATCTTTTGTGTCGTTATGTGTTCAAGAGGTCGCTGCAAATAAACCATTCATCTGCAAAATACCTGTCATCCATCTTGACCATCCCTGAGTCAGTCCTTACAGCTACATTTCTTCAACTTGATTTATGATTTCGTGTTGTGGGCTTGCCTACGACGGATTGCTTTCTATCGACATCGACACATTATCTAGAAATATGATCTAGAAATTGTCAGTACCTTGAGATCTGCATGCATCAATGGTATATTTCTCGCCTTCGACGACAGTTTACATCATTGACTTTCGATCGAAGGATTCTGTGACATGTTCGACATCAGCACATTCATTCACATCTCATGGATTGTACTGGGTACTTTGAGAACCATTGACATCACTGGTGGTCTCTCTCACACTTGTTAACAGTTTACATCATTAACGGGTAATCAAGTGGTTTCTACCATGCTCGACATCAACTCATTTATTCGCATGGATAGAATCGTACTATTTCGGGAAGTAGAAATGAAGACCCTGGATCTAGTTTCCACCATCCAGGCTGCAAGGAGTTTTGTATTCATTATATAGTAGACTAACTATAAACATATGGCTGCGTCCATACTGTGTCTACAAGAGTATATGATTATGATGTATTGCGAAATCATTCCTGTATCAAAGCAGTAGTTAGTTTATTAGTTAAAGTTTTTGATCTGAGTATGGGAATGCCTACCTCAGCGATGATATGATCTCATACATGTATTTTGTGTTGAATACTTGCAGGTTCCAACCGGGCTCTCCATAAGATAATCCTTGAAATGATAAAGTACTTCACCCTTCCTAGATGATATGAAACCCTAATCTACTACAGGCTTCGCACTTTAGGGGGCAATCTTTTACACTAAAATTTTTCACCATGACTATTTGCAGTTAGTATGGCTCTATCAACTGTCATACTATCCTCCTTAGCAAGTCTCATACCTCTGCTCCTCATGTCAAACTCCAAGAAAGAGAGAAATTCCTTAAAAAGTCAATTAACTTTGGTTACGCAGTTTCTCCTGGCCTCATCTGCGTGTACGCACCCCAAGATCACAATACCTGCGTACTTGTATGCTCTGTCTGTAAAGGGGTGGGTGCGTACTCCTGTAAAGGTCAAAAGGTGCAAGTTTCACTTAAAAAAAGTTACTTGTGGTCATTTCTAGAGCATTCTAGAAGATGGTTTGACGTGGATTGGGTGCCTCCAGATGGTTCATGCATCCCTACGTAAGAGGAACTTATCCCATGAAGAGGGGAGCTATCCCATTGAAATAGGGGCTTATCCCATTCATGGTGGACCTGATTAACTTCCTCCAAAGCACTATAAATACAGGTATTGGGCTAGAGGGAGGGGAGGTTGAAAGCTGAAGATTCCTAAGGGTAGATGCTGCTGAAATTAGGACTCCCTTATAGAGCTTGAGAGGAGAGATTCCCATCCTTTCTTAGCTTCATTTGGAAGTGGGTGAGCTGATCAAAGTAAAGGAAAACTCTTGCTGGACCCTGGGAGGGACCTGCACAACACCAAGGCTCAGGTTGTAATGGTTTCTTTTGTTTCCACTTAATACAATTAAGCTCATTTTTCTCAACAAGTTGTTAGACATGATTTGTTTCATATACTCCTTAGTCTTTATGATGAATATGTGTTATTTTATGAGTTATACAGGTGCTATGTAATCGTTTGCTTGTTAGTGAATGCAGGTTTCGAAGAGAAGGAGGAGCTCATCTGGATCGGCAAGGCTGGACTGCTACAAAGCGTTGGACTAAAGGTATGTTATAAACACCTGATTACTTGTATTCTAAACACATATTTAGGGAAAGATAGTGTTTAATTGACTTGTTTGTCACTAGAAAGCCTTAGCTTCTAGGGAGGTCGGTTTTGTCCGCAAAATTGACTCTTTCTGCATGACACCTAGATTAGGATCTTGCATCAGAGTTTCATGTAGTCTCATGGCAATCTCCAAGGCCTCTGCCTGAGTTGGTATCTTCTACTGCGACAATGCACTCCTTAAGTATGGTAGTAATGAAGCCACAAGCCACTTGCGATGTTGTCCATCTATCAAATTCATGTTGGCTTCATGGATTGTACATTTCATCCTCTGGTCTAGTTCCCAAGGCATATCCCCTGGCTACATTGTGATATCTTTGAATCCCACAATCAACTATGCTTCAGATTTAGACCTACTAAATTCCCTATTTAATGTTACATGGATGTCTGCTACTCCAGAATTCGGGTTATCGTTAGAGTACTCAATATACTAGGTTAGCACATGATCTTGAAGAGAACTAACCAATTTCGCCTTATTTATATTATCATTTGTAACACCTTGAGCTTCCCATATAGCTTTCACAACGAACCAAAATTGGTCTGAGTCTTCATTTCCCAAGCCTCTGAACAAATGCAACTTCACTGTATTTGCCATATCAAACCACAGTGGAGGTGGAGGTGGTACGGGAAAATTTGGAGGTGAGGGTGGTGAAGTTGGAAGGGGTGTGGGTGGAGGTGTTATTCGTAGGAATCCTTGTCTTATTAACTGAATAGCACTTCGCAGAGAAACCTTTGCTATCCCTTCTTCATCACTTCACGGAGGTGAAATCAAAGGGCTATACTCCGGACCGTTTTTTCCTTCATTTCTATAAGTTTTCCTCTTCGTGTAGTCCCAAACATCAAGGTAGCTGCATAACCCATTTTTTGCACAACAACATTTTAATCCAAGTATCCAAATATTATACGTACTTACCTCACGGTCCTTTGAAAAAGCATCGCTTCGCCTTGCTATAGCTGACTGAGGTGTCAACTGCGAATAAAAGTCACAAATCCTCCTATGATGTGATCAAGCCAATGATTAACACCGTGAGTGATCTTATCCTCTGATGCTTCCAACCTTCTCACTTGCTCTGGGGTCCACACAATAGGACCATTAAGTTTCCACCTTCCTTGGCTATCTGCTAGCTTCATGATCCACTCATATAGCTCGATAGGGAAGGAGTATTAAAAGATCTCGTGGATCTCTGTATATAGGTATCTGTCCAACCACTGTTCTTTTGTCACTCGTAGTTTTTTGTTCTCTTATGTCATGAATTCGAGGATTTTTCTATCCAACCAATCCTCAATATCCTTCTTAGTTGAATGCTAGTGATACGACATCACACATCTCTTATGCTAATTCCAGTCCTGGCAACGGAACCATTTGTTGAATTGAGGGGGCCTGACCCAGGTTCAATGTTAATTAGCCAAACAAATCCCTACACTACTAGCCCTTTCGGCATCAACCTGGAGAGCGCGGATCAAATTCTCACCCGAAGCAGTGTGGGGGGATGCTGGAACCAAGTTTCTGCAACTTGAGATGATTGTGATGTTGTTTGATTTCTTCTATCCCTACCTTCGCATAGGTGGTCCCATTGTAGGGCTTGTAAGACAAACTCTCAATTTCATCTTTCAATACCTTCACAAAAGTATACGATCGACCTTTGTGCAGCCTTAACCTAGGGCTCAAGTAATTTCATGCTGTTAGGGCAGTGCACCGTGCAGATTCCTCAATTAACCTAAGTGACTTGCTTATCTTGTCAACTACTTAAAGTTATCACTGCGCAAGTAGATATTCATAATTGCGTTCATTTATTTAATGTAGTGGCATTCACTCGCACATCGTATAAGCATAATAAAGGAAAGTCATACATAAAATATCCAAACACATCGACAGAACAAAGACACAGAAATTGTAGAATAACTCCTTTTATTAATATCTTTAAAGTGTTTACAGACTTTTTCCACCCTGCACACACAGTTGCAGGGGTCTGCGCACAAAGCTGCAGACTTCTACCCTAGGCCTCTGCACACTCAACTGCAAAACCTCTACCTACACTACAACCCAAGACTTAGACTTCTTGCTCTAAAGATATGACTCTCTTACATGTTCAATTCCTCTAACTACTTAGAGCTTAGCTCTTTTTATACAATTCCATGTTCCGCGGATGATCAGTATATCTCTTACAGCCAACTTTACTTTACAAAACTAAGGGTAGACTACCCTTTGTGACACATAACACGTTTGCGTTCCGTGACCACAAAATGTGAAGTCTTTACAATAATATTACAAAAAATTGACTTAAACATGGGCTTTTATCCCCAAAACTGCCCTTGGGGGAATCTCGCTCCCAACAAGCCCCCAACACAAACATCACGACTCACCCTTGAGTCACTTGGTAGGCACGAAGATCTTTACATGAAGCCCATCGAGCTTGACCCTAATGACTGCAACTTTAGCTATGCACTGAGGTGCTGCAAGAGCCACGCGTAGTGGAACATCTTTCTTTTCTCTTGCGCTTCACGACAGTTCACCATGAACTCTCCATGAAGGTACTCTGACTAGTTAAACTAGACTCCTTCCGTGCATAGTTGTGTGAGCACGACGATAGGAACCGATAACGCATCCACCCAACACTTCTGCATCACTTTCCCTGCAAGGATCTACGTCACCACCCTCACAGCAGGGTCGCAGATGTTGGAGATAGCATACTCGCACGACTTCTTTACCAGTTTGAACTTCTCTTTCATTGATTCCGCAAGCGCCAGCTCGCCACCCTTTCCACCAAAGATCATAGCTGGGTTTTTGCCTATATACGGCAAACATGTTATGCAGTGAATCAACATATCGGTGATGGGTATCAGATCCTCTAGCCACAAACACCCATCATGTACCAAACACAACAGCTGCTTGATAACCAAAATTGTCATAGGGGTGTGGTGATAGTGTGGCACCCAGAGTAGGTTGAGTAATCCTGCCTTTTCTACTCCTCTGAGCCACTTCCACAGCTCTAGTGAAGTCATCCCTGTATTCATGTCTATGATGTGGTGCATCAACTGTTCGGTCACCAGGTGTGGGAACTTCTCATGGTCCACCAATTCCAAGTCTTTGAGCTTCAAAATTGGCACCCGTGCCAAACTCAAACTGTCAAAAGTGATTTCATCTAGTAGCAAAGGGGTTTGCAAGGGGGTCTTACTTTCATTAATGTCCTTTGGGACCTTGGACTTAGCCTTACGTAGAGAGACATACTCCAAAAACCGTGTAATAAGGTTTGCACCCTGGGCTTCAACCTCCTCTATTTCCACTCCCACATCCTCATCATCCATGGGGATGTCTTTGATATCCTCCTCTTCTGCTTCTAGGTTTATAGCCTTGCCTTTCTCCTAGGCAGTGGGCTTTGGTGGGTTTCGTCTTGGCGTTGTGCGTATCGGTATGGCAGGCTGCTTGTCCTTCTTGTATTTCATGGTCTCCTTAGTTGGGGTTGGCTTCGGTCTTGGTGTTCATGTATGTTTAGGGACCTCTACTAATACTTTGGCTACTTCCGCGGCAACTACTTTGGTCTCCCTCTCCATTCCCTGTGCTGGCTCCGCTACTACTTGCTGTGTATTGGTAACTTCTAGGGGCGCGGACATGATCCTCCACAAGAATTCCTGTGTGTCCACCGACGAAGTCGCAAATACCCTAGAAACTATCAGAAGCTCGTATTGCTCACGATTCATAAGTGCTTTAGAGATCAATCGTTGAATACTCAAAATTCCAAGGGTTTTTCGCTGGGCAGCCACTTATAATTTATAGGGCAATTTGAATTCAAATCTGACCATTCCTCCCATAATCGCTCATTAATACTGGATTGAAAACATATTTTAAAGGATATAAGCCATAAATTTCATCTTAAATGTCAGCTGCCCACTCCCTTTGGCCCTACTTTTGTCATCTTTTCATGAACAATGACATTAACAGTCAATTTCTAGCCGACTGGCATAATTTCTCCCTGGGTACCGTAGCTCCCTCCGTGTTGTCGCAGACACAGTGACACGTCCTTGCTTTGCACCATCTTCCAATCATGCAGCTCCTCCACCGAGGTAATGTAGTTTATAGTCTTGCGCCTCCTTTCAGTTGCCTAGAGTGCTAAGACTATGCCACTTTCATTTAGTTACATGGCTGGACCACTGGTGTATGGCTTTAAGTGACCGCCATTCACCTTTCCTAGGAAGGGTTCTCCATTTAACTTGACTAGTTGTACCACTCCTCCATCGGTAATCTCCTTAATAACATAAGGCCCTAACCAATGCATCCTGATTTCTCCTGGAAATTTATCAAACTTACTATCATACAACAAAACTAGATCATTTACCTTAAATGTGCACAACTTGATTTGTCGATCATGTCATGCCTTTTTGCGCTGCTTTTGGACTTGCTCTTGAAATCCAGCCAAAATTCTTTCTTCTTCAAGCTCATCCAATTGCGCAATCCTCTCTTTCAGGGCTTCGCGATCTTTTCAACTACTTAAAGTTATCACCGCACAAGCAGATATTCGTAATCGCGTTCAATTATTCAATTTAGTGGCATTAATTCATGCATCATATAAGCATAATAAAGGAAAGTCATACATAAAATATCCAAATGAAAATACATAACAAAGACCCAGAAATTGCAGAATAACTCCTTTTATTAATATCTTCCAAGTGTTTACAGACTCTGTCCACCTTGCACACACAGCTGTAGGGGTATGTGCACTCAGCGATGGACTTCTACCTTAGGCCTCTACCACTCAGCTGTAGAGCCTCTACCTGCGCTACAACTAAAGAATTAGACTTGTTGCTCTAAAGCTATGAGTCTCTTAATGTTCAATTCCTCTAACTACTTAGAGCTTAGCTCTTTTTATACAATTCCATGGTTTGTGGACCATGGGTAGATCTCTTACATCTTACTATACTTTACAAAACTAAGAGTGGACAACCCTTTGTGACACCTAACACCTTCACGCTTCGCGACCTCAAAATGTGGAGTCTTTACAATAATATTACAAAAAAATTTCTTAAACATGGGATTTTAGCCCCAAAACTACCCTTGGGGGATCCCGCTTCCAATAGGTGTGCTCATTGGAGTATCTTCTTGCAAATTTGGAGTATCTTCTTGCAACTTTACTTTTGGGGAACTAATTGGAGTTGTAATAAATGTGTTTATTATATTCCATGCAATTCTTTTCCATGTGCCCTAAATTTGGACAAAAATAACAATAACTTAACAATATTGTTTGATACATGGAATATGAGGATTGTGTTGGTGCACTTTTGAAGTTCTTCTCCCTTGAGATTCGTTGAAGACATTTATTTCTACCTACAACATCAACATTTCCTTCTTCTTATAATTTATATTGGAGTATATTCTTATAATTTGTATAGGTGTGCTCATTGGAGTATCTTCTTGCAACTTTGATTTTGGGGAACTAATTAGAGTTGTAATAAATGTGTTTTTTATATGCCATGAGATTATTTTCCATATGCTCAAAATTTGGAAAAAACTAACAATAACCTAACCATATTATTTGATACTTGGACTATAAGGATTGTGTTGGTGCACTTTTGAAGTTATTCACCCTTGAGATTCCTTGAAGATATTTATTTCCACCTGCAACATCAACATTTCCTTTTGGAGTAAAAGATATTTCAATGTTATGTTGACTTGTTTCCTTGATTCTTCTGGATTTGAGGATATTAGCACAACTTTGAAGCTTATCCATGTTCTCGTTTTTTGAGGCATTAGGGTTTGCATCACTTTTTGCAGAAGATTCACCTGCGTATCCCAAACCAAATTTGTTAAGGGGAGATCTTTGATGACTTAGAATGTCATCCAAGGTTTGAGAACTCTTTATATTCTTTTTCATCTGATCAACTTCTTTCCTTAGAAAAACAATATATACTTTCATCTTATCACATTCTTCATCTTTATTTTCTAGCTATTTCTCCATTTCTTTCTTCATCCTTGTTTTCTCACATAGATTTTAAAAGAGATGACATCTGACTCAAATATGTTAGTCTCTTCATTATTTTCTTTTAGTAGGAATGCCATGATTTTTCTTTCCTTTTCAGTTCCATCAACTTATCCTTTCTGGAGGATCAATTCTTCATTTAAATTCTGAACTTCAACTCCTTGGATCTGTTTCTTAGCTTCTTCTAGGTGACTTTTTCTTTATATTTACTAGTTTCTACTTCAAATTTATTCAAGTCTACATAAGTCATCTTTCCATTTTTATTTTTATTTTTATGATTTTAACATTTTTCATATTCAAAATTCAAAACATTTACAATTATAAGCAGTTAGAAGAAGATTAATATCTTGTTGTAAAGATTTTGGAGCCCTCTACAAGTTGGTGTAAGAGGTATTTCAAGATAATGTGTCTAATTGTCAAAAAATAATTTTACTTTTCAGAAATTAGGGATAGATTCAAAAAATTTAAGGATTATGATAAAATTTAGGTTATGGAAATTTGGAATGTGGATAGGGATTTATGGTAGTGGATAGGAATTCATTTATTTATGCTAGGGTTTAATTATTATGGATCTTATGGTATTAGGATTAGGATATCAATAGGACTAGGGAGCTAGGGATTCTCAATAAAGGGCTAGTCTACAACAAGGTTAGAGATGACATCATGGGACATGTAGGAATTTATAGGGTAAGTTCCTCAGACAGAACACCAAAAGGACACTGCTCACAACCAGATCGCAGATCAATACACCAATATTTTGACGTGGTTAAAACCCTCAAAGAGGGAAATAGTCCACGGCCTGAGCCAACGCGGCCACTTCAGGAAATTTATTAATAAAAGAATGAAGATTTACATATGTTTCTCTCATGCACGGATTACCCTACAAATGACCCTCCATGCGCTTTAAATATAATTCATGGACCAATCGGGTGTCAAGCCACGGATCAAGTGTCGGTAATACCGAGGAGAGAATGAACTGTTGGATCACTACATATCGTGACCGTCGGATTGTAAGTTACAAAATGTACAATGGTAAAGAAACACACTTTACCTAACTCTACATTAGACCAAGTTGTACTTAACTATTTCCTATGTGTCGGAATATCCTAACATCCCCCTTAAGAACAACTTGGGATAGAATTGAAGGATTTACAAATATGGCACAATAGGAGAAGGAAGGAGGCACTAGAGCCTATCCCCCCTTAGTGACAACTTCCTGAACTCCAACCAGAAATCAAAGTTTAGTGAACTTCGCCTCTGTGAGAGCCTTTGTGAAGATGTCTGCAACTTGATCATCTGTTGAACAATATTGCACTTCAAGAACATGGTCGTGAATGAGCTTTCTGATGAAGTGCATGTGTAGTTCAATGTGTTTGCTGCGCTGATGTTGGACTGGATCTTTGCATAGCTGAATGGCACTTTGATTATCACACCAAAGTGTAGTCGGATGTTGCTGCTCAAAGCCAAACTCTGATAGGATCTGACGAAGCCACAAGGCTTCCTTACTAGCTTCTACGACACCACGATACTCTGCTTCTGCTGATGAAAGAGAAATGGCACCTTGTTTCTTGCAAGCCCATGTAATAGGTCTTGAACCAAGAGTGAACACATAACTGGCAGTAGACTTCCAATCATCAGGGCCACCAGCCCAATCGGAATCAGTGAAACCAACTAATAGAGGAGATGCTTCGGCACTGTAATGAATCCCAAACTAAATTGTACCTTGAACATAACGAAGTATTCTTTTAGCTGCTCTCCAATGACTTTCACGGGGGTTTTGCATGAACCGAGCAACAAGGCCAACAACGGAGGAAAGGTCAGGACGAGTATGGGTTAGATACAAAATTTTTCCTACAAGTTGACGGTATAAGGTAGCATCAACTTCAGGAGAAGTACAAGTGACTGAAAGTTTGACTCCAGACTGAAACGGAGAAGGGGATGGCTTACAGTCTTCCATGTGAAAATGACGTAGAATATCACAAGAATAATCGGACTGGGAAAGGGAAATACCCTCCTTGGATTGCAAGACTTGAAGACCGAGAAAACAGTGTAAGTTTCCTAAGTCTGTCATTTCAAATTTCCTTTTAAGGCTAGACTTCACATGGTTTATAAGGTTGGGATCACTACCAGTAAGGATAAGATCATCAACATAAATAACAAGGATGATAAGAGAGCTAGAGATCATCAACATAAGGATAAGATCATCAACATAAAGAACAACGATGACACCTAGAAAATCCAGATTCTAGAAGAAAGCTATCCATTTTGGCATACCAAGCACGAGGAGCTTGCTTGAGACCATAAAGGGATTTCTTAAGTCGACATACAAGGCTGGAGTCTGTTTGTATGAAGCCAATGGGTTGTTCCATATAGATTTCTTCATGCAAGTCCCCATGCAAGAAGGCAGATTTAACATCCATCTGATGGACTTCCCATTTGAAAGAGGCAGCAAGGGAAAGAACAAGGCGGATAGAGTTCATTTTGGCAAAAGGGGAGAAGGTTTCAGTGTAGTCAATGCCTTCAACCTGTGAAAAACCTTTAGCAACAAGACGAGCTTTATGTTTATCAACTTTCCCATCTGGTCCATACTTGGTTCTGTAAACCCATTTGCATCTAACAAGTTTTCGTCCCTTTGGTAGAGGAGCAAGATCCCATGTATCGTTTGCCAATAATGAATGATATTCTTCATTCATAGCTGCTTCCCAATCTGGATGGCCTGAAGCTTCTGCAAAGGTGTCAGGATCATAATTTACTGGAGCTTTAGCCAGTAAAGAAGAGGCTCTCTCGAACTGAGAACTTGTGCGTCGCTGATCTGTAGGATCACTGGCAAGATCTCCTGCTGCATCTCCAGTAGCACGAACCCATTTTGGAAGCTCAGGAGTTGAAGGAGGATCCTGAGATGGTGGGGGAGGATTGTCATCCTCACTTTCATCATCTAAAGAAGAAATGTTTTCAAAGGTAGAAGAGATAGGGAGAGGTGGCACATCCGCCGAACTAGGCTCACAGGCTGATATATTTTCATCAAATTTTACATCTCTTCTAATGATAACATTTTTGGACATAAATGGAATAAGTCTATAGCCTTTGAAATCTTCAGAATATCCAACAAAAGTACATTTTTCACTCTTAGGTTCTAAAGCTTTATGCTTTTCATCTGGAATATGGGCCCATGCTTCACTTCCAAAAACACGAAAGTGACTTACATCTGGTTTGATTGAGCTCCATGCTTCTTCTGGAGTGATATTCTTTAAAGCCTTAGTAGGAGTGTGATTTATTATGTAATTTACACAGTTAATTGCTTCTGCCCAAAAACTAAGACCAAGTCCTTTAGATTGTAGCATACAATTAGCCATTTCCTTTAAGGTGTGATTCTTCCTTTTAGCTACACCATTTTGTTGTGGAGTATATGGAACAGTATGTTGCATTTGAATTCCATTCTCAGTGCAATAGTTGATGAATGTGTTTTTAACATATTCTCTGCCATTATCAGATCTTAACTTAAGAATTTGATGTCCAGATTGTTTTTCAACAAAGGCCTTGAAGGCCAAAAAGTGTTAAATACTTCACTCTTGAGTTTTAAGAAGTATACCCAAGTGCGTCTGGAGAAATCATCAATGAAAGTTAAGAAATACTTGCAGCCAGAGAATGACACAACTGGAAGTGGACCACATAAATCACTATGCACAAGCTGTAAAGGGGCTGAAGCGTGCCAAAAGGCACGTTTTTCAAAACTCTCCCAATGATGTTTTCCGAGTACACATCTGGAACAAACACCATCTCTGCAAGATACCATAGGAAGACCTGTCACCATATTTTCTTTACATAGATGCTGAAGAGAGCGATAGTTTAAGTGACCAAATCGCTCATGCCAAAGTTTTCTCACTTCATCGTTATGAGCAACAAATGCTAAGGGAAGGTTTGATGACCCAAAGTTGTGAAACTTATACAACCTTGTAGAATCATCAGCAATGCCAGTAGCCAAAATCTATTTAGGATCTCTAAAGTCCTTGATTACAACATCATGAGGTGAAAATTCAATGATTTTATCTTCACCTGAATGAGTTATCTGATATACAGATAGAAGGTTGCAAGATAAGGTTGGAACACATAATACATCATTAAACTGACCATTGTCTAGATGAACAGTTCCAGTCCCTACAACATTAAGAGATCTATCATAACCAGCATATATATTTTTGGTGTTACAATCATTTAAAGAAGAAAACATGGCTTTGTTTTTGGCCATGTGATAAGAAGCTCCAGAATCAATGAGCCACTCATGAGAATGAGAAGAAGAAGAAGATGCATTTAATGCATAGCCAGACTGAGATGCTTGACAACCACATGCATAAAGTGCCATTCCCGAAGATGAAGTTGAAGTTGAAGATTGCCCCAAATGGATGTTATGCTTCTTCATTGCTGCTTCCAAGGCTTCCATCTTCTTAAATCATTTTCATTCTAAGTGGCCATCTCGATTACAAAAATTGCAATGTCTATCAGTATTCTTCCCTTTGTTTTTATTTGTCTTATCATTTTGTTGAAATGATTTTTCATTTTGGGGCTGAAATTGCTTAGGACCCTTGTTTGGTTTAGGACCATTCTTTTTAGGATATGACTTCTTAGGATTCTTTGAATTTGGTTGCTGCTGGGCGGCTAACGCTTTCTTGGAAGAGTTTCGAAGATTAAGAAGACCAAGGTGTAAAAGTTTTTCTTGTTCCCTTATTAAAGAATCACAAAAAGAGTCAAAGGAAGGGGGCTAGTAGTCTGTTCCTTGAGAAATGAAGGCTTCTCTTGTAGAATGGAAGGTGGAAACAAACACAGAGTAGGCTGGTCCCAACTTTGTAAGAATGGAATAGATAAGGTTACTATCTTCTTTCTTAACTTTAACACCTTCGAAAAGATATCTAAGGGTCTTGAATTTGGACAAGAAATCTTCAATGCAAGAAAAATTATTAGGGTCCAATGTAAGCAACTCATTTTCAAGTTGATGGGCTCTAATTTCATTTTTAATCCCAAAAACTTTATTGATTTGTTTAATTGCTTCATTAGGAGTATCAATTTCTGCAATATGGAATCTAAGATCTGGAGAAATAGACATCCCTATCAATCCACGTGCTTGATCTTGCCTATTTTCCCATTTAGCAGCCTTATCTTCATCCTTCGGTTTCTTTTCTTGGCCTGAGGCTATTCTATAGAGACCTTTACTTCTAAGTAAATCCTCAACGTAAGCCAACCATTGGAAGTAGTTGGTGCTGTCAAGGGTAACTTGGTATTGGCTTTCCATTTCAATGGAAACTAAAGCTAAATATGCTGAAAATAAGTGTTCCAATGGATAGATCTCGAAAAATTATGCTGGTTTAAAAAAAACAACTCTAAAAATGGCTTCCGGATGAAGAAGTTATGGCTTTTTGAAAAAAAAGTTGTTGAAGTTGCCGACGAAGTGCGGGAATGTGCGGAAATGAAAAAGTCCGCCCCCACAAAATGGAGACTTGAACCCAAGACCTATACTCTCTTAAAATAGCTTTGAACCAATTGATCTATACAAAAAATTGAGAGAGAGAGAGAGAGAGAGAGAGAGAGAGAGGGGGGGGGTGCTTTGGGTTGCGTGCTTGCTTTGAGAAAGCTCTTTTCCCTACAAAACAAAAACACAAAACCCAACACGAACATGCAAAGAAAACGAACCTTATGGCTCGAAGTTAGCTTTAGCCGAAAAACTAAATATTTTCAAAAATGAACCTTGCGGCTCAAAGTTAGTTTTGGCTAGAAACTAAATATTTTCCTCAATGTTTCTGATTTTCCGAGATCACCCTAAGGCGCAGGGAAAAGAGCATATGCATGAGAAAAATCCTTCCTTTCTGTTTCTGATTTTCCCAGATCGCACAGAGTCGCAAGGCAAAGAGCATATGCAGAAATGAAAGGTATAGATCCGATAATAAAAAGGCTAAATAAACCGAAACTGAAATAAACAGAGAGAAAATAATAATAAACTGCAAATAAACACTGTATACCTCCAGATCTAAAAAATGATGCAGCTAGGGCTACCGGAAACCTTTTCGCGTGAAACGAAAGGGGTTCCTCATTGGAACAGATGCTCCCAACACAACAGAGCAATCCTCTCGGCCTGAAAGCAGTCAGAAACAACAGATCTAGGAAACGGCAGTCGGATGCAGTTCTACCGGCTTCAGATTTGGATCACCAACGGATGCGGCCCTCAAATAGCTCCGATACCATGTAGGAATTTACAGGGTAAGTTCCTCAGATAGAACACCAAAAGGACACCGATCACAACCAGATCGCAGATCAATACACCAGTATTTTGACGTGGTTAAAACCCTCAAAGAGGGAAACAGTCCACGGCCTGAGCCAACGCGGCCACTTCAGGCAATTTATTAATAAAAGAATGAAGATTTACATATGTTTCTCTCATGCATGTATTACCCTACAAATGACCCTCCATGCGCTTTAAATAGAATTCATGGACCAATCGGGTGTCAAGCCACGGATCAAGTGTCGGTAATACTAAGGAGAGAATGAACCGTCGGATCACTACATATCATGACCGTTGGATTGTAAGTTACAAAATGTACAACGGTAAAGAAACACACTTTACCTAAATCTATACCTAACTCTACATTAGACCAAGTTGTACTTAACTATTTCCTATGTGTCAGAATATCCTAACAGGACATGAACTATATCTCTAAGGCTTTTCAACAATGCTATATTTGAAGGGTTTCATCATCTTAATGGACCTGGGGAAACATTTTCATCATAGGCCAAGGACTGCATTTAATGAATGAATCATGTTAGGATTGCATTGTTCTTTAATTAGGGTTTAGGCTTGCCAACCAACCATTATAAGGTTTCTAATTCATAGGGTTTCAATAAGCATACATGTTTTCCATCCATAGGGATTCATTCTATGGTTTTCCATCCAATCAATGCAAGGGCTAGGGCATCATGCATAAGGTTTCATGCAGGGCATGCTTCAACAATGCACCTAGGTTTTCATCTTATTGACATCAATGATAACTTTATCCAACAATATCCCCCTTTGTCATTGATGGAAATATTGTCCTTATTTCAACATTCTCTCCCCTTTTAACATCAATGACAACTTCTTCATACATGCTTCCCCTGTAGTTGTGTTGCTCTTCATTTGTAATTTTTTATTATTTTTTCTTTGTCAAGGATAGTTCTTCATGATAAGTATGTTTCTCCACCTATATTGACCAATGGAAATTCCCCCTAAAATTATGCATGATATCCCTTTTCATGCCCTTAAACTAATTAGAAACAAGTATTTATGCTTTGAGCATTCAAGGTGTATTCAAAATGATTTTTTTCTAGTATAACCTGCTTCCTTCTCCAAACCTTTGTCACCATTTTCCCTTTCTTGGTTGGAAATTATTTAGATTTTTTAGGAACCCACTTCAATTTGTAATGTCGACTTATATGTCAGATATTATGAAATTTTAAAAATTCAATTATGTACATTAAAGATGGAGCATAATTTCTATAGGTGTGCTCATTGGAGTATCTTCTTGCAACTTTACTTTTGGGGAACTAATTGGAGATGTAATAAATGTGTTTATTATATGACATGCAATTCTTCTCCATGTGCTGCAAATATGGACAAAAATAAAAATAACCTAACAATATTGTTTGATACATGGAATAAGATGATTTTTTTGGTGCACTTTTAAAGTTATTCTCCCTTGAGATTCCTTGAAGATATTTATTTCCGCCTACAACATCAACATTTCCTTTTGGAGTAAAGGGTATTTCAATGTTATGTGGACTCATTTCCTTGATTCTTATGGAATTGAGGATATTAGCGCAACTTTGAAGCTTATCCATGTTCTTGTTCTTTGAGGCATTAGGGTTTGCATCACTTTTTCCGGAAAACTCACCTGAATATCCCAGACCAAATTTGTTAAGGGGAGATATTTGATGGCTTAGGATGTCATCCAAGGTTTGAGAACTCTTTGTATTATTTTTCATCTGATGAGCTTATTTCCTTAGAGAAACAATATCTACTTTCATCTTCTCACATTCTTCATCTTTCTTTTCTAGCCGGTTCTCCATTTCTTTCTTCATCCTTATTGTCTCACATGCTTAGATTTTAAAAGAGATGAAATCTGCTTCAAATATGTTAGTCTCTTCATTATTTTCTTTTAGTAGGCATGCCATGATTTTTCTTTCCTTTTCAGCTCCATCAACTTATCCTTTCTGGAGGATCAATTCTTCATTTAAATTTTGAACTTCAACTCCTTGCATCTATTTCTTAACTTCTTCTAGGTGACTTTTTCTTTATATTGACTAGTTTCTGCTTCAAATTTATTCAATCCTCTATATCTTTGGTTGAGACAATTTTCTAAAATACATTCCCTTTTTTCTGCTTTTTCTAATTGGTTTGTCATGGAAATTATTTCTTCATGATGTCTCTTCTTCTTTTGATGAAATTCATCCTTAAGTTGGTTGAGCTCCTTATCTGTTTCTTGTACTTGAAGCTTGAAGAGGTCAACTTCCTCCTTTGTCTTGTCATGATATTGATCAACATCTTGTACTTTCTATTTGAGTTCCTCATTTTCCCTTTTCAAACTGCTTATTTCTTCTAGGGCATCTACAAGCTTTTTCTTGAGATATATTTCAATCTCAACTTTAAAGGTATCTTCATTATCTTCATTTATATAAATTGTGCCTTCATATTCTCTTTCAATTGTCTTCTACAATTGATATTTTTTCTCTTTTCCATCATCTTCTTGATTATAGCTCACAAACATCAATCATTTTAAATGAGATCTTGAAGATATTCCCAAATCTCTTTTGGTAATGGACATTTCTCCTCTTTGACCTTTATAGGATTTGATAGGCCACTCAAAATAGCTTTAATAACTATTGAATTATTTGAATCCTTGGACTCTTCTTCTTCCATTGTGCTTTTAGTAACCACGGATTCCTAGACTTTAAAATCTTGAGCCATTAAAAAATTATTCATTCTCACCTTCCATATTTCAAAGTTTTTTCCATTGAATATGGGGGATTTTCTCATCTGATTGTATTTTGATTTATTCACTGAGGATGAGACATCTTTAGAGGATTTGGAGGTCTTCTTCATTTATTTTTCAAATTGTGTTCTAATGATATACCCTCTAGTTGTTAGGATAATACTAAAGGTATTGGATCTGATACCAATTGTTGGAAATATTGGGGGGCCAAAATCCATATTTCGTTTAAAATTGTTATTTTTATTGTAGTTAATATCACTTATAAACAAAACACAAAACACAAAATTAAAAATAACAAAATAAATAATTTTATTAACAACAAATGGTGAGGACTCCAACCCTCTATTAAAACAATTCAATCTCCAAAATGTACTGTCACACCTATAATTCCTTAAAGGCTGCAACCTTAGAGGAAGACTCCAATATTCAATTCTACCAAAAAACAACATGTAATTCACCAAGAAACAGCTTGTTCGTCTTGAGGAATCCAATCCTCTAGGGCTCCAACCCTCTCAATTGACTCAGGCTCCAACCTGGTCTTCTTGAGGACTCCAATCATCTAGGGAACCAACTCTATTATTCAAGATACGATCAATAGTTCTTCAAGGTTTCCAGTGTCACCTGCAACAAGGCCTAATATTATTTTCGATTTTTCCTTCAATAATGCTCTCAATTAATCTCCAAAGCACTTAGCTCATCAATGCCAACTTTAACAATCACAAAAGTTGTCTCTAAGACTCTTCATGATCCCCAAAATAGTCTTCTCCAAGATTATTCAATCATAGCTTCAACAATGTTGATATAAGGTGTATAATATGTCTTCTCCAAACAAGTCTTCAAGGTATTATTCAAATGTATTCTTAAGGTTTCTCCAAAAGGATTTGAATATTACTCGAAAGGACTTTCTCAAGACTGATACAAATACTACATCAAGGATTTATCAAAATTTCTTCAAAGAGACTTTTAAAAATACTTCACTTCAATGCTTTTAAGAAACTCTAAACATACTCCAAATTCCTCTTTCTTTCTTCTCCTAAAATGTCTTCAACAATACATAAAATAGACAGCTACAAGTCTTCAAAACTACCTCTAAATAAATTGATCAAATAATGTTTTCAAGGTAGTCACAAGGTCACTTCAAGTTATGCCCAAATACTTCTCTAAAAATGCCAACAATTGTCCTCAATAGATATGTAATTTAAGTCTTCCAAGGGCTGCCTCAATTATGGCTCCAAGATATGCTCATTAGGTTGCTTCAGCAAGTCCAAAAGTGTGTCCCAACAAATGTCTTCATTGATCAAGGTTGTGCCAAAGTTCTATCCTCATAATCTTCTTCAAGGTGTGACACAATATTTTCTTCAAAAGTATGCTTTAAGCTTCAATAGTTATTTACTAGATCTACTCAAAAACATGTCTTCGATGGCGCTTTAAATATCCACACTTCTAACACTGCATAAATCCAAGCTTGAGATCATTATTTAAGATATTATTCCATAGGTTGGTGTTCTTCTACCACATGTGAAGAATATTAGAAAAATACCCACATATCCAAGCTCTTCAAAGGCACATTCATGAACCTAACCATAAGTCTACAATTTCTGAATAGATCTGAGTTGTAGGAGGCTGGGCTTACAAGCCATAGAGAGGGTTAAGATCCTTCATAGGAGCACCAATTTCAATTCCAAAATGATCTGCAAAAAGGTAAGGTCAAAAAATGTCATATATAAGGATCAAAGTATGCAATAGGAACAAGTTTGAAGTGGTTGAAATTTTCCTCAGAAGAAAAGCTAAAATACTACAGGGATGAGTATTGTAGAAGGATGAAATTGATGAGTTTCTCCTTGTTGGAAAAGACACTAAGAGGGGGGGGGGGGGGGGGGGGGGGTGTGAATCATTATTTAAAATTCAATAACTTTTCATTTCACAATCAAGTTTATATACACCACTTCAGTGAAGTGAACTTGCGTGTGCACACAACTGTGATTAAGGAAACTAGTGTATACCCAAAGAACGTATGATTTAGTTAATTAATCAGATGTTGATCTTTAATAAGTGCATCAATACTTTATTATATAGTAACTATGTGTAGTAATAACATAATAAAGCAACACACATGAACACCAAGATTTAAGGTGGAAACCCAATGCGGGAGAAAAACCACCTGCTGATGTCATCTCTATCTTCTTTTCAATATAAAGAAAATATGGTTACAATCTTGTACTGGTGAAAACTCATACCAGTACGTAGGCACCCACCCGTAGAAGGCTACAACCTTCTCTCATTCTCCATCTTATATTGGAAGGGAGCTACAACCCCCTAGCTCTTGTACTAGTCGACATGTATACTAGTACGTAGGCACTAATCTAGAAAAGGCTACAACCTTCTCTCTTCCTCTAGGGACCACATTTCACAAATTTTGAGATTGGATGCTCCTGGTACACAAAAAAACAATATGAAGGCCTCGTTTCATCAAATTTTCACACTAGACCCGTTAGAAACTTTCAAGGTCAAACTCTATAATAATAACTACATTAAACAAAAATCAGACAATCTGAATAGTCAAATCACTGTCACCAGAACATTGTGTTGAACCCAAAAACCTGCATCATCATTCAAAACCAGATGCAACCTCAAAAATCATACATCAGAATGCCTGTGCTACTTTAATGAACCCAACCTGCGTGTATACGCTACTTCCTTTAACCAAAACTGTGTATACCTCCAAAACTACTGAATCATAAAAGCTTCTGAATCAAATCTGTACCAACCAGTAATATTTTGAACATCTACTATCAAATTACAAAGATCTAGACAGTCAGTGTTGGGCATGGAATCACCCCAAGGAATGTTTTGGGGCTTAATGCCCAAGTTTTGACCAAGTCTTTTGTAAAAGCTCCACAAATTATGGGCACAGAGCGCGAAGTCATAATAGAGTCACAGGATTGTTGGCCCTTGTTTTTGTAATGTACTGTCAGCCTACTTATGGTCCACGACTATGGGATTGTATAAATAGAGCGAGGCTCTAAGTGTAGAAGTAGAG